>OX419726.1:2150747-3400747 GCA_948477245.1 Thumatha senex | reverse complement strand
AACAAAACATAGATTCTTATGACAATAAAGTTTTTTCAAAATGACCTCCGCGATTTTGAATACAGGTCTTCAATCTGCGCGGTCAGTCGTCTATCGCAGCACGAACGAGGTCCATGTCAATATCGGCGGCTGCCTTAATCAAGGATGTCTTGAGTGACTCCAAATTGGGATGAGGCTTTGAGCACGCCTTTTCCTCCAAGTGTTGCCATATCTTGTAATCTAACGGACTCAAATCTGGACTGGAGGAGGGCCAGTCTTCGTGCCGGATGAAGTCGATTTCACGCGCCGCCAGCCAGTCTTGTGTGCTCTTCGCTCTATGAGCTGGCGCCGAATCTTGTTGGAAGTGCCTGTTATTGAACATGGTATGAGAAACAGGTTCCACAAGGTTCGTCAGGACTGTATTTTGATACACAACTGCATTCGTTTTTACACCTTTCTCACAAAAATGTACCTCTGTTAAGCCCCAATAAGAAACTCCCAACCATACCATGAGCGAGGGTGGAAAATGACCTCGTTGGACACGCGGAATACGGTTGCTCGCTTCTTCACTACTGTGTGCGTACACCTTATAATTTTGTTTGTTGTAGCTCTCTTCTTCGGTAATAATTTTTTCATCCGAAAAATGAATTTCCCGATATTTTTTTCCCGCGTACCGCTTCAACAAAGCGCGGCATCTCTTCAGTCTCAGGTCCATTAGACGAGCATTTAAACGATGTCCTGTTTTTCTTCGATATGACCGAAGCCCTAAGTCTTCATTTAACACCCTTTTCACCGTGGTTCTACTTAACCCCATCTGAAGGGCCAACAGTTTCTGCCTACATTTGGGATTTCTTTGAATTCGCGCTGGAGTCCTAACAGACCGAGGGCGGCCACTTCTTGACCTGTCATCTACACTAGAGTCTTCATTGTATCGTTTGATGGTACGATAAACGAATCTTTTGGTTATATTCAAATTTTTCAGTATGTCAAAAATTTGAATTGGCGCGTAACCGCAACGATGAAACGCAATAACTGCAACACGGTCTTCTTTAAGCGTCCACTCCATATTTAAAAATAAGTAAAATTCTAAAAAGTATACATTTTTATTTTCATGAACAATTCGAATTCAATAAACTATTTTGTGGCCAGCATTCTAAAAGAAAAGTTTTTACTGTGTGACAATACTTATGACCTGACTAGGTATATTATATATAAAACATTAGACTTTCACCAACCAGTAGAACAGGCAGGATTCAGATCTGGATCTGCAACGACAGATCATATGCACACACCAAGTTATAGAAAAATGCTAAGAATATGGTCTGGCTTTGTACTTGACGTTTGTGATTACAACAAGGCATTTGATTGATTGGAACATACAAATATATGGAGAGCCCTGAAAAACCAGGGAGTAGAACTTAAATACATAAGGGTGATGGGAAGGAAAATGTATCTAAATAGATTATCACGGGTAAAGCTTGAAAGATATGGTGCAAGCTTTTCTATCCAAAAAGGCGTGAGACAAGTAGGATAGGAATAAGGAAACCTAACCCTCCAGATTGTAAAAAATTTGCAATACCCCGCTTTATGTAAAGCGGAGTATTGATATACATCCCTTTCCTTGAGGAGTTCGGTTCGTCTTTCCTCCGTTACAATTAGTAGAGGTTATCCTTGACCGTTGTGCGTTAGGATTGACGAATCGAGGGTGTGTGGTGGGATCCTCCTGCGTTCCTTTATTATTGTTTTAGGATGGATTTCCGCCATGTAACGCTCGATTCAATTTGTTAGCCAGTGGGTTGGCAAAATCAAACCAAATTTCTTGCATGGCCAACAAATAATAATATTTAAACTCTGGTACTTGAAAGTACAGCAACCCATACGAAGAACTAAGTACTACAGATATTAATGATACTGTGAATGTATCTGAACTGAGTGGGGACAGGACGACTTGTGTTATGAGTTTCTTCCACAAACTGCGTGAGGTAAGAAAGACCTGTGTTTCTGACCCCCTTTTTTTCCCTGTGGAAATCCCCTCTGATGTCATGCTGGACTCGAACCGACTAAAACCACACGGTCCCTACCTCTGTCTATCGCCGGGCACCTCCGGGTAACTCGACACCCCGGGTAACTCGATTCTGACCACCGTTCGACGAAGCTAGCATCTTCGAATATGAAACACGTGCTTTCTCTGTATCTCAGGTGTCCGGTGAATACGCGATGATCTGCCGCAGCGGAGACAAAAGCGAAGTCGAAACTCTGCTGATGGAGACTCTCACTTGCATGAGAAGAGCTGGTAAGTTATACCACATATTTTATGCTAGAGGTCGCCCACGGCTCCGTCCAAATGGTAAAATTTTCATGTACAATGGGCACGGGAATCCAAAAGCCAGTTCCCGGGATAAAAAGAAGCGTATATATGTTAATTCAGGGTGTCTCCACACCAAATATGATTGTGTAAAAGTAAAAACATTCAACTTTTGCCTTATGGGCGGGCGGCTTGAAAAAATTTCATCAGCAGGTCGCCACAGCCTGCGCCTGTCCATTTCAATACGGAAATGGGCTCACCACCTGTTACGTGGGACAAAAATGCATATGGTGAAATGTGGGCGTATAGTTTGCCTCTGCCTACCCCTTCGGGGATAAAGGTGTGACAATATGTATGTATGTATGTATGTTTTGCCTTAATAATATACTAGTTGATGCCGGCTTTCCCGTTTCCCAACTTATTCTCGGGACAAAAAGTAGCCTCTAGACTATTTCTGTACCAAATTATATTGAAATCGGTTCAGTAGTTTTACGCGAAGCACGCGATCGCGTGAGTAACTTTCACATTCGTATGTTGAATGAATGAATAAACATGAATACATTTGATGTTATAATCTATGTTAACTTCACCGCCATATGCAACATTTTTATTGTGCAAATATTTAGCATGCATTATCATACTTTAAAAAAAAGATGGTGATTCAAACGTAATAAAATAAAACTTGTTAAATTACATTTCGTTATTAATACAATTTAGTCTTAATTAAAATAAATCATCAAAGTGACTACGTTATTAATATCTCATAATCAGAATGTATAAACTTAGATTATGCCGTACAATTTAAATAATACTCAATAGTATAGAAACATCTAGCACATAGCCAGGCATAAAGTTCCCTATTAAATATTCCCTGCAAAATTAATAAAATATAGCGATATCACGAACTACGCGAACGTTCGGGTCTGACAAACGTTTTTTACTTTAAATGTCAAATAAATCTACAAAAATAATACGAGAGTAACGGTATATTTACTTTTTTACATTCCAAAAAAAGGGCTGAAATATTTACGATCAAAGTGCGTATAACGCGGGTGACCGCATACGTCACAACACTGCACATTCAACAGTCGCGCTCTCGTTCGCACCCGAACGCAGCGCCGCGCCTTGTCGCAGGCTGTGCTACGTTGTGACGTCATAATGAGCGCGCCTAATCTCGGAAATTCAAAAAGGGCTATAACTTCTCTTCGTTATAACTTCGGAAATACTGCATGTATTAAGGTGAAATAAAAACTAATGTAATTTAAATGAACTACGTTACAATTTTAGCTGTATTTGATAGTAATGTTTTGTTAATATCAAACATAATGTAGTTATAAAAAATAAAAAAAGTATTGTTTTGACTCTTTTGTGTTCTCCATTGTTCAAAGATTCTTTCGCCGAATAGTTTACTCGTAGTACACAATATTGGTGCATATAGAAGTTCCTTTCATTTACGCGATCGCTCTTGTATATGAAATGGCATATGCACGGTGCGGTACGGTATGTAACATACATAATATCACGCCTGCCTCCCAATGATCAAAAACATATCAGGGCTCTGTCATGGGAGGCTCCCATCGGGGTAGGACAGACTATGGTTTTGTCTTGACTGCACATTCAGGCATACAACTTTCGCTTCTTTTACTTTCATAAGTGTTTTCCTAATAGCTCGCCGGTTAAGGGTTTTATTGGCCTGTGATTTTCGATTTGATTGAAATACGTATACCGAGGTCCCTTATCAGTTTGCCCATTATTAGTTTCTAAATATGGTTAATGATTACAATATTATTGCCGCGCGAGGTCCCGGGTCAGAATAAATATTTGTGTGAAGCACAAATGTTTTTTTCGGAGTTTGGGTGTTTCTTATGTAAAATATCAGTTGTCTAGATCCTATAGCACAAGCTTAAAGCTTAGTTTGGGTTAGATGGCGCTCTGAAAAATTTGTGTAAATATTTTTTTATTTCACTACTTCGGTGGAGCAGTGGTAGTGTATGCGACTGCTGCGACTGCGGTCCCGGGTTCGATTCTCGGGTCGGAAAAAATATTTGTGTGGTCCAGAAATGCTTGTTTCGGAGTTTGGGTGTTTCCTATGTAAAACATGTATGTATTTAAATTAAATATATATATATCCATCACGCCTTATCCCCGAAGGGGTGGCAGAGGCATGTTATATGCCCACTTTTCACCGTGTGGATTCCTGTCCCACGTAATAGGTGGTGAGCCCATTGCCGTGTTGAAATAGACAGAATATATTTAATTTAAATACATACATGTTTTGTATGTTTATCAATCGTATAGATCCCATAAAGCAAGCGCAGCAAATATTAGGTTACTTTGGAAAAGACGGCGTTGTGTAAAAAAATAAATGTCCCACAATATTAAAAAAAATGCTTTAAGCGATAAGGGCGCCCATTGTACTGCTTTCAATGTATCAATTTTCTCACTATGTTATTTTCATGTTTTTCTTAGTGAACAATAAAGTACCTATATAATAAATAAATAAATAATAAATATTTATGACCAAACTTCCAATTCCAGGCGCAGACTGCATCATAACTTACTTCGCGCCTGTCATTTTAAACATGATAACTCAAAGGAACAAGACTGTATCGTCAGACTGATTTAGCTTTAAGTTAACTTATCCTTTATTCGATCAAGCAACCACAAAGGAGAAACGCCGCACCCTCTTTTAAATTCATTATCAAAACCGAAAACAGAATTAACTTGTGAGTATAATAAAGTGTTTAATTAAAAACGCAGATTGCAAATTTTTAGAAATCTATTAAAATATTTCAATTCTAACGCGACAGAGAATAGGCAGAATTGACTCTCTGCTCTACAAACTGTCTTGGTTGTTGCTAGTGCAATCTTCATTTTGCATCTAACAATACATTATCTAAGTATATAGAATGGGGGTTTTGCGCGGGAACTTCTCGAAAGAAACACGCTTGCTCTCTATTATTTTTCAAAACTAGTGTATTAACCTTGTTTTGTGTAAAAATGGTAGGTTTTTAGGACTTAAAAGTTGTGTAAACGTGCTATAGTGAAAGACAGTAATACTCGTATATTGCAGTGAAATACTATTTTCCATCTTGCCGCGCAAATTCCACTGAAGGCCTTATTAACGTTACTATCACGTAATGTGGTACGACTGACTTTGGCTTAAGACTGTACTTGACTAGAACGTAGGGGACGGGGACATTTTAGATACCTAATAAGATTGAAGAAATACTAAATAAATAAGATTTGGCTAAGAGAACTCGGTAACCAGGCCATAAAATAAATATAAAAAAAGTATATAGAATGATAATTCTGACAGCTAGCAGAAGTGATGATCATTCAATCATACACATTGCAGTCAGCTCCAAAATTATGAAAACCAACTGATTGAAATTCGAATGAAAGGTACAAAGTCCATTTCAAATAGAAATCAGTTGGCGATAACCTTGAAATGAATTATGACAACAATTTGTAGAAAATTGAAAAAAAAGAGTACGACACCTTATACTTAATGCGGACAAGGACTTAGGCCTGGACTTAACTAATTCTAAACAAGTTTAAATACTAATGACAAGGCTATATGGACAGAGTTTTCTTTGTCTGACCAGGATTAGAGCGAAGACAACTTCTACTTAGTGCTGTCAAAATTATCATTCTACATTTGGCAAAGTATTCATATTGTGTTTACGAAGGTAGGGCAGCAACATAGAAAATAGTGTATAATTCGTGTAAAATATAGCAAACTGGTGTCGTATATTATTTTCCAAAATTAGTGTATAATTCGTGTAAAATCGTGTAGAATAAGTAACAGTACTACGTACAGAAGTGTCACTCTCTTACAAAAGTCAGTTTTAGGTATGAAAACATTCCTAGACTCGCCGCCTGCAAGCAAAATTGAAACTTATAAATGCGCTTGAACGTTGAGTTTTCTTTGCGCGCCAGTTTTATGACCGTGCTGCTAAGTCCGCGCGAAGTTGTCACTTGAGAAGTTTCTGAACCTAGTTGATTTATTTAGAACGTTTTACCACATCGATTGTAAACTAATTTTATTTTATTTTCGGCGATGCCTGACAACCAACTGACAGACAGAACTTCAGTCCACTGCTGGACGTAAGCCTCTCCCAACACACGGGAAGTTTAGTCCTGAGTTCGTAAAGGTTGAATTAGAAAGCTAGTATATGTTTCTCCTGTGGTTTTAAACTGATTGTTAGGTACTTATACAGTTTTGACTCGTTTTTGTATCAAATTGTTGAATTTTATTTAATAGTTTATAAACAACTTAAAAATTATCTAATTCTTCTTACAATGTTCTTTTTCGTTATCCCACCGGGTATTTCCTTTAAACTAACACTAGTTTTGCTCTGTTTTGGGGAATTGGCTGAGCGAATCAAGCTCGATACAACATATGCGGTTCTACAGATGAAAATATGCGATACGCTACGTTTGTGCTAAGTTACATGAAAACCAGAGAGAGAGAGTGAGATAAAATTTTACGAGTTTCTTACCGAATTTATTCGACTGCTCTTACCGCTGAAGCCACGAACATCACGTATCGTACTTTTTTGGTCCTTCGAGCCGGATATAAACTCGTAACGTAAAGCTTGGACGATGATGACTAGCTAATACAAGTAGAACGGTTTAGTCGATATGATGGATGGTAGTAGATATGTACGTAACAATAAGTTATAAGTATGAAAATATATATGTGCGTAATTTTATAATATTTTGCTTATTATAAGTATGGACAGGGATTTAGGATTATTGTTTAGGGATTCAGGGATTATAAGTAGGGACAATTCCACTGGGATTGTTTTGATATCTAAAGCACATGAGACAGCCGTAAGCGCTTGGTGGTGGACTTAAGTCCGTATTCCAGAACGTTTCTCAATACTTAATCAACGCTTGAGGCTAGTTTTTGCATTATAAAATCTACCCTCAAGCGTCGATTGAGTATTGAGAAACGTTCTACCCTTAGCCTCGTTCCCTAAAATAGCACAAGCAGCAGCACTTCGAAACTGACGAATTATTTTACCTTCAGTCAGTTTCGAGTGTATCTCGGTAGCTTAGTTGGATAAGCGTCTTATCCGGCTATGGAAAATACGCTCATTCCAGTCCTGCTCGAGACTGTCATTATTACACGCTTTATATTAGCTTCACCTGTATGCATGTATGTATGTAACCAACTCCTTCGGTCGCGATTTTGACCCACTTTAAACGGCCAGATTTCGTTCAAACTTTGTAGTTTTATCGAGGACCGATGACAATACACTAATATGATAAAATTATTCCATTTTTCAATTTGGAAAATAAGACTTTTGCGGTTGCCTATAAAAAGCGTGTTGTTTTTTAGTTGTTTTAAACTATTATTTACACTTTAATATTATAAGGAATCAATGTCACTCGCGCGCTAATAGAGACCCCACTTTATATATTTACGAGACCATTGGATATATATATGTCATAGTCTAAGGTGTTTATAATACAATGGTAACAGGTTATTCAATAAGTTTTAAAATGTGATGAGTTTTATTGTTTATGGTCAATGTATAAGTACATATACTGTTGTATGTTTCTTTATTGTAATTCTTTGGGTAAATTAGTCATTTTCTATAAATGTTACTTAATTATAATACTTAGGTATAAAATGTAATAAAAGTATCATAATATAAAATGTGTTGAATGTTTTGGACTTTATTGGAACAAATATACTTATTCAATGTTTTACAGACTTTTGTTTACCAACTTTAAACACCCTGTAGGGGATTATATGCCTGCCTTATTATAAACCTAAGGTGAGAATGTCAAAATTTAAGTCGACACACAGGTCATTGAACTAAGACTACATGGTATTCAATTCGAGCCTCAACATGAAGTGAAAAGGATATTTTTTGTTTTTTTTTGTTGACACGGAGAATGTGCTTGCTAGCCGTCATTCCTACTGCAGGTAACAGCGTGTGTGAGTCCCAGCATTTAGGGGCCGTCCTACCCACTAAACCCCACAATATTCTGCCTTCTTCCCAACCAGGTCGCAGGATATGCCTGAGGGCTATTCACGGCGACTCAGCTAAAGGTATGCCCCAATATGAGGCACTTCGCGGAGGGTGCCCCGCACACTAACCCGAAGGAGATCAGCCTATGCCTGCTCCGAGCCGTTTCGAATGTCTCTCTGAGAACAGAGGGGGCTCTAAAAGGCACTGCCAGAAAAAAGTTAAAAAGAATTGCCAGAAACATAGAATGAATGAATTTTAAGGACTATAAGCGTGAGGGACACCACTACTCTGCGCCCACAGGGTTACACCGTACCTTTTTCGCATTTTATAGTTACTAGTTCATATTGCGATCTCGTAGGCCGTTGTGACGCAGCACGTATTGCACAGGAAGTTGTGAAGCACTACCAGATATTATCTCTCTACGTATGTGAAACAAGAACCAGTAAAACAGACTACTTTTTGATACTCCTTAGACCAATATTTTTAGGGTGGCTTGTTGACAAAGGTTTTTGTGAACTCAAATAAAGGTAAATGGTTGGTCAATTCCCATTAACTTTGATTAAATTTTACGTGTTTAATATTACTGCAAGAGGAAGTCTAAGCTGTCGTTTCATGATTTTCAAACCGTTCAAATTAATTTCGTAAAAATGCTATTGATGCCCATCCGTCCATCCTTCCATTCAGTCTACAGGTCGCATTTTTCATCGGATCTGCATGCAACCTGGCATGGACAATCCTTGATGTAGACAACAACTTTTAGCAAGGGTGATTTTCCCAAGGGGGGGGGGAGATTGGAGGCAGGGGGAGGGAAATGGTGCGTGCGTGGTGTTGGCAAGAGCGCTCAAAACAAAAATAAGAAATCAATTTTATAAATATTATTATTTTAAAAATACTCCGTAGTCTAAGGTTCACAGAACCACTAGTTATATTGTGTTATCAATATATTGTACCTAGACATTTCTTTCATGACAAAGTCGATGCGTTAGAGCGACAACCCACACGTACTGATATCTTGTTATTAAAATGATAACGGAATTACACCACGTAAAATATTTCTCCCACAGACAAAAGCGTCAGTTTTGTTACCCTATCTTTGTTAGGTAGCGCAACTACCTACCTCGGCAGATCCGCTGACGTGGCCTTGTTCATATTATAAAAACACATAGAATGTATTCATTGACTTATATTGTTGCGTAAATATTAAATTGAATGAAATATACACGGTCTCGAGAGTGATGCAATACTTAACACTGAAATTATTAAAACTACTTATTTCATGTAAGCCTGTACTCTAGACATTGGTTAACATACTTCTATATTTATCAGTACACAAAATAGAAAATTGACGATACAAATATTTGTTGCGACCCGGAATATGAACTCTATTTAGTAGCGTACCTATAGGTGTAGTACTGTGGTATTCGTTCCCATATTATGTACAGAGGACGCATGTCATGGTATGGGGCCAAGCGTGCTGGCTGGTCGCAGCGATAGCCATTAGGCAAATAAATAATAATTGTTTTTAAATTAAGAACGGAAAATAAAAGAGGATAGGCTGATGTCACTTCGGAGAAGATTGGATGGCTGAGCTCCGTGGCGACGACTTCGCTGTCGATTGCCATCAGTGAAAATCCGGGTTAGATACTGCATTGAATGTGCAGTCGCGTTTGTGAACCGTATTTTAAAGTTCCATGTAACATATCTCTAAACCCAAATAAACACTTTCGTTCAGTTCAGTGCTATTTGTTCATATTTCAAATACCAGTGTATCCCACGCCCCTAGCTCAGGAGTAGACGTGGACTAGCAGTGTTTCCAGTACCGGACAGTTGCAAGCCCACACCTCGTACTCCTGTTACTGTTGACTCCGGAAGGGCGTCACAGTACCCACTGCACTACACAGGCAGTCGGAATTCCAAGGAGGGGTGGGTGTAGTTGGTGTCACTCTGCTCAAATACTGCACTCGCCTTCTGGACAAGTCCGGGAAATTACCTACCTACTGGTTGTGCTCGACGCTATGTAGAGATGTACCATTCGTATTATAGATTGTCCTGAGGTAATGAGAAGCCTTAAACTGTTGACGCAGTTATGAACAATCACTTTCTTGACTAAATTTTTCCGATTTGCCAAACGAGTTTTCTGAAGAGCTGTTCAACTTACCACTTACCACTTTCTCTTTTCGATCCTGAATCGCTTCCTTGAGATGTGTCCATTCATGCAGTGGACAGATTCTTCCCAAGAGCCGCGCTCGGTTCTAGTGAAGATGCTCTCCTGTCAAAAGACAAAAGATTTCTCTGTCGAATCTTAGAAACTTAGAACGTTCTGGCAGCGCATATGTTTTTTTCCTCTTACAACCCTAGGTTCTTCAAGCCGAGCATGGAGAGGCACTTCATTGGGCTGAAGGTGAAGAAACTTGAAGGCCACTGTATTAGTGTTATAGACTGTTGAAAGTAACCCCTTTGCTAGATATTGCCATGGCTTTCCATCGGGTGGATGCTCGGTGTAAATAATAAAAATTAAAACCAAATTGCTAGGAATAAGGTGAATCCCTACTTACCTGTACCATTAGCAGATGAACAAATAAGTAAGAAACAATTAAGTATCAACGAATCTAGTAGGTGCTGTAAAGTTCTGGAAAGCTCACAAAGATGACATAATTCTTATAGTGCTTAGTACCCACAGAACAGTTTTTTTTGTTCTGTGTTAGTTAGTATCTATCTAAATTGTGAGTATGGTACATACATCTAAGTAGGTAATAATCGATAGGTACAAAAATAGGTAATTATTCGATAGATAATGTAAGTAAACAAACCCCAACTCTCAGATAAAGCTACTTTACTTTCAATTTACAGAGATACGATTTTTTCTAGAAATGTATAGAATGTCTGTACAATTCATTAGGTTTTGTGTCAAGCCTCCTCATAAACGCACCTGCCCTGCTATTATGTAACTTTGACAGTTCCTGTCGCTTTGGTTTGTTTGATAGCAACCACGCTTTGAAAGCAACTAGAAAGTTGCGTGAAATTGGTATTATTACAATTCAAAGCGACCGAGGCACCGTGGCTTTCAGCAAACCTTTTGACAACTCTACCATTTTATCGACATTACGCGGCCATGAATAATATTCAGGGAATATTTATTCATAGGCCATGAATAAATATTCCCTGCAAAATTAATAAAATATAGCGATATCACGAACTACGCGAACGTTCGGGTCTGACAAACGTTTTTTTACTTTAAATGTCAAATAAATCTACAAAAATAATACTAGAGTAACGGTATATTTACTTTTTTACATTCCAAAAAAAGGGCTGAAATATTTACGATCAAAGTGCGTATAACGCGGGTGACCGCATACGTCATAACACTGCACATTCAACAGTCGCGCTCTCGTTCGCACACGAACGCAGCGCCGCGCCTTGTCGCAGGCTGTGCTACGTTGTGACGTCATAATGAGCGCGCCTAATCTCGGAAATTCAAAAAGGGCTATAACTTCTCGTCGTTATAACTTCGGAAATACTGCATGTATTGAGGTGAAATAAAAACTAATGTAATTTAAATGAACTACGTTACAATTTTAGCTGTATTTGATAGTAATGTTTTGTTAATATCAAACATAATGTAGTTATAAAAAATAAAAAAAGTATTGTTTTGACTCTTTTGTGTTCTCCATTGTTCAAAGATTCTTTCGCCGAAAAGTTTACTCGTAGTACACAATATTGGTGCATATAGAAGTTCCTTTCATTTACGCGATCGCTCTTGTATATGAAATGGCATATGCACGGTGCGGTACGGTATGTAACATACATAATATCACGCCTGCCTCCCAATGATCAAAAACATATCAGGGCTCTGTCATGGGAGGCTCCCATCGGGGTAGGACAGACTATGGTTTTGTCTTGACTGCACATTCAGGCATACAACTTTCGCTTCTTTTACTTTCATAAGTGTTTTCCTAATAGCTCGCCGGTTAAGGGTTTTTTGGCCTGTGATTTTCGATTTGATTGAAATACGTATACCGAGGTTCCTTATCAGTTTGCCCATTAATAGTTTCTAAATATGGTTAATGATTACAATATTATTGCCGCGCGAAGTCCCGGGTCAGAATAAATATTTGTGTGAAGCACAAATGTTTTTTTCGGAGTTTGGGTGTTTCTTATGTAAAATATCAGTTTTCTAGATCCTATAGCACAAGCTTAAAGCTTAGTTTGGGTTAGATGGCGCTCTGAATTTTGTAAATATTTTTTTATTAAATTTGTGTAAATATTTTTTTATTTCACTACTTCGGTGGAGCAGTGGTAGTGTATGCGACTGCTGCGACTGCGGTCCCGGGTTCGATTCTCGGGTCGGAAAAAATATTTGTGTGATCCAGAAATGCTTGTTTCGGAGTTTGGGTGTTTCCTATATAAAACATGTATGTATTTAAATAAATAAATATATATATATATATATATATATATATATATATATATCTTATCCCCGAAGGGGTGGCAGAGGCATATTATATGCCCACTTTTCACCGTGTGGATTCCTGTCCCACGTAATAGGTGGTGAGCCCATTGCCGTGTTGAAATAGACAGAATATATTTAATTTAAATACATACATGTTTTGTATGTTTATCAATCGTATAGATCCCATAAAGCAAGCGCAGCAAATATTAGGTTACTTTGGACAAGACGGCGTTGTGTAAAAAAATAAATGTCCCACAATATTAAAAAAAATGCTTTAAGCGATAAGGCCGCTTATTGTACTGCTTTCAATGTATCAATTTTCTCACTATGTTATTTTTATGTTTTTCTTAGTGAACAATAAAGTACCTATATAATAAATAAATAAATAATAAATATTTATGACCAAACTTCCAATTCCAGGCGCAGACTGCATCATAACTTACTTCGCGCCTGTCATTTTAAACATGATAACTCAAAGGAACAAGACTGTATCGTCAGACTGATTTAGCTTTAAGTTAACTTATCCTTTATTCGATCAAGCAACCACAAAGGAGAAACGCCGCACCCTCTTTTAAATTCATTATCAAAACCGAAAACAGAATTAACTTGTGAGTATAATAAAGTGTTTAATTAAAAACGCAGATTGCAAATTTTTAGAAATCTGAAAGATGAAGCGCTCGTGGCCCCGCGGTCTCTGTGTTCGGTAAACGATCACTGAGGTACGCAACTTTCACTATGGCTGGTCGTCGGATGGGTGACCACTTTGTGGCATTTACATTTGCGAGCGTTTCCGTGCTTCGGAAGGCACGTTAAGCCGTTGGTCCCGGTTGCCAGTAAAATGGCAGTCGTTAAGCCTGGTTGAAGGCCTTATAGGCGGCTTAAAAAATTTCAACAGCAGGTAGCCACAACCTGCGTCTGTCTATTTCAACACGGCAATGGGCTCACCACCTATTACGTGGGACAGGAATCCACACGGTGAAAAGTGGGCATATAATATGCCTCTGCCACCCCTTCGGGGATAAGGCGTGATGGATATTTATTTATTTTATTAACCTTGTTTTGTGTGTAAAAATGGTAGGTTTTTAGGACTTAAAAGTTGTGTAAACGTGCTATAGTGAAAGACAGTAATACTCGTATATTGCAGTGAAATACTATTTTCCATCTTGCCGCGCAAATTCCACTGAAGGCCTTATTAACGTTACTATCACGTAATGTGGTACGACTGACTTTGGCTTAAGACTGTACTTGACTAGAACGTAGGGGACGGGGACATTTTAGATACCTAATAAGATTGAAGAAATACTAAATAAATAAGATTTGGCTAAGAGAACTCGGTAACCAGGCCATAAAATAAATATAAAAAAAGTATATAGAATGATAATTCTGACAGCTAGCAGAAGTGATGATCATTCAATCATACACATTGCAGTCAGCTCCAAAATTATGAAAACCAACTGATTGAAATTCGAATGAAAGGTACAAAGTCCATTTCAAATAGAAATCAGTTGGCGATAACCTTGAAATGAATTATGACAACAATTTGTAGAAAATTGAAAAAAAAGAGTACGACACCTTATACTTAATGCGGACAAGGACTTAGGCCTGGACTTAACTAATTCTAACCAAGTTTAAATACTAATGACAAGGCTATATGGACAGAGTTTTCTTTGTCTGACCAGGATTAGAGCGAAGACAACTTCTACTTAGTGCTGTCAAAATTATCATTCTACCTTTGGCAAAGTATCCATGTTGTGTTTACGAAGGTAGGGCAGCAACATAGAAAATAGTGTATAATTCGTGTAAAATAAAGCAAACGGTTGTCGTATTTTATTTTCCAAAATTAGTGTATAATTCGTGTAAAATCGTGTAGAATAAGTAACAGTACTACATACAGAAGTGTCACTCTCTTACAAAAGTCAGTTTTAGGTATGAAAACATTCCTAGACTCGCCGCCTGCAAGCAAAATTGAAACTTATAAATGCGCTTGAACGTTGAGTTTTCTTTGCGCGCCAGTTTTATGACCGAGCTGCTAAGTCCGCGCGAAGTTGTCACTTGAGAAGTTTCTGAACCTAGTTGATTTATTTAGAACGTTTTACCACATCGATTGTAAACTAATTTTATTTTATTTTCGGCGATGCCTGACAACCAACTGACAGACAGAACTTCAGTCCACTGCTGGACGTAAGCCTCTCCCAACACACGGGAAGTTTAGTCCTGAGTTCGTAAAGGTTGAATTAGAAAGCTAGCATATGTTTCTCCTGTGGTTTTAAACTGATTGTTAGGTACTTATACAGTATTGACTCGTTTTTGTATCAAATTGTTGAATTTTATTTAATAGTTTATAAACAACTTAAAAATTATCTAATTCTTCTTACAATGTTCTTTTTCGTTATCCCACCGGGTATTTCCTTTAAACTAACACTAGTTTTGCTCTGTTTTGGGGAATTGGCTGAGCGAATCAAGCTCGATACAACATATGCGGTTCTACAGATGAAAATATGCGATACGCTACGTTTGTGCTAAGTTACATGAAAACCAGAGAGAGAGTGAGATAAAATTTTACGAGTTTCTTACCGAATTTATTCGACTGCTCTTACTGCTGAAGCCACGAACATCACGTATCGTACTTTTTTGGTCCTTCGAGCCGGATATAAACTCGTAACGTAAAGCTTGGACGATGATGACTAGCTAATACAAGTAGAACGGTTTAGTCGATATGATGGATGGTAGTAGATATGTACGTAACAATAAGTTATAAGTATGAAAATATATATGTGCGTAATTTTATAATATTTTGCTTATTATAAGTATGGACAGGGATTTAGGATTATTGTTTAGGGATTCAGGGATTATAAGTAGGGACAATTCCACTGGGATGGTTTTGATATCTAAAGCACATGAGACAGCCGTAAGCGCTTGGTGGTGGACTTAAGTCCGTATTCCAGAACGTTTCTCAATACTTAATCAACGCTTGAGGCTAGTTTTTGCATTATAAAATCTACCCTCAAGCGTCGATTGAGTATTGAGAAACGTTCTACCCTTAGCCTCGTTCCCTAAAATAGCACAAGCAGCAGCACTTCGAAACTGACGAATTATTTTACCTTCAGTCAGTTTCGAGTGTATCTCGGTAGCTTAGTTGGATAAGCGTCTTATCCGGCTATGGAAAATACGCTCGTTCCAGTCCTGCTCGAGACTGTCATTATTACACGCTTTATATTAGCTTCACCTGTATGCATGAATGTATGTAACCGACTCCTTCGGTCGCGATTTTGACACACTTTAAACGGCCAGATTTCGTTCAAACTTTGTAGTTTTATCGAGGAGCGATGACAATACACTAATATGATAAAATTATTCCATTTTTCAATTTGGAAAATAAGACTTTTGCGGTTGCCTATAAAAAGCGTGTTATTTTTTAGTTGTTTTAAACTATTATTTACACTTTAATATTATAAGGAATCAATGTCACTCGCGCGCTAATAGAGACCCCACTTTATATATTTACGAGACCATTGGATATATATATGTCATAGTCTAAGGTGTTTATAATACAATGGTAACAGGTTATTCAATAAGTTTTAAAATGTGATGAGGTTTATTGTTTATGGTCAATGTATAAGTACATATACTGTTGTATGTTTCTTTATTGTAATTCTTTGGGTAAATTAGTCATTTTCTATAAATGTTACTTAATTATAATACTTAGGTATAAAATGTAATAAAAGTATCATAATATAAAATGTGTTGAATGTTTTGGACTTTATTGGAACAAATATACTTATTCAATGTTTTACAGACTTTTGTTTACCAACTTTAAACACCCTGTAGGGGATTATATGCCTGCCTTATTATAAACCTAAGGTGAGAATGTCAAAATGTAAGTCGACACACAGGTCATTGAACTAAGACTACATGGTATTCAATTCGAGCCTCAACATGAAGTGAAAAGGATATTTTTTGTTTTTTTTTGTTGACACGGAGAATGTGCTTGCTAGCCGTCATTCCTACTGCAGGTAACAGCGTGTGTGAGTCCCAGCATTTAGGGGCCGTCCTACCCACTAAACCCCACAATATTCTGCCTTCTTCCCAACCAGGTCGCAGGATATGCCTGAGGGCTATTCACGGCGACTCAGCTAAAGGTATGCCCCAATATGAGGCACTTCGCGGAGGGTGCCCTGCACACTAACCCGAAGGAGATCAGCCTATGCCTGCTCCGAGCTGTTTCGAATGTCTCTCTGAGAACAGAAGGGGCTCTAAAAGGCACTGCCAGAAAAAAGTTAAAAAGAATTGCCAGGAACATAGAAGTACATATGAATTTTAAGGACTATAAGCGTGAGGGACACCACTACTCTGCGCCCACAGGGTTACACCGTACCTTTTTCGCATTTTATAGTTACTAGTTCATATTGCGATCTCGTAGGCCGTTGTGACGCAGCACGTATTGCACAGGAAGTTGTGAAGCACTACCAGATATTATCTCTCTACGTATGTGAAACAAGAACCAGTAAAACAGACTACTTTTTGATACTCCTTAGACCAATATTTTTAGGGTGGCTTGTTGACAAAGGTTTTTGTGAACTCAAATAAAGGTAAATGGTTGGTCAATTCCCATTAACTTTGATTACATTTTACGTGTTTAATATTACTGCAAGAGGAAGTCTAACCTGTCATTTCATGATGTTCAAACCGTTCAAATGAATTTCGTAAAAATGCTTTTGATGTCCATCCGTCCATCCTTCCATTCAGTCTACAGGTCGCATTTTTCATCGGATCTGCATGCAACCTGGCATGGACAATCCTTGATGTAGACAACAACTTTTAGCAAGGGTGATTTTCCCAAGGGGGGGGGGGGAGGGGAGATTGGAGGCTGGGGGAGGGAAATGGTGCGTGCGTGGTGTTGGCAAGAGCGTTCAAAACAAAAATAAGAATTCAATTTTATAAATATTATTATTTTATAAATATTATTATTTTAAAAATACTCCGTAGTCTAAGGTTCACAGAACCACTAGTTATATTGTGTTATCAATATATTGTACCTAGACATTTCTTTCATGACAAAGTCGATGCGTTAGAGCGACAACCCACACGTACTGATATCTTGTTATTAAAATGATAACGGAATTACACCACGTAAAATATTTCTCCCACAGACAAAAGCGTCAGTTTTGTTACCCTATCTTTGTTAGGTAGCGCAACTACCTACCTCGGCAGATCCGCTGACGTGGCCTTGTTCATATTATAAAAACACATAGAATGTATTCATTGACTTATATTGTTGCGTAAATATTAAATTGAATGAAATATACACGATCTCGAGAGTGATGCAATACTTAACACTGAAATTATTAAAACTACTTATTTCATGTAAGCCTGTACTCTAGACATTGGTTAACATACTTCTATATTTATCAGTACACAAAATAGAAAATTGACGATACAAATATTTGTTGCGACCCGGAATATGAACTCTATTTAGTAGCGTACCTATAGGTGTAGTACTGTGGTATTCGTCCCCATATTATGTACAGAGGACGCATGTCATGGTATGGGGCCAAGCGTGCTGGCTGGTCGCAGCGATAGCCATTAGGCTAATAAATAATAATTGTTTTTAAATTAAGAACGGAAAATAAAAGAGGATAGGCTGATGTCACTTCGGAGAAGATTGGATGGCTGAGCTCCGTGGCGACGACTTCGCTGTCGATTGCCATCAGTGAAAATCCGGGTTAGATACTGCATTGAATGTGCAGTCGCGTTTGTGAACCGTATATTAAAGTTCCATGTAACATATCTCGCGATAAACCCAAATAAACACTTTCGTTCAGTGAACTGAACGAAAGTGTTTATGTGTGCTATTTGTTCATATTTCAAATACCAGTGTGTCCCACGCCCCTAGCTCAGGAGTAGACGTGGACTAGCAGTGTTTCCAGTACCGGACAGTTGCAAGCCCACACCTCGTACTCCTGTTACTGTTGACTCCGGAAGGGCGTCATAGTACCCACTGCACTACACAGGCAGTCGGAATTCCAAGGAGGGGTGGGTGTAGTTGGTGTCACTCTGCTCAAATACTGCACTCGCCTTCTGGACAAGTCCGGGAAATTACCTACCTACTGGTTGTGCTCGACGCTATGTAGAGATGTACCATTCGTATTATAGATTGTCCTTAAACTGTTGACGCAGTTATGAACAATCACTTTCTTGACTAAATTTTTCCGATTTGCCAAACGAGTTTTCTGAAGAGCTGTTCAACTTACTTACCACTTTCTCTTTTCGATCCTGAATCGCTTCCTTGAGATGTGTCCATTCATGCAGTGGACAGATTCTTCCCAAGAGCCGCGCTCGGTTCTAGTGAAGATGCTCTCCTGTCAAAAGACAAAAGATTTCTCTGTCGAATCTTAGAAACTTAGAACGTTCTGGCAGCGCATATGTTGTTTTCCTCTTACAACCCTAGGTTCTTCAAGCCGAGCATGGAGAGGCACTTCATTGGGCTGAAGGTGAAGAAACTTGAAGGCCACTGTATTAGTGTTATAGACTGTTGAAAGTAACCCCTTTGCTAGATATTGCCATGGCTTTCCATCGGGTGGATGCTCGGTGGAAGTCGTCATTCAGGAGATATAAAATAATAAAAATTAAAACCAAATTGCTAGGAATAAGGTGAATCCATACTTACCTGTACCATTAGCAGATGAACAAATAAGTAAGAAACAATTAAGTATCAACGAATCTAGTAGGTGCTGTAAAGTTCTGGAAAGCTCACAAAGATGACATAATTCTTATAGTGCTTAGTACCCACAGAACAGTTTTTTTTTGTTCTGTGTTAGTTAGTATCTATCTAAATTGTGAGTATGGTACATACATCTAAGTAGGTAATAATCGATAGGTACAAAAATAGGTAATTCATAATAATAATAATAACTACTTGGACTACGTGGACTTTTTATCGTCCGTAGCCTGGTTACGTTTCGGTGACCTCTTCGGAGAAACCGAAGGTTTTGTCTGTGCAATTGCAGATGAGGTTATCAAGACGAACAACTATAGGAGGCATATTATGAGGGACGGCACGATCGATATTTGTCGAGCGTGTCACCAACCAGGTGAGTCCCTAAGACATATCGTTTCCGGTTGTCCTCGACTTGCTAACAGCGAGTACTTGCACAGGCACAATCAAGTAGCCAGGATTATTCACCAACAGCTTGCTCTGAAGTACCGCCTGGTGGATACTGAGGTTCCGTACTATAAGTATGTAGCTGAGTCAGTTCTCGAAAATGGTCATATCACAATGTACTGGGACCGGTCTATCATCACAGACAGGGACTGTTATAGCTAACAAACCTGACATAGTGGTGATAAACAGGTCAGAGCGTCGTGTAATGATTGTCGATGTCACAATCCCTCATGATGGCAATCTCGTGAAAGATGAAAAAGAAAAGCAAAGTAAGTATTTGGATTTAGCTCGCGAGGTTGTCGATATGTGGGAGGTGGACTCGGCAATCATTGTTCCGATAGTTGTCTCTGTCAATGGACTTATTGCCAAGAGCCTCGACCAACATCTCAAGAGGCTCGCGTTGGGTAGCTGGGTCAAGGGGCAGATTCAGAAAGCGATACTTCTCGATACGGCACGTATTGTGAGAAGGTTTTTGTCTCTGGAGCCCTAACCACCGGTATCTTGGTCCTTGTATCCGATACCGGTAGGATGCTGTTTTATATATTTTTAAATAGATTGTTTTTGTTTAATTTTAAATTTATTTAAAAATGTATTTAATAAGTATATAAAATGAATAAAGGTAATAATAATAATAATAATTTATTTAAAATTTTTATCTTAAGTTTAACTTACAATATTCAACTTAATAGTATATCAGGTATTAACATTACAGCTTATTATTAAGACACCCTGATCCTTAACTAGGTCGAAACCTGTGCTATAGGTATCACGGCACTTCCTCCCTCCTTTAAAACTACCTAGAATATAACATTATGGTACCATGTTTTTTTTTGTTTTGCCATAGAACATATATGCATGCGATGTGTGTAGTGTTATGTGTCTGAGTGTGTGTGAATGTGTGTTAGGTGAGTGCTTGTTTTATTGGTGATTGACGAAGTTATAGCGCATGGGCAAATGTGTGTTAGATAAGTAAGGACAGTTTATTGAGCATCAGTTTATGATTGTTTTTATAATTTTATAGGTTGTATTAAACTCTCTGTATCGGTATAATTCAAACACTGTAGCCAGTCAAAAAGCAATTTTCTAACCTTATTGCTATTAGCGGATTGAAGTTGAGTTTCTTTGTTTATGATGTTAAAGAGATATTTGCCGAGGAAGCAGGGTAACCTATTTGTGAATATAGTGTTAAATCTAGGCACGTTAAATTTCTTATGTTTAATGCGTTTGTTCTGATTAACATGAGCTCTCTCTGGGTCTATATCAGATTATGGAATCGTATCATTAGTCGCTGAATGAAAAGTTGCCTCACCGTCAGTACATTACTATCCTGATATAGTTGGCTTGTGGGATACAGGAAAGGCCGAAACTGGCTTACCTTAAGGATGGCTCTCTGGGCTAGTTCGAGAGTCAGCAAGTGGGTTTGAGCTGCACCTCCCCAGGAGTCAATGCAGTACGAAAGCAGCGACTCACACAGAGCGCGGTAAATAGTCCTCATAAGTTTGGGACTTCCAGTATGACGAATGTTTTTAAATATGGCTATCAGTTTGCGTATTCTCGAGGCAAGTATTTCAATGTGCAACTCGAATGTCAGGTTGTTATCTAAAATAATTCCGAGGTATTTTACACTTGAAGTTTTGCATAACAATGGGCAGGTACACGAAGATTCCATTTGGTGATCAAGACAAAAGGGGTGATGGGCTTTAATTTTGTAATAGTCTGCAACCAAGGCCTGACTGTTATTCCTCATTGAGAAGGTTATATAATTAGTTTTATTAGTGTTAAGGCTAAGTAGATTTTCCTGTAGCCATTGTGAAATTTTGTTAAAACCAATTTGAGCACTTGCAAAAGTTTCATCCCAACTATCTCCCCAAAAAATACATGCAGTGTCATCGGCAAAAGCTATTATACGACCATTTTGAAGGGGCATATTGCATAACTGATTTATAAAAATTAAAAAAACAATGTTGGGCCAAGTATGCTCCCCTAAGGGACCCCAAAAGTCACCTCACGTGGACTACTAACAGTGTTTTCAATACGTACACATTGTGTTCTACCCCTCAAAAAATCCTCAAACAACTCCAGCTGGGGACCACTTATTCCGATTTGCTCTAGTTTTTTTATTAGCTGTTCAATGGACACGGTGTCGAACGCTTTAGCGAGATCTAAGAAAATAGTGAGACATTTGCTCCCAGCATCCAGCTTTTTTACAATTGTATCGGTTAATTCAAACACCGCGTCGGCTGTCGACCGTGCTTTTCTAAAACCGAATTGCATTTCAGAAATGAGACAGTTACTTTCCAAATAATTAATGAGCCTGCTATTGAGAATACGTTCTAAAATTTTCGAGAGAGTAGGGAGAATAGAAATAGGTCGGTAATTACTAGCTATGGTCTTGTCACCATTCTTATAAATTGGTGTCAGTCACTACTGATCTCTTGAAAACATTAGGAAATTTACTAGTTACCATTGAAAGGTTGCAAATATGCACTATGGGATCAACTAGTACCTCTATATTTTGGTTTATAATTTTTGAGGATACATTATCCCACCCCACTGAATTGGTATTCTTGAGAGAGTTTATTAAAATTGCGACCTCGTTATGGTCAGTTTTCAAGAGAACAAAAGATAAAAGTAGCACAACTCGTGTATTTTTAATAGGATTACTATGATTTTTAATTGAATTAGCCAATGTTTCTCCCACCCTTGCAAAATAATTTTTGTAATTATTCGATAGATAATGTACGTAAACAAACCCCAACTCTCAGATAAAGCTACTTTACTTTCAATTTACAGAGATACGATTTATTCTAGAAATGTATAGAATGTCTGTACAATTCATTAGGTTTTGTGTCAAGCCTCCTCATAAACGCACCTGCCCTGCTATTATGTAACTTTGACAGTTCATGTCGCTTTGGTTTGTTTGATAGCAACCACGCTTTGAAAGCAACTAGAAAGTTGCGTGAAATTGGCATTACTTATTACAATTCAAAGCGACCGAGGCACCGTGGCTTTCAGCAAACCTTTTGACAACTCTACCATTTTATCGACATTACGCGGCCATGTTAAATTATACCTATTTAGCCGTTATCTTTGTAGAGTTCACAAACATTTTAACGTGAACGGTTTATAGTTGATAGACACCGAGAATTTATGGAATGTTGGTTATTTGCGGCAAATTTAAAAACCTTGTGAAATGTTTGGCATCCGAAAGCTATTGTATTTTTGTTTTCTACTGTTCATTGAATATTATAATGTGAGTAAATTATTTTATGTATATCGTAGGCAATTTTAGATTAAAGCGCTCGTGGCCCCGCGGTCTTAGTGTTCTGTAAACTATCACTGAGTTACGCAACTTACACTATGGCTGGTCCTCGGATGGGTAACCACTTTGTGGCATTTACATTTGCGAGCGTTTCCGTGCTTCGGAAGGCACGCTAAGCCGTTGGTCCCGGTTGCCAGTAAAATGGCAGTCGTTAAGCCTGGTTGAAGGCCTTATGGGCGGCTTGAAAAAGTTCAACAGCAGGTAGCCACAACCTGCGTCTGTCTATTTCAATACGGCAATGGGCTCACCACCTATTACGTGGGACAGGAATCCACACGGTGAAAAGTGAGCATATAATATGCCTCTGCCACCCCTTCGGGGATAAGGCGTGATGGATATTTATTTATTTTAATTTTAGTTTAATAGTAACAAGATTTTTGTACAGAAAAAATCGATGCTGAAGAGGAAGGGTCCGAATTATAGTCAGGTATTTAGGTACAGAACGTTCCAATTTTCATCGTTTTTTTATGCCTTATGGCAATGGTAATATAATAATCGCAAAAGACAGGCGTAAGAAAGGTGACTTGGTCGTAGTTGTCGTACTAGATTTTATCATTATTTGAAAAACTTGTTTAAAAAAATTTAAGAAAAAAAATTAAAAACGTCAAATTTCTATCCTTTTTATCTTTTAATTAGTAGTGAAGGAGGTGTTTGGGAGTTACAAAGGGGACCAAAAATCTCATTATTTTCAAGCTCAGACGCACCGTTTTGGAGATATGGCAAAAATGTGTAAAAGTTGGTTAGGTAAATATGGACCAGTATGGACCTGCTTGTGTAAGATAAACCATAGGTTAAATAGTATTGCCACCAACAACGCAAGAGCACTTTATCCAATACTACATGTCCAAATCGCGAAATATTTACATGTCTAGATAAACCTACATAACCGCCTAAAATTATGCCAAGTTTCAACTTCATATAAAATCAATCAAAAATTGCCCTAGTATCGTTTCTATACAAAGGCGTTAATTTTTACCCAAGTTCTAGCTCCTAATAATATATATATATATTAATGTACCTACCTACTCTCCCAACTTTCTTCCTCGGCAAATCCCAAAAAAATATGGCACGAGCTACCTTATAGTTATAAGTTTATTAGTCCCGCAGATCCCCGAAGGCAATGGCATATTATATACCCACATTTCCCTATATGCATTGGTGGTAACCCCATTGCCTTATTGAAATCTAAAAAAAACGTACAGATTTGCAGTTATCACACTTGTAAATCTCTGAAGCCACAACGACAAAGCGTGTAAGGATATTATCCCATCAAATTACAAGTACATCAATATTTATTAGTTTTTTAGGTTATTGACAATTTTTAAATCAACCGCATAATAGTTGCTTTTCATCAAAACTTCATATACGCATCTCTTTAGAGACTGCTTTCGGGAAAGTCGCCGAATTGCTTTGAAAACGATTTTAGTTATAAACTTGAAGTCCATTATGCTTAGATAATACCAATTTAACGCGTTTATAGGACTATCGATACGAAAGTAGCTGTCAAATTTGAATCATAATGGATATCGCATTTATGACGACATTTCAGTTGCCCACTGAACTTAGATAATAGGTATTTTTTTCGTGTGGAAGTCCCCTCGGATATCATGCCGGACTAGAACGGACTAAAACCACACGGTCCCTACTCCCCGCCTATATGTCTAGCGCCGGGCACCCCAGGTAACTCCTCGGAAGGATGTTCCAGGGAAAATATACTTAACCAGAAGGGCTAATTATATTCTCTTTGACCATATGAAAGTTTTGACGCGATGCCTCTGACTATACAACACATTGAGGTAGGTTAGGTAGAGCATCTTTATGGTGTCGATAAGCAATTAATTTGATCGTCGTTACGGCGCATCTGATACAATACCAAACAGACCCATTATTAAAGATTCATCGATTTAACCAACATAAAGTCTACAAGCTATGGAAGAAGTTGTAAATGAATCACATAGGTACAAGTATTATGTACAATATACGTAAATTAAATAATTACACAAATTAATAATGCTTTCACAATATTAAAACATTTCCAAAAACTAAATGATGTAACTCTTGACACTCTTGTTGCGTATTCAAAGTTAGCGCTACAGCGAACGTCTTATTCGTTCGGGGCCAGTTATAAACGTGGGCCAATCAACAAACGACAAATACACACAGTTCTTGCAATCATTGCAGGGTATAGAAAACGTCATCGCTTTGTGGACCAATCGCGGAAGCCCACGAAGTTACACTAGCGCTAAATAATAGCAACGGGCGGCTGTGAAACATCAGTTTTTCATGAAAAATCGAAGGTGAAGGAACAACGATACAAGTGAATTCGAAGCCAAGTGTTTTATTCAGTGATCGTACCGTGGCAGTGAACTTAAGATTTGAATTTAATTTGGTTTTTTTATCGTAGTTTTAGGTAATTATAGCTTTCACGTATTTATAAACGTAGTTTCTGAAATATAGCATTATAAAAAATTGATAACCTAAAGTTTTCCATTCTATCAATTATGCTCAAAATACTGTGATCTCTAACATATAAATGTTATTTCCGAAGACTTTATATGAGTATGTTATAATTAAATAGGTTTTACTATAATATCCCCTTATAAATACCATAAAAGAGAGTGGAACGTCAGCGAATTTTCTCGACGCCGTGGCCCGGTGCCGCGTCCTACATCTGGCGTCTTTAGTTAGCCTCCTATGTCGGTACCGTTAGAATAGAATTGTAACTGCCGTTATTGTTGCTACGAGACACTTTCTATTTCAGTAAATAAGATTCCAGTTAGAATTGGCCCAGCGCCCTATGAATGACGTGTCCTCAAATCTAACGTGTCTGTTTCAACTTAATACGTTTGATTTGCAGAAATATAAATATAAGCAGTGTAATGTGGCATGTTGAAAGCTAATGTTAAACCTATTTGTTACAGAAAAGTATAATATTGGATGCTCAAAATGAGGTGGAGTTTATTAGCGTTGGCCTGTGTGGTCGTGGCGGTGTACGCCGACGACAAGAAGGAGAAAGAAAAGGATAAAGACATTGGCACCGTCATCGGTATTGACTTGGGAACTACATACTCATGGTATGTTCTAGAAACTAACTACACCCTTATGTAGCTTGCCCAGAACTTTCCATATTGACATAGTGCAAAGTAGTTAAATGCCCCAGTCCCTAGGGATTTGTTGTGAATTTAATAACCTATCAATATTTCAAATATTAGTTTGGAATGTCACTATAAATGAGTTTTACTTTAAGTTTAATTCAAAGTTTTTATCAACTATCTTATGCAAAGGTCAGCTTGCTAAACTATATAACAATGTCTCAACTACTCAGATGAAAAGTAACATTTTACATCTAGCTAGATAAGGCCCCAATGCAAAAGTAGACAGTAAAATGTATAGAGACATCCTAATTAGTCTTTTCCTTTGTCCACAGTGTGGGTGTATACAAGAATGGCCGTGTTGAGATTATTGCCAATGACCAGGGTAACCGTATCACTCCCTCCTACGTAGCCTTCACGGCCGATGGTGAACGTCTCATTGGAGATGCTGCCAAGAATCAGCTGACTACCAACCCTGAAAACACTGTATTTGATGCCAAACGTCTCATTGGACGTGAATGGACCGACCAAACTGTCCAACATGATGTAAAATTCTTCCCCTTTAAAGTAATGGAGAAGAACAGCAAACCCCATATCTCTGTGATGACCTCTCAGGGAGATAAGGTCTTTGCACCTGAAGAAATTTCGGCTATGGTTCTTATTAAGATGAAGGAAACTGCTGAGGCTTATCTCGGGAAAAAGGTGACTCATGCTGTTGTTACTGTCCCAGCCTACTTCAATGACGCTCAGCGACAAGCTACCAAGGATGCTGGTGCCATCGCAGGTCTTCAAGTAATGAGGATCATCAATGAGCCTACTGCTGCCGCTATTGCTTATGGTCTTGACAAGAAAGACGGTGAAAAGAATGTTCTTGTATTTGATTTGGGTGGTGGTACCTTTGATGTCTCTCTGCTCACCATCGACAATGGCGTCTTTGAAGTAGTAGCCACCAATGGTGACACCCATTTGGGAGGTGAGGACTTTGACCAGAGGGTTATGGAGCACTTCATCAAACTGTACAAGAAGAAGAAGGGCAAGGATATCAGGAAAGACAACCGTGCTGTACAGAAACTCCGTCGTGAGGTTGAAAAAGCCAAGAGAGCTCTGTCATCCAGCCATCAAGTAAAGATTGAAATTGAATCCTTCTTTGAAGGTGAAGACTTCTCTGAGACTCTCACCAGGGCTAAGTTCGAGGAGTTAAACATGGATCTCTTCAGGTCTACCCTGAAACCTGTACAAAAGGTGTTGGAAGATGCTGACATGAACAAGAAGGATGTCGATGAGATTGTACTTGTTGGTGGTTCTACTCGTATCCCCAAGGTGCAACAGTTGGTTAAGGAATTCTTCAATGGCAAGGAACCTTCCCGAGGTATTAATCCTGATGAAGCTGTCGCCTATGGTGCTGCTGTACAGGCTGGAGTACTTAGTGGTGAACAGGACACTGATGCTATTGTTTTGCTTGATGTCAACCCTCTTACCATGGGTATCGAGACTGTTGGAGGTGTGATGACCAAACTAATCCCCCGTAACACTGTCATTCCTACTAAGAAATCCCAGATCTTCTCTACTGCTAGTGACAACCAACACACTGTAACCATCCAAGTCTATGAAGGTGAGAGGCCTATGACTAAAGACAACCACTTGCTTGGAAAGTTTGACTTGACTGGTATTCCTCCCGCACCCCGTGGTATTCCCCAAATTGAAGTCACTTTCGAAATTGACGCTAATGGTATCTTACAAGTGTCTGCTGAAGATAAGGGTACAGGAAATCGCGAAAAGATTGTCATCACAAATGATCAGAACAGACTGACACCAGAGGACATCGAGAGGATGATCAAGGATGCTGAGAGGTTCGCTGATGAAGACAAGAGGCTCAAGGAGCGAGTTGAGGCTAGAAATGAACTGGAAAGCTATGCATACTCTATCAAGAATCAGCTGCAAGACAAGGAGAAGCTGGGTGCTAAGGTTGGTATAGTTTTTAACATAATTACTTGGCTTACTATAATTCTAAAACTATGCTGAAACACAATATAAATTATTAAACAGTCAAGCTATCGTTTATAAAAACAAATTTAAATTTACTCAAAAATAAGAGATATACTAACATTTTTCTCTATTTGCCTGCAGGTAACTGATGACGAGAAAGCCAAGATGGAAGAAGCTATTGATGCCGCTATCAAGTGGCTTGAAGACAACCAAGATGTTGACTCTGAGGAGTATAAGAAACAAAAGAAAACACTAGAAGATGTTGTTCAACCAATCATCGCGAAATTGTACCAGGGTCAGGGTGGAGCGCCTCCGCCGGGCGCGGGCGGCGATGATGATGACTTCAAGGACGAGTTGTAACTGAATAGACTTTAATATGTGTAGTCAGCCAAATGTGATCTCTGATCACTACAGTATATGCTTCTGGTGATGAATTGTTGTCTCCAGAATCATACCCTGTACCATAACACGGATGTAAAGTGTTTGAACTCGTGTTGTGTATATTTATTAGCGTGGCTGTGTGTATGTGTGTGTGAGGGTCGTGTGTGTGCGCGTGTGCTGTGGCCCTACAGAATCGAGATCTGATCTAGTTTCTGCCGCTGCGCACGAGTATGTGTCCGATGCGCGGTGATATCTGTAAAAATTGATGCATTTTTATTTTTAGTGAAAGCTATTCGCGTGTGAACTGTGAAAGCCTGTATTATGTCTTTCCAAAAAACCAATATATTTGTTCTTTTTTTTCTAAGGAGAAATGTATTGGTACAAGTCTCGTACCCATCTTTGAGACTACCTCAGTGTTCTTAACTGTATGTATGTAATTATTTTGAGACTGCAGAATTGATAGTTAATAATTAGCAGAATAATTAATTATGTAGTAATTTAATAATTTCAAATGAAGTACGGAGGAGTACATAAATAAAACATTTTTCTAATGAGAATATCTTTATTATTTTACACAATACATACACATTATAGATTAGTCGCCGCACACATTGCGCAGTTGGCAACAAGCGTTGAGGTCGAAGACCGGTGCTGCCATCACGGCTGCCTGAATCTTCACTTGAACTTCGTCTGCACAATAAAAAAAAAAAAAATCAAAAATCATCGGAAAAGTGATAGCTCTATAACCTGAAGACGACGCTATTGTCAATACCTATGGAATGCTCTTGTAATGACAAATGATAGTTAGGCTACGAGATAGTACCTACCTACTACAAAATGCGGTAATAGTATTGATGATTTGTTACATTATCGATATAGTTCGACCACGACCGCTGTACCGCTCATTGCGTACAATTTTGTTAACAATCTGAGATGTTATTTAAAGAGCTGTTTTTTTAGTATAGCAAACCACACATTATCGATATAGTTTGACCACGACCGCTGTACAGCTCATTGTGTACAATTTTGTTAACAATCGGAGATGTTATTTAAAGAGCCGTTTTTTTAGTATAGCAAACAACACATGTGTAACTATATGGTGTTACAAAGTTCTCTTATTTTACATTCCCTTTGAGCATAAATACTATCGAAATATAAACAAGTGACGATAATCCGATACTATCGATAGTAAAGTGGTCTGGGACAAAAATTTAATCGACAGCACAGGTACTATCAAGCTTTAATACTATCGGTACTAACCATGAAAAGTTTTACCATATTTTATACTATCGATATCCTAATTTTCAAAGTCAGCTATCGATACTACAACTATCGATAGTTCGGCATCACTAGAATGCTCATAACTGCGAATCAGAGGTTGGCTGGAGGCCTCCTATTCAGCACGATAACGTCACAACAATCGAACGTAGTCCCGAGTATATAATAAGTAGATACAGGTGGTTCACAATAGACAATACCTAGGTACTGACCGAGCAAACTTCTTCGACTCGTTCGAAATTCCTATGGACGAATACATACCAAAAGGTTTATTGGCGTCAATTTCTTCAGCACATATCCCGGCTGCGGCACGCAACTCTGCCAGGGCATCAGAAAAATAAATGTCGAGCTAGAAAAAATACACATTTTTAGATCAGAACAAGTTGTTTAGATTCTCAAAAGACGGGAGAGAGAAATAAATAGGTAAATATATTTTTGAATACTTAATTTTGGGACTAAGGGGTCCCACCATAAATCTCCTAGGCTCAAGCGACCTCATCTGCTAGCGGTGCACTTGCTGACCAACGGACGAGTCAACGACACAGGCGCTCTTCCGGGTTTGGGCCTCCTCCCTCCCAATAATGTCGAAAATATAAATGCAAACACAGAAGCTGCTCCCAGCAGCCAAACTTGTGGACTCCAGGCTCCAAATCCAAGTAAGGTTTGGAAGTAACTGGGAACACAATACGATGAAGAGGACACAATACGATACAGATGTGGGGTTAACAAACATTCTTATTTATTACTAGTTGACACCCGCGTAGAGAAGTTTTCCCGTTTCCCACAGGAACCTGTTCCCGGGATAAAAAGTAGCCTATGTGTTATTCTGATGTAAGTATAAGCTATATATATTATTGTAAAGTTTCATTAAAATCCATTCAGTATCTAGTTTTACGTGAAAGAGTAACAAACATCCATACAAACTTTTACATTTATAATATTACTAGCTGACCCGCCCGGCTTCGCCCGTGATATACTTCGATCCCCGTGGCACCCATTTAATCCGTCGTTTATTAATTTCACGAAATCTATGAAGAACATTTTCTAAATTACTTCTCCGCTCTTAAGTACTACGCCCGCGCCCACACGTCCCGGTCGATTTTTTGTTATACGAAATTAGTTTCTTTGCGCATTTTTTGATATTGCCATATCGCCTAAGATATTCATTTAATTTGCAAAAGGGACAAAATAATCTTCATAAAATGCAGAAACCAACTAACATATTAAAAATGATAAGGATTAATAATGTATTTGTCTAAATAGCCGCTTTATTATTGCTGTTTTTTTTTAAATATTGATAGATAGATATATACTTTATTGTACAGCATAAAACAGAAAACAGTGAAATTAACAATAAAACAATTGAAATGGATATAGTACGGTATCCTTAAGAGATAGACATATACCGTCGCGGACTTTGTTGTAGATTAAAAACACAATTCCACTGTACATTATTTTGTTATATCTGAAAGGGTTTAGGCAGCGTTTTCACTAAAAGCTCCCAGGCGGCTTTTTTTTTCCGACACCGCAAACATATATCGTTATAATTAAGTTAGTGTATACAAAAACTTAACAAAATATACATAAAAACCTTCTATAAGAATCACTGTATCTATTTAAAAAAACTGCATCGAAATTTGTTGCGTAGTTTTAAAGATCTAAGCATACATAGGGACAGACAGCGAAAAACGACTTTGTTTTATAATATGTATCTAGTGATTAAGATTATTTAAGTATGGACGAGCAGCAAACTTGCTGATATGTCCACATCACTGCACTGGAGTAAAGTCTATTATTGTCACTTATAAATACTAATATTATAAAGCTGAAGAGTTTGTTTGATTGAACGCGCTAATCTCAGGAACTCCGGGTCGGATTTGAAGAACTCTTTTTGTGTTAGATAGCCTATTTATCTAGGAAGGCTATAGGCTATATATCACTACGCTACTACACTGGGGAGCAGAGCAGTAGTCATAAATCAGGCAAATTTTTATGCATCACTGTAGAAGTTATAAGCGACGGGATTAAATGGGTGCGACGGGAGGTCGAAATATTCCACGTGCGAATCTGTGTCTAGTGTGTAATAACATAATTGTTTAGTCAAGTGAGTGGTTTTCTTCAAACCATTTGTCTTTGCACTTGAAACTATTCAATGATTTAGCAGTCACCATGCTTTCTGGAAGCTTGTTCCATACAGAAAAAACCTTGTTTATTGTGTAATAGGCAACTAACGAGTGTGCGAAGGAGTGTAAGGCTGTGTCCACGTGAATAATAATGTTTCTGCTCCACTGAGAATATGTTTTGGAAATTAGGGAGATTGTATTTGGAATTCGGATTATTTCTAAATAGGTACATACTTATTATACATAGAAATCACCCAAAACTCCCAAAGCAAATAGGTATTTAAGGATTACCATTTCCGCCACCGAGGCAGTCTTGGTCAGACCTAATATTACTTAATACTAGATGACGCCCGAATGGTGAAGTTACCCACAGGAACTTGGTCTCGGCATAACAAAAATCTCCATTCAGTTGTTCTTGCGTGAAAGAGTAACAAACACACATCCAGACATCCATCCATACATTCAAGTAGTATAGATATAGATTCAGACCTCATAATCCAGTACTTCTTCGTTATTGCTAGGATGACGTAAGACCCTGGGCCCGCCGTAAATAGCGGTTTGTCCAGTGCACCAGTCCACACCGTAGGCCATCTTGCGTGATTTGCACGTCTCTATGTCCGCGTTCAGGAATATTATCCTAATAATCAATCTAAATTATTATCGCCAGCTTTTATTAATTCATAAATATTGTGGAACATTTTTTACACAGCGCCTAAATGGTTACGCCTACAAAGTTTTGTTCTTTTTTGGTTTTACGTTGAAAAATACAAAGTACGCGATTATTATACCTATACGTTTGATAATGTACCTACATTCAATGGTTTTGGGTAGATGTGTTGGTGTCGTGTTTAGCCCAATGTAAGCTTAAATTAAAGCTTGTGGTATGGGATCCATACTACTGCGAAACATATATTTCTGATTATAGGAATACCCAAACTACGAAACAAACTTTTGCGGATCACACACTGTTCCGACCCGGAAATTAAACCCGAGACCTCAGCACCGCAGTTGCATACACCGACCACTTACTCCACCGAGGCAGTCAATAGGTACCATATTCAAAATGACTGTAAAAAAAGTGCTTGATGGTTGACGTCACCGTCGAACTTGTAAGAGAGTCATCGCGAAACTTCGCGAACTGAGTCAATTGAAATTTATGTGTGGCAAGCTTTCACTTTGAAAGTCGTTAAAATTAGTGTACCTATCGTAACTGTAACAAGTAATAACTTTCATCAAATAAATAGGTACAACGACGAGACTCTCTGAACGAAAGTGAAATCGACATCTCATTGCATTTAAAGTAGGTCAGCCATAGTCATACTCTAACCCAACGTTTCCCAAAGTGGGCGAAAACGCCCCCATGTGGGCGCTGCAGGCCTAAAGGGCCAAGGTAAGAGACCCAGAAAAAAAATGGGGGCGTTGTGTAGGCTTCGGGGGGCGATTTGTAATTTCATCTAGCTAGGAGGACTCTTAGACATCGACAGAGCTCTCGACTCTCGGCTACAACTCGTGAACATCAACTAATATTAATTAAGAGATTGCTCAAACTCGGTTCGATATTTCTCTCCGCGTAGTTCATGTATCTGTCCTGTTTTATTCAATAAATAGAAGAAAAATCAAGTCAATCGGTCGCTCCGTTTCGAAATGAAAGTAGACACAAACAAACAAATAAAAAGGCAATAGACATACTTTCGCATTTTAATAGTTATTAGTATTCCTAGATAGGTAATTTTCGTAGATAATAGACCGCGGGCAATCATGTTTTAACAAGTTTTTGTTAAATAAACCGATTTGATTCATAGAATACTTGTTCTTACTTGTTGAGTACAATTGAGCGTCGAATGAGCGTCGATGACCGCGGGCTATCAAGTTTCAACAAGTTTTTGTTAAAAAATTTGTGCGTTCCTGTATCAATCGGCTGATTCATAGAATACTTGTTCTTACTTGTTGAGTACAATTGAGCGTCGAATGAGATAAACGAGTTAATGCATGTTTGTTTTATTCCTGTCGGTGCGGTCTGCTTATGCAATCCTATATAGACAACGGAATATTTATTTTATTTTCATTTGCGGTTTCGCGCGTAATAGCTAAGCAGTACTTAAGTTCAACACTTACTTACGTATTTCTTAAAACAAAACAATGTCGGAAGTAAAAAAGAAGAGACGGCAATACTCTGTGGAATATATTAAATTTGGATTCATTGAAAATCCCACAAACCTATCGTCGCCTCAGTGCCTTCTATGTCTAAAAACATTTTTGAATGAAGCAATAAAGCCTTCAAGACTGCAAAATCATTTGAATAAAATGCATCCAGATAAGAAAGACAAGAATGTAGCATATTTTCAAGACCTAGAGATGAAGCATAATACTCAGCCAAGTGTAGAAAAACTATTTTCGGCAGCTGCTAAGCAAGATGACGACGGACTTCGAGCTTCGTACAATATCTCTTTGTTAATTGCTCAAAAAGGCAAACCACACAACATCGGAGAAGAGTTAATTTTGCCAGCAATAAAGGAAGTAATAACTACTGTGCTTAATAAACCGGCCGCAGATATTATCCGAAAAATTCCTTTGAGTAATAATTCTGTGCAAAGACGAATTGATGAAATGGCTGCAAACATTGAAGGATCATTGTGCAATCATCTGAAGACTAGTCAATTCTCAATTCAGCTCGATGAGTCCACTTTACCTACTAATGAAGCATTGTTGCTGTCTTACGTGAGGTTTATTAAACATGAGAAAATATGTGAAGAACTATTATTATTTGCTAGGAATTTAGAGACCGATACAAAAGGCGAAACCATATTCAATACATTGTAAAAGTTTTGTGATGAGAAAGAGATTTCCTTGAAAAATATTATATCAGTTGCTACGGATGGCGCTCCGGCTATGACAGGGTGCCATTAAGGCTTCATAGCGTACTTGAAAAATAATATTCCAGATGTATTTGCTGTACATTGCGTTATTCATAGACAACATTTGGTTGCTAGAAACTTAAGTGAACGACTATTTCAATCACTGCAATATGTCATCAAAGCAGTCAATAAAATCCGTACCAGCTCTTTAAATGATAGATTATTTCATCAGCTTTGTGTTACTAATGACGAAGATTCCTACCGTTTGTTGCCTCATACTGAGGTTCGTTGGCTATCAAGAGGCAATTGTCCGACTCGATCTTACAACCTGTTTGACTCTGTGATAGATTTCTTGGAAACTAAAGATACAGAATTGTGCAACAAGCTCATTACATCAAAAAATGATATAGCTTACATAACAGACCCGTATAAAACTTTCAACGACATGAATCTCCAACTGCAAGGCGATGAACTAAATTTAATTAAAACAAAAAATGTCGTTGCTGCTTTCGCAGCCAAACTGCTTCTACACAAAAAGAATATGGGCAGACGTGAGTTTAACAATTTTCCGAATTTATCAGTATCCTGCAGTAACGACGACTTGTTTGCCTATTGCCAACATTTGGAAAACCTCCACATTGACTTTCACCGAACGATACCAAGACATTTTGAACTTGGAAATACCAGGCTGGGTGTTAGATCCGTTTTCAAATGTCAACACAGCAATCTCACCTCAGCTGGAAGAAGAACTTATAGAATTGACAACAAACGAGGAAATAAAAATCAAGTTCAAAAATGGCTATCAAGAATTTTGGCTTCAAAAACCGATCCCGCAATTGTACCCTGGATTGTGGTCAATCGTTCAACGATTATTGATAGCATTCCCATCGTCATATTTGTGTGAACGTAGATTTAGTGCTGTGGCAACGCTGCTTACTAAAAATAGAAATCGTTTGCATGTTACCGAACGTGGCGACTTGCGGCTGTTCTTGAGTAAATTGGAACCTGATATCAACAAACTTATTAAACAGCATCAGATTCATCGTTCACATTAGTTTTTATAGAAGAATCGATTGTTTGTTTTATTTTGAATAAAAGATACTCTGTCTGAATACTATAAAGTTGCGTTTCAATAATCATTCTCATTCGCAGGTGTAGCCCGTAAGAGAGACTCAGGTCTCAAGTTAACTCGTCGTTATGTACTACCTACTGTGCTCAGGTCTCAAGTTAACTCTTGCGGATTATAGTAAAAGTCTATTTTAGAATGAATGTTTAATCTCCGCTAATATAGCTCACAACAATTAATTAATTTAATTTGAAGTTATAGTGGTTTTTAAGTAGGTGAAAAAATGGGGGCGCTAAAAATTTATTTAGTCAAAAAAGACAAAGTGGGCAGTAGAGAAAATAAGTTTGGGAACCTCTGCTTTAACCTATTTCAGTTCTAACAAGTTCTAACATAGCCGATGATCCAATAAATTGATGACTAAAAATCTTTTTAAAAACAAGCGTATATTTCAATGCTTAAATGTTATAAAGTGTAATTCTCAGCAAGTCTTTTTATTTGATACCCATATTTAAGGACAGTATAAAAACTTAGTCTGGCATCTTTAGTAGTTCGCTACAATGAATTTAGAGTGACATAACATTTTTTTTCAATTTTTGATGTTGATCAGGGATCATTAAAAATAAAATAAATAAATATTGCGGGACACTTTTTACACAGCGCCATCAATGACTGCTACTTTTGATATTTGCGTATTTAATTTCCAAATATAATTACACACTTGAAAATACAAATATGAAATTTGAAAATATACGAGTAAAGTACATGTGGTGTACCGACTACAACCATGTTCAAAGTACAAGCGTGTGAATAATTGTGTGACGAATAGCTGGGTTGCTTTCAAGTCCTTTCATTTGATACCTATACTGCAGTAAAACTATATACTTCGTCATTTTGAGTGTTCCACCATGTTGGATTTGAATATTATATTGTGGGACACTTGTCACACAGCGTCATCTAGCCCAAAGTAAGCTAATATTAGCTTGTGTTATGGGATCTAGATAACTGATAAACATACTTATATATTTCTAAATACATAAGCAGTCGGATGCACTCCCACCGCGCCACAGAGGCAGTCAATGACGTCACTGAGCAATACATGTTCTCCGAATTTTGACTTTGCGCGGGATCACTGACAATTGCGGACGCTTGCCGTATATTATTTTCTAAAACTAGTGCACTTATCGTGTTTAATGTGTGGGGTGGTAGTTTCTTAGATATAAAAGTTGTGTTAACGTGCTATAGTGAAAGACAATGATATATATGCAGTGAAATACTATTTCTATCTTGCCGCGTAAAGTCCACTGAAAACCTCAGTATAAGAACCACGATTACACTGAGGGCAAGGGACCAGAACCTAGGACTGAGAACTCGACATCGACATAGACTGTACAGGATCTAATTAGAAGATAAGATTGAAGAAAAGATTTAAAAAATTAGATTTGGCTAATAGGTCTTCGTAACCAGGCCATAAAATAATACTTTTTTAAAAAATCTCCGAGACTATAGGGCGCGTTCCACTAATCGTCCGCAACGCTCACGACCACGACCGTCGAAATTGCCGTTACACTAACGTAAATTGGCCGCGATCGTTGTGGTCGAAATTTAAAGGTGGAACGCACATCTTCATCGTCATAACAATCATCAGTGACGTCATGTATCACTCGCAACGACCACGAGCCTTATGGACTAAGAGCCCGTGAATTGCTTGTCTGGCAAGGGGTTGTAATTATATATAAGAATCAGCAATTACATTATAACGTAAGTAATATTATTATGAATATTATTCTTACAATTAATAATGAATATTAACTTAATAATAATCAAAGATAGCATATAATATTGTTTTAGTTGCTATAAGCTTAGACTAACCATGCATTTACTGCCTCGCGTTCGCTCCTACAGCTACCCTACATGCTTGTCTGGCATGGGGTTGGAACTATCAAAAATGTCTGGCTACTTAGGAAACAAAATCTACTCATTACCCAAGTATTATATTTAAAAATCAGCTTTTATACTATAACGTAGGTAGAATTATAATTTCATGAACATTAAGGGTGTCTGGCAAGGGGTTGCCACCATGATAAGTGTCTGGCAATGAATAACGTGATTTTTAATAATATTCTGAAGGTAATACCAAAAAATCAAGGTTTATTAAATGACGAAAGTAAATCGGTATTTTACACACCTTTAGTATCCTTTACCTGCCAAAGCCACTATAGCTCAAACTTCATAATAGCCCATCGTTCTTACCTTTGTTGGGAGCATGCGCTGACAAACTTTCAGCTTTTATAAAATGACGAAGGTCTGGCGTTCACGGGCTCTTGCTCTAGTAGGTGGAAGGATACATTGGGTGTTACGATCCTTTCGGGCGTTTAGTGAAACGTAGCCAAAGTAAAACAAGCCGTCAACTCATCGGTTAAAGACATCTAAGTACTAAATTGAGTTGTAAGATTCCACCCGAACAAACAACATACATACTAGTGGTTCTGTGAACAGTAGATTTCGGAGTAACTTTTTCATTTTCTTTTTTTAAACTGATTTCTTTTTTTCGTTTTGAGCGCTCTTGCCAACCACTATGGGTCCATTTCCCCTACCCTGCCTCCATTTACCCCCCGAAAAACCCCCTCGCAAAAGTTTTTGGCTACATCAAGGATTGTCCATGCCAAGTTGCATGCAAATCCGATGAAAAATGCAACCGTAGACTGAATGGACGGACGGACGGTCGGACATCAATAGCTCTTTTTCCGTACCAGTAGAGTTAAAACCACAAGAGATACTTTTGTAGCAAAGTTCTCGCACAATATCTAATAATTAGTTATTAGATATTGTGCGAGCATTTCCGTGCTCGTTAAACCGTTGGTCCCGGTTGCTAGTAAAATGGCAGTCGTTAAGCCCAGTTGACTCTACCTGTTGACGATTTACAACCTTAGACCATGGAACACATAAATCCTTCGTTTACATGCTTACTGAGTTGGGAGCAGGTAAGACAGCAGTTGCACCTAACAAAAGGCCGAAAAGCAAAAGCCAAACCTAGCTGTCAACTAAGAGTGAACCTCAGGCTCGAAATTCAGGTCTACCTGGATTTAATATAATGTACTCTCTTTTTCATTTTAATGTACTCTCACAATAAATTCTTATTTATAAGCTTAAAAGAGTACATTAAGATAAAGAAGACACTTCCAGTATATGATATCTATATACCTACCAATCTATATATTTAAATATATACCTGTTCGGTGGCGTAGGATGGGTCTCAAGTAGCTCAAAGTCATTGCCGCAAGTCGGATATCCCGCTAGTACCCAGCCGTTGTCAAGACAGTCCTATAAGTGGGTTGGAAAATATCAATATATATCACTTACATACATACGAAGACCACATATTGTTGAAAAACAGAAAGGACACGAATACCCAGATGTATGGTGCAAACAATTAACGATTCTGCAGGAAGCGAAAGAATTGTACGTACATAGCTCGCGAAGCCTGGCGATTTGTCCTTTCAGACCATCATCATCATCCGAGCGTCTGTCCCAGTTGCGTCTCGCGACGCCCGGGGTCCGCTTTCCTACATTTTCTCCTCCACTTCGCACGGTCATCGGCATCCCCTGTAGTGAGACCATTGGCACGCATGTCATCCCTTACGACGTCAAGCCAGCACTTCTTGGGTCTTCCCCTCTTACCGGGACCCGGCGGGGCTGACCTGTCCCTTCAACCGGATCGGCATTTTAGGGTCACAAATGACACCGGTCATCTCCCGCCATTTGGCCCACGCGGCAGCAATGCGTGACTTGACATCGCAATCGATGTCACTGGACGTGTGAAAAACAGATCCCAGGTATTTAACCTGGTCCGTGCGCTCGACCAAATCACCGCCTATGCGGACGGATGTGGGATCTGTCGAGTTTAGTGCCAAGTACTCTCACACGTACAGTCTTCGCCACATTTAGTTTCAGACCGCCGTTCTCAAGCGTCTCCTTCCATGCCTTTACACGTCGCACCAATCTGCCCCTGTCCGCGTCTGCTAGCGCAATATCGTCAGCATACATGAGCAACCATGTAGGCTGCTCATGCGGGTTTCTGATGCTGTCCGACAATTCGTCTAATATTACACTGAACAGAAGCGGACTAAGGACAGAACCCTGGTGTACCCCGACGGTGATGGGGAAGGGTTTCATGTCGCCAACAGCAGTCCGAACCATTGAATCGGAGTCACAGTACATGTCCCGGATAGTGTCAATATAGACCTCTGGAACCCCTTTGGACCGCAGTGCCCACCAGATCATCGCACGAGGAACACAGTCAAAGGCCTTCTGCATGTCTAGAAACAAACAGTGCAGAGGCGTGTTCTTCGACCTGTATTTCTCTGCGACAACCCTCAGGGCAAAAACAGGGTCCGTGGTCCCATGACCAGGGCGAAACCCATATTGACATTCCGAGAGAGTACACTCCTGCCGGATCCGAGAGTCTATAATCCTCTCGAAGATCTTCATGGTGTGGGACATCACCTTTATACCGCGGTAGCTCCCGCACTCCTGCACTGACCCCTTACCTTTGAAGACTGGAGTAATAATACTCAGTCTCCATTGGTTTGGGATCTGCCCGCTGAGGAGTATGCGGTTAAAAAGGTTTACTAAGATGCCCACACCGCGAGGACCCATCGCCTTCCAGGATTCGATGGGGACTCCATCGGGTCCGACAGCTTTCCGATTCTTCATGCGGCGAAGCGCAGTCAGGACTTCTCCAGGCGTTACCGGTGGCACTAGTCCCTGATTCGGAGGGAGGTCCGGAGGCTGTACCTCTTTGTGCTGTTTATTAAGCAGCTCGTGGAAGTGCGAGCGCCATCTCTCTTTTACCGCGAGGTCTTCGCTTAACAGGTTGCCCTCAGGGTCTTTTACACAGCGACGCTTGGATATATCCTGTGCCGCTTTGACCCTGGAGCGCGCCAGCTTATAGATGAGCTTCTGCCCCTCAGACGATTCCAGCTTATCATACAAAGGTTGTGAGTGGTCTCGTCTGGCTCTGGCTACAGCTCTCTTTGTGGCGCGCTTGGCAGCCCGGTACGCGTCGCGGTCTTCGTGAGATCCGGTCGCTTGCCACTTTTTAAAAAGGGGTTTCTTCTCCTTGGTCTCCCTCAGGACTGCGTCGTTCCACCACCAAGTTTCCTTGTCACATTTGCGTCCACCCTTAGACTCACCGAGCACCACCCTCGCCGCTCCAAGGATGGCCGCCTGAACTTTGTCCCGGTAATCTTGAACTGGTTCGCCTTCAGTGTCGGTGCACTTGTCACCGACAGCTGAGACGAACTCCTGGGACCTAGTTTCATCAAGCAGCCACCATCTGATGCGGCGCTAGCACCGCTCGATGCGTTTACCTTTGGGCTTCACGCAGAGGTCCATGACAAGGAGACGGTGTTGTGCAGTAAGACTCTCACCGGGTATGACCTTGCAGTTGGCCACCTTGCCGATGCTGTGTCGCCTAGTGAGTAAGAAATCGATCTGAGTTGTACGCCTCCCGCTCTTGTAGGTGATGAGATGTTCGGATTTCTTTTTGAAATACGTGTTCACTATGGCTAGACCGGCAGCCGCACTATCCTCAGAACGTGATAGTTTCTCCTTCAGCGTTGCGGGTGCCGTATCCAAAACCACCATGAACACGCTCAAACTCCTCACACCTCTCACCCACATGACCGTTTAGGTCGCCGCCCAAAACGATTCCCTGTGACAACGGAATGCTCCGAAGCACTCCCTCGAGTTGGCCCCAAAACGACATCTTATCGGCGTCGCTACAACCGGCCTGTGGCGCGTAGGCACTTATCAGGTGGGTAATAATCCCATCGATAAGCACCCTCACGATCATAAGCCGGTCGCTACAGCGTTTCACCTCCAAGATGCCGCTCTGCAGCCCTTCGGAGAGCACCACGGCCACCCCGTTCCCCCCACCAGGCGCACCCGTGTAGTACAGCTTGTAGCCTCTCTGCAAAGGCCGGGCCCTGTTATCCTTCCACCGAGTCTCCTGCAGGAACGCCACGTCCACCCTCCGCCTGGAGAGTACTTCGGCCAACTCTACCGCACGCCCAGTCAACGTGCCAATGTTCCAAGATGCGAAGAGGATTCGGGTTGGGGCTAACTTCTTTAGCCGTGCTGGCCCGACACACGGCAGCCCTAGCCCACTTGCCACAGGAGTCGGGCGGGGCTCCTGCGCGCCGTTTTGCGGCGGCGCCCTATCCCTAGCAGCTTTCCTATTATACTTTTCCATTATGTTTTGGCGGGTGGCTTTTATGGGAGCGACGCCCTCAGACCTCCCAACCCCAGAGGGGAAAGCCAGCGCCAGAGCCTCGTCCGTTAGTCAGCAGGTGCACGCACTAGCACGGGAGGTTGACTTGGGCCTCGAAGATCTTAGTGGGGCCCCTTACACCCACACTTCTTTCGGACCATCCCGCAAGAATTACAGCGTGACGATAGATAATAAAAAAAAATTAAGGGATATTTATTTTTTTAGCCAGCAACTCTATTTTATGAGTTACCACTAACTTTAATTTATTAACTATAACTAGCTCACCAACTACATATGAATTTATGATAAATTCTGTAACAATGCCGCTAGAATATAAATTTGAAGAATACCAACCTTCCTAAGCAACCTTTCCTTGATCACTTCAGCTCTCACCTGGATGCTGGTACCAAAATTCCGAATACGTGCCCCTACATCATTATCTTTCTCCTTTGCCTCGTTGAACACGTTGTCAAATGACACTATCAATGTTAAATATCATGAGAGAATAATTATTCTTTTTCCAGTCTAGCAGTTTGTCTGCTAGACTGGACTAGACATCTACTTATCTTTATGTACCCAACTTTAAATAACTCGCGGACACCCCTAGATTTTAGCCGTAGCGGCCGTTCCCTTGGGAATACGGGCTTAAAGTAGCAGTAGCCTAAGTTACTTTTTATAACATCAATTTAAAATCGTTTCAGCCGTTTCAGAGATTGGACGAACAGTTTGACCGACAGACAGACAGAAAAGAATTGATTTTTTATGTAGGTAACTAAGTGACTTTGCGAAACTTCAATTTTAATAAGCTGTAATCGCATATTGTATTATGTATGTGGAGTGAATGATTGAAAATTGAGAAAAAGAACTAAAAATGATGTTTGGAGATGTTTTTAAATTATAGAAAAGAATAAAACACACGCGCATCTATGAAATAAAACGCAAAGAATTCTTACAGTAAACCAATCCAAAGTGCTTGGCAAGCATACGCGCTTGGGAGTTGCGTCCAGAACCACGGGGGCCTAGTAAAAGCACCCGAAACACTCCCGGGGCCCCCACTACGTGAAAGCCCTGTTTGGGGCCCTGTGCCCCGGCAGCAGAGGCGTGCACCGCATTGAAGCATTTACTGCTTATATTTTCCAAATCGTCATCTGGGTCAATGTAAACTTCCTGAAACAAAATAGATAAATCCTTCACAATGTTCAACAAGCATTTTTACGTTAGATCTGGAACTGCCCCTTCAATGCGAGTATTTTGGAGACACAGTGACACATACAATACGACTTTGATTAAGTGCTACTGCTGCTATACATGGCATGGCGTCCTCATAGTCGATTTTCGACGTCAACAGACGTGTCGAGTATTAACTACAGATTTCTATAATGATGGCTTTTGGCAATGTAGACAGGTATACCTACTTGATCTTCGAATGTTCTGTGTATGTAGCTTCAGAGTGACAACGTTTTTAAGTGACTTGCTTCACGCGTACTTAATCTTATCAAACGTATCTTTGAATCTGCCAGCTGCAGATAAGCCGGGAGCTCCAGGTGAGCAATCTTGAAGACTATTCATGCAACTAAATACCAGCTTGCTGTTGAGTTACGGCAGTAGATAAAAGTCATATCAAAACGGATAAAGGACACCCTACCAATATTAAAAAAATATGTATGGAAATATATAAAAATACGAGCTCTGACCTTCAGTGTAGCTTTATACGCATATTGGAGTCCAACAAAATCTTGCTCAAAGAAATTTCTAGCTTGGGTGCGATCATTTTGCACAAGTGGAGCAGGTGGTGGCGTCTCCATAAGCACTAAAGTTACAGTTGGGAGAACCCCTTCTTGTTGTAAGCAACGAGCCTCTCGGACCGTGCATGGGTGATCTAGGAAAAGATTGGAACTATTGAGAGAAATTGCTTGACTAATCTCAGTGAGACTGTACTGAGGCCTTGCAAGACTATTGGGGACCTAAGCGTACCTGCTGACAAAATCGCACGTCACGAGGCAGAGATTGGAACTGAGATGCCGCTAATTGTATAGACAAGTCTTAAAATTGTTTTTTTCGGTAGAAATTAATGAAGGTTAGAAGGGGTCAGGTTAGACCGAGACTTACAAAAGAAGAAAATTATTACTCAAAAACGGAAAGGTCAAAGTACTAGGATACCCAAACGTGCATGTATGAAACGATAATAAATCTGCAGGAACCGAAAGAAGTATGCATGGGTCGGGAATGCTGGCAATCTGTCCTCTCTGTCTTCAATCAGGGATACAGCGTGAAGATATTCAGAAATTAAAACGGAATATTACCTACCAAACATTATCCAACTAGCCTGGGGCACAGGGTCCTTCAGCGTCAAAGATTTCGTTACTTCAGCCATTAGGACAGGTGATATTTGCTTTGGTACGTAATCATCATGCTGTATGTAATACAAATACTATTAATGATGATATCTTATCATAAATATCAATTATTTTAGTGATTGATGATAGTTTATACTTTTTCGTAGCGATCCATCACGCATCTACGAGTGATAACGAAGCATCCTAGGTCTTTTATCATCTGCCTCGCCAGGCCTTTAATATCTGTCAGTTAAAACAATTTTAAAATTAGATAAAGATTTCTCTTGTGACGCAACTACTGCACCGATTGTTAATAATTTTTGTACAAAGAGTACATCAGTCATACATTTACATCTTTAGCGGTAACATAAAATAAAGAGTATGTACACACAAGAAAGAAAAGGATGTTAGGCAGCTCCAGACCTATGATTTATTGAACCGGGGCTTAACCTTGATATTGATGTTTCTCCCTTCAACGTTAGTTATTATCAATAAAACAAATATTGTGGGACACTTTTCACACAGCGCTAATATCTAGCCCAAACTAATCTTTAAGGTTGTGCTACGGGATCTAGACAACTGATAAACATACCCATATATATCTAAATACATGCATATTGTACATAGGAAACAGACGAACTCCGAGACAAACATTGGTAGGTAAATCACACAAATATTTTTTCCGACTCGGATAACGAACCCGGGCGCGGTCACTACTACTTACGCCACCGAGGCAGTCATAAATCAGTAGCAATCGAGTCAGTCCACATACTAAACTCCCATCAATATTTGTTATTTTTAATCATACTAAGAAGGTGCCTCTTTGTGCCTCCTCCTAGATCGGGGTTAAGCCCTAGAACTATGACTTTGCTAAGAAGAAAATCAAGCCTATAGTTTGTTTACCTATCTTAAGGTCAGGTTCCATGAGCAATATAATCCTATCCACATCCTTGTTGCTATGCAAATGATGAGACAAGTAGATCTTCATGTGTTTCAGGTGGTCTTTTGGTAGATTGATTATCAAATCCCTAACCATATCCTAAAAAATGCAAGTATGTAGTGTTTTACGAGATAGATTTTCATTTCAATCTGTATCGAATTAATGTATGGGTTTTATTGTAACTCTCTTTCCCGAGTTTCGTCAACTTCTCTTCTCCCAAGACTACCGACCTCCATGACTGAGGGACCGCAAGCAAACTGCTTGCTGTTCTTACAGAAGCAGGCCCAAGACGATGGCGTGCTGTGCAAGCTACTCGCACCGCCCTTCAGCCCCCCATGAAACTGGCATAACACACGAACAATCGAACGGGCACTAGAAGAACCCGGACTACGTGGGGTGCCAGCCGCCAGAGTGCCATTGTGAGCGGGGTTACCCGACCATTCGTCAACGGCCGTAAACTAGTCGGAGGCCCTCTGGAGATCCACCCGGCGAGGCTCTCTGCTATACGGCACGCCGCCTCGTAAGAGTCGGTTCGTAACGCTCGCACCGCCCACTGCGCTAACGCCCGCTGCGGTATGTTGGAAGCGTAGAGGGCGTCCCAAGTAGCAGAACAGTTATATTATATTACAATTATACAACTAACAGGGTAGTAAGGGTCTTATAATAGTTTCGAGGTAACGAAACAGTTATAAAAAAGTTATTAATGAGACGCAATAGTTTTATAGAATATTAGTCACATTAATGTGCCTGGTAAATGTTGTCTCAACAAAGATATACGACTAATAAATAACGTATCTGCTATGACGTTTACAAGACTAGAGTTTATGTCAAGTAAACGTTTCAGTCAAATAGCAGTCATGAGCTGACATTTTTGTCTCTATATGAACCTTTAAATAAATACTAAAATAACATTGTGTCCTATAGTGATTTTGTAATTAACTATTAAAAAAACAGTCATATTAAGTCATGTTTATATAACATCCAGGTTGAGATATTATTCTAATATAACTTTTATAAACCACACGCCATTTCTTTTTCAACAAAATTCTTATTATGGATTCCAATATATAGAAAAGAATTAAACGAAGTGGTGGGTTTAGAAGAAAGGTAAATAAAAATTATCAATTGTTAAAGATAGCAGCGATACCTTAAATAAATGTGGAGAGAACTGAGGTCAGCCACGAATGTGGTATAAATATAGGTAGTTCTGTACATTTTTCATACTTAATCTAGTGTGAATAAAATCCATAAATATAGAAATGGTTGTTTTATTTGGCATTAATCAGTTTTCTTATAACTAGTACAGGTACTTATTCATTAACATTAATTTTAACGTAACTTGTAAGTTATTACACTATTACAAAATCGATCACATTTAAGATATCACAATCAATGATAATTATATCCATAACACTTCTGTAATAACTAAAAATGCGTGTTGTCCCAAGGCCATTTTAAATGCTTGACCAACACTTTGTTCATAACTTATCTACATCTAAAAACATGTGGGGTTACCCGACCATTCGTCAACGGCCGTAAACTAGTCGGAGGCCCTCTGGAGATCCACCCGGCGAGGCTCTCTGCTATACGGCACGCCGCCTCGTAAGAGTCGGTTCGTAACGCTCGCACCGCCCACTGCGCTAACGCCCGCTGCGGTATGTTGGAAGCGTAGAGGGCGTCCCAAGTAGCAGAACAGTTATATTATATTACAATTATACAACTAACAGGGTAGTAAGGGTCTTATAATAGTTTCGAGGTAACGAAACAGTTATAAAAAAGTTATTAATGAGACGCAATAGTTTTATAGAATATTAGTCACATTAATGTGCCTGGTAAATGTTGTCTCAACAAAGATATACGACTAATAAATAACGTATCTGCTATGACGTTTACAAGACTAGAGTTTATGTCAAGTAAACGTTTCAGTCAAATAGCAGTCATGAGCTGACATTTTTGTCTCTATATGAACCTTTAAATAAATACTAAAATAACATTGTGTCCTATAGTGATTTTGTAATTAACTATTAAAAAAACAGTCATATTAAGTCATGTTTATATAACATCCAGGTTGAGATATTATTCTAATATAACTTTTATAAACCACACGCCATTTCTTTTTCAACAAAATTCTTATTATGGATTCCAATATATAGAAAAGAATTAAACGAAGTGGTGGGTTTAGAAGAAAGGTAAATAAAAATTATCAATTGTTAAAGATAGCAGCGATACCTTAAATAAATGTGGAGAGAACTGAGGTCAGCCACGAATGTGGTATAAATATAGGTAGTTCTGTACATTTTTCATACTTAATCTAGTGTGAATAAAATCCATAAATATAGAAATGGTTGTTTTATTTGGCATTAATCAGTTTTCTTATAACTAGTACAGGTACTTATTCATTAACATTAATTTTAACGTAACTTGTAAGTTATTACACTATTACAAAATCGATCACATTTAAGATATCACAATCAATGATAATTATATCCATAACACTTCTGTAATAACTAAAAATGCGTGTTGTCCCAAGGCCATTTTAAATGCTTGACCAACACTTTGTTCATAACTTATCTACATCTAAAAACATCACCTTGATGATAAGAGAAACCTAAACCACCTATAAGAGAAAAAGTAGATACTATAAAATGGTTTTTTCTATATTCCAACAGAACTCTAATCACAACTGTTTTGCCGCAAGTCAAAAATAGTCATATACATGTTATATTGCGGTCATCCAATATCATATGAAATTATGGCGGATGTTGGAAGTATCAATATGTTTAAATTAAATATATTTTAAAAATATCAATATCAATATCTTATAAGTCTTGTTTGGGCCGCGTACTGATGCGGACGTGTGTGCTGACTATAGTTATAATAGTGTAGCGTGGCGAGAGCCGTTGCACGTATCGCGATGAGTTCGTAACTTGTCCCAAATGAACTACTGGCGTTCATGCAGCAGAAGCTGGATGAACGCCTGTCGAGCTGTCCGCTATCCAGATCTGTGCTTCTAGCTTTAGTCAGGAGGATATAACTGCATCCAAGCGGCTACTATACAGTGCTCTCAACAAGAGCGACCCGACGGCGTGACGGGACAAAGAAGAGTATACAGGACATCATCACGCTGCTTAAGGAGACCGATCCGGATGACGTGCCTACGTTTGTGGCGAAAGACTTGCACAAGCTTTCTCCCGTCACTTTCGATCACTTCGACGTTACTTGCCTCTTAAAGGACATAGTGTCCTTAAAAGCAAGCTTGGCGGACGTACAAACAAAGTTGGCAAAAACCGAGGATGTCGTTGTAAATTTGCGTAAAGAACTCGTTGCTTTGCGTGATACTACAGCGGTATCTAGGTCACCATCTAATGCGAATATAAACACGCGTCGCGGAGCTCACCTCAACGTGAGTTTCGCGTCAGCAGTTTTGTCGCCGTCATCGTCACCGAGTGCTGACGGCGTCGCTTGCGCAACCAGCGAGCCCCGCACTCCCGTACCCGCCCCTGAGGCTGTTACCTGTGAAGCCGTTCGAGCTCCACGTCCCAAACCGCTGCCCGTGCTTGCAGCTCAGGCGAAACTTCAAACATCTCGACAAAGTTTCGCTAACGTCACCAAGAGCGCTTCGACCGCTCCACCGAAGCCATTACCAGAGAAGGTATCACATTTGGATGCTGATGGCTTTGTGACGGTACAAAATAAGAAGCGCCTTCCGCGAACCGTAGTGAACCGTTGCGGCACTGCACCAGTTTCTGTGCAGTCTACCTTAGCGCTGTGTGCCGCAATACCGACCACACCGGTGTACGTCTCCCGCCTACACTTCACTAATAAGGCGGAGAACATCGTGGAGTACGTGCGCAAGAAGGTGAACTACACGGTGAGAGTGCAGCAGTTGGAGTCAAGCCGAAACGTCAGTTTCCTGTCATTGGTGCTACGAGTGCCCAACAGCAGCTTGCATTTAGTCATGCAGAAGAACTTCTGGCCACAGGGCGTGGTGTTCCGTCGCTTCCGCGGACAGTTACCAACGGATTGCAAAAAGACATAGTGCGACAGTGAAGTTATACTAATATTAGTATTAAGATTGTATATTCTAACACAGTGTGATTTATTTTTATGTATTCTTAGTTTTTAAGGTATTTATCTATGGGCCATAGAATAAGTTAATAACATCTGTTACTTTTCTAATGTTGCCTGAAATAAATGAATATTATTATTATAATATTTAGTAGGTCCTTCAAAATTTCATCCAATATTGCTATGTAATTAATCAAAAAGTTTAAATTCCCAAGTTTAATATCTAATCCTTCACCACATGCTTCTAGACCGACAAAATGAATAAATAATATCTACGCAATGCTTAAAATATTGACTTACCTTTTTATATTTAACTTTGAACAAATACACATAACATTTCATCATATTTTTTTCTTATTTTTTTTATTTATCGCTAATGTGATCACAATATAACCTTTTCGCGACTTAATTGTTGTATTATTAGTTCTATGTAACTTCTATGCGATTTTAACACAACGTAATCGTCACTATTATAACCATAACACGATTTTAACACGACTTAATTGTTATATATCTGCGCCCAAACCTGCGTTATATAAACACGTAAAAGACTATTATAAGACCCTATTCGTTCACTTAAAGTTACATAATAAACGTTATTGTACTATTTATATGACATAATTTTGCTACTTGGGGTCCGCCCAAATAGGCGCTCCATAAAGCGCTATTTTGGAGACTTAGAGACACCAGCACGTATTACCCGGCCCTCCGGTATTAGCAGTCTCACGAGACTTCCGGTGTATAGGATCAAGTTTGGAACTGGCTTCAATTTTGGCTGTCGAGAACTAGACACATATATTTTATAGCAACAGCGATAGGGGTAACGCTCACCACAATTTGAAAGCCTCAGGAGGGCCCTCGCCGACGCCCGTGGAAGAATACGGCCTCAGATTTTTCAAGGGCAACCTGTAGTCCCAGCGCCCTGATGCGACTTACGAATTGGGCCACGCCCACCGTGCCCAGGACTTGGGCGTCCCGTCATCGGCGTAGCAGATTACGTCAACCCCCGGCAGCATGGTACCGCGCAGGACCTATACGAGGACCGACCACTGCGGAACAACACACGACATTTCTCTGCGGACTACCCCGTCTGGGTCGGGTAAGAGATAGCCCGGTCCACAAAATAGTCCGCAAGTGCCGTGTTATCTCAGAGCCTCCAAAATGGTCTGTCAGGGGATGCTGTTAAAAGCGCGTGGGCGCCCGTGCTTTATAAGAAGTGCGAGCTTCCCCGTCTGCCATTGCTGCGGGACTCTACCAGACGTCAGGCAATCCGACATCAGGGACAGCGTCTTCTCCCCAAACGCCGGCATGACCAGGGCGACGACCCGCTCCGAAAACGCCGTCAGGTCCAGAAGCGCGGTTCCTCAGTTTGAGATCGCCGCCCCTTGCTCGGTGTCGGGCACGAGTGGGATCTTTGTTACTTTTTCACGTAAAAACGACTGAACGAATTTAAATGAAACTTTACAACAATGTAGCTCATACATCAGAATAACACATAGGCTACTTATTTATCCCGGGAACAAGTTCCTGTGGGACAGGGGAAAACTTCTTGGGAGAAGCCGCGGGCGTCAACTAGTACCTTATATTATTTAAAAAGCAGTACGGGGTGTACTGCTTTTTAATACCTTGAGTAATTTATAAATCCGGTATTTTTCAAGATATGGTACAAATCTTGCTGGAATTTGAAGTGGTCTTTTAGTACAATCTGTTTCAGTCATCTTGATATACGAATTTGGAGATATTTTCGCCAAATTGGCTAGATATAATACCAAGTCAAATTGTTAACTTGACATATGTGAAGCGATACGTTGACATTAATTTTTATGTCTTTTGGCTTTCAGCAAACAGTACCTACCTTCTTATAATTTTTGTGTGAGAACGATTTTAAATAGGTATTTATTTATATTATTTATTTATCGCAGCTCTAAAAGAATAAAATAAAATCTAAGATTGGTTCTTCTTCAATCTTTTTATCTAACAATTTAATATTGTATTGAACTTAAATCTTGAAGCCTAAATTGGAGTTGACTCTTTAGACAGCATGAGGAGAGAAGCTGAAGAATCACACGGAGTTTTTTTTTGTTCTTGTGGCGATACTATTGCTCTGCGAGTATAATTTATTAATTTTTTTTTAGTTGTCTTCGCCTATCTTGGGCAGGCAAAGGAAACTTAGTCCATACAGCCTAGTCTTTAGTATTTATTATTTTCTTGTTATTATGTTTTATTCATGTCTAGTCGTTTGTCGATGTCAAGTCCTCAGTCCTAGGTGCCCCAATAAGGCAGTGGATCCCTTATTGCAGCTATCTATGGAAATTTGGCACTAACACAAACAACACCGCTATTCATTGCAATAAATCACTTTATTTAACTAATGCACTTCCGAACTCTTTATGTATAATATTCCACCATTATTAAACACAAAAACACAAATTTACACTAGTTTTTGAAAATAATATACGACAAACGTGCGTCACTGCTCGTCTTCGCGCCAAGTCATAATTTATTTAATTTCGAACGATGTCTATTCCGTCATCTGTCACTTATCTAGCTGTCAACCTTATTCACGTTTAAAATTAAGGTTATGTTTACGTAATTTTGTATGATTCTGGGAAGCGATTATCAGCTAATTACTGGTTGTATTCAGTTAAAATCTTATGACAATAGCTAATATGAGAGGTCAGATGTCTTACAACTCATTGATAAATAGCAAGCATTCGATAAATTCACTGTATGAATTGAAAAGTTCGTCAGTGTGTTGGTGTCGACGAAACCGAGGTTAACGTTTTTTACTCATTAATGAAATGTAATATAACTACGTCGTTAGACTGCGAATTGTTAGTGACGTGCATATGTCTAGCTTCAGTCTCAATTTATTTCGTAGTTATTTAGTGAATAATTTGCGTGCTGTGAAAATGTCTACTAGTAAGAGAAGTTATGAGGTATGAAATGATAAATTTTAAAAGCTTAGTTATTTGTAGTTACGGAACTATTAACAAACGCAATATTTATATTAATTTCTACATATTTCGCAGCCTATTATATTTATTTCTACAGATTTCGCAGCCTATTATCATAGTGGTCCTTGTACTCGACTCCTCGTTATATTTTATTACTATTGCTTTTATATAGTTAATTTTCTTATCTGGCCTAAATAAAACAGTTTTTGTATTAGCAACGCCTAAGTTTACGTTTGAAAACATTGCACAACTCTATTTTCACTTATTGTATGGCAATACCAATGAAATTTTAAATTATTAGAATTCTGATTCATGTATTAAAATGAATTTATATTAAACCTAACCCAAAAGTAATAGAGAATATATATAAACATAAGTTACGAAAATTACCAAATAAGAATGAAATATATTATTTTTATACATATAGTTTAATTTTATAATCAGTTAATTCTAATATTTCTCAACAAAACTAACTAAAAACCTAACACTTATCATAAAATGTCTCCGTGTCACAGTCCTCACTCCTCTTTTTACAAGTTATACATATCATATTGCAAAATTAAAAGTTTCAAACTTCTTGACTTAATCTGAATGTATTCCCAGTTCCTTCCATATCTTACCTTGGTTTGGAGCATGGGGGCCTCTTTTATTTGACCACTAAAAAGCCTGCCATCATTTGGCTTTTACTTTTTGGCATTGTTGATCTCCCAACTCTGTAAGGGCACCTGCATTATTGCCTTATCTGTGTTAGTCAGTAGGCACACCGCTATCTCTTTCAGTACAGTGCATTCCAAAAAACAAGAAAAAAGAATTATAGCGTTATCAGATCAGAATAATTCTTGTCCGTTATCCCTGCTGCGGGGGGACAGCAGGGTTGGAAGAGGGACCGTCCTTCCTACTAATCCATCTGTTCTGCCTCGCTTTAAACCGGGCTGCAGGGTAGGCCAGAGGTAAAACGTTGTTATTCTATGTTCCTCTGTATTCAGTAACTAACCAAGACATCCTATATGGACTAAACTTTATCATAGCAGTATCCAGTATGGGGGTAGTCAAAGAGAATGATCATAGGACTTCATGATCCATGCATACTTCTTTCACGTCCAGCAATCATTAATTGTTTCTTCCTAGCCATTTCACACATGCATATCTGGTTACCTGAGTACCTATGACATTTCTGTTTTAGAGCAAAATCTTCTCACATCTCCATATGTAAACTTAAACTTTTACCAGATAAAATAATCATAATTACTTAATAAGATGAAAAATATTTGGCACTTGTCTAACTTTTCACTATAATTAGACTTCTATTTTTACATCAAGTATGTAATATTTCTAAATCATATAGAGTCAAGCTCTGAGCTTCTCTTACTAAACAAAAACCTATCACGCCTATACTGCCTTTGTTCATGTAGCCAGTGTATTCATTAATTCATCTATTTCAGGAGGCTGTATCTAAACTGAACTTGTTGCAATCTAACAAGGCTAATATAGAACAGATCAGGAAGGACATCCGAACTGGACAAGTAAGTAACATAGTCTCTGTACTTCGACTTGTAAATGCTTTTAGCTTTTGGAAAGGTACAAAGCTTCATGGCATCATTATTACTTTGCACTGTCAAAAGACAAACAGTCCAAATTTACGTAACACTTATGCGCAAACTCTGTCTCACAGACACACACACACACACATATGCAGATCATACCAGATCCTACATGCAAATAGCTAATTTTTTTTGTCTGTTTGCAGTTTGTATATAGTCAGAAGGTAAGTGTTTGTATTAAGTAAGTATCTCATCCAATGTCCAGACATAGTAAAAGTTTCCTAACGCAGTGATCGTTTACAGAAAAAGACTAGCGGGGCTGCGAGTCTCTTTCGCTCTTTCCGTGTTCATATATCCGTATTACTAACGGGATTTAACGCAAGAGTACCACAGTTAAATCCCGTTAGTAACTTATTATTTTCTAGTGGGGGACGCGGGCACCGCCGAGCGAGCGATCCGACCGCGTATTTTGCCGCCTACTTCGCTCAATGTAGTAACTTACTCCTATCGAAAATTATCAATCTTTCGACTTTATTCAATAATATTACTGCGTGAAGAGGAGATCGGCGCCGGCTTGCCGGACGGTAGTGGTTCGACGTATCTATCCCCGCAGCAATGGTTGAAACGGCAGGGACCCTGCTCTCGAAGAAGAGCTGCCAAAGAGGCGGCCTGGAAAGAGTGTCTCGAGATGTAAAACCAAGACCCGTAGGGGTACCTGTACAAGGTCGTGAACGAAAAACGCGTTGTGCGCTTCCGGTCACCAGGACTCTTGAGCCCTCATTCGTTTGAAATCTCGTCAGTTACCTCTTTCGCGCTCAATTAGTTCCACCGCAGATGGTACCTATGTAGACGCCGGCAGATACAGAGGTGATAATCCCACCCGTGTGCCGTGTAATATCGTTGGTGGTGAATTGTCGCTCCTGGCTGCTAGCCAACAGTGTTGGCCTGCCTTCACCTAATTTGCTCGCGATGTGATGTCGGCCAAACGAGAGGCACTGTGGTTGCGGGAGCGCTCTGAATAGTCGCTTCCACCCCGCCGTACTGTTCGGGGGTGTCGTTGAGATTTCATGTTCTGAACGTGGGCACTGTGTCGGGGGACCACGCCGCACAACAGTCACATGGCGATAGGTACTCCACTCCGTGCTCCGGGGGTGCCAATTTAGTGTACGCCCGCGTTGACTGTTCTCTACCTCCTCTGCTTCCAGACGGGTGCTTGAGAGCGGTACGATGCGGGTTTATGTCCTCAGCTCAGTAGGGAGCTCGGGGGGCCAACCCTCGAGACCAGCCCCGACACCACGGGCGCCCCGTTGCTGAGTTGCAGGAACTTTACCTCCTGGCCTACCCTGCAGCCTGGTTTAAAGCGAGGCGGAACAGATGGATTAGTAGGAAGGACGGTCCCTCTTCCGACCCTGCTGTCCCCCCGCAGCAGGGATAACGGTGCGTAAAATCATTCTTCGCGATAACAAAAATAAATACAAATGGAAAATTATTATTTTAGAAAGGTACATAGGGCGGCGGAATTAAAGTCCATACTCATAAAAAATATAAATCCGGCACTGCTGAGTACTGAAAATTGAAACGCGTTTAAACGACAATCAGTTTTTTTGTTAAAATGTTGTAATCAGGTTTTTAACGGTGCGGTTCAGCGTGGCAAAAATAATTATATAACCGTCACTGAAATTAATTGCTTGTCAAATAACCATGACATACAAAATGTTGGGAACCAAGTAATAACTTAATATTTTGACTTTACGTTATTATAGTAATAATATATGCTTAATTGTACGCCAAGAAATTATTTAAAAGAATTGAGATTATCCATATACATAGTTATACTGACAAATAAAAATGTTCTCACACAACGTCATCTAGCCCAAATTAAACTAATACTTATAAGCTTGTGCTATGAGAACTAGATAACTTAATCGTATCTTAAAATAATAATCCTTAATCGGGGCAGCTGAGCTGTTAATTGACACAATTCGTCCATAGCAAGCGTTATTACTTGCAGGTATCCAAAATAAATACAGCAGCGTATATGTCTACACGTAATTTATTGAACAATATGTTTTGACATACAGGAACTTATTGTACAAGATATATTGTGTCCGCTCGCTACGCGTTCGACATTATCCAACTCCAACTGCATGGCAAATCACAATGGCGACACACACAACTTTTCACGAGGTTACCCGCTCCAAAATACAAATTTAAATTATGACAACACAAGAATCGTTTAACATTTCAAGTCAAACAAACTATCATAAGTATGACTGCTCCTTTATATATATATATATATAACATACAATTTTTACATAAAAAACACCTGAACTCAGAAACAATGTTCGGTGTACCAAACAAGAATTTTAAACCGGCTCCTCAAGCACGGCACTCACATACAACTACTGCGCCACCGAGGCAGATATTGGTCTACCCTCCTTTATTGTTTTGTTTTAAGTTAGAATTATATATTTTGTTACAGAAATGTACAAATTTAGAAGATATGAAGAACTATTTGGCAAGAACTGGCGTGAGTCTGCTGAAGTTGGATGAATTATCTGTGATACATGTTGCGGGCACCAAAGGAAAGGCAAGGGACTCCTTTTAGTTACTAGCAAAGATATTTTAAATACACAGGATAGGAAACATCATACCAGTATTGTTTTGTATTATTTTCGCGTTGAAATCTTTTTCTGTAGCCTGCAGAACGCTCATTACATACATACGTATTATTACACCTGTTTCCCATCGGGTAAGGCAGAGACTATGGATTTCCATTTACTACTATCCTGGCTTACTGGCTTTTTCTACTTTCATTAGGATTTTCATGCTCGCCGGGTTAAGGGTACCCTGGACCTGGCCTTTTTCCAAAATGTTATCCTTACACCTATAGTACAATCGTAGGCATTAAAACGTTATAAAGTTTAGGTACCTTTTTTGGATACAATATCTTCGAAGAATAAGAAAAATTGTATTGAGTATTAACTAACTATCTTCACGCTGTATCCCTGACGGGGTAGTCAGAGAGAACAGACCGCCAGGCTTAACGATCCATGCATACTTCTTTCGCTTTTTGCAGATTCATCAATTGCTTCATACATGCACGTCTAGGTATCCGAGTACTTATGACTTTTCCGTTTTTGAGCAATCTGCATTGAGTATTGATTAAGTTATTTAGTACATAGATTTTTTTAAATGAAAAAAGAAAGTTACAAATTTTTGCAATTTATACCGAATCTTCCGAGATATTAATATGCCACATCTATTTTAGGGTTCAACAAGTGCAATGTGTGAGTCAATACTGCGGCATCATGGGTTCCGCACTGGGTTCTATTCGTCGCCGCACTTAGTGGCGGTGCGAGAGCGAATCCGGCTCGACGGACGAGTCATCTCTGAGGACAAATTCGCACAGTACTTCCATCAAGTATACGACCTTCTGGATAGCAGTAAGGTAAAGGAAGGCCCTGTTTCAGTTCTAAATCTAGCGGGTTATGAAGAAGAGAATTCTATAGCACTGTTTGTAAGTAGCGAAGCCTGGATATGTCAGCAGATGCATGAAAATAAATTGAATGCTTTGGAGATGCGATCACTTCGAAAATTGTGCGGCGTAACTTTGGCCGACCGAATACGTAACGAAGTGATACGCAATATGGCAGGTTTAAATGAAAGTATCAGTATTATAAGCGCTCGTGGCCCCGCGGTCTCAGTGTTCTGTAAACGATCAGCGAGTTACGCAACTTTCACTATGGCTTGTCCTCGGATGGGTGACCACTTTGTGGCATTTACATTTGCGAGCGTTTCCGTGCTTCGGAAGGCACGCTAAGCCGTTGGTCCCGGTTGCCAGTAAAATGGCAGTCGTTAAGCCTGGATGAAGGCCTTATGGGCGGCTTGAAAAAATTCTACAGCAGGTAGCCACAACCTGCGTCTGTCTATTTCAACACGGCAATGGGCTCACCACCTTTTACGTGGGACAGAAATCCTCACGGTGAAAAGTGGGCATATAATATGCCTCTGCCACCCCTTCGGGGATAAGGCGTGATGGATATTTATTATTATTTATTTAAATGAAAGTGTCAGCGTTAAGCTGGAAAACGGCGTGCTCCGTTGGTTTGCACACGTCTTACGAATGAGTGAGCAACGATTGACGAAGAATATATATTGTGCTAAAGTAGAGGGTAGAAGGAGCAGTGTAGACCGAGACTTACATATGAAGACTACGTGAGCAGATTGCTCAAAAATGGAAAAGTCAAAAGTACTCGGATACCCAGACTTGCGTGTATGAAGCGATTGATGAATCTTGAAGTAGCGAAAGAAGTATGCATGGATCGCGAAGCCTGGCGATCTGTCCTCTCTGACTACCCCGTCAGACATATAGCGTGAAGATAGTTAGTTAGTTTTGTTTGTAAACCAGGTTCATGCTGACGATATGCCAAAGTACTTTGCATTCCTGACGGTGATGGCGTTTAACGTATTCCTCAAGGAAAAGGTGGATGTGGCGCTGGTGGAAGTCGGTATAGGTGGAATTGTTGATTATACTAATATATTAAGGTAAGACCATTTGAAATATTATAGCTAAAATGAGATAACTGACTCGCGCCAATCGCACGTATCTCTTGCCCATAGGGGGACGGACAGTCTAGGAAGTTAGACTACTGTGCTGTCTGTACTGTGTTTTGTACATTTGTGAGCTGTGGTACCTCGGGATTGTATTTTAATGCTGTATAGTATTATTCATTATTTTGTTAGATTTAGCTATGTCCGCCTAGGACTTAGCCACGATGGAGTTTATTAAATATTCCTTAGATTAGATACACTTCCAAAATATACATTTTTCAATTCTTAAGTCAAAAATATGAATCGTCTTGTATAAGAAGTAATTGTTTTGTAGTAAAGGTTTGTTCAGTTCTACTCCAGTAAAGCGATAGAAACTTAACTGCAGATATTATGTAAAGTTCGAAAAGCAATAATAAAGCCTTGTTCCACTACTTTATCCAATTTTACAACACTTGTGCACGTTATCAAAGCTTTTGTGTATGTCTGATACCAGAATACGAAAAAATACACTCGAAAATATACTAGTTTAGAATCCGCGTTGCCGTTCCCGCCGAAATCCGGTATACACAGTCGTTGTGCTATAAATTATGGTAATTATTTCAGAAATATTCCTGTAGTGGGTATAACAGCGCTAGGGTTGGATCATACAAGTATTCTTGGAAACACCCTGCCGGAGATCGCAGCAGCCAAGGCTGGCATTATGAAGCCAGGTTGTGAGGCATACACTGTGTCGCAGCCAAGTGAAGCCATGGACATTTTGAGAAATGTTGCAAATAATTTTAAGGTAAGGTAACGATCGAAGCGTTGTTTTTATGTGAAGTTACATATATACAACATGTCATCACGCCTGTCTCCCATCGGAGCAGGCAGAAACTGTAGCATTCCACTTGCTACCATTCTAGCATACAACTTTCGCTTATTCTACTACCAGCGAGTGTGTATGACACACTCGCTGGTTAAGGGTACTCTTGACCTAGCCTTTCTCCAAAAGGTCTTCGATTTGATTGACATACGTCCTAGCGTACGTATGTCAATCAAATCGAAGACAAATTTATTTTCATAAAAACTTAGTACAAATTATTTACGTGCTAATTAGTAGATATTGTAAAATTATCATAATAATTAGTGCGTGATAATTATATGTGATGCGAAATGCACTAAAATGCCTTTTTAATGGTTACACACAAGATCAGGAACTATTTTTTACCCGAGTTGTAATTAGAATCCAATTAAACAATTCAGCCTTTTTTGTTTCTTTTTTTACGTGGGAAACGCGAGTTTCTCTTCACGGGAATTCAATGCTTCAGCCCTAGAAATCCTTTTATTTTTTCTTCCAGTGTCCTTTAACAGTGGTACCGGAGTACAAAGCTTACACATTCGCCAACATAGAAAAAGCGCATTTACCCATCGACATAGAGGCTTACCAGACCAACGCGTCTCTGGCCATTCAACTTGCGCACGCTTGGATGAGAATCACTAAACCGATGCATAGGAAAAACGGCATCAAGAAGCAATTGCATAACGTTCCAAATGGAATATCAGAAGCGGGTTTGGAGCCTGTAGTGAGATGCGTCACGAAGGAGACTATTGAGGGACTGACGTCATGCAAGTGGCCGGGGAGGTTCCAGCTAGTGAACGCTGAATATGCAGAGTTTTATTTGGATGGTGCACACACTAAAGAATCAGTGGAAATTTGCGCGCAGTGGTATCAAGATACAAACAGGTAAGTTAATTAGTTACACTGTCAATATGGGCAATGGGTTCGGAGGCAGATGTATGGAGGGGAGGTGTAAGTGGGGTATATTTATTTTGGTTTAAATTTTTAATACTCTTTGATGCCGCATCAACTGAATTTTGGCAATTTCGACTCATGCGATTTATTAATGTTGACATTTCAGTGACACTCAATTTTTATGCACAACTCTCACTTGACCTGAAACTTGACAATGTCAAAATTGTTAGTACAATAAATAAATTATTATTAATAAGACTGTTTCCATGTATTTCCTGGAGTTCAAGTAAATAAAACTCTATTTGTTTTACAATCGTTACCCTCTGGAAAGACTACAATTTTTTTTTTATATTTCAGATCGCCTAACAAGACCCTAATATTCAGCGCCACAGGCGACAGAGATGCAGAAATCTTACTACAACCGCTGCGGAACTTGGGATTTAATTCTATTTTCTTTGTAATACCAACTGCTTACAGACATACAAACCAAAACAACGACAATTATTCTAAAATAGAAGACGAGGAACTAATAGCCAGGTGTCATAAACAAGCCGATATTTGGCGCGAATTCCATAGAGGTTGTGATACTAATATTAGGATTGCTGGCTGTGTAGCAGATGCCTTGATCAATGTGAAAAAAAATAAACAGGTCAATAGGCCGTCTGTGTTAATAACAGGTTCACTGCATTTGGTTGGTGCTGCATTGTCGATATTAGATCCTAATTTAGTGAGTTAAGGGTCAATAAGGGTACCCCATAAAGACCCTTAGGGTCCAAGCGAACCTTACCGTAAAGCCGAGCGATAGAGGCGGTATATAACATATTGCGATGTTTCCATCAATGCCAAAAATATAAAGCCAAGCAAAGAACAGCGAGCGTACCCTAGCAAATGCAAAAAAAAATGGAAGTAAATAGATGATATGTAAGTTAAAGAAACGTTATTAAAGAGAATATTTAAGTTACTTGCTATTTGTTTTATTAAAACTCATTATTTTTAGTAACAAAACCAACTAAATATATATAAACCTGCTGGCCCGCCTGGCTTCGCCCGTGACATACTTTGAACCCCGTGGCACCCATTTAATCTCGTTAATTAATTTCACAATAATGTACGATCATTTTCTAAATAAGTTGATTACTTCTCTCTATCTTATCTACCATTTTAAAGTATCTAAATGCATAAAGAACCTTTCGGCTCTCCAGTATGCCTGCGCGGCGCGGTCGAATTATGGTTACACGAAATTTATTTCTTTGCGCAATATTTTGATTTTGCTATATCTCCTAAGCTATTTATTTAATTTGCATGGTATAAAAGGCAAAAATAGTTTTCAATAATTCTCAAATCAACTAACGTATTTAAATTTCTTAGGCCAATTTCATTGATAAAGATTTGTATAAATAGCTTTTCATTTACCGCTTTATGATTGCCTATTTTTAAAGTGTTATTATAGATATATTAGGTCTTTATCTATGAAATTGCCGTTTTGTATGAAAAAAATTTAACTATTTTTTTTCATGTGTATTTTATTTGTATTAATCGAAGTAATCACCCATGCAATCAATGCATCTTTGCCAACGCAGTGGCAGTTTATTGATCTTAAATCTTAAAGAAATCAGCTGGACAGGAGGCAACAAATTCTTCAAAGGCATTTTGTACTGCCTCTCGGGTAATAGAACTTTTTTCCCACCAACAAGTTATCTAAATTCTGGAAAAAGTAGTAGTCTGTAGGCGCAAGGTCTGGTGAGTAGGGCAGACAGAGCTTCCAACCTCAGTTCTTGCAACTTTAAGACCGTTTGCTGTGCAGTATGAGCTCGTGCAGGAGTAGCAGATACGAGCTATTGACCAATGCTGGTTGCAGATGTGCCAGCTTCTCCATCATTGTGTTCAGTTCTTCATAGTACACATCTGCAGTAATGCTAACCCCGTTACGTAAGAAGTTGTGTTGAATCACACCGGCGCTAGAGCACCAAACAGTGATCGTCACTTTTCTAGGGGTAAGTTTGCGTTTAGGGCATTGTTTAGGTGCTGAACCAGGATCCAACCAACTTGCTGAGCGCTTGCAGTTATCAAACAGAATCCATTTTTTATTGCAGGTAACAATGCGGTTCAAAATTCCATCATTTGAGTGTCTGTTGAGCAGTGCAAGGCACGTCTCGACGCGTATTTCGCGCTGGCGATCATTGAGTTCGTGGGGCACCCATTTGTCAAGTATTTTTACCTTGCCAATTTGACGCAAATGGACCAATATTGTTTTGACGCTAACGTCGAAGGCTGCTGCTAATTCAGGCGTAGATTGTGTATCATCAGCTTCCACAATCACCTTTAATTCGTCATTGTCGACCAAAGTCTTCAGACGACCGCGAGGTTCATTTTAAGGTCGAAATTTCCAAAACGGAAGCGACCAAACCACTAACAGGTGGTGCGTTGGTTTGTAGTCTTAGCTCCGTAAACGTCGTTGATGTTGCGTGCCGCGTTGCTGCCACGACGGTACTCATATTCCATAATTACTCGAATTTTTAACGTATCCATGATGACGAAAAAAATTGAAATGCGATGAAAAGTAACACTTATCAATAAACAAATGACTACTTTTGGAAAAAGAATTCCATGTTTGTTAAATAAAACCAATTTGAAATTAGAATTCGTAGTCAAACAAAATTATTTTGATTTGAAATGGCCAGTACTGTAGAACGGCAATTTCATAGGTAAAGACTTATTAGTATGTCATACTACTTTACTACATCGTAGACATATGCCACCGCGGACTTTTCTGTAGACCTATATAAGAAACACAATTCTATCATACATTTTTTTGTTATATCTTAAAGGCGTTTTTGTTGAAAGCTCTCGTGATATACGAAATATAAATATATATATAGTTCAACAGTATATTTGTTCATGCCTCGATTAGTACTTATATTCGGCCGTTGTATGGTGCCAAAACTCGTGGTCTATCGCAAGTAGAAATAAAATAATTGAAAAACTGATTTTTTAGTTTTATATACTCTGTATCTTTATATAAATTCTACTGTACGTGTGTATGTCATTACCGTAGTTATAGATTAGTGACTAGACATGACTAAATACTAAGAAAACATAAATACTGAAGACCAGGCTGAAGACAAAGTTTGCTTTGCCTGTCCAAGATGGGCGAAGACAACGAACAACAACAATATGTCAGACAGAGTGACTTTTGGTGGGAAGAGTGACAAGTGTGGACGTATATGCATTTATCTTGTTTTATGTGCGGGAGTGGTGGTTTCTTGGACATACAAGTTGTGTTAACGTGCTATAGTGAAAGACAATGAAATATATTCAGTGAAAAGCTATTTTCTCTGTTGCCGCGAAAAGTCCACTAAAAACCTCAGTATAAGCATCACCATTATACTGAGGGCAAGGACTAGGACCTAGGACTGATGACACGACATCGACTAACACTGGACATGACTAATGAGAAGATAAGATTGAAGATATAGCAATATGATATAAAAAATAAGATTTAGCTAAAAGGTCCTTGAAACCAGGCTATAAAGTAATTATTAATAAAAATATGCCAGAGTGACAAGTGACAATGAGTGTCGTACGTGAGTTGAGTTGGTTGTTGATACCATTGAGGAGGTATAAGAATTATTACACTAAACTTGTAATATTTATTCTTATTGAGCACAGAAAGCCATAATAAGAATTGAATTGAATTATTGTTATTTATTAATTCAGGATCAATATAGATTAATATTTATTCTAAAACATAGCACAACAAACTCACAGAACTCTTCGAAACGGGACCATAAATATTTGGTTTGGAGTTACATATATGAAATTAAATTATCATATTCTTTCTTACCATGGACACCATCCCTGGGGCAATCAAGAAGAAACCGAAAAAAATTGAAGAGATGACTAAGGAACAAATTCGTCAAGCGATAATTAAGAAACGAGAGTGTAATACCAAAGCTCAGAAAATTGTAGAAAGCCTTCTAGAGCGTGATGTTACTGATAAATACCTACTTCAATGTCTACCGGACATCAACCAATCACATTTTGAAGATATTTTCGAAGAAAGAGCGATAATTCAGTGTTGTGGATATCCTATATGCCCAAGAAGTTTGTCTAGCAAAGATATACCAAAACAAAAATACAGAATATCATTGAAAACCAATAAAGTATATGATATTACCTCCAGAAAGAATTTCTGCAGTAATACATGTTATAATGCAGCCATGTTTGTGAAAAAGCAGTTATTGACAAGTCCACTATGGTTCAGGGAGTATGAAGATCTGCCTACATTTCATTTGATGAATATTGAGAATGTAGGAGGCATGGGCGAAGAGATTGATGTAGCATTGGTTAATAGAGTCAAGCTCTCTGAAAAACAGTCATTCACTTCTATAAATGATTTTGCTCAGGCAAGTCTCGTAGATGTGGATGATGGTGCTCAAAATCATCAGGACCAACAATCATGCACCAATGCTTTTATTACTGAGAGTTGTGATGATTCGGAAGAACAGAATAGACAACTAAACAAAAATTTAAAATGTACAGCTCCACAAAAGGATCAAGCAGACATTGATAGTCTCTCTAAAGACATTAAAAATATTAGCATTACTTCACAATTTAAAACACTAGAAAATGACATTGTTCCTAATACAAATTGTTCCAAAAATGAAAGTGGATTGATAAGCCAAGAACAAACTACATCATCACAAGCTCTGGCTGCAGACAATGTAATAAAACATTATAGAAAAGTCAACCAAAACCCTTTAAATATTGTTGGAGAAATAGTAGAAAGGCCAGAAAAGAAAGTTGATCCAATACTGATCTCAAATCTAGTACCGGATACAGTTGAAAGAAAGAAAGACTATCTAAAATCAAGGGTTATGCAGAAAAAACAACCTTTAGTAACCACACTAACTATAGAAGTTGAGAAATGTCTCGCTGAATGGTTTACATTAGACACTATGCTTTTCCTATTTGGCGATGAAAGAGTTAGAGAAATGGTTGCTGACAAGGGAGAATGTATAAAAGAATATTTAAATAATATTTCTAAAGGGATATTTTACAGCTCTAATACCTACGATCAATATCAATTGTTGTGTAAAAAATTAAATATGTTAGAGTTAGATGATAAGAAATTTGACAGCAAAGCATTAAAACAGGAAACAAGACCGTTACCGAACTACTCAATGTTGCAAGAAGAGAGCAAAAAAATACAACTCAAAGTTAAGGCATTCCTCTCAGGACAAACTGACGTTACGGAACCTGTAATGGAAGATACAACACCATCAGTAGTCTTAGATGAGGAAAAAACAACAATCCTACCCTTAGTTGACAAGAACTCACAGAATGCTTTACGTAGACGGATAGTCTGTCAGCATTTGGACAAAGTATTACCCGATTTACTACAATCTTTAGGATTACTGAGCTTACAAATAAGTGCTGATATACGTTTATTAGTAAATACATATAAATTAAAAGCAAATAACATTATGTTTAAACCTATACAATGGACTTTAATAGCTATAATATTTATTAAATTACTATCTATTAGGGATAAGCGATTAGAAAAATTATTGGAACAACCAACTGCATACAACCATATGCAGTTATTGTTGCTAAGTTTTAAGCAAGATGGTGGTTACTTAAACAGGCTGATAAGTTGGCTCACAGATGTAGATAGGTTGTTGGATACTAATGACACTCAATTAACTATTGAATAAATGGAATTTGTGCAAAATTTTCATGTCTTTTATTTCCTTTGATATATAACACTTACCTATGATTACAGCAAAACATAACTCATTGAAACGACAATTTTTGTGCAAAAATGCAATCATTGGGTTTTGGCATACCCCTTTCGTGTTACCCACTTAATCTTCACCAGAGTCAGAAGATGAGCTGCTCGCTGTTCATACAGAAGCAGGTCCAGGATGGTGACGTGAAGGCTACACGCACGCCCTTCTCGGTAGGAGCCCAGCATAGAATCCATGAGGATTTTACATGACAAAGAATACTGACAGATTTTTGATGTGAAAATGGCTGATTTTTAAGAGACACCGATGTCAGGAGCAGTATATTGCGCACATACAACGTTCTGTCCCTGGTTTTTTATAAGGCGCGTTCGTAGTAGTTCCATATATGTGCCTTTATCAACAAGCTCTATAAGAGTAGCCTCCGCGGGTGACTGGACGTTGGTGTTACATTGTCTAGACTCACTACAAGCAGTCACACCTTTATCATCGAAGGGGTGGCAGAAGCATACTGTTCACGTACTAGGTGGTAAGAAATGGACGGGTGCAGGTCGTAGCGACCTGTTTTTCTAGCCACCACAACTTGCACCAACGTGCCTTTAGCACGGAAATTCTCGTTAATAGAAATGCCACAAAGCCGGGCACCAATCCGAGGACAGTCATAGCGAAAGTAGCTTTACGCAGTGATTGTTTATAGTACCTAAGTACTTACCTGTATTGCGTGCTGGCTTGACGTCGTAAGGGATGACATGCGTGCCAATGGTCTCACTACAGGGGATGCCGACGACCGTGCGAAGTGGAGGAGAAAATGTAGGAAAGCGGACCCCGGGCGTCGCGAGACGCAACTGGGACATACGCTCGGATGATGATGATGATGACTTACCTGTATTGCGTTAGGAACTAGGAACGCTAGGACTAGGAACGCTTCAAGATGGTAGGTTGGTATCCGTAGAAGCAGTAAATCAAAAAGTATGAATACATCAATACCTTGGTTTCGTAGGTATCATGATGTCACTACCAAGAGTAGGTATATCTTTTTCATCTTAAGTCTTTTCCCAGTTAACCAGACCCAGAATTCCAAATAGGGTTGTTTTTAATTTTGACGCTGAGGTTCACTTTTATTTGACTGAGTAGCTATTGTTTGGCTTTTAATTTTCGGCATTGTGGTAAGCTACTGCCGTCTGACCTAGACAAAGATGCAGGCACCCTTGCGTGGTTGCGTACCCCGTAAGGGTGCATCTTTGTCTAGTCCGTTAGTCAGCAGGTTCACCGGGCTTCGAGCCCAGGAGATTTTGGAAGGGCCCCATCTATACAGGTATAATTTATGTGTAGGTACTCAGATAGACCCTATGAGGTTTTCTAGTAGGTCCAAGACTTGTATTGTGTAACTTATGATAAACGATGTAAAATTAAAAAAAAATGTATGTCTACCTACACCGATCATAAGAAAATGTAGTAATAGGAATAAATAACCGGAAACCAGGCTCCCAGGTGGACCAGGTGTCTCTTTACTGGGCATCTACAAGTACCTGGTTAGAGCTGGCGTAGGTACTTGGTTATCGTAGTATCTATGCGGGTCCACAGCTCTTTGTCAATGTTTTGATTCCAAGGATCCCCTCAGTTATGTTAGGAGGATCGAGAGGGATTTAGCAGGTACGGACAGCTCGGTGGATGCCGGTTGTAGAAAGCGGTATTGCTCGTCAATACCCCAAGGATCCGCTGGATCCTATTCAATTCTCCGATGTCTTGGTCGATTGTATCCTAGTCCACTTCTCCGTGCTTTACTTGTTCCTAATTTTGGAGGAAGCATAGCTGCATTCATCATAATTGCCATAAGGTACCAAATATTTTAATTACCAAAGTAAACAGCTCTTAGCACGCTAACTTAGTGTTCCGTAAACGACTAAGGCGTTAAGCATTTACACCATAATCGGCTCAAAGATGGGTAACCATTTTGGTATAAGTATACGGGTGTTTCCGTGCTACGGAAGGTACAGCGTTGGTACCGGTTGCCAGTAACGTGGTAGTCTTCAAAGAAAAAAAAGTTGAAATCGCGAATCCTGTCCACAATCGATAAATAGACAATAAAGTCCATACTTTTTTAAAGGAGATCCAAGTGTAGTATTTGATGTTCTCGCGGGACAGATAATACCTAGTTACTATGTAAGTACTCGTGATGTACTACTAGTTGAGTGACATATTTGTCAATTTAGGCACCGTCTGACTTTTGCAGATTCGTCGCGCACTGCTTTATCCAGTTTAACTCCATCAGACTCTGATCCTTCTTTACCTTAATTTATATTATTATTTATTTTATTCGTATTTATTTATTTTTATATTAGTGTTTTTTCATTGTGTTCATTCAAGAAATATTGCACACATTGACCAAAACCAAAATTGCTAATTTGTTATACCTAGATACAATTTCCCAATTAGGTACAAATCTAATATCTTAATCTCCATCGCATGTCTGTTTCTGGCTGAATCGTTGCGTTAACACAAAAAACAATGTATATTAACCATGGTCGTGTGGAGAGTTGAAAAGTGAAATTATGAATAACTGGCGCAGTCCTCCTTCCGATGAGATGGAGCCTCTGCAATCAGGTAAAATATCTGACAATATGTGATCCTTGGAAATTTTTACAACACACCATGTAGACTAAGTTAGCTAATATAAACTTGTGCTATGGGATCTGGATTCTGGACATAGAAGTAATAAGTAGTGTTAGTATTATTTATGAGTGAGAGTAGGTAGTAGGTACCTATGCATGGATCGCAAAGCCTGGCGACCTGTCCTCTCTGACTAGCCCGTCAGGGATACAGCGTGAAGATAGTTAGTTATAAAATATATGATACGCAATATGGCAGGTTTGAATAAAAGTGTCATCATTAAGCTGGACAAGGGCATGTTCCGTTGGTTTGGACATGTCCAACGAATGAGTGAAGAACGATTCACGAAGAATATTTACTGTGCAAAAGTAGTGGGTAGAGACTTACATATGAAGGCCACGTGAGCAGATTGCTCAAAAGTGGAAAGGTCAAAAAAATATTAATGTCTAAAACTAAGTGTGTAAGGGGGCGTTACCCATACGATTGTACTAAAGACGAATGACAGGCAACTGACAGGCCACGTATGCGATTTTCGCCTACAGCCGGACGTAAACATGGAACGCGGTATTCTAATTACTTTCGTCTCCATAGGGGCGCGTGCGAGAGGCAATTTGCAGCCATCCTTGCTCTGTAATTACAACGGAGTATATATTTTGTCTTTCATCCCTCTCCCAGAGGAACTGCATTGAATATTGGGACCAAAAGTATCGTAGAGCCTTTCTCGAACTAGAAGAGCTTCGAAAAACTCAAATTATGCCGAGTTTCATTCTGATTATTTCAGTAGTTCAGCGTAATGCTCTTTCGTGGCACAGTCGGACATTTTTTAATAATTAGGTCAGTAGGTATATTTTTGATTTAGTACAAAAGAAATTTCAAAATATCTTCAATGCACAGAATGCCGACTCTTCAGCAGTTTTATTGAAAGTTATAGATATTATATAGTTAGTATATATCTAGTACATATCCATTCCATAATTCGAATTATCGAAACAATGGTCTCACTACAGGGGATGCCGACGACCGTGCGAAGTGGAGGAGAAAAAGTAGGCAAGCGGACCCCGGGCGTCGCGAGACGCAACTGGGACCCTCGGATGACGATGAATTCGAATTATCCAACCAATTCATTGTTTTAGGTTTCGGCAATGTCAAAGAAGCGTTAATTTACATCATCCAGGGGCTTAAACATTTTTGGCTACCATTTTTTGAACCAAGAGACATGGGTGAATTTATGTTACCGGGTTTGCGAATAAGTAATCTAATGGCACACATGCTTCTCTGGATTGTGTTCTTCACCGTAGCGTTTTTATTCGAAGCCTCCAAGGTATAAACACATATTTTTTTTTTTTTACACCACTGATGTATGATGCATACAAGCGTACGGCCCTTATGGAAAGTGGTCACCGTAGCCTATGGACGTTTGCAACACCAGAGGTGCAGCACTCGCACTGCCGACCCTTTATTAACCTTCTAAGAACCCTTTTGAAGAACCCCATACTGTAGACGTTCGGGAAAACCCGGGCAGGGAGTTCATTCCACAATCTAAGTGTACCTACGGATAATTCTATAATATCAAGATACGATTAAGTAGATTATGTAGCACATGTAACTAAGTACGCCAGGCCGCGGTGAATAGCCCTTTGCCTATACTACGACTCGGTTGGGAAGAAGGCGGAACACCGCAGTGTGTAGGACGGCCCCCAAAGGCCGGGAGTCCCACACACCGTTCCTGCTGTCCCTGCATAAACGCATTCCCCGCGGCAAATAAAATATAGGTAAAGTACCTATCACCTATAACACTCATTGCTAGAGATAAGGCCTTCCCAAAGATCGCCACAAACGCAGCGTTCGGTATTGTGCCGCCAACTTTGTGGTATGGAAACTAAATGTAGAAATTAAAAGTCACGTTAAGTCCTTGGTTCCGGTTGCCAGTAACATGGCAGTCGTTAAGCCAAGTTGAAGACCTTATGGGCAGTTTGAAACATTTCAACAGCAGGTCGCCACAACCTACGCCTGTCATTTTCAACACGACGAGCCAATTGCTCACCAGCTGTTACGTGAGTCACAAATGCTTACCGTGAAATGTGGGCGTATATTGGACCTTGTGTCCGTTTATTTTTGCATTAATTTTTCAGTCCATTATTTAAGTACATAAATATATTATTGCAGCTGTATCTAGCGATAGTGCAACGGGATGCCAACAGAAGAAAACACCGCAATCCGTGCATGAAAAAAATACAGTAAGTTGAATCAATCTCCTGACTTTAAAAAACTCTGGACAAGACTAAATTACATTAGTTAACACTTTGGCTGCTGCCGAACATTTTTGCGAATTAATAGCTATGCTAACATCGGCACACCAGAAGTGCTTTCAGTCCCTACCATCCATTTTAGTCCAAAAGTATTTACTTTTTCACTTTGTTACATGAGTCGAAGTTTACCGATATACCTACATATATATTTACTAGTTGACGCCCGCAGCTCCACTCGCGTGGAGAAGTTTTCCCGTTTTCCAAAGGAACTTGTTGCCAAGATAAAATCATGCGGTATTCTGATGCATAAGCTATATTATTCCGGGTCGGCGCAAATATTTGTGTGACAAATGTGTTTCGGAGATTGTGTGTTTCCTATGTATAATATGTATGTATTTAGAAATATATAAGTATGTTTATCAGTTATCTAGATCCCATAACACAAGCTAATATTAGCTTACTTTGGGCTAGATGGCGCTGTGCGAAAAGTGTCCCACAATATTTATATTAATTTATTCTAAATGAGAAAGAGTAACAAACCTAAATCTATACATTCTTTTAAAGTTTCGCATTCATAATATTAGTAAGAAGTATATCTGTGACTCAATTGTTTTTTTATATAACAACAGGATTTCAATTCCATGAATATCTTAATAATATTATAAATGCGAAAATTTGTATGGATGTTTGTTACTCTTTCACGTAAAAACTACTGAATAGATTTTAATTAAACTTTACAATAATATACTCGTAGCTTATACATCAGAATAACACATAGGCTACTTTTTATACCGGAAACAATTTCCTGTGGAAAACGGGACCTAGAAAACTTCACCACGCGTGCGGAGCCGTGGGCGTTAACTATTACACAATAAATTATTGCTTAGGATGTAAGCCTACATGAGCTCCGGGGTTCATGCGGTCTCATCTGCAAGCGGTACACCTGCTGACTAACAGACGATACGGCAACGACGCAAGCACCCTTGGGGAGCTGGGACAGCAGACTGCCGTGTCGCTCCCAAAAATATCATACAATTTATTGATTACTAGGTGACCCCCACAGCTTCGCCCGTGACTTATTTCGAACTCCCGTCGCCCTTGTTTAATCCCGTCGCTTATAAATTCTACAATATTGCAAGAAAAATTGCCCGATTTGTCGACATTTATGGCTGCTGTTCCGCTCTCCAGGGTAGTAGCGTGATAATATCCTGTGGCCATAGTGCACAAGCGAAATTGTTATATTTTTTGTTTCATTTGGGTACTACGTGTCTTTCATTTGTAACATTAACTAGCTCACTTTTTTTAATGACTGTACCAGAAAAAAATTAAAAAAAATTGTTGCATATAGCCTTCCTCGATAAATGGGCTATCTAACACAAAGATTTTTTTAAATCCGACCAGTAGTTCCTGAGATTAGCGCGTCCAACCAAACAAACAAACAAACTCTTCAGCTTTATAATATCATTATAGATAAAATCTGAACGATAAATTCTCCTAATAGTAAAATAAAGGTGGACATCCAGGCTCAAAATCCAGGTAGGGATTGGAATTAACTGAGAGTACATTAAGATAAGGAAGAAGTCACATATAAACTTGCATAGGACTTTTTATTATGATATATTTTAACCACACAGTTATGTGGTTAAATTAACAAGTAATCTTAATTACTATTACAATAACAATCTTTCACAATACTAACATAGAATTAAGAAGAAAAAGAAAATCAAAGGATTTTTATATTATTTTATTATGCAAGTTATATGTGGTAAATAAATCAAACCAATACTTTTACATTATTGTAAACTGTGTATGTAAAAGCCTCTATCCACTAAAATCCATTCTAAATATCATCTTAATGGATTTTTTTACAAAAATTGAGGTAAATATTAGAGGTCTGCCACAAGGATCTATGTTGGACCCAACGTTTTCATTATCTCCTATAGAAATTCCTTTTGAATGTCTAGAATATTAATGAAGATACACCTAACTATGACGGCCCTGATTCATAATATTGTCGGGTACTTGCTGATGATGGCAGTGATGGTATTCATGCATTTGCTGGTGCCCGTTATACTAGGCATGATGTTAGGTAAGTGATCGATGTTTGAAAATTTATTTAATTTAATTTCTACGAAATTTCTAAAAAAATCTTAAAGGAGGTTCTCAATGTCTGTCACTATTTGGTGTGGCACCATTTCAATTATAACGGCTAAGCTTCTGTAAATGGCAATGAAGTAGTAGTGTATATATACGGCGCTGTGGATTCGATTCCCTGATCGGAACAAATTTTTGTGTGATCCGCAAATGTTTGTTTCGGTGTTTGGGTGTCTTTTGTATTTTAGTTGTCTAGATCCCATACCATCCCATTATTACTTTGGGCTAAATGGAGCAGCCCGAGTAAAAATAATGTCCCGCAATATTAATTAAATTAAATTTAATGGTCACGTTTAGCGGTTCCCTGGAATTAGCAGCAGGTATAAATACAAGAAGTTCTGGCCTGAGGTTATAGGTTGCGGTTTTATCCACCGGACTGAATGTGTAACGTATTTTTTTATTTTTAAGGTTATTTCTTATTGGGCATTTTTAAAATAAGAATCCATATGCAGTGTTTCTGTGGCTGTATACCTGAATGTTTACCGAAGTGCGACGAGGCTGGTGGTGGTAAGGTCTTATCGTTACTCATTTTATAAATGCTAAAGTAAATCTGTCTGTCTGTCTGTCGCGCTTTTTTGTGAATACTTCTTTATCAAAGTTGAGAGAAATTTTATAGCTGTAAAAAAAATTGTCACGTTTTTCTGTTACGCGCCATGTTGTTTTGAAGTGAAACTTCTTCTCTGTTTACACACACATTTTTTATTTAATAATTTAGTTCGAGAATGAGAGTTTGTTTTATTAAAGTGATACCATCATAACATTCATGAGGATTTCCACACAAAAAAAAAAAATAGTACGGTAGTTTAATGGCGTAAACACATTGCCTTGGTTAGGCAAAGGTCCCGTGTTCAATCTCCGTCCTGAACCAAGTCGTATTTTTTCACTTTAATATATTTATATGGAAGTTAGCATACTAATTGCTTTACAAATGTATCCATCAATATGTAAGCTTACGACTAAAGTCAGGATGCCAATTTGATTTGATTATTGGACGCGATTGTCGCCTGGCCTTCCAACCCTGCAAGGGCGGCTGCGCCTCGTTCATTAATCAGCGGGTCCTCCGCTACGCTTAGGCCCTGCATAGATTTTGGAGGAGCCCCTTTACTCCCGCATACACACACTTACTTCTAAGCCTTGCCTGCATAAATCTGTAGTGATTCACACATAGACGTTCATCATTCATCATTCTGTGGGAATCTATATTTATACTAATACTAGTTGTAGTTGACGCCCGCGGCTTCGCCCGCGTAAAGAAGTTTTCCCGTTCCCGTTTTTCACAGGTACTTTTTCCCGGGATAAAAAGTACTCAATGTGTTATTCTGATGTATAAGCTACATTATTGTAAAGTTTCATTAAAATCCATTCAGTAGTTTTTACGTGAAAGAGTACCAAACATCCATACTTACAAAGTTTCGCGTTTATAATATTAGTAGGATATAAAGTTGAAGAGTTTGTTTGTTTGTAAGTTTGGTTGATCGCGCCAATCTCAGGAAGTATTGGATAGCTCATTTATCAAAGACGGCTATAGGCTATATATCATTACGCTATTACCCAGGAGAGCGGATTAATAAACAATGTCAATAAATCAGGCAAATTTTTACACATTTTTGTAAAAGTAAAAGCGTCGGCATTAAATTGATGCAAGAGAGAGAGGTTCTAAAAATATGACACGGGCGGCGCCGCGAGGGTCAGCTAGTCCAACTAATATTATAAACGCGATAGTTTGAAAACTTTCACGCAAAATCTACTGAATGGATTTTGATTAAACTTTACAATAATATAGCCCCGCACATCAGAATAACACATAGGCTACCTTTTATCCCGGAAACAAGTTCCTGTGGGAAACGGGAAATCTTCACCACGCGTGCGAAGCCGCGGGTGTCAACTAGTAATCTATTAATTACTTGTGGCCTGGTTCTAGATCGCTGCCGCAGAGCGCTCTGTGATACCCAGGAGTGTGAGGAACATTTGATGGGAAAACTGGAACAGATTGAACAACAGCAGAGTGGTACCAAAGCGTGTACAAATCATCTGATTAACGAAATCGAACTTTGTCAGACGAATCTGCAGTCGGAGTTGTTTCACTATGAAGGTCAAAACAATAGGTCGTCGCACTTACATTCTGGGTCTCGAAAGTCTCTCGAACTCTTTTCATGCACGCATGAAAGTCTGCCAAAACTACCATCGAAGCATGAAAATGTACTCATGCCGTCACCACCAAGTTTACCCACATTTTCATCGAATGCCAATCTGTACGAATCACATCCAGAATACTACTTCACGTGCGATCAAGGACATCTGCATCACTACCCGCAATTTTGTCCTCATCTACTGAAAAATAAGATAACAATCTAGGGTATCGCATTCTGTATTATATTTTAAGGGCATATGCACGAAATGATATTCATACCTTTTTGATTTCCGACGTTCACACCAGGTTGCACAGGCTGTGGACTAAAAAGACTGCACAACCTAGTCGAAACGTCAGGCAATAATCCCCGTAAAAATGAAAAAACAATTATTCTCAAATAATAAATTATGAAGTCGCAATGAAGACGTTGAGAAACTTTTTAGGCTTCTGCAAAACACCTATTGATTTTCAATTCAGGCATGAAAGATGATGAAAGTATTTTCTCCTAATAAGAGATGTTGAAACTAGAATTAGGGCAAAATACTTTTAGATAGTTAGTTACTTTTACTGTATTAGAATATTGCGAAGTATTTTCTTCATTCAATGACAACTTGAGTTACTGCCTTGTGGAAATATTTTACATGCTTATGGTGTTACCAGCAAATAAAACATTTTCGTGAGTTGACTAAATAAAATTACATTTTTTGTTAGCAATTTATTTGTGTAGATTTATATTTATTTTCTTGTTTTTTTATTTATGTATCCTAGTCACTTTATGTTTTTTGTGTATATTGGTGTTGTTTTTACTTATAGCAATTGTGGAAATTGTCAATTTCAATTGTGATGTAAAATGGTAGTGGTTTTTTTTAATAAAACAAATTTTAACCAAAATAATTCGTCTATATTATTGCAACAGTAACTCTACGCGGGTGCCACAAACAAGTTATTGCTACAATTTGGCACGTCGCAACTAAATACTACATACAGGCACTTCGGATGAACACCGATTACGTATTAAGATAATCGCACCATTATTATTGCCCAAGTACAAGATACAGGTTTCGCTAAATTTCTTATCATTCCAAGTAGTTCTGAATAGTTCTACGATTAGAACTAAGACTTTTCTCACTAGTTATATTCTCCATTTTTTTTTGTATTAGAACTAATGTCCTAGCTAGTTCTATCGTAGAACTTTTGGGAATAATCCTTTATTTCTAAAGTCCGATCGCGGAGCAAACAGAATTTCAGACATTAACCGGAATACCAAGATTACCGCCGGGAGACCGAGATTAGAAGATACTTCCAAGGAAAGCAATAAGGATAGGTAGTGTTGTATTATTGTCCAAAATTTAAATTAATTGAAAAACAAACCTAAACGGCAAACAGGTTTTATGGCATTAGTGGGGTGCAGATAAGCAAATTGTCTACATAAAGGGGTAAGTACTCCAATTCTATTCAAATGATATCCTATTTGAGGGTATGTTATGACCAGTTAAGGGTTTTATCCTAGCTTGACTAAATACAGTAGTAGTCTTCAAGTCGACTTTACTGCCCGTGAAAGAGATTTAGGTACTTACATTATGTAATGTATTGAGGAGTCTTAGGGCCGTGTTCCAGAACGTTTCTCATTACGCAATCGACGCTTGAGGCTACTTTTTGCCATAGAAATACTACTCTCAAGTGTTTCTTGAGTATTGATAAACGTTCTGGAATACGGCCCTTAGTCTATTAATCTAATGGATACATTCTATTTCATCTACGTAGTCAGGTCAGGTGGTCTTTATTTCTTATTGTATGTAAGTTCTTCTACGAAGAACTGTATATTATCTTCTAGAAAGAACGGTACCTTCAGCATATTATAACACTTGGTATGAGCTGATATAATGTGCGACTACCCTTAGTATTACAATAAAGAACAGTCAATACAAATTATATTATAGGAGTAGGTACTTATCTATGCAACTAAACACATATCACAATGATTATACTTTTAGCAAATCAGTCATAAATTCGATTCCAAAAATAACATAACTCTCGCGTGCTCCAAAATAAAAATATTTTATGAATTATGGCCTAATTTGTTCGCAAATATCTATACATCTATTTAATGTGGAAAATGTTGGTAACAACTTGCTTGTCAGTGTGACCAACTCTCTTTTAGGAGAATACAATTAGTCATTGTCCAAATAGAATCTAGCTTAAGTTATAACTGTATACCAGAGGGATTTTTTTTTATCTGGGACAGTACAGGCAATTAAAAATTCACAAGAGATGTTAGAAAACATATGTAATGACCATCAGGTCTTTCTTTGTAAAAAAATGTTGCCAAAGTCAATTTCTTGGTCAAAAAATAAGTCATTTTAATCAAATTTTGAACTCACTTTCATGATAAAATCATTTCATTGTATTGGAAAAAGAAAATCGGAACAGAAGAAATTAGTTAAATTTAAGAAATTGTTTCACAATCAATACTCCGGGCATAAATAAAAATCCTATATAAAATAAACTATTTTACAACTAATGATATGTTATTACAAAACTATAAATCTATTTCTAAATAAACAATTCATTTATGTACAAATAAAAAACGTAGTTGTATACTAGAGATGACTTTTTCAAAATAGTCCTTTGAACCGAATCTACCGGATTTAAGAGTTGCTTTTGTTCCGATATGGTATCTTAAAACAGATTTGGCTGTTTTAAGATACCATATCGGTACATCAATTGGCGAGATGTCGTACGATACCTATATATAATCAAACGATACCTTGACAAAGAACTGAATTATCTGTGAAAACATATTGCACAAGATTAACGTGGAATTCAACTCATGGACTTCACACCTGAAGCAGCTATCTGTGAATGCAAAATCTTCACTAAATAGACACATCTGGTATCGATCGAAGGTTAAAGTAACAATTAATAAAAAAAAGTTCTTAAAATTTTGGAATTAACATTATTGCAGTAAGTTTCTTTATTAATAGAAAAGAAGGATAAACTAATGAAATCGTCTAATTGAATTAATTTAACTTCAAGAATATAAATTTGAGCCACGTTTAACATATAGTCATAGTTTTACACGTCATAAACATTTTTATTAAATATCATGATTTAAAAAAAATCTAATTAGTCACTGGTGTAGCCACCCGTATTCCATAGACTAAATTATTGAATTAAAATACATAATATATGAAACACTTATGACTAGTTTAAAATTACAGTGTTGTCAGCATTCAAAAATAATCATTGAAACCAATGTTCTCGGAGAACCTTATAAGCCAATAGCCTCTTAAATTTAGGCAATCCTTACCAACGATGAAACAGTTAGTAAATATTTCCACCTTTATAAGACTAGGATGGATCCAAACACAATGCTGGCCAAACCCTCATAAATTTCAGTTGATAATCTGCTCCTGAGAATCACTCGGTGTTTTAGTATTGTGACAGCAAGTTATTTGAGGGCTCCGTTCTCTCGCCTCCAATCGCTTCTGTTCTTCTTCCGTGCAACAGCTCTGACCAGGAATTGGCTCATGGATGACCACGGTCGTATCCGTCTTACAGCATTCCTCCTCAGGTGGCGGTTCCTGCTTCTTTTTACAACAACCTTGACGTTCGGTTCTAAGGAGCTGAACGTCTTCCACGCTGGGACTATCTTCTTTCTCGCTCTCACGATGACAGTGCGATGTCGAAGCTTGCAATTTTTTCGCTCTAGCAACTCTGGACGGGCACTTTTTGGCGCCATAGAAGCATGTAGCATTTTGTTCGCTACTGCCACTATCTTGGGACGTGGCTGGGAAGTAGTGTGAGGGTTGAATGCATGTGCGTGTTTGACAAATAAAGAAGTCTGATTCGGAACTCATGGCCGAGTCAAGCAGAGGTGGCGTTGAGTTCTCCGCTGTGGGAAGATAAACCATTGTGAATACCAGATAAATAGGACTTATCAATGCGATATTACAAATTATTAATTAAAATTAAGTAAAACAAAATTATTATCAATATATATCGCGCGTGAACTCTTCAAATGTTTTTAAAACAAAATTATCCCATTTTGATTTAACGATATAGCTAAATAATAATATGTGTGGATAGCCCTGGTAGTGAATGAACGAATGAGTGAATGACAACAATAATTGTCCTACTATAGCGAATGAAGCAAATCAAATCACTAAACTAACATCTATAACTACCTCTACCAAATCATTCAAGGATCATTACATCAAAGGCAGTTCTGATGATTAAGCTCCATCGCCAGGGTACGTCGACTAGCTTCTAACGCGCCGAACCGTCTCTACGCAGATAGAAGTCACGCAGCAACCTCGGCAAATTACGGCGTTGATAAGAGTATGTCTCCGTAGGCTGTTGGTCCGAAGGCTTATTGTCATACTGATAGGGCTCCGATGACAATGGAGTCTCCGTCTCTCGGAGCTCCACTGCGTCCATTTCTTTGCATAGTTTCCCCTCACATTCTTCCCAGGTACACTTCACCCTGTTGCAACGATCTTGGAGGAGGAAAGGAATAAGGAAGGTATAGGTTAGTAAGAAGTGAATAAACAGAAAGAAAAAAAAACTAATTCCCAAACGTGACTAAAAGTTAGAAAAAAGCTCTTATAACTTGGCGCAGTCTGTACTTTCTTTAGCGCAGTCGGTTAATAAGGAAACTTGGGTGTAAGGGGCCCCACCAAGGTCTTCGGGGCCCAAGTCAACCTCCCGTGCTAGTGCGTGCACCTGCTGACTAACGGACGAGGCTCTGGCGCTGGCTTTCCCCTCTGGGGTTGGGAGGTCTGAGGGCGTTGCTCCCATAAAAGCCACCCGCCAAAACTAAATGGAAATGTACAATCGGAATGTAGCTAGGGATAGGGCGCCGCCGCAAAACGGCGCGCAGGAGCCCCGCCCGACTCCTGTGGCAAGTAGGCTAGGGCTGCCGTGTGTCGGGCCAGCTCGGCTAAAGAAGTTAGCCCCAACCCGAATCCGCTTCGCATCTTGGAACATTGGCACGCTGACTGGGCGTGCGGTAGAGTTGGCCGAAGTACTCTCCAGGCGGACGTGGCGTTCCTGCAGGAGACTCGGTGGAAGGGCAACAGAGCCCGGCCGTTGCAGAACGGCTACAAGCTGTATTACACGGGTGCGCCTGGTGGGGAGAACGGGGTGCCCGTTGTGCTCTCCGAGGGGCTGCAGAGTGGCATCTTGGAGGTGAAACGCTGTAGCGACCGGCTTATGATCGTGAGGGTGCTTATCGATGGGATTATTACCCACCTGATAAGTGCCTACGCGCCACAGGCCGGTTGTAGCGACGCCGATAAATGTCGTTTTGGGGTCAACTCGAGGGAGTGCTTCGGAGCATTCCGTTGTCCGCATAACCTAATCGGTCATGTGGGTGAGAGGTGTGAGGAGTTTGAGCGTGTTCATGGTGGTTTTGGATACGGCACCCGCAACGCTGAAGGAGAAACTATCCTTAGAACGTGTGCGGCTGCCGATCTGGCCATTGTGAACCCGTATTTCAAAAAGAAATCCGAACATCTCATCACCTACAAGAGCGGGAGGCGTACAACTCAGATCGATTTCCTACTCACTAGGCGACACAGCATCGGCAAGGTGGCCAACTGCAAGGTCATACCCGGTGAGAGTCTTACTGCACAACACCGTCTCCTTGTCATGGACCTCTGCGTGAAGCCCAAAGGCAAACGCATCGAGCGGTGCCAGCGCCGCATCAGATGGTGGCTGCTTGATGAAACTAGGTCCCAGGAGTTCGTCTCAGCTGTCGGTGACAAGTGCACCGACACTGAAGGCGAACCAGTTCAAGATTACTGGGACAAAGTTCAGGCGGCCGTCCTTGGAGCGGCGAAGGTGGTGCTCGGTGAGTCTAAGGGTGGACGCAAATGTGACAAGGAAACTTGGTGGTGGAACGACGCAGTCCTGAGGGAGACCAGGGAGAAGAAAGCCCTCTTTAAAAAGTGGCAAGCGACCGGATCTCCCGATAACCGCGACGCGTACAGGGCTGCCAAGCGCGCCACAAAGAGAGCTGTAGCCAGAGCCAGACGAGACCACTTACAACCTTTGTATGATAAGCTGGAATCGTCTGAGGGGCAGAAGCTCATCTATAAGCTGGCGCGCTCTAGGGTCAAAGCGGCACAGGATATATCCAAGTGTCGCTGTGTAAAAGACCCTGAGGGCAACCTGTTAAGCGAAGACCTCGCGGTAAAGGAGAGATGGCGCTCTTACTTCCACGAGCTGCTTAATAAGCAGCATAAAGAGGTGCAGCCTCCGGACCTCCCTCCGAATCAGGGACTAGTGCCACCGGTAACGCCTGGAGAAGTCCTGACTGCGCTTCGCCGCATGAAGAATCGGAAAGCTGTCGGACCCGATGGAGTCCCCATCGAAGCCTGGAAGGCGATGGGTCCTCGCGGTGTGGGCATTTTAGTAAACCTTTTTAACCGCATACTCCTCAGCGGGCAGATCCCAAACCAATGGAGACTGAGTATAATTACTCCAGTCTTCAAAGGTAAGGGGTCAGTGCAGGAGTGCGGGAGCTACCGCGGTATTAAGGTGATGTCCCACACCATGAAGATCTTCGAGAGGATTATAGACTCTCGGATCCGGCAGGAGTGTACTCTCTCGGAGTGTCAATATGGGTTTCGCCCTGGTCATGGGACCACGGACCCTGTTTTTGCCCTGAGGGTTGTCGCAGAGAAATACAGGTCGAAGAACACGCCTCTGCACTGTTTGTTTCTAGACATGCAGAAGGCCTTCGACTGTGTTCCTCGTGCGATGATCTGGTGGGCACTGCGGTCCAAAGGGGTTCCAGAGGTCTATATTGACACTATCCGGGACATGTACTGTGACTCCGATTCAATGGTTCGGACTGCTGTTGGCGACACGAAACCCTTCCCCATCACCGTCGGGGTACACCAGGGTTCGGTCCTTAGTCCGCTTCTGTTCAGTGTAATATTAGACGAATTGTCGGACAGCATCAGAAACCCACATGAGCAGCCTCCATGGTTGCTCATGTATGCTGACGATATTGCGCTGGCAGACGCGGACAGGGGCAGATTGGTGCGACGTGTAAAGGCGTGGAAGGAGACGCTTGAGAACGGCGGTCTGAAACTAAATGTGGCGAAGACCGAGTACTTGGCAATAAACTCGACAGATCCAACATCCGTCCGCATAGGCGGTGATTTGGTCGAGCGCACGGACCAGGTTAAATACCTGGGATCTGTTTTTCACACGTCCAGTGACATCGATTGCGATGTCAAGTCACGCATTGCTGCCGCGTGGGCCAAATGGCGGGAGATGACCGGTGTCATTTGTGACCCTAAAATGCCGATCCGGTTAAAGGGACAGGTCTACAAAACCTGAGGCCTACTAGACCTGTCCTTTTACATGGCAGTGAGACGTGGCGGATATTGGAGCGACACAAGCAGGAGCTGCGTGTCACGGAAATGAATATGCTGCAGTGGATGTGTCTCGCGAGGGGTCACGCGGATGGACCGCGTGAGAAACTCTCGCATCCGCGGCAGCCTTCACGTCCGTGACATTGCAGACAAGTTGCAAGAGTGTCGCCTTCGTTGGTATGGTCACGTCTTGCGGCAACCGCCGGGCTACGTAGGTATCAAATGTCTGGCCATGTCAGCCCCGCCGGGTCCCGGTAAGAGGGGAAGACCCAAGAAGTGCTGGCTTGACGTCGTAAGGGATGACATGCGTGCCAATGGTCTCACTACAGGGGATGCCGAAGACCGTGCGAAGTGGAGGAGAAAATGTAGGAAAGCGGACCCCGGGCGTCGCGAGATGCAACTGGGACAGACGCTCGGATGATGATGATGATGATGGTTAATAAGGAAACTTGTTGACCCTGGTAGTCTTTGGATAAAGAGAAAGGAGTGCAGAAAGTTGTCAGAATCTATAGGATCTCAATGGAAAATATATCACAGCCGGTATTTAAAATCTTACCTGTGTCGTCACACTCAGGCGTGCATATGACCACTCTCTTCGTACTGAAGCATTGCATCTGTAGTCTCGTCAACTTAGTACCGAATAGGAAATATCCTGCAAGACAAGATATTAAATCTGTATCAAAGGCAGGCAGAATCGCGAACATTGACCGTAAACGAACGAACGAATGAATGATCATTGATTTGCACGACTTTTACTGTTTGCGTCGATAAATTATACCTGTGAGAGACACCGCAGACTACTATAGGTATTACATGCTATATAAAGCTACTTTTAGCATCTGCGACTGGCGATTTAGTAGTTATTTAGAAGATAAATGTAGCGATCACTTGAGTTGCTAAAAACGCGCCACTCTGCTACTCGCATCCGAGCTTAGGAAATCGCGTGATCGCGATGCAGCTTTGGAGCAGTCGCTAAAACATGTGATTCCGAAGCTGCAACATTTTGGCGACTCTGGCGTCCGAAAGGACGCCAGAGTCGCCAAAATGTGATGCATCGATAAATATTATCACGCTGACAGGCGTATACTATAGGAGACATCCTATCGTTGTTGGCTGAGACTAACTTTCCACTTGCTACGATCCTGGCATACAACTTACGCTTTTCGTCCGTCTATTTTCATCCATCCTCTCCACCGAAACGATGTCCGATCTCCGAAACATTTAGGCATCTCTTTTTTTGCCTATTTTAGTCACTTCATCTTCTGTCATAACGCAATGTAGAGATATCACACTGTTCTTTTCTTTATCCATCAACTTCATCTCAGCTCACATACAGTTCAGCAGTATCGATACTCAAAATCGCCAGTTGCCTATGCTAAAAGCAGATAGTCTGTGGTGTCATGTATTCATATACCTTACCAGCGTGTTTTACAACATTCACGAACTTAAGCGCTCGTGGCCTCGCGGTCTCAGTGTTCTGTAAACGATCACTGAGTTACGCAACTTTCACTATGGCTGGTCCTCGGATGGGTGGCTACTTTGTGGCATTTACATTTGCGTACGTTTCCGTGCTTCGGAAGGCACGTTAAGCCGTTGGTCCCAGTTGCCAGTAAAATGGCAGTCGTTAAGCCTGGTTGAAGGCCTTAGGGGCGGCTTGAAAAATATCAACAGCAGGTAGCCACAACCTGCGTCTGTCTATTTCAACACGGCAATGGGCTCACCACCTATTACGTGGGACAGGAATCCACACGGTTAAAAGTGGGCATATAATACGCCTCTGCCACCCCTTCGGGGATAAGGCGTGATGGATATTTATTTTATTTATTTTTCACGAACTAATAACCCCGAAAACTTCACGTCACTAAGCGGTTGCTCTTAGACATGTAACAACGATATCGGCTCCAGTGTGCTATATGATATTTGATCTTAGGTCCCGATTTAAGTATTTGGATAAGAAATGTTAAAGAAAACTACTGTAATTTAAAATATATGTAGAAATGTAAAAGTAAACTAATGGGGTTGAGATTTCTATGGAGTTGTGTGTAGTATAAAACGAGCTGGCAAGCATACATGATCGCGAAATATATGAAGAAGGGCAAGTATCATTATCTACCAGAGTTCTACACCAGAAACATTGCTAGTTGGATGAAGGAAGATCGACTCACCCAGCATCATGCCGAAGACGACAGCGAGCATCAAATGCACGTTGTACACCATCACGGCCAGCATCAGCAGGTACCCCACCACGTTGTGGATCAGGAATATCAACGATTGATGCATGTTCACCAGCGCCCTACACCAGAAACATCGCTATTTGGATAAACATGATTTCACAGAGTAATGGTTGAATTTATACTAATTTTTTTTTATACCCCTGAGGTGGCAGACAAGCGTACGGCCGACCTGATTGAAAGTGGTCACCGTAGCCTATGGACGTGTGCAACACCCAAGGTGCAGCACTCACGCTGCCGACCTTTATAAACCTTCTAAGACCCCTTTTGAAGAACCCCATACTGTAGACCTTCGGGAAAACCCAGGCAGGGAGTTCATTCCACAATCTAAGCGTACGCGGAATAAAGCCTCTATCGGACCTAACCGAATGCGTATATTATTGAGAGGAAATATTTCTCTGTTTGTAGTTGATAAGCTTTGAAACTACTAAACCGATTTAGAAAATTCTTTCGTATCCAAAGAATCTGAGTAGTAATAATAAATGCCAACATCAGGCAGAATGCAAATCTGCCCGATATGTTGTAAATTTGGGCAATATGGGTTAAACAGCCACTACGAGGCTCGAAGTATGTCAATTGAGTTGTCTGTTTGTGGAGCAGGGCATTCCATTTACATTCTTAACCCCCGACGCAAAAACGACGGGGTGTTATAAGTTAGATGTGTCTGTGGCATCGTAGCTCCCGAACGGGTGAACCGACTTTGATTTCGTTTTCTTTTTATATTTAGAACGAAGAAGAAAACAAAAATGACAAAATCGTGGTTAGTCCTGTCAGGATTTTAGGACCTTCCAGACTCTTCTCTTGTGGAGGTAGTAGATCAACCAAGTGCTTAATGCAAGTGTGAAAGGTAAGGCGTACCATACTTACTTACCTAATTCTGAGCGATGCCCACCGCGTGACACCGCCGTTATTGGCATTCCGACTTGTAGTCGGTTCCATGGCACTGCTCACATCCCTGAAATCAACACAACAAGCAACTTGTGATTGAGGTAAACCGATCATTGGGCTGTTATTAAGTATATAATATATCTTCGTATTAGCATAAGAGACAGTTCTGTTAATTATTGTCGATCACAATTTAAGCTTCACAAATTCTTTAAATATTGTCTGAACGTCTCGATCACCAGTAGGCTAGAACTTAACTAAACTAACTTAACTATCTTCACGCTGTATCCCTGACGGGGTAGTCAGAGAGGACAGATCGCCAGGCTTCGCGATCCATGCATACTTCTTTCGCTTCTTCGAGATTCATCAATCGTTTCATACACGCACGTCTGGGTAACCGAGTACTTTTGACCTTTCCGTTTTTGAGCAATCTGCTCACGTGGTCTTCATATGTAAGTCTTGGCCTACCCTGACCTCTTCTACCCTCTGCTTTCGCACAATATATATTCTTCGTCAATCGTTCCTCACTCATTCGTTGGACGTGTCCAAACCAACGGAGCACGCCCTTTTCCAGCTTAACGCTGACACTTTCATTCAAACCTGCCATATTGCGTATCACTTCGTTACGTATTCGGTCGATTAATATTATTAGTAGGCTAGAACGACCTCGAAAATCTTAATTGACCGTTTATAGAGATAAACAAGCGATAGTTCGTACTTTTTAAGGCCCGTATTCCAGAACGTTTCTCAATACTCGATCGACGCTTGAGACTAGATTTTACCTTTAAAATCTACTCTCAAGTGTTTCTTGAGTGTTGATTAACGTTCTGGAATACGGACCTAAGTGTGCCAAACGTTATCTGATTCGATTCTATCTATTATTTCTTGTAATCCATTAGTGTTTTATAACTGACTAGGGACAGCTAGCTAGCCCGGCTTCGCCCGTGACGTACTTCGAACTCCATGGCACCCATTTAATCAGGTCGTTTATTAATTTCACAATAATGTATGAAGATTTTCCGAATTCGTTGATTACTTCTTCGCTCTCCAGTACCTACCTACGCCCGCACGGCCTGGTCGAAATATGTAAATATTATCTACATAAACTGTACTTAGTGATGAAATAATTTATTTTGATAAGGATTAATAGCATGAGTAAAATAAACGCGTTTAAATGTAGGCCAAAAATAATTCAACATTTTTAAATAAAAAAAATGGTGTTGTGCCTCACTCGACATAGGTATAGTGTGTCGCGGACTTTTTTGTAGATATTTATAAGATCTACAATTAATTAGAACATTTTATTGATCTATCTTTTATAGTTTAGGCAGCGTACGCAAAATAAGTAACTTTTCTGGTTGATTTTTTACACCTTGTGTCCGAAAAGCCCAAATATCTTACAGAACCCTATTTTTTTCCAAAATAAAATATAGCCTATGTTACTCGTGGATAATGTATCTTTCTAATGGTGAAAGAATTTTTAAAATCGGTCCAGTAGTTTTTGAGCCTATTCATTACAAACAAACAAACAAAGTTTTCCTCTTTATAATATTATTATTTATAGATTAACTTTCAAATGACTAAAAACGAATTGATTTACCTACTAACATTACGTTATATTTAACCAGTTTTCTCACAATTGAGAACAGATTCGCAGATTCATTTGACAATTCTCTGCTTTAAATCAAAAGAGACCCCTCCCGGACTTAGTAGGACGTCCAGAACCGTGTGGTCTTAGTGGGTTTGGTTAAGACATGCTATCTCACAGCAAGCTCCGGTGCATTGGGTCAATTGTGCTCGGAGTGTCTTCGAGTTTCTCTCCAACAAACTACTTATTACATAGTTAGCTACATAAGCATGCTATTAGAAGCTATGAGCTCGCCATGTCCGTCGATGCACCGATAGCTGATGGAGCACACGAGGTCCTGGACACCATGAGTCGGTTTTATTTAACGCCCTCCAGTCACGTGGTTCGTGGAGACTGACAAGATGCATAAGCGTCTGTTATAACAAGAATTTGGAGAGGTCCAACACTGGAGCAGTCTGACTGCAAGCAACAGACTGCGATAGACTATTTAATTGAGGAAAGAGTTTAGAAATCATTACAAGTGGTTATGATTTCTAAGTTTCTATAGACCTGATGGAAAGTGGTACTGTATTGTAGTTTTTGGGCGTTTGCAACACCAGAGGGTGTTACATAAGTGGACGTTGGATGGGATGACTCCCTTCCTCCGTCCACTAGGCTCCCTTGTAACACCACAATTTCACTTGACAGTGGACGTAGGATGGGAGCCAAGTGGACGGAGGGTGACCGCCCCTGATGCCATGTTGAAACTGACAAAGATAGCCAGTTTCTAAATGCTTCTGAAAAATTTCAGCATAAGACCTCTATACGATGTTACTGGCAATCGGAGCAACAGCTTAACGTGATTTCCGAAGCACGGAAACGCTCGTAAATAGAAATTACACATACGATCACTCATGTCAGGGCCGACTGATGTAGGTTGCTTAACGCAGGGATCGTATACAGAACACTAAGTTAAGAGCCTTTCAAAACTGTCCCGCAAAATTCAGTACGAAGGAAAATCTACATTAAAAAAATTACGCCTAATGTCTTGCTAAGCTCAATTGCTCATTCGAGTACGGCTGAACTGATTTTAAAGAAAATTTGTGTGTGTGTGTGTGTGTGTGTTGTTCCAACGATATTTATTTATTTATTTGCAGCAGGGCCCTCAAGATGCAAACATAAATTGCTCCTACAATTCTATACATATAACTTACGACTGTGGTTCCATATAGATAACCCTGATATTGAGAGCTGCATTACTTTTCAAAGAGATTGGCTATGGTTAAACCGTAGACAGCTATGTCCATTTTTCATACTCATAGTGAAAGGTATCTGTACGGGACCTTGACAATATGTAACAGTTATAGGTTCTAAAGCACTATTCTTATCCGTTTCCCAATATTTATTACAACCTTGAACCAGTCATGTAGTAATGTACGTTGGAATTGCAAAATCGTAGTGCTGATTTTAATTAATATCAATTTCCGTTATACAATACTGTGTCCGGTATAAGTACACGTATAGACGAACAGAAGTAATAACCCGTACTATATTGAATTAGCTGTCTTGAGCTACTTCGCCTGCTTGGTTTTTTTTTATCAACAGCAAAAACTAGTTCTGGTTAAAAAAGATTAACCAAGTATATCTATTGCGTGAAAGTTGAGGGTAGAGGTAGTTAGGGTAGACTGAGACTTACATACGAAGACCACATAAGCAGGTTGCTTATAAACCTATAGGTCAAACATAGTCGGATAACCAGACGTGCATGTATGAAATGATTAATGAACCTGCAGCAAGCGAAAGAAGTATGCCTGGATCGTGAAGCCTGGCGATCTATCCTCTCTGACTACCCCGTCAGGGATACAGCGTGAAGATAGTTAGTTATTTTAGTTACTTAGTTGGTTAATAAAATCAGAGATCGGAACAAGTTCACAAACATAAAATAATATAAGAGCTTCTCTTTTTTTAAAGTCGGCACCACACACTTGTCATCCTTGAAACGTCATTTATGTTTGCACACGGCACGGCGGCACTGTTACATTACAAAGTAGTATTTAGTAGTGCCGTGTGCCAAAACACCCTTCAACACAATCGGACGGAACGAACTATTTTACGTTAAAAATGAAATTATTTTACGTTACATGAGAAATATGCGTTGTTAACCTTTTAGTTTTTGTACTCACAATCGATAGTGATCTCACACCACCTAATCGCCCTATACTCGCGATAATATTGGCACAAATTATTTAGGTACAGGCAGAGGTGTATAACAATGACGCCAGCTATGTCTAAGACGTGAATAAAACAATACTTAGTGGCACTTGCTAATATTAAAATCCATATCTGTACCTCTTTCAATATTATTCATCTAATACTGGGACATGCTGGCTTGGTTATGAAAGTGAAAAATAAACGTCTTGTTTAATAGCTGGTTCATATTATAGACAACATTGGGACCAGTGGTGGATCTTAGCGAACTCCCTGAGTGCTGTTGAGCCGCTGGTCGGGCACACTAAGTGATTAAAGTACCACAGGATTACCCCAGACCAGTTTTGGATCTTACGAAAGTCCCTGGGTGCTGCACAATCCACTTAGAGCACACTAAGTGATGCAAGTACCACAGAATCCACCCAGACCAGTGTTGGATCTTACGAAACTCCCTGAGTGCTGCTCAATCCACTTAAAGCACACTAAGTGATGCAAGTACCGCAGAATCCACCCAGACCAGTGTTAGGTCTTACGAAATTCCTGAGTGCTGTTCGATCCACTGGTAGAGCACACTAAGGGCCGTATTCCAGAACGTTTCTCAATACACAACCGACGCTTGAGGCTAGTTTTTGCCTTATAAATACTACTCTCAAGTGTTTCTTGAGTATTGATAAACATTCTGGAATACGGACCTAAGTGATGCCAGTACCACAGGATCCACACAGACCAGTGTTGAATCCTGAGTGCAGCTCGATTCACTGGTGGAGCAAATTAAGAGATGAAAGAATCACAGGATCCACCTACACCAGTGGTGGATCTTACGAAATTCCCTGTGTGCTGTTCGATATTTATATAATCTAAGGTTCGAATCACATTAAGAGATGAAAGTATCACAGGATCAACCCAGACCAGTGGTGGATCACAGTGAACCTCTGGGTGCTATTTGAGTATTCGATCCACTAGTGGATCGAATACTCAGATGGTAGATCCTGTAGGACAGATGGACTTGTGATAGCATTTATTCGTCAACAATATAATATTATAACGATTGTCAATACAAACAGTTTGTTCTAATTCCAATGGTATTGAATTTCTTTGATAATATTCATGTTAGTATTGTCTTCGATTGTTTTGTTTTCAATTGTTCAGAAATCAATAGACTTAGTACGGTCAGCAACGAAAACAGCAGAACATTATCTACAAAACTACAATCTAAATAAAAAATAAATGTTACAGAATATATAAGTAGAGGGTAGAAGGAGTTAGGGTAGACCTAGCTCCTACTACCCTCTACTCTATATATACATATGAAGACCACGTTAGCAGATTGCTCAGAAACGGAAAAGTCAAAAGTACTCGGATACCCAGACGTACATGTATGAAGCGATTGATCAATCTGCAGGCTACTAAAGAAGTATGCATGGATCGCTAAGCCGATCTGTCCTCTTTGATCACCCCCTGAGAAATGCCAATTTTTTTTTATTTTAACTTAGAAGTTATATTTTTTCACAACTTCAAGGGTTTGTAGATTGACCTAAATAAATACCTATAGTTTTAATTTCACGCGTTCTCGAGATAAAGGGTTGCTTGCGGACTAACTAAGTGCATCTATAAGTTTCCGTTATTCTCTTCTTAAGTACAGATGTACCCTAAAAACATGATAACTTACCGTTCACATAAGAGGTTTCTCCTCTCATCTGACCGATATGGGTATAGTTTTTTTATAGCTGCCCGCTGCACGTTGGCCAAGTACACCTGCGTGAACAATACACAATCGTTATTGTACTATTTCCATTATTACGTTGCAAGGCTTTCGGTTATTTACATAAGAATGTACTATAGTTTAATCGCATACGCTGTACCGTGCCTTGCGTACTATTTTATTGCTAGCCGTGCGTAGATTTTCACTAATCCTTACATTAACCCCTGTTCAGTACCAATGTATTTCTACCTTTTTACCTGAAGGGATGGCAGAGGCGTATAGTATGCTAAACACCTTCATTTCATCATATGCATTTTTGTCCTACGTATCAGGAGCCCATGGCCATGTTGATGGACAGTCGCAGATTGTGGCGACCTGCTGTTAAATATTTTCAAATTTTCAAGCCACCCATAAGACCTTCAACTTGGCTTAACGAGGACTGCCAAGTACTACTACCAACCGGGATCAACGACTTAACGTGCCTCCCGAAACACGGAAACGCTCCTAAATAGAAATACCACGAAAGTTGCTTAACGCAGTGATCGTTTCCAGAATACTGAGTCAGTCGGGCCACGAGCGCTTCGCACGGAGCTTTGGAGAACTAATGGGTCTTTAAAACAACGCAGTATGTCTTACGTCAAACACACTCATATATTATAATAACTACTCTCCTTTGTGTGGTGAACAAATACGTTTCTTCTATTCTATAATAGTGCAGTATATTTACATACAACCACACTTAGAATAATGTTTGAGCTAATAACACAGGTACATTGAATAGCAAAGTAGATAGGCACCTTGAAATTCTGTTACCATTGTCTCAGATATTAAATAATAATCTCACACAGGTGCTCCACTCTTTACATAATATTACAACACACTCCTATGATGGAATGTAGAACTTACAAACACTGACGATGTCCTATCGTCTAAATTTTATTATTTTCCATATTTGACCTCAGTGTTCGTCTTAGGGACAGCTGTGGTGTGTGAGCTGTGTATTGTTCTTATATCAGCTAAAAATTATTTTCTTACTTAGCAGGTGCACAAAGTGGACTTGGGCCCTAGAAATCATGGTTAGGCTAATATATATAATAGGAATAGTTACGATTCTACGAAATCGCAATATTGAGCTACGAAACTTTCTGTGGCTTTGAGTTGTAAGCCCCAATCACTATTTTAATCTGCGCGTGAACAGGGGTATCTTACAATGCTTTTTTTAACGTACGTATTAATAATTTCATTCACTGTAATGGCTTTTGGTCACGTAGCTTTAAAATATCGTTGGACAAAAAGTCTCATGATACCATAGTCTTCTCATCTACAAAAGGTAAAAGAGTCATTAAACCAAACTGGTATAACCGCTTGTCTCACCTTTGATCCCTCGAACAGTAGAGCCACGAAGAACAGCACGATCCAGGTGAGCGCGAAGGCCCACCTGGTGTTGATTTCGAGCCCCGGGAAGAGGAACTCGCCGAGTTTGTAGTCAAACCACATCCACATGTGCATCATAGTGGAAACGGATCCCGCGCTGGCGGCCCTCTGTAACAAGATACGGCCAAAGATAATTATCTATATCAATGTATATAAAAATGAATCCCTATTTCCCTTGGTCACGGCATCACGCGTGAACGGCTGGACCGATTAGAAAAAATATTTTTGTATTGGATAGCCCATTTATTGAGGAAGGTTCTTAGCTATATATTATCACGCCACTACACAGGAGACCGGAGCAGTAATCATAAATGTCAACAAATCGGGATAACTTTCATACATTTTTGGAAAAGTAATAAGCGACGGGATTAAATGGGTGCGACGGGGTTGGAAGTATGTCACGGACGAAGCCGGGCAGGTCAGCTAGTTATAAATAAAAGAAAAATATCAACAACTAATCGTTGAGACGGTGCTAATAAACCCAACCATGGTGTAATGCTGTAATTTTCTAAATAGTATAATTTAATAATTATGATAATATAAAATATCGGGTTGCCACTTCAAATTATCTAAGTACTAGTTGACGCCCGTGGCTACGCACACGTGGTGAAGTTTTCCCGTTCCCGTTTACCACAGGATTTTTTTCCCGGAATATAAAGTAGCCTATGTGTTATTCAAAATCCATTCAGTAGATTTTGCTTGAAAGTGTAACAAAAATCCATAATTACAAACTTTCGCGTTTATAATATTAGTAGGATAGTAATAACTATCTTCACGCTGTATCCCTGACGGGGTAGTCAGAGAGGACAGATCGCCAGGCTTCGCGATCCATGCATACTTCTTTCGCTTCTTCGAGATTCATCAATCGTTTCATACACGCACGTAAGTTTAAGTTAAGTTTTAAGTTTTTTTTAGGATAGTAATACGTTGAAGCGAAAACTTTGTGTGTTTAAGAACCGCGCGACCGGATGAATGTAAAATTTGACACAGTTAAAGTTTATGTGAAGAAGTAGCGCACAAAGCAATTTTATTTTAATATTTCAAAAGTTTGGTCGAAATATGACCAATAGGCGACCACGATGCCATAGTGTCAATAAATCAATTAAGGGTGCATATCGCACTTGAATAATGGACGTATGTCTCTAACAATTTTCGTCATAACACACGGCCCTGCACATTCCACGTCCTGTATCTACCTGCGAACATATCTGAGTCCATTCATCAGGCTGGGCGGCGTCCTGCCTTACGTTTGCCGAAACGCTGTCTCCATTCCAGAACTCATCTGATCAGCCATTGCCCTTTTATTGTGTATCATGATCAGTATTTAAATCGACACATCAGGTTCTAGCTAGCCTATACCACATATAATATGATAACAAACTATAAACATTCCTTTTTGCTTTATTTTTACAAAGATACATTTAGCCTACGACCGCGGCCAGTGTGAACCCAGTCAAATACTTTGCGATTGTGATAGTTATAGTTTCTTATCTATGTATGCAAATTAGAGAACAAAAATTTAAGTCGTAATTATAACGAATTCTCCACCTACTACACGAACAGAAGTGAAAGTCCAAAAAATTTTGAAATCACGATGTACGAACAAATGTAAAACAGAAGTCGAATACATGGATAATTGAAGAAATATTTACCCACAGAATATTGCCACAGACGAAATGCAATGATAGGGTCAGTGATACAATACCCGGAGGCATCGACTAAGACTACGCCTGACAGTAAGGGATACTGAAGACCGTGTGAAATCTATACTAATATTATAAAGCTGAAGAGTTTGTTTGCTTGTTTGTTCGTTTGGTTGAACGCGCTACTCTCATGAACTACCGGTCGGATTTGAAAATTTTTTTTTGTGTTAGATAGCCCATTTATCGAGGAAGGCTATAGGCTATATATCATTACGCTACTACACTGGGGAGCGGAGCAGTAGTCATAAATGTCGACAAATCGGGCAAATTTTTATGCATCATTGTAGAATTTATAAGCGACGGGATTAAATAGGTGCGACGGGAGGTCGAAATATGCCACGGGCGAAGCTGTGGGGGTCATCTAGTTGATAGATAAAAGTTTGAAAGCGGACCACAGGCTTCAAATCGAGGCCTTCGATAGCAACCTAGATTAGCGGGAATGTGTATACGTATTTATTCATTAATGTATGATAGAAAGATAGCTCATAGAAGCCCTCATCATCACGCGGAGACATGCAAGACAATAGAAGGAGCTGCCTTCCGCAGGAGAATAACAGTGTAGTATCTACCTTTACATTATTTTTTTCTGAACTCGATGCTTGAAGCTTCTCAAACCGGTATCACAGACTAAAAGAAACTACCACAAAATTTGGTTAAGCAAAATTCATCATGAGTATAATAACGCACAACCAATCCTCATGTTTAGATATTTTGATAACACACAGAGGACATACATATTGTCACGCCCTTATCCCCGAAAGGGTCGGCAGAGGCATAATAAACGCCCACATTTCACTGTATGCATTTTAGTCCCACGTAACAGGTGGTAGCCCATTGCGAGATCTTAAACACGAAAGTCAAATATTACATTTTGGTCACATATTAGCAGAGACAGATTGTGATAATAATAGCCACGACACTTTCGACCTTATTGTAAAATCTAGTACAAGATTGCTGGAAATTGCCAAAAACCCGTCAAAAATGCATTTTTGCAGCTTTTTCGGTGCCACTTGCATAACTATTAAGTCGGTTAATCGGTTACGCGTTATCGGTCTTTAAAGAGTCCGTTTCAATCCCATTTGAAAAGGTTATCTCTTGAACAAAGAAAGTAGTCGTGTACGACACAGTACGTGTACCATTCATTGCAAGGTATTACCGTCTAGTAGCCAAGGTGTGAACAAATTGGGGAGAGATTGTCCTGTGTAGATGGTATAAATATTCCTAACTACACCCGGCTTGCGTAAATACATATAATAGACACGCATTATTCCCCGTAGGAGTAGGCAGAGGTATACTAAACGCACACATTTCACTAGTTTTATTTTAAGGGTGAGTCTATTGCTATGTTGATTACAGAGGCAGGTTGTAGCTTCCTGCAGCTGAAATTTTCTATATTATTGGCAACCGGCAACATCGGCTTAAAGTAACTCTTTATTCTTTTCGTGTTTAGCCAGGCGGCTAAACACGAAAAGAATAAAGAGTAGGTTTTAGGTACCACAGACAGACACAGTTCAAGGTGCCAGATAAAATAGTACGCGTTCTCCGACATTGGCTATTATCTTATCGATATGCAATTTAACTTATCTGGAAAAGTTAATAGAAATACCAGTTATACAGGTTACTAATATTTTTTAATAAGTAATTTTGTAAACCATTTTTTTTGTTTGTATATTAAAAAGCTGGAAAAGGGCGTGCTTCGTTAGTTTGTACACGTCCAACGAATGAGTAAGGAACGATTGACGAAGAATATATATTTGCGAAAGTACAGGGCAGAAGAAGTAAGGGTAGGCCGAGAATTACATATGAAGACCACTTGAGCAGATTGCTCAAAAACGGAAAAGTCAAAAGTACTATAGGATGATTATGAAGCGATTAATAAATCTGCAGGAAGCGAAAGACGTATGCCTGGATCGATCTGGAGCGAAGCCTGGCGATCTGTCCTTTCTGACTACCCCGTCCCGTCAGGGATACAGCGTGAAGTTATAGTAATGGTTAATGCGACAGCTACCGTGCTGCAGACACGCTGTTTAAAGATATAAGCGCGACTGAAGATACAGCCTTCGATCATTTCCCAATGGTCAAGAAATATTTGACCGTAGAAGGCGAATACTACCCTCAAGCACAGTACATTATAAGACAGTACATATTTCACAGCCAAAAATGTGGACTCTAGGCTCCAATCCAAGTAGGGTTTGGAAGTAACTGGGAATACACTACGATAAGGAGCATTGAACTACAGATGTGGTGTTAACAAACATTCTTATTTATTATTATTTAAAAATGGATGAGCAGCAAACTATATGTCCACATCACTGCATTGGAGTAAAGTCTATTATTGTCACTTATCTATACTAATATTATAAAGCTGAAGAGTTTGTTTGTTTGTTTGGTTGAACGCGCTAATCTCAGGAACTACGGATCGGATTTAAAAAATATTTTTGTGTTAGATAGCCTATTTATCGAGGAAGGCTATATATCATTACGCTACTACACTGGGGAGCAGAGCAGTAGCCATAAATGTCGACAAATCGGGCAAAATTTTTATGCATTATTGTAGAATTTATAAGCGACGGGATTAAATAGGTGCGACGGGAGGTCGAAATATGCCACGGGCGAAGCTGTGGGGGTCATCTAGTCGCATATATTATGTACTGTGCCTCAAGCGTATTAATTATTGAGTGTCATTTAGTAATACAGTCTTAATTACAAGCGTTTTAGTTGCGCGACTAAAACTGTTTACCAATATTTGAAAGCGGTCTCAACGATATAACATAACTATAAATATTCATTTTTATTTTTTTTATTTATTTATCTATCACGCCTTATCCCCGAAGGTGTGGCAGAGACATACATATTGTATGCCCACTTTTCACCATGTGTATTCCTGTCCCACGTAATGGGTGGTGAGCTCATATTTTTAAACGGCTTATTTAAGTCGTAACGTGCAAAATTTAAGCATAATCCACACTGTTCCTTTGCTGTATGTGTTGCTCAGAAGTCACAGTAGTCGTGAAAGTGAACACATTATTGTAAGAGATATGCTGGTGAAAGAAATTTGGTGCCCTTTCTATTCAGGGGCTAACACAAAAATATTTTTTCAAGTAGTAGTTAGTTAAGTAGTTTCTAAGATTAGCGCGTTCAACTAAACAAAGCTTTATAATATTAGTATAGATATAGTCAACATAATTCAAATGATTGGTTTTGGTACCTATTTAGAAATTTAAATTGAATGAAAGTGAACGGCCGCGTCGCCAAATTTCGGGGCAACCGGCGTTAGGCGATAGTTCACCAAAAAAAAAGTATGTGCAATATTCTTACAACACGAGGCACGAATTAAGAGTAGTAAACCAAAAGTGGCGCGATTAGATATGTAATTATGTTGAGTAATCGTGTCCATAAATGACCACACTCGTTATTTTGTGGACAGTAAGTAAATTACAATGACACAACTTCTGTCATTGCAATTTACTGTCTACGAATAATAAATTAAAAACAAAATGTTCCAAATCAATGATACATATTAATGCCGTGCTATACAATCTAACAACCTATTATATCTCTACCTACATATTTTTATAAAACAAAGTTACTTTTCGCTGTCTGTCCCTATGTTTGCAGGTTTGCTTAGATCTTTAAAACTACGCAACGAATCACGATGCGGTTTTTTTCAATAGTTAGAGTGATTCTTATAGAAGGTTTTTATGTATAATTTGTTAAGATTTTGTATACATTGACTAAATTATGATGAAATTTGTTGGGGATGTCGGAAAATTTGCCGTCTGGGAGCTTTCAACGAAAACGCTGCCTAAACCATTTGAGATATAAAAAAATAATGTATCGTCAAATTTTGTATCTGATGTAGATCTACAAAAAATTCCGCGATAGTATATGTCTATCTCTTTAGGATAACATACTATATCCATTTTAATACTTTAAAAAACCAGTAATTATAAAGCGGTTATTTACACAAATACGTTATTAATCCTTATCATTTTTAATACGTTATTTGGCTTCAGCTTTTCATGAAGATCATTTTGTCCCTTAACACCTTGCAAATTAAATGCATATCTTACGAGATATTGCAAAATCAAAAATAATGCGCAAAGAAATTAATTTCGTGTAACCATAATTCAACTGGGCTGTTCGGGCATAGGTACCTACTGGAGAGCGGAGAAGTAATCAACTAATTTGGAATATGTTCATACATTACTGTGAATTAATAGACGATGGGATTAAATTGGTGAACGTGGTTAACGAACGAAGCCGGGCGGGTCAGCTAGAAAGTAATATGTTAGTATTAAATACATATGACAACAATTACGCATTTCATTGCCAAAGATATTTAGATTGAAGAAGCATTGTGTCGCATGCTACTACAGTGGATTTGTGTATGCTACCATACTGTACCTATATAAACACGTACCGCGCCAGTGGCCGCTAGTCAGTTGCATTTTCGATAGTCTACTAGCATTTTGCCAACTAAAAACAGGGATTCTGGTTCTATTCTACAGCTTGTCAAAAGTAGACTCGGCCCACAGGACTATTAAAGGTTTATATCGTATTTTTTTTGCTGTCCATTTCGCGACACTCAAATATTCTCACATGGCACTTGTACCACAGTACATGGTATAATTTACTAGTTGACGCCCGCGGCTCCGCACGCGTGGTAAAGTTTTCTCGTTACGTTTTTCACAGGAACTTGTTTCCGAGATAAAAAGTATTTATAGTGTTATTATGATGTGTAAGCAATATTATTGTAAAGTTACATCAAAATCCATTCAGTACATTTCGCGTGAAAGAGTAACAAACATCCATACTTACAAACGCGTTTATAATTTTAGTAGGATGTACTTTGCTTCTACTGTGCTTACGAGCATATATATCGAGTTCTATATCGCCCCCAACAATATCGAATATTTAAAAAAAAGCTAGTAAAAGACTAAAAATAAAGGTAAGGTTTGGAAGTACTCCCAAATGTCACAGTTGTAAAGACTGGTTTTAATAATCAACACTTTATTCGAAATATTAATATATACGAAAAAATTGGCACAATATTTTTTGTAATTTAAATAATTTTTTTGCTATGTAACTGAAAATGCGCTATTTAAAACGCAGCGCTTTAGTTTTTACCGAGACTTCGCGATGATATTTTCGGTACGTACCTAATTATTAGATTTGGTGGGGTAAGAGAAAGTTCTTTTTATTTCCAAGAAAATATTTCGAACATTAGGAACGATATGTTCCTCTCAAGAGTGAGCTAATGTTTTTGGAGATTAGGATTTTCAAGCAAAAGAAACTCTTATTATTAGATGCTAACTATACTATAACTAGAGGTTCTGTGAACCGCAGACTTCGGAGTAAATTGGGGAAAAGAGATAAACATTTTTGGTTAATGTGTTAATTATTATTAGTAGAGAGCATGTATGACTTTCCTGTTGTGCACCCATGAGGTACCATGTACATTTTTATTTTCTAGTAGTTTTAAAATAAAAATAATAAACGCTTGGCTCAGTGGACTTATAACAGACACTTTCGTCGGCTCGCTTCGCTCGTCTCCTCAGTCAATAACTTTACTTTTTTGCGGCTGAGTTACGTAGCGTAGCTATATCTACTGAAAACCAATCAAATAATTTCGCCTTAGCTATTGTATCGATGGAAAGTTTAGAATTACTAACGATTGGATTTACTAGTTATGTTCTCTTCCCAGTTCCCGCGGTGTCCCTCTTACCTAGGGTTGCCAACCGTACTATAATATATATATATATAGTATTGTACTGTATTTCGTGTCTCCTGCTGAAGCAGTTATTTATAGTACGCAAAAATTATTTTCAACACAACACACCACAAACAAATCTTAATTTAGAATAAACGAGTTTCGAAATGGACGACCTTTAGTCTAAAATAACAACATTAGATGAAAAGATTTTTATTTTAGACAAAACATTTTTAAAACTGCAATAAGTGCGAAAATATATTCATCAGAAGAAATATCACCGGTTCTTAGCTATATAATTAATTTATGCACCGAACACGGTACTTTTCCTGATAAGCTGAAAATATCTATTATAAAGCCTCTATTTAAAAAAATGGATAAACATGATCCTAACAATTACCGTCCAATTGCTCTCATTCCAGTGTTCTCAAAAATCATAGAAAAAGCTATATACAATACCATATATCCCTTTTTAGAAATGAATAATCTTTTAACTGAAGAACAATACGGTTTTAGAAAAAGTAAAAATATTAATGTTGCAATCTTCGCACTAATAAATAAAATCATTATGAAAATGGATTCAAAAATACCTGTAGTCGCACTATTTATGGACTTAAGTAAAGCTTTTGACAGTGTAAATTTTAGTACTTTAATAAATAAATTAGAACGTTACGGAATAAGAGGTAACATCCTCAAACTTATGAACTCATATTTGACAGATAGAAAGCAAATGACACGTATAACTACAATATGTCCACGTACGAAGATAGAGCAAACATATCTATCTAATCCAGTTAAGAGCAAGTTTGGAGTGCCACAAGGGAGTGTGCTGGGCCCTTTGCTATTTTTAGTATATATTAATGATATGCCTAATGTTATACAATACCCCATGACTTTATTCGCAGATGACAGCACTGTTTTATTTTCTGGACGAAATATTTTAGATTTAGAAACTGACATAAATGATAGCGTGACAGAGTTAATACTATGGTTGAATAAAAACAATTTAAAAATCAATTTAGACAAAACTTGTATAATGTCTCATAGTCAACATAATTCAAATGATTGGTTTTGGTACCTATTTAGAAATTTAAATTGAATGAAAGTGAACGGCCGCGTCGCCAAATTTCGGGGCAACCGGCGTTAGGCGATAGTTCACCAAAAAAAAAGTATGTGCAATATTCTTACAACACGAGGCACGAATTAAGAGTAGTAAACCAAAAGTGGCGCGATTAGATATGTAATTATGTTGAGTAATCGTGTCCATAAATGACCACACTCGTTATTTTGTGGACAGTAAGTAAATTACAATGACACAACTTCTGTCATTGCAATTTACTGTCTACGAATAATAAATTAAAAACAAAATGTTCCAAATCAATGATACATATTAATGCCGTGCTATACAATCTAACAACCTATTATATCTCTACCTACATATTTTTATAAAACAAAGTTACTTTTCGCTGTCTGTCCCTATGTTTGCAGGTTTGCTTAGATCTTTAAAACTACGCAACGAATCACGATGCGGTTTTTTTCAATAGTTAGAGTGATTCTTATAGAAGGTTTTTATGTATAATTTGTTAAGATTTTGTATACATTGACTAAATTATGATGAAATTTGTTGGGGATGTCGGAAAATTTGCCGTCTGGGAGCTTTCAACGAAAACGCTGCCTAAACCATTTGAGATATAAAAAAATAATGTATCGTCAAATTTTGTATCTGATGTAGATCTACAAAAAATTCCGCGATAGTATATGTCTATCTCTTTAGGATAACATACTATATCCATTTTAATACTTTAAAAAACCAGTAATTATAAAGCGGTTATTTACACAAATACGTTATTAATCCTTATCATTTTTAATACGTTATTTGGCTTCAGCTTTTCATGAAGATCATTTTGTCCCTTAACACCTTGCAAATTAAATGCATATCTTACGAGATATTGCAAAATCAAAAATAATGCGCAAAGAAATTAATTTCGTGTAACCATAATTCAACTGGGCTGTTCGGGCATAGGTACCTACTGGAGAGCGGAGAAGTAATCAACTAATTTGGAATATGTTCATACATTACTGTGAATTAATAGACGATGGGATTAAATTGGTGAACGTGGTTAACGAACGAAGCCGGGCGGGTCAGCTAGAAAGTAATATGTTAGTATTAAATACATATGACAACAATTACGCATTTCATTGCCAAAGATATTTAGATTGAAGAAGCATTGTGTCGCATGCTACTACAGTGGATTTGTGTATGCTACCATACTGTACCTATATAAACACGTACCGCGCCAGTGGCCGCTAGTCAGTTGCATTTTCGATAGTCTACTAGCATTTTGCCAACTAAAAACAGGGATTCTGGTTCTATTCTACAGCTTGTCAAAAGTAGACTCGGCCCACAGGACTATTAAAGGTTTATATCGTATTTTTTTTGCTGTCCATTTCGCGACACTCAAATATTCTCACATGGCACTTGTACCACAGTACATGGTATAATTTACTAGTTGACGCCCGCGGCTCCGCACGCGTGGTAAAGTTTTCTCGTTACGTTTTTCACAGGAACTTGTTTCCGAGATAAAAAGTATTTATAGTGTTATTATGATGTGTAAGCAATATTATTGTAAAGTTACATCAAAATCCATTCAGTACATTTCGCGTGAAAGAGTAACAAACATCCATACTTACAAACGCGTTTATAATTTTAGTAGGATGTACTTTGCTTCTACTGTGCTTACGAGCATATATATCGAGTTCTATATCGCCCCCAACAATATCGAATATTTAAAAAAAAGCTAGTAAAAGACTAAAAATAAAGGTAAGGTTTGGAAGTACTCCCAAATGTCACAGTTGTAAAGACTGGTTTTAATAATCAACACTTTATTCGAAATATTAATATATACGAAAAAATTGGCACAATATTTTTTGTAATTTAAATAATTTTTTTGCTATGTAACTGAAAATGCGCTATTTAAAACGCAGCGCTTTAGTTTTTACCGAGACTTCGCGATGATATTTTCGGTACGTACCTAATTATTAGATTTGGTGGGGTAAGAGAAAGTTCTTTTTATTTCCAAGAAAATATTTCGAACATTAGGAACGATATGTTCCTCTCAAGAGTGAGCTAATGTTTTTGGAGATTAGGATTTTCAAGCAAAAGAAACTCTTATTATTAGATGCTAACTATACTATAACTAGAGGTTCTGTGAACCGCAGACTTCGGAGTAAATTGGGGAAAAGAGATAAACATTTTTGGTTAATGTGTTAATTATTATTAGTAGAGAGCATGTATGACTTTCCTGTTGTGCACCCATGAGGTACCATGTACATTTTTATTTTCTAGTAGTTTTAAAATAAAAATAATAAACGCTTGGCTCAGTGGACTTATAACAGACACTTTCGTCGGCTCGCTTCGCTCGTCTCCTCAGTCAATAACTTTACTTTTTTGCGGCTGAGTTACGTAGCGTAGCTATATCTACTGAAAACCAATCAAATAATTTCGCCTTAGCTATTGTATCGATGGAAAGTTTAGAATTACTAACGATTGGATTTACTAGTTATGATCTCTTCCCAGTTCCCGCGGTGTCCCTCTTACCTAGGGTTGCCAACCGTACTATAATATATATATATAGTATTGTACTGTATTTCGTGTCTCCTGCTGAAGCAGTTATTTATAGTACGCAAAAATTATTTTCAACACAACACACCACAAACAAATCTTAATTTAGAATAAACGAGTTTCGAAATGGACGACCTTTAGTCTAAAATAACAACATTAGATGAAAAGATTTTTATTTTAGACAAAACATTTTTAAAACTGCAATAAGTGCGAAAATATATTCATCAGAAGAAATATCACCGGTTCTTAGCTATATAATTAATTTATGCACCGAACACGGTACTTTTCCTGATAAGCTGAAAATATCTATTATAAAGCCTCTATTTAAAAAAATGGATAAACATGATCCTAACAATTACCGTCCAATTGCTCTCATTCCAGTGTTCTCAAAAATCATAGAAAAAGCTATATACAATACCATATATCCCTTTTTAGAAATGAATAATCTTTTAACTGAAGAACAATACGGTTTTAGAAAAAGTAAAAATATTAATGTTGCAATCTTCGCACTAATAAATAAAATCATTATGAAAATGGATTCAAAAATACCTGTAGTCGCACTATTTATGGACTTAAGTAAAGCTTTTGACAGTGTAAATTTTAGTACTTTAATAAATAAATTAGAACGTTACGGAATAAGAGGTAACATCCTCAAACTTATGAACTCATATTTGACAGATAGAAAGCAAATGACACGTATAACTACAATATGTCCACGTACGAAGATAGAGCAAACATATCTATCTAATCCAGTTAAGAGCAAGTTTGGAGTGCCACAAGGGAGTGTGCTGGGCCCTTTGCTATTTTTAGTATATATTAATGATATGCCTAATGTTATACAATACCCCATGACTTTATTCGCAGATGACAGCACTGTTTTATTTTCTGGACGAAATATTTTAGATTTAGAAACTGACATAAATGATAGCGTGACAGAGTTAATACTATGGTTGAATAAAAACAATTTAAAAATCAATTTAGACAAAACTTGTATAATGTCTTTTAAGCAAAGGACTAAGGATATACACCTTAACATTCAGTATGCAAATATAAATATAAAGAAAATGAATGCTACAAAATTTTTAGGGCATGGTTAGATCAAAGTATGACCTGGCGACAACATACTGATCATATAATAAATAAGCTGAGTCAGTATCACTATGCTCTGCACAATTTAAGTAAAATAGCTGACCGGGATACAGTTCTCACAGCGTATCATGCATATCATGTGTCGGCTACTCTGAGATATGGAGTGATATTTTGGGGAAATGCCATGGAGTGGTAATTGATTTTTAGGTCTCAAAAAAAGTGTATAAGGGCAGTATGTCAAATTCAATCAACTGAGAGCTGTAAACCACATTTTATATCTTTGAAAATACTGACACTTCCTTGTCTCTATATTTAAAAAAAGTCGCCTAAAACATTTAATACACATAGAATCTCACACAACCACACTTTATTCTAAGAGTTTGTTAGGGATGGCTCCTAAAATTTATAATAAGTTACCGAAAGATATGAAAGCAGTGGACACTCTGTTTCTGTTTAAAAAATCGCTAATGCGTCTCTTGATAAGGAAGTCATACTACTCAGTAAATGAATTTTTAACAGACACGGAATTATAAAAAGCGAAAATGGTGAGAAATGAATCTAATTTATATGCTACAGTTGACTCTGCTGGGATCCTTAGATTTTAACACACACTATGTTTTAATTTGTTAAAAATGGTGTACATATAATACCTGACAAATATTTAGTTTAATTTTGATAACGATTTTAATTTTAATTTTCTATGTTAATTTTGGATTGTTGTTTTGGTTTAAATTTTAATTCTAATAGATTGTATTTGTATATTTTGTACGCCGTCCTAGGCAAAACATAGAGGCACAAAACTATATTTTATTTTCCAGCATGTATTTCCTATGTTTACAAAATGAAATAAATTTGAATTTGAATTTGAATATATATTGTTTTATAAAAATAAACAAGATTATTTTGCTGAAGAAATGTTGGCAACCCTACTCTTATCTCACCTGAATACATAAATAGTGTGCCTAATGTTAAGGCGGTGGGGCCTTTAAAGTATTAGCGTATGATGCATCAAACAGTCAATCATATCGAAATCAATTACGACTTTCAATTTCAACGAATTATGGACGAATAACAACTACTAAATATTCCGCCAGATAAAGCAGCAAATAAACCATTCCAGTCACCTATAAATAATTTTCTTTTATTTTTATTACCCAAAAATGGAAAGGTCAATAGTACTCGGACACCCAGACGTGCATGTATAAAATCATTAATGAAAATGCAGGAAGCGAAAGAAGTATGATATATTGCGAAGTCTGGAGATCTATGCTCTCTGACTACCCCGACAAGGATACAGAGCGTAAAAATTTTAAAGCCCCAGAAGTGAAATGAGGGGTGTAGTGTGTGTGTGGCACCTTAGCTCTTTGGGTGAAACGGCGAAAACAAATTGGATAAGGATTTTACCGGTGCATCTAAGATATTACTTGATTTACTCGCACTCACTTACCATTATTAATTGACCAAATTTAAAATAGCTTCATAAAGTCTCCACTTTACTATGCAACTAGATAAAACACACAAAGGACTCGCTCTAGCACATGGTGGCAAGGACTTTGCTCCTTCTCCAATAGATACTATTAGCACTCCGATACCCAATGATTCAATTGAGTTATTATAAACATTCTATAACAATGGTGCAGATATTTAAAATATGGACGGCAGACCGAATTTATTTTTGGCCAACGAGTACTGTGATACTATCGTTTAAGTATCTTCACCCTGTATCCCTGACGGGGTAGTCAGAAAGGACTGATCGCCAGGCTACGAGGTCCACGCATACATTTTTCGCTTCCTGCAGATTCATTATAATCGCTATACTGTCATTTACACCGTCGTAACTGTGCCTACCTATTTGCGAGGGAGAAGAAATTTTAAAATCATACCCTACGCCAAGTCGCCAACCCGTCTGTCAAGCGCGCAAGGCAAGTAATCAATCGCCCCCAATAAGAGACGCGTTACTCAATATCTACATATCACTACATATTATAAAACAAAGTCGCTTTTCGCTGTCTGTCCCTATGTATGCTTAGATCTTTAAAACTACGAAACGAATTACAATGCGGTTTTTTAATAGTTATAGTGATTCTTATAGACGGTTTTTATGTATAATTTGTTAAGTTTTTGTATACATTGACCAAATTATAACGATATTTGTTGGGAATATCGGAAAAAATAAGCCGTCTGGGAGCTTTTAACAAGAACGCTGCCTAAGCCCTTTGAGATATAACATAATAATGTATGGTGCAATTGTGTATCTAATGTAGGTCTACAAAAAAGTCTGTTGCGAAATATGTCTATCTCATAAGAATAACATACTATATCCATTTTAATACTTTAAAAAACCATCAATTATTAAGCGGTAATTTGAAGGCTATTTACACAAATATCTTATTAATCCTTATCATTTTTACTACGTTAGTTGGCTTCAGCATTTCATGAAGATTATTTTGTCCATTTACACTTTGAAAATTAAATGAATATCTTACGAGTTATCACAAATTCAAAATATATCGCAAAGAAAATAATATCGTGTAACCATAACTCGACCGGGCCGTGCGGGCGGGCATAGGTAGGTACTGGAGAACGGAGAAGTACCTAATCAATGAATTTGGAAAATGTTCATACATTATTGGGAATGTGAAATTAATAGACAACGGGATTAAATGGGTGCCACGGGGTTCGAACGAAGTATGTCACGGGCGAAGCCGGCGGGACAGCTAGTACTAATATATAAAGCTGAAGACCTTGTTTGTTTGTTTGGTTAAGCGCGGTAATCTCAATAACGAAAACATGAAATGTTTTTATATTTATGATAATATATCGGTTCTTATTCGCGACGTATATTTTTAGGTAGAAAGCCTACCTTATACTTCCGGACTTTTCCATCGGATTAAACCAGCCGTGCTCACTGGTGGACGGAATCTTTTTATGTTGGAAATTCCATTTATCGAGGAAGGCTATATATATAATATTATAATCACGCTACTACCAAAAATGACAAATCGGTCATATTTTCATACATTATTGTAAATGAAAAAGCGACGCGACGGGATGAAATAGGTGCGACGGGAATTCGAAGTATGTCACGGGCGAAGCCGCGGGGGTCACATAGTCCTTCTATAAAGGCTATGGGGCGATTTTTTTTGGGAGACGATGAGTACATCGATTGTTGAGGATAGAGCTCCTGAATAGCATTATAAGGATATTTTCATGTTTGGTAAAGGATTTTGCAGTAAACAATATATGTAACCCAGTGTATTTTAATGTATGTAACCCAGTCTATACATTAAAATAGATATTTAAGTGTATCTATTCGCCCCTTAAGGAAATTTTTATGCCTATAATATGAGTTAGCTACAGTTGATCCATCAAAAAGGGTAGTTTATTTTATTTCAAGGGTCAACATAGACGGGTCGAGACATCCGTAGACCTACTAGCCTAGACGTCGTAACGTAAGGGATGATATGCGTACCAGTGGTCTCACTACACGTGATGCTGAAGACCGTGCAAGGTAGAATAAAAAGGGGTAGGAAAGCAGACCCTAGACTCTTGGGTGATGATTATTTTTTCATTTGTCTGTTGATGCCTAAATCATCAGACAAATGATGTAGCGCTGATGTACAGTTCATCAGATAAAAGGATAGTTTGTCTCTTAGAAAGTATTATTATGTCAAAAATGATTGTGGAATTACTGTTGTTTTAGATCTTGAAATATCGATCTAGCGATGAATGCATATTTTTATATTTAAAAAGGCACACACATACCCTTTTAAAAAAATGGGCTCACCAACTGTTACGTGGGACAAAAATGCATATGGTGAAATCTGGGCATATAGTATGCCTCTGCCTACCTAAACCCTTCGGGGATAAAGGTGTGACAATATGTATGTGTGTATGCATACCCTTTTAAAAATAAGTATAAAAATATGCATTCGTCGCTAGATAGATAAATCAAGACCTATTCAACCAAAAAATCATATGACAGTAAAACCTTGCATTAATAAAAGCAGATAAGTAAATTATCTTAAAAGTTTGAACAACAGATACAGGTAGGTAACGATATACTTACTACTCACATAGATAACAAACAGTAGGAATACATTAAGGTAAACAATGAGTAATTTTTGTAGTCATACTTTTTTCGGCACGTTAGGGAAAATTATGAGAGTATTTTTTTTATTATGTACGCGCAGACCGTCACCAACACCATGAAGTTAACTAATAAGTGTTTCTACAACAACTTATGAACACTCTGAAGTTAGCTGATTAGCGTTTCTGTGACAACTTATAAAAAAGTAGTTTTCAATCTTTTGATGTTTTTTTTCTTACTAATTAATCATTCCTGTTACTAATAAAGAGTTGTGGTATATGTGATGAAATGTTATTAGACTAAATCAGTATGCAGTGCAGCAGTGTGATATGAGAATCAACAAATAAATAAAAAAATCATCCAATGCATGTACTTTTTTTTATACCACTGGCACTGTTATGGGTACCATACCTACCACTGGTATCAGAGTTGTTAAGTAGTTTGATAGAAGGCTCTAGGTCATACTTTTAAATGACGATTAACATATTAAACCATACATCGCCATGCCTGTTTAGAAGCGTCAAACTAAAATAATGTAATTGGACCATGTACCATGTCTTAACTATAATTTAATTCAAACAAAGGTGATCTTCAACCCCTCTCAAAAACCGACTGAAACAGTTTACTATTATAGTTATCAGTTGAATTAAAGTAAAAAGAATGTCCCATAATATTTATGTATGAAGTGATTAATGAATCTGCATGAAGCGAAAGAAGTATGCCTGGATCACGAAGCCTGGCGATCTGTCCTATCTGACTACCCATCAGAGATACATCGTGAAGATAGTTAGTTAGCTATATACTTATTCCTTTCAACTATAACCTTTAAAATAATAATTTATTTTTATAAAATTAACTTACCTGTGTATGTTAGCCACGATTCTCCGCTCTTCAGTTCCTTATCATCTATATATTTGTTTACCATCCGCCCTCCTGATATCACACTATATGGACTTCGTTATCACACATTTTATTGATAAATTAGAAAGTAAATAGAAATAATATTCACATCCCTGATAACACAGCTCACTTTTAATCCATTTCCAAGTTGTTTACACACGTTGCATCAGCAATCACTAACAAATACGATTAAATTTCATTAATTTATATTGAACTTTTTTTTAAAGCGTATTATTTTTGGACTTTATAATTTTATGTTGTGTACAATACCTTTCTAGCCACATTCAAACAAAAAATTAATGCTGATCTTGACATCTGTCAACAAAGTTAACAACAGTCAGATTGACATTACAATTTTATTTTTTGTAAATATTTTATGGCTTGCTTACTAACACCTTTTAGCTACATCTTTATATTTCATATTCTTCAATCTTAATTAAGTTTTTTAGTCCTGTCCAGTCCTTTGTCGATGTCAATTCCAGTCCTAGGTCCTGTGTCCTTGCCTTATTAACGTGGTAGAGGCGTTATTGAGGCTTTCAGTGGAATTTGCACGACAAGATGTAAAATAGCATTTCACTGCAATATATCACTGTCTTTCAATATAGCACGTTTACACAACTTTTATATCTGAGAAACTACACACATAAAACAAGGTTAATGCACTAGTTTTGGAAAATAATAATATATAATAATATTGTGGGACATTTTTTTTTACACAGCGCCGTCAACCCCAAGTAAGCTAATATAAGCTTGTGTTATGGGATCTAGACAACTTATATACATACCTATATATAAAATATGGCAAGTGTGTGCCATTCCAGAAGTTCCTGTGCAAACTCAGACATTTCTACTGATTGCATAATTTTAGTGTGCACCGTATCAACTAAAACTACTATAGTCGATTCGATTCTTCCGATAACCTACATTTCAAAATATCTCGTTTAACTGAATAAAGAATTCTTTTATTCAATTGACTCTTCACCTTATATTTTGAAGCGCTCGTGGTCCCGCTAACTTAGTATTCTATAAACGACAGTTATTGTTATACGGCACGGCACTTGTGAACATCTGTACCTCTTTTAATATTATTCATCTAATACTGGGACATATTGGCTTATTATTATTGGTTATGAAAGTGAAAAAAGGTCTTGTTAACTGGTCTATTTCATAGACAATATTGGGACCAGGGGTGGAACCGGATCTTACCGAACTCGCCGAATGCTGTTCGATCCACTGGTGGAGAATAATTACGAGATGAAAGTATCACAGGCTCTATCCAGACCAGCGGAGGATCACAGCGAACTTCAGCGTGCTATTCTTTATTTATTATAATTTAAATGGGTGTAACATTAAACAGATAAATGCCATAATACTTATTTAGGACGCGCTAGTGGCCCCGCTGAGTGTTCTGTATACGATCACTACCTACGTTAAGGGGCGAGTCCTTAAAAACGCACAAAACACTACTTGGCGTTTTAAAAATGCTATGGCTCTGGTGTCATTGAATTGTCAAAATTCATTATTTTCAGTTTCTTAAGGAATGGATCTATAATAACACCACGCGCGATTTACCTAAAATAATACAATATTTTTGAGAAAAACAATCGACAACATTGATAAATTAGCAAAATCGACCTTTCATATTTTGTCTCTGTCAGCTAAATCGTTGTTATAATTGAACACATTTTTGGTTAAAATTGGAGACAAAAGTATAGATAATTCATTTACCACAATAGCTTTATTATTAATTCAAATTAAACGCAACAATCTAAGCCTAAACTATCTCATTTTCTTTCGGAAGTTTGTTCATACATTTTAGTTTGGATGGATTTATATTAGAATACGCGACCGCTAAAAATTCAGTGCCGTTCAGAAATTCAAGGTGAGAGCACGTCGGTCTGAAGTTTGTCTCGAGTTCTATTGTACCGCGATGTTTTGAACTTGGAACTGAATGTGGGTGGGTTGCGAGTGTCAGAAATCTGATAGTTATAATGTATTATGTCATATTATTTTCAATTTAAAAAAAATCATCATTATCAATCATTCTCATTGGTCCCTGCGGCGCCCGCTACCCGCGCCCCTTTTTGAGTATTTTTTTAATGATTTTGTAGTAGCAGTAGATGCGGGTTTGATGTTTGAATGGTTATCACTATCTGAGCGTTGGTCCCGGTTGCGACCGAAAACCACGCAACTAAGTATTTGATCAATTTTTATTAGGAGTAGAAGTTCGATGTTTAAATTTTCAACGTCATCCGAGCATTAGTCCCAGTTGCAACCGAAACCTTGACGAATTTCTGAGAATTTAATAAATTTATGATTGGAAAAGATGCTGGTTCGACCGTTTGTTGGACCGGAATGTTTAACGTAATGTGAAACCTTAACGAATTCTAATGAATAAAATAATTATTGAATGAATTTGTGTTTGATATAGGTTCGGGTTCGATGTTTGAATGTTCAACGTCATCCGAGCATTGGTCCCGGTTGCAAGTCAAACTCTTCCGTTTCTTCTAAGTATTTTATGAATTTGTGATTGAAATAGATGCCGGTTCGATGTTTGAATATTTAAAGTCAACCGAGCGTTAGTCCCGGTTGCAACCGAAACCCACGTTTCCCAAATGCACGTTTCCGGGAATTTGATGAATTTGTGATTGAAAAATATGCTGGTACGATGGTTGGAATGTTTAACGTCATCCGAGCATTAGTCCCGGTGGCAACCAAAACCTTAACGAATTCTAATAATAATAATATAATAATATAAGAAGAAGAACACGTGAGCAGATTGCTCAAAAACGGAAAGGTCAAAAGTACACGGATACCCAGACGTGCGTGTATGAAGCGATTGATGAATCTCGAAGAAGCGAAAGAAGTATGCATGGATCGCGAAGCCTGGCGATCTGTCCTCTCTGACTACCCCGTCAGGGATACAGCGTGAAGATAGTTAGTTAGTTTTTAGTTTTTTAATATTGTTGGGACAACTCACACAACGCCATCTGATTCCAAACTAAGCAGAGCTAGTACTATGATAACCAGATAACTGATAAACATACTTATATATTTCTAAATACATACATATTTTAGAAAATTACACCCAGATTCAGAATAAACCAACGTGCTCATTACACAAAGTTTTATCCTGGGTGGGAATCAAACCCACGACCTCTTGCGTAGCAGTCGGATCCACTCCCACCGCGCCACAGAGGCCGTCAATGAATTAAATAAGTATTTAATGAATTTGTATTTGATATAGGTGCGGGTTCAAAATTTGAATGTTCAACGTCATCCGAGCGTTGGTCCCGGTTGCAAGTCAAACCCTTGCGTTTCTTCTAAGTATTTGATGAATTTGAGTTTGAAATAGGGTTCGATGTTTCAAAGTTTACCGTCATCCGAGCGTTGGTCCCGGTTGCAAGTTAAACTCTTCCGTTTCTTCTAAGTATTTTATGAATTTGTGATTGAAATAGATGCTGGTTTGATGTTTGAATATTCAAAGTCATCCGAGCGTTAGTCCCGTTTGCATCCGAAACCCTTGCACGTTTCCGGGAATTTGATGATTTTGTGATTGGAATATCTACCATCTTTATGATTGGAATATCTTCAAACGAATCTCACGAATCTGCCAGTTCAATGTAGGACAATTTTATTTTCTTCTAAGTATTTGATGAATTTGATTTTGAAATAGGTGCGGATTCGAGGTTTGAATGTTCAACAAGGTCCGAGCGTTGATCCCTCATCCAAGCATCGACAAGGTATTGTTGGTGTATTACAGAATATATCGCAGATAAACAAAATAAACGTGCGATATGTGTTGCGTCTGTATCAAATGGCAGTTTAAAATTCAGATTCGGAACCTGGACCTTCAACCAAAAAACACGCACCGCACCGTGTGTTGAGTAACCGTAGCATTTCCCGTACTTCTCATTGCCTGATCACTATTTCAGGCATTGTATTGGCACCAATAGCGATGGTGGAGGGCTACAAGCCACATTCGTCGTTCAGGGAAAGAGCATGTCAGCTTTTTCTTGAGTCTTGTGAGAAAGTGGTTCATCCGGGTAACGCAGCAGTGGCGATAAGAATTGACAAAAGTTGACCTGCACAGCATTGGTCGGTTGCCAGTATCCACGACTGTGCTGCCCGTTAGATGTTACGTAAGCAGGTAGCGAGTTTTACGGCTGTGTCTTGAAGGCCTACAGTGGCCCTATTGGCTCTGTTGAATGACGCCTTGAGGTTATTCTTGTTATATCACGCACCGCCCGAGCCTCTGACTGTTTTGTTAAACAACCTCTGCGTACTCAGATCTTGCCAGTAATAACAGAGGCGCTATCCGAAAAAAAAATGCAGAAAGGATTCTGCATTTTTTTTTGAGTACCTCTGTAACGCGGTGGAAATGTATCCGACTGCTACGCAAGAGGTCGTGGGTTCGATTCCCACCCAGGATAAAACTTTGTGTGATGAGCACGATGGTTTATTGTGTCTGGCTGTTATTTTTCTATATGTATCTATTTAGAAATTTATAAGTATGTTTATTAGTTATCTGGTTACCATAGTACAAGCTCTGCTTAGTTTGGAATCAGATCGCGTTGTGTGAGTTGTACCAACGATATTTACCCGCACCGGTTACCATCTTGCACGATGATTCATATCGAGATTTTATGATTTAAGATATAATATGATATGATAGGGATAGCTGCGTGAGATGGTTATTTATGGTACGCGGAATAGTATACTTGAGTAACTGTACTATGCCGCGGATGGCCAGCGGCGCCACCTGGGCTTTGGAGACTTGATACAGCTGTACAACGGTAACTAGTCGGAACAACCGATTGTACCACCTGGCACTGGTATGGGAGTTAAGCCCACCCCGTGGGTATCTTATAACGACGGAGCCTCGTCAATATTTAAAAGGTGCGCCGCTTGTTAAGGCCCTGAACATCTTGATGACATTTAACTGTATCGTTTTAATCTGAAATAAACGTATATGGTCGTCTTTGAAATCCATATTACCCATTACACACGTTATTCATTTATATTAAACACTAAATTTCTCATAAAATTTTAATAAAGTGGAAAAAGACAATTCGTTTCGAGACAGGGACTTTTTCCACTTAATTATAAAAATGTATGAGAACTTTAGCAAAAATAATTGCTTTAAAAATTTATCAATATTAAACACTACACAAAATCCAATAAAAAATACATAATATCATTAGTCTCAAAAAGCACACACTTAGGCGCCACCCTTTTTCGGTACGCGGTGACAGCAGTCCACCACTACGTAGCTAACGATCGGAAAACAAAAACCAAATGAATAAGTTACATTGCCGGTTTGTTGTGACATTCATATACATTCTGTAAGGACGAACTCGCGATGAGCGTGGTTATATTTGTACGAAACACTGTCCGTTCATTTATTTGAATCCAGGGCACGATAATATACTTCGTGATGTGTTTGTGTGAATTGAAAATATGATTGTGGGTGTACAATCACAAATTCCCACGCTGGCAAACGCGCCTCTTAAGCACTACAGCCGTACTGTTGGTCTCGGTTGCCAGTAACATGGCAGTCGATAAGCCAAGTTACTGTTCATTAAATTAATACTTATGGAGTGTTAGCAATTAAATATGATTGCTAATGCTAATAATTCCTACACTACTTGACATTGGTCCGTAGCGATAACGAATTTAGTTCATCAACTAAATCTGAGTATTTGTTACAGCTGTTAGGTTTATACACTGTATCAAAGTGTATCAAATATTTCCAATGGTGTTTCATTTAACTGGGTGTAATATTAAACAAATTATTGTCATAATACTTTTTATTTTTAATTATCATTACATACATTAAATGAAAGATATTCATATTAAAATAATACCTTAACTCTAGTTTATATCTAGGTTTTGTTTCAACATAATCACAATACAATGCGGTGGGCGCGGCTGTGTACAGAGATTCTTATAATATATTCAATAACACCACTTGTACTGTTCCACAACATTTACTTTGTAAACCTTGTCTTATTTACAAAGTAAATGTGGAACAGTACAAGTGGTGTTATTTAATATGTGTAGCAAGTTCCACCAAGGGTTTCGATAGCATCATTTTTTTCAGCATAATGTAGTTTGGCATAACAGTTTCAGCATAAAGTTTTCTCGCATAAATTATGATAAGCAGAATGTTATAAACGCATAATGGTTTTATTGGCATAACATTAACTTACTCTAATTTTTTTTTTCATAATTTTTATCAGCATAATTGTAAAGGGTATTTGTATACATAAGGGTATATTGTTATACGCCTAAAGATAATTTATCATAAAATACAAAACGCATAATGGAGGTATGGATAACCGTTTAAATCATAAATGAATAATAATTTGACTAAGTATATTTAAGGCCAGCGATGCGCCAGAATAGAATCGCTCGTTTTAATTTACCTACTTTCTATTTGTATTTTATTTATATATTCTATATATGTATAAGTGTTGAAATTTTGAACTTCAGTATAGTGACTATCGACATTTTTAATCAGTGGGACATTTTTAATCATTTCAATCTAAGACAGTTCAAGCTTAATTATAAAAATATGTACTCGTTAACATTATGGTATTCTATATTAATGGCTTGTAATCTTTATGTGAGAGTGAGTGATATGCCAATAAATGTTATGATTAGTAATCGTTATTGTAAAAAAATATGCGTAAACATTTTATGCGGGTTATCATTATTATAAAAAAGTTGAGGGAAAATAAAGTATGCCTAATGATTTATTCTGTTTGAACGTTATGCGAAACGAAGAGTATGCCAAAAAACGTTATGCAGTTTTAAGTTATGCCTCTTAAATTTATGCAACCCAATACAGACCCCCACCAAGTGCCATCAATCAACACTATAAATGATTCTTATAATATTCCCATTTTTAGTGTTAACATAAACTCTACTTAACCTATTGTCTTTGAATATTCGTGTATTTAAACTATTATTTAAAACTTCATAGTAAATATTTTTATTGCAGGCAATTAAATTTATACGCCAGCCACGCCCCTTTCTGCGAGGCTCTGTCAAACATTATATTAAAATAACAATATATTAAAATAATATGGCTATGTTTGTCTCAATAAATACCTGATTCGATTGATCGTATAACAATGGCGAAAAAGGCAACTCTATATACAATGCAATGTACAACTTAATCATAGATCTAAGGGCCATCGCACACTAGCTACATTTCGTAACCCAACCGCAACCGGCGATTTTGTCACTTTTTAGAAGATGAATACAGATTAAAATCTACGGAGCATCGAAAAAAAAAGAATTATAATCCAGTGTGCCATTTGGCTATGTACTCGATGCATTGTATAAAGAGCGTTTAGTAAATCTATATTAATCAAAAATCTTATTTAAAAGTAACTCTTATTTTCATAACATGATAGTCACTGGAATGAACCTAACGACACGCCTAACACTGACAAATAGTTCACAGCAATCAACGCCATCTAGTGATGACCAGCCAAACTAATTTGACACTATGAATCCTGCATCGCGCTTCAAACGATATCACGCCCTTGAAGATACTTAATACTCTTTTGTGTAAGAGGAATTTTATCTCAGTTCCTTCACACAACTTTAAATTGGTCACATAAATAATAAAAATGTTGAAGAGTTGGCATAAGCATATTATACGCCTACACTTATCGTATAAGGTGATAAACCTATTGAGTATTTGAAACGAACAGGTGTACCCGCTGTCGAAATTTTCAAGCTGTCTATAATGCCTTCAAATTGACGGCTTCCATGATGCTGGCAGTCAGGACCTATGGCTTAACGTTACTTCTGAGCCTTGATTCACCCATAAATGGCAATGCCACTATCGGTCACCCTTTAACCACAAATATATAGTAATATAAAGCTAAATAGTTTGTTTAGTTGACCATGCTAATGTCAAGAACTGATGGTTCAAATTGAAAAAATCTTTTTGTGTTAGATAACCCATTTATCGAAGAAGGCTATAAGCTATATATCATCACGATAGTACCCAGGAGAGCGGAGCAGTAATCCTAAATGTCAAGAAATCATACATTATTGTAAAATTTATGAACATCTGATACTTTTGTTTTTAGATTTGCTCGTGTTAGGCATGCATTAGCGTTAGTAGGAAGACATACAACGATACCAGTAACAGTTAATTTACAAACAACAATTAAAACTATTTAGAATTATATTTATATGAAGTTCTGTTTTATATTTCAAATGTCATGGATTTAGTGACACCGCACACTAGATATGTTAACTATCGGGCGATAGACGATTTTGTCACTGCATCGATGCTTCATGATCATCTGCACCGATGCTACATAATCATCTGCATCGATGTTTTCGCGACTTTCTGTGTTCTGATGCGGTATCAGAGTTTAGCGACTCAATCGCAGAGACTGGCGTTTTTAAGCGCTTGATTGATGCATGTCTTCTAAAAATCGACTAAATCGTCTGTCACCGATGCTTAAAATACCTAGTCTGTGGTGTACTTTATAATATAACAAATATCTATATCAAATCATTATAATTAGTCTAGAATTAGCAATCAAATTCAACCAGCTCTATTGAATATTTGGACTATTTTATGCAATCAGGTGCTATGGCAGAAATTCAATGAAAGGCGGACTGGGCTTTCGGTATGGTAATACCTATTGTGAAAAAAAAAACCAAATAAGGCAGCTATGAATTATATAAGTATACAGAAATGGGTAGCTGACCTCGATTTAAACTAAAAACGTTATAACAGCCTTCCTCAAAAGTGTCACATTCCTGAGATTTTAACAAAGTTAGTTAAGGTGTCACGTGATTGCGTTTTAACTTGTGTACGTATCATTATATTTTCCGTACGATTCATGTAGATTTCCTGCATGGTTTCCGATAAGATAATTATGCCAGGCTCTAAACAAAAATCTTAAACGCCATTTGATTTTGGGCCGGCGACTTAACGCTAAGATGAATAATAAATCAACTGTCACATGGTAATCATACCAGCCGTAAACTAAATAATATAAATTTAAACATAAATTACAATCATCACATCACAGATATATAGTAGTTAGTATAAAAATAAAATAAACCCAACTACAACAATTTAACTCCTAAAATATCAACACCATAGTGCAAAATCTAACGACTTTAAATCTATCACACACTGATACGGTGTACCCGCCGGTATTACCGCAATGCTGCTTTTCCGATATTTGTTCTTAGTACATTTTGCAAAGGTTGCCTGTAAGAGATTGCTCTTTGGCGATAAGGCCACTTTTTGTACATTTATGATACTATGATACACGAGTGTTTGATATTGATGTGCAATAAAGTTTATACTATTCTCATTTTCCTATTAAGAGAGAAAATTGCTGTGATAAATACAACTGGTATTCAAGATTTTTTTGTTTTACTTTATTCTTTTACATTCTTACGTTTATATCATTCAAATAAAGATAAAACTACATTCAGGGTGGAAAGAAATCAGGACGAATTACCGCAAACACGAACGGATAGCACCGATCAGTATACCGTATCAGTGGGTGAGTGCTTTATACTCATTATTGCATCTTGCGTGCTAGTGGAATCAGTTGTTCAATTTCTAGGTAGTGATTTCATAAATTAACTTCAAAACAACACAATATCCCTTTTTATAATAATTTTAAACAAGAATATATATATTGTGCAAAAGTAGAAGGCAGAAGGAGTCAGGGTAGGCCGAGACTTACATATGAAGACCACGTGAGCAGATTGCTCAAAAACGGAAAAGTAAAGCGTACTCGGATACCCAGACGTGCGTGTATGAAGCGATTAATGAATCTAAAGGAAGCGAAAGAAGTATGCATGGATCGCGATGCCTGGCGATCTGTCCTCTCTGACTACACCGTCAGGGATACAGCGTGTAGATAGTTAAGTTATAAACAACAATAAAGGGCAAGTTAAATCTTTGTTTAGCCTTTAAAACATTAGTTGTACAGTACAACATAAAAACAAAGAATATTAGCAAGAGAGTAAAAACAAGCAAACCGCTTCCACAAAATAATTTTATTTTTCCTTCACAGATCATTTGCTTCTACCAGTGTCAAGGTTTTGGGCCCCGGAGATCTAGGTGGGGCCATTTACACGCGGTTCAAGCTAAATAACTTATATTTTAAATGCGGAAAGAATTTTGCAAGATTTAAAATATGTGTAAAATTTTATTGGTACAAACTTACAAAATTTAGAATCGTTTGTATTAGTATATCTAGTTTAAAAAAATATTTATAGTGATGTGCAAATAAATGTATCGAGGATGTAAATTGAATTTGTAGTGGTCCAGATGTGACACACACACTATTTATATAAATCACATAAATTGAACACGAACCACACATTGGTGATAACTGGTTATGAAGCTTTATCATCCTATACCATCAGGTGTTTATTTATTCTGTTTGACAGAGATGAAGGTAATTAATATGTTGTTTAATGAACTTTTGCATAAAATGCTATACAAAAAATCAGGTTCGTAGACTTGACTCTCCCAAAGGCACCTTTGCATATAAGTTGGTATATTGTAATATGAAGCGCTTACTATACGAACTTACTATACGGGTCTGAATGCTGGACAATAAAAAAGGCGCATGAACAAAAAGCTCATACCAACGAAATGTTGATGCCAAGATTGGCGGGAGGTGTCACGCGTCTGGACAAAATCCGTAATGATTACGTGCGGGGTAGCTTTAAAGTTGCACCCATTGCGGATAAAATCACCGAATACCGCCTTCGTTGGTATGGGCACGTCAAGAGAAGAAGCGAAGACCATGTGGTCCAAATTGCGCTAAACCTGCCCGAACACAAGAGAGGAAGAGGCCGCCCACCATCAACCTGGAGGAAAAACCTGGAAAGAGACCTCAGGAATGCCCAATTGCCTGAATCGACAATCCAAGATTGCATGACTTGGCGCATGAAAGTGAGGAAACCCGACCCCAAATAATGGGATAAGGAGAGGAGAAAGAAGAAGAATTGTAATATGAAGCGCTCGTGGTCCCGCGGTCTCAGTGTTCGGTAAACGATCACTGAAGTACGCAACTTTCACTATGGCTAGTCGTCGGATGGGTGACCACTTTGTGGCATTTACATTTGCGAGCGTTTCCGTGCTTCGGAAGGCACGTTAAGCCGTTGGTCCCGGTTGCCAGTAAAATGGCAGTCGTTAAGCCTGCTTGAAGGCCTTATAGGCGGCTTAAAAAATTTCAACAGCAGGTAGCCACAGCCTGCGTCTGTCTATTTCAACACGGCAATGGGCACACCACCTATTACGTGGGACGAATCCACACGGTGCCACCCCTTCGGGGATAAGGCGTGATTTTTATTTATTGTAATATAAGTAAAATAATTGGTAAAATCCAATGGAGTTTTGTCATCCATATCTAAGAGAGCCAAGGTCACATTGTCTCCACTAAGGGAGCCACTGAGGAGTCAAGTCTACGATGCCCAAAAGTCCCTTTAAAGGTCTTTTGGGCAACGAATCGCACTATACTATACTTCTATCCATTTCTGTCACTAAGAGCCGTAATTTACTAGTGTGAGCAAAATAGCGGGAACCGAGAGCGTCGTCGATACCGTCACGTGCTGTCGCACTCCCACACTGTCTTTTAGAAAAGGAGAGATAGATACAGAAAAGTGGGATTCCTCGCGGCTAGGCAGTTCTTTACATGAATCATTTCTCCATTCAGTTTTATATGCTCATCGTTAGATGAGTTACTGGTTTTAAACGTAAACCAGCTAGCCTAATTGGAACAACCAACCAAGGAAAAGTCTATTGCACTACAACCATGGCAACAAAAGTTATGGTTTAAACTTTATTGTATATAAGTACGATATATACATATTTGAATTATTCTATCGCCACGTCACGGGTGATGATGTATGTGTTGTATATTAATAATTGTTATTATAAAAAGCTCAATATATTGAGGTAAAGCTTACTATAATCTTAAAAAATAATGATAACAAACTTTACTGCTAAATGTACATTATATTCATACAACAGCACAATAAAAAAAAACAATTTTCCAACGTGTCTAACAAAACAATAATAATTTAAGTGTGCCGTTAACACATAAATGATATTGGTCCGACTGGTTGCGCTGCTGTTTTGTTACTAGTGATGCCGATCGATAGGCTTTATCGATAGTACAAAATGCGATAGTATATTATCGATAAAACTAAACCTTGATAGGTATCTGCTATGCTATACTTTTAAACAATCGATAGTTATGTATTATATTATACCAAAATCTAAATGCCTTAGAATACAGCATCTAAGTTATTCATAAACAACTGTTTAATTGATTCCAAAACTTATTAAACAACATATAAAATATTATCGACCTCCAAACTTACGTTTAAGGTAAACTATCGATAGAAAAACTATCGATAGTTCGGCATCACTATTTGGTACTAACCAAATTCCGACTACACAACAACTATATGAAATATCGTCTATGCTTCCTCTATCCAGCTCGTATATGCCTTATGTCAGTCTCTCATTCCCTTTATTTCTATAATTATCACGTATGTCGGATTCGGAGTTCCTATAAAAGATAAATATGTGAGTGTGCACTGCAGTGTGTTTGTGTGTGTATGTGAGTGAGTGAGTGAGTGAGTGAGTGAGTGAGTGTGTGTGAGTGTGTGTGTGTGTGTGTGTGTACATAGTGCATGTTATTCTCACGTTCAAGCCATGAGCTCCCAGTAGTGCATGACGCGTTCCCCGGTTGCCGTCATGCCTTGTGGGCGTACGAAGTTCATTTCTATCGTCTTGAATCTTCTTCGAAGTTCTGCGTCGAATGACTGCAAATAATGGATATTTATATAAATCATTAGTCTATATATACATTCCAATTCTGAACGCGCTTACAACATTTAACGTGTTCAGGATATGTATATTTAACTTTATAAAAACTTTTTGACAGAATTTTTAAAAAATTCTTTTAAATCTGTTGTTATGTACTAATGAGGATAATATTACATTTATCTTTCCAAAAATATCCACTAATTGAGTGGAAAGATTTGTTACACATAGTTATGATCGAATAGTGAATATATTCAGCCAACCTCGCTTGCCACCAGAGTAGCTGTCGACTGCTGGTGAGTGACGAGAAGTGGTGTGCTGGCTGTGGTCTCCTTTTGGATGACCGTTTTGGATCCATCTTTATGGAGCAAAACCGGCGAGCGGAATTGGGAGAGGACTGATCTAAGGGGCCAAATCTACATTTCAATCGCGTCAGAAAAGAATCGTAATTGTCGCTCAATAGATAGCCACCGGTACAATATTGACTTTTTTTCGTATAAGATCATACTCCAATAGACTTCTATCGGTTGGCCGATGAGTGCTACTAACACGTACCACGCCAGTGGCCGCTAGTCAGTTGCATTTTTGATAGTCTACTAACATTTTGACAGCTAAAAACAGCGATTCTAGTTCTATTCTATTTATTAGGGGGCCAAGTCTACTATTGACAAGCCAATAGTAGAATTGGCCCCCTGATCGAAGGAGATGGCGTGGCGGTGTAGGGGAGAGGGCAAAGCTCGCTAGCTTCCAACCAACCATGCATGGGCCGCAAAAGTAAAAAATACATGTTTGTTGTATATTAGCCCCCTTAAATATAATTTTTATTCTTTATAATATGTTTTTAGTATTTGTTGTTAGAGCGGCAACAGAAATACATCGTCACAGACAATCTGTCTAGATAATGAGATTCAGCCTGGTGATAGACAGATGGAATGGAGTCTTAGTAATAGGGTTCCGTTTTTATCCTTCGGGTACGGAACTTGCCCATAATAAAGGGTTCCGTGGCAGGAAGTAATTGACTGAAAGCTAAATTGCGGTTTGGGATTTATGACGTATTAAGAAGAACCTACTAACTAGATCTCGTTCAAATCTAATTTTATTTTATTTTTTTTACATTTATCATTCTCTTACTTTTGAAGTTACAGGGGAGGGCACTCACATTTTACCACTTTGGAACTGTCTCTCGCGCTAACTTTTAATTTTAGTTACCTCAATATATTTTTTGAAGACCTACCCAAAGATAACCGACATAAAGGATCTGATGAAAAAAAAATTTCGAGTTTCAGTTCTAAGTTTTTTTTTTGTATTTTTATGTTAAAATCATAATGCGCTTCACAGAGTACATCAACTTACCAAGTTTCAACAGTAAAGTTCTTATAGTATCGGAGAAAAGTGGCTGGTGACATACGGACGGACAGACAGACATGATGAATCCAAAAAGATTTCGTTTTTTGCCATGGCTACGGAACCCTAAAAAGGCTAACAAGTGATGCAGTACTCACAGCGGCGACGTCGAGAGACGCTAGTGAAGCGGCGCGGAGGGGCGAAGCTCCCGCGTCCAGGAGGCGCGCCGCGGCGGCGCCGAGCGCGGGCTCGCTGGCCCGCCGCAGCGCGCACACCTCCCACAGGGACGAGCCCAGCGCGCGGGACGCACTCGCGCAAGTCTCCTCCATCACGTACGGGTCCGCAGACACTGCACCGGAAGCAACTAATTGTTCATCGGGCTTGTATAGCAGTCAGCCTCATATGTAGCGCTCGTATTAACACACAAAATTTCTGAATTGATTGACAATGAAAATGTCTTCATTTAAATTAATCTAACTAAAACTAAATTTTATTTAAATTAAATTTGTTTCATTTATATTTATTTAAATTAAATTTATTTCATTTAAATTTATTTAAATTAAATTTATTTCATTTTAATTTATTTAAATTAAATTTATTTCATTAAAATTTATTTAAATTAAATTTAAATGTATTAACATTTAAATTTATTTAAGGTTAAAGGTAGCTAATACACCCGATTTACACATGGCCAACATATTATTCTGAAATCAAGTTACTATGTGAAACGGATTAGCGGATACAGGAATTCTTAACCACGCGGGCGAAGCCGCGGACGTCCCCTAGTTTAGAAATAAAGATCAATAATTATATCGTAATGAATACCGAATATTATTATTATTATCATTTATCTATCACGCCTTATCCTCGAAGGGGTATCAGAGGCATATTATATGCTCACTTCTCGCCATGTATTCCTGTCTCACGTAATAGGTGGTGAGTCCATTGCCGTGTTGAAATAGACAGACGCAGGTTGTATTTAATACCGAATATAAAAAGTCAACGTTTAGTTCTTGTATCAGACATCCTTCCTGCTGATTCACTTTTGTTGCAGATCTATCTCACCACGAAATCTTGTAGTAAAGCAAATTGTATAAGTTTATGCTATATACATACTCAACGTCGAGTTATAGCTTCAAAGACTAAACTACCGTGTTATGTGACATTGAATGTGACAGTGTGCAGTTGACCATAACAGCTGACTGTAATGTCGTTATCTTTAGGATATATTAGAATATAAAATACTAGATGACCCCCACAGCTTCGCCCGTGGAATATTTCGACCTCCCGTCGCACCTATTTAATTCCGTCGCTTATAAATTCTACAATGATGCATTAAAATTTGCCCGATTTGTTGACATTTATGACTACTGCTCTGCTCCCCAGTGTAGTAGCGTAATGATATATAGCCTACAGCCTTCCTCGATAAATGGGCTATCTAGCACAAAAAGAATTTTTCTAATCCGACCAGTAGTCAAACAAACTCTTCAGCTTTATAATATTAGTATAGATTCGTTTAGGATAACGATAAGTAGAGATTATGTAGGTCGTTACAAGGGACTACGTAATACATTCAAAAAAACTTAAGTTGAAGTATAAAAATATATATAAATACTAAAACCTGTTTAAGTAATAGGTAAGGTACACTTACTTATATTAGGCGAGTCTTCGTAGCAGATCATGCGCTTGAGTGCAGGATGTCGTTGCAGCAGGTTAGCTACGAGCTGCAGCAGAGCTATTGCGTCATCAGATGACGCTACCAGTGCCAGCCGGGACAGGCGCTTAGCGAAGGCTGCCACCAAAGCCTCAGGCAGGTGACTGAGGAAGACCGAGGTTTAGATTATTCATTGAATCATGGAGCAAAAAGAATTTAAAACAGATTGAAACAATTATATTAGGAAAATTTAAATAAGAGCATGTAATGAGCATCACCAGTGCAAGAAAGGTTTTTTGTGCGCACCAATCGGGCCTAGGGGCTGAGTCTGCTATTTTACATTCAAAAGCCGTTTATTTTTATTCTATATTGATTCCATTGCGATTGGTCCTAAACTAGGTAGTCTACTAAATCTATTATATATTTCACAAACGCACTTCACAAGCCGCAAAATAGAACCAGAATCGCTGTCAAAATATTAGTAGACTACCAAAAATGCAACTTACAAGCGACCATTGGCACGTCAATTGCCGATAAAATTCTATCGGAGCACAATTGTTTGTCAAATTAGTGGTCTACGAAAACTGTCAAATTGTTCCATCGGCTTTCTATTGACTTTTCTGTTTGTTGTTCTCACAACTCTCATTACTCACGACATAAAGCCACTGATACAAGAACGGCGAAGACACTGTTCCTCTAAACACAGTTTCACACTAGTTTGAGAATCAGAGGACCTAAATTGTTGTAACTATATATGTCAATAAAAGCATTATTCAACAACAATTTCGATTCTATTCTAACACTGTTGAAATAGTAGAGCCAAAATTACGCCGCACTATTTTTAAAGTGATCGCATCTCCACAGCATTCAATTTACTTTCATGCATCTGCTGACATACCCAGGTTTCGCTACCGTAAAGCAACGTTGGCACTAGTACTGCGTTATGAATCGCGAGTCGTGATTCTTTTACGATGCTTTGTCACTTTTCTAATTGTTCTAAGCACCGTTAACTTTGTAAAAATAAAAACAGTTTTAATATTTTTTGGAAGATAGTAAAACTTTGTTTTGTTTACTGGGATAAAAAGCTCCGTCTTACTATCACGCCTTATCCCCTAAGGGGTAGCAGAGGCATACATATTGTATGCCCACTTTTCCTCATGTGTATTCCTGTCCCACGTAATAGGTGGTGAGCCCATTGCCGTGTTGATAAAAACAGACGCAGGTTGTAGCTACCTGCTGTTGAAATTTTTCAAGCCGCTTATAAGGCTTTCAACTTGACTTAACGACTGCCATGTTACTGGCAACCGGGACTAACGGCTTAACGTGCCTTCCGAAGCACGGAATCGCTCGCAAATGTAAATGCCTCAAAGGGGTCACCCATCCGAGGACCAGCCATAGTGAAAGTTGCGTAACTCAGTGATCGTTTACAGAACACTGACACCGCGGGGCCACGAGCGCTTCTTCTTTACACCTGTGTCTTTCCGTTACAAAAGCACTTGCCAAAATATTTCGTATAAGCATATTTTCACAGTATTATGCATATACGAGTAAGTTATGCAAATGAAGACAATTTTAACAGGCTGAGAACCATCACCGCAACACACAAATATACATTTTACTTACGTGGAACTCAAGAATACATCAGCCAGGTGTATGAGTCGCTTCTTGTACCGGGTAGCGAACATCTCCGGTTCAAACATGGCGTACAGCCGGTCGTACATATCCGGATAGTCAATGTTGTGAGCACGCACTAGTTCCAACACTCCTTGCAGTGCTAGCATGCTTATGGGGCCACCTGTTGGTACATTGAAGGAATAAATTTATTTCTGTCAATTATCCCATAGTCAAAATACACTAGATATGATATGTACTAAATCCTACTAATATTATAAACACGAAAGTTTGTAAGTATGGATGGATTTTTGTTACTCTTTCACCCAAAATCTAGTTTCATGGAAATCCATTATTTCCATGAAACTTTACAATAATATCGCTTACACAGCAGAATGTCACATAGGACCGATACCTTTTATCCTGGGCTCAAGTTCTTGTGAGAACGAGAAACCTCTACGCGGGCGAAGCCACGGGCGCCAACTAGTTAATAATATATCTTCACAAAAATATTTTTTTAATGCTACCCAGTACTTGCTGAGATTAGCGCTTTAATTAAACAAACAAAGATAATAAATTAACAAACTCTACTTTCATAATATTAGTACCTATAGATAAAATCCTACTACTATTATAAACGCGAAAGTTTGCAATAATAGATGTTTGTTACTCACGCAAAAACTACTGAATGGATTGTGATGAAACTTTACAATAAAATCGCTTACACAGCAGAATAACACATAGGTACTTTTTATGCCGGGAACAAGTTCCTGTGGGAAACGTTAACGGGAAAACTTCTTTACGCAGGCGAAGCCGCGGGCGTCAACTAGTATTGAAATAAGTGAAACCCCATTTGCCACTTTATAACGTGACCTTGACTCCCGAAAGTACAGAATATTGATAACGTCAATATTGTTAAGCTAGACAAACATTCGGTACAGTCTTTTTGTTTATAGTGACATCTAGTGTAGATAATAAGAATAGTTTGCCATCTATATACAAACTCCCGTAGTGCCTGCCTGCTTTATTAAGTTACAGCCGCGACAATTTATTGTTCCTGTTCGTGCATCTGTATAAGAATTATATTATATTATCTGTGCTAAAAAATTAACAATTAGGATGGAGTATGCGACTGTTGCGCATAGGGTTCCGGGTTCTGTTCCCGGGTCGGAACAAATTATTGTGAGATCTACAAATGTTGGTTTTGGAGTTTGGGTGTTTCTTATGTATGATATGTATGTATGTATTTAACTAACTGTCTTCACGCTGTATCCCTGACGGGGTAGTCAGAGAGAATAGATCCCCAGGCTTCGCGATCCATGCAAACTTCTTTCGCTTTTTCAAGATTCATCAATATGTATGTATTTAGAAATATATAATTATGTATATCAGTTGTCTAGACCCCATAGTACAAGCTTATAGCTTAGTTTGTGGTAGACGACACTGTTTGAAAAATGTCTGACAATATTTATTTATTTATTTATGTTTAAGGTCGGCAGCGCGAGTGCTGCACCTCTTGTGTTGCAAACATCCATAGGTTATGGTGACCACTTTCCATCAGGTGAGCCGTATGCTTGTCTGCCACCACAGTCACAGAATAAGTAATAGTACTACGTACAGATGTTTCACTCTCTAACAAAAGTCAGTTTTAGGTATGAAAACATACCTACACTCGCCGCCTGCAAGCTAAATTGAAACTTATAACTGCGCGCTGAGTTTTCCTTGCGTGCCAGAGTTTTATGACCGAGCTTGAAAGTCCACGCGGGGTTGTCACTTGAGAAGTTTTTGTACCCTAGTTGATTGATTTAGAGCGCTCGTGTCGTGGGAGCCGGAGCGGCAGCGGCAACCCACTGCCATTAGCCGCTCCGAGCGGTGCGCTGCCCGAATATACCTAAACTGCGGAGTGACTCCCCCCTGCCACATGAAAAAAATGTAGGTAATGAGCAGGCTCACCAGCGTCCAGATTGTCGCACAGCATGTCCGTGGCGAGGTGCGGCTTGGCCAGCAGCGGCAGCAGGCGCTCCACCAGCAGCACCAGCGGCACAGTAGGTACTGTAGGTATAGCAGGCTCACCAGCGTCCAGACTGTCGCACAGCATGTCGGTGGCGAGGTGCGGCTTGGCCAGCAGCGGCAGCAGGCGCTCCACCAGCAGCACCAGCGGCACAGTAGGTACTGTAGGTATAGCAGGCTCACCAGCGTCCAGACTGTCGCACAGCATGTCGGTGGCGAGGTGCGGCTTGGCCAGCAGCGGCAGCAGGCGCTCCACCAGCAGCACCAGCGGCACAGTAGGTACTGTAGGTATAGCAGGCTCACCAGCGTCCAGACTGTCGCAGAGCATGTCGGTGGCGAGGTGCGGCTTGGCCAGCAGCGGCAGCAGGCGCTCCACCAGCAGCACCAGCGGCACAGTAGGTACTGTAGGTATAGCAGGCTCACCAGCGTCCAGACTGTCGCAGAGCATGTCGGTGGCGAGGTGCGGCTTGGCCAGCAGCGGCAGCAGGCGCTCCACCAGCAGCACCAGCGGCACAGTAGGTACTGTAGGTATAGCAGGCTCACCAGCGTCCAGACTGTCGCAGAGCATGTCGGTGGCGAGGTGCGGCTTGGCCAGCAGCGGCAGCAGGCGCTCCACCAGCAGCACCAGCGCGCGCCGGTGCACGCGCGGCGCCCCGCACAGCGGCCACTGGCACGCGAAGCCCCAGCAGCGGTTGGCGTAGCGCCGGCACACGCCCGGGTTGTACGGGAACGGCGCTTTGTCTGCCAACAAATACTACTTACAACCGACCACAACAAACAACAGTCTTGTTCATATAGCGTGAAGATACGTAGTTAATACTTACAAACCAAATTCAACAAATTCAAAAAAGAAGTACGACTCGCGATTCATAACGCAGTGCTAGTGCCAACGTTGCTTTACGGCAGCGAAACCTGGGTATGTCAGCAGATGCATGAAAGTAAATTGAATGCTGTGGAGATGCAATCACTTCGAAAATTGTGCGGAGTGACTTTGGCCGACCGAATACATAGCGAAGTGATAAGCAATATGGCAGGTTTGAATGAAAGTGTCAGCATTAAGCAGGAAAAGTGTGTGCTCCGTTGGTTTGGACACGTCCAACGAATGAGTTTGGAACGACTGATAAAGAAGATACATTGTGCGAAAGTAGAGGGCAGAAAGCGTCGAATTGGGCGAGACTTACACATGAAGACCACATCAGCAGATTGCTCAAAAACGGAAAAGTCAAAAGTACCCGGATACCTAGACGTGCGTGTGTAAAGTGATTGATGAATCTGCAAGAAGCAAAAGAAGTATGCAAGATCCCGAAGTTGGCGATCTACTAACCCGTCAGGAATAAAGCGTGAATGCCGATTTTGAAAAATCTTTCACCCTTATAAAGCTAAATTTTTCGTGTGTAAAATAGGAAATATAGGATTTTCATAAAGTTTAGGTTTCCGTACGAAATCTCGAATAGGAAAACTTCACCACGCGGGCAAAACTGCAGGCATCAACTAGTTTACATGTTATGTAAGTAGATATTATTAGTTAACGCCCGCGGCTTCGCCCGCGTAGAGAAGTTTTCCCGTTCCCGTTTCCCACACGGTATTGTCCCCGGGATAAAAAGTTATTATTATAAGTGTTATTTTGATGTATAAGCTATATTATTGTAAAGTTTTATTAAAATCTATTCAGTAGTTTTAACGTGAAAGAGTAACAAACATCCATACAAACTTTCACACTTATAATATTATTAAGATTTCGCGTGAAGTTCCCAATAGCACAGAATAAGTAATAGTACTACGTACAGAAATTTCACTCCCTAACAAAAGTCAGTTTTAGGTATGAAAACCTACCTACACTCGCCGCCTGCAAGCTTAATTGAAACTTATAACTGCGCGCGAAGGTTGAGTTTTCTTTGCTCGCCAGAGTTTTATGACCGAGCTGCGAAGTCCACGCGGGGTTGTCACTTGAGAAGATTTGTACCTAGTTGATTTATTTAGGGCTCGACATTCGTACGAGCCCGCGCGGTAGCGGCAGCCCACTGCCATTAGCCGCTCTGAGCGATGCGCTGCCCGAATATACCTAAACTGCGGAGTGACACCCCCCTGGCCACACTAAGAACTTTAAAAGTTACAGAATGCACAGTTACTAAACGGATTTGTACCTTCTGACCCACAAAGTAGTTTTTCTTCTTTTTCATCAGCACTTCGCTCCTTGAGCTTGCCTTTGTTGTCCATGGTTATCTCACATATCAACAGCTTGTCTAGTAATTCCAAGTAGTTCTGCATGTAAATGGCTGTTGGTGATCTGTGGAAAGTAGTCATTCATTATAGTTTCCACATGTTTAAAGTTGTGAGTTGGTGCAAAACCAGTTCTTTGTGAGTTTCTGCAACAACTCACTCAATTTGGTACGCAAGAAAGTGAATGTGTAGTGTTTTTATTTCTACTATGTGGGCAGGAACAGGATCATTAAAAAAATCAGAAATCAATACTTGATGTTTAATTACTTACTTGCGATAAGCGAGGGACGCCAATACTTTCAAGCCATACTGCTGTACATCCCTGTACTCTGTGAACTCTTGGAAGCGAGCTATTGGTGCTGACATTGGTATCTCCGAGTCCAGCAACATGGTAAATATATTCTGGAACAATACATATTGACATTATAGTACATTACAGGACATTGAGTATCTACATTTCTATATCCAACCTTCAAATTCAGTATTCCAAATCTGAGGTCTACTTTTGAGTGCCTACTGCTAGCAGTTTGTACTTCGCTTCTTCGAAGGACAGTTTATCAGTGTACCTTTAATTGTTTGTATTTCAATGAATATCTATATCATCACCATTAGGCGTGACAAGCATTGGGCAATTGGCACAACTTAACTCAATAACATCAACAACAATGGACTTGTACATCTTATCTTATCTTTCCGGAGTCGGTAAATAACGAGGCACTTCGTCCCTTCCGGAACTATTGTGCCACACCTTCGCATCACCCATCCCCCCAGTGCCTATGCAGCGCCTCCATGAACCTCAATATGTTCCCTAGAGGGATGCGCCTGTAATCTTCCGGAGTCGGGTATACTTGACCCAGAAGACTGATTCTTCTTGCACCAAGTGCCACACATTCGCACAGCAGGTTGTGCATGGTTTCGGCAGCGTCCTCACAGGCCCTGCACGTCGGGTCTTCCGTGAGTCCCATCCTGCGAAGGTGCTGCCTCGTTACGTAGTGTCCTGTAAGCGCTCCGGTGATTCTTCGCAGCTGCTCCCTGGTATGTGTCCACCGTTTCTTCTACATCAGACTTGTACATCAGTCAACATGAAATTATTGGCTGTATGTACACATGAAATCAATACCTGCTATTTGACCTTGACAAAGTCTTAACCTAACTATGTATAGTAATTACCCTTTGTATTTTGATGCAAACTTGTTCAATATCTGTTTTTCAGCACCAGATTGCAGATGAGTTTGGAGCTTAAGCTCAGGAGCTCTTGGCGGGCTTTTGAAGTGATGAATATAAAATTACAAAACAAGAAAGATAAAGAAAAGATGCCCATAAAGAGACAGACTGTCCAATAGGACCAGCTGTTCCCCAAAGAGCTATGTAATTTTTATAAACAACTAGAGGATGCCTGCTACATGTATACCAATTTTTAGGCAAATTGGTTCGGCGCTTAGAACATGATTGAAGGGCAAACATACAAACTATGTAATACACCTGTTGGATTTAAAATAAAAGTATGGATACTAGCTTTACCCAAAGCTCTTGTGATAATCTACTTTTTGCTTTTCAGTAGTACCCAGTGGCCTAGTCTGGCTTTACATGAATGAAATCTAGGTAGTCATGTGAGTGTTGAGTGATTTGCATATACATATTATACCAACCAATAAACCTTGACTTTGTGTTACTCTTTCTATTGCTAAAAACAGCATTAAAATCTGTTGAAAATTAAAATGTTCACAAATTTAAGAGTACAGACAGCAGGAGCAACTTTATTTAATACTATGTAAAGAGAGATTATGAATTTATTTTCAATAACTCTACCTTAAGTCTCACAGATGGAAAATTATAACCAGTAGACTCTTCCAGGGGATGTTTTCCTTCAGCCTGCATCAATTTGCAAGCAGTCACCAGAGCCTGGAGTCTTGAATTGGTGCGACCAAGTTTGATACATTGCAGTGCTCGGGTGTGTGCAGCTTCATAACATTCACGTAACCATTTTTTATATTCAGTTTCAGGGCTGCGTTCTGTGAATAAATTTCAAATGCATTTTTTTTTATTTAACAAATCTAAACATTGTAATAACCCAAATTTTGGGGTAAATTTAGAAAATCAAATATCTTACAAAATTGAACTAACTACAATTTAAGTGTATTTGACAAAGTTAATGATGTGGAAGAGTTTAAGTTAATTTATTCAACACTAGTAGATGCCAGTGGCTCCGTATGCGTGTTTAAGTTTTCCCGTTTACCTTTTCCATAGGAACTTGTTTCCGATATAAGAAGTAGCCTAGTTGTTATTCTCAAATGCAAGCAATATAATTGAAAAGTTTCATTAAAATCTATTCAGTAGATTTTGCAAGAAAGAGTAACAAACATCCATACTTACGAACTTTCGCGTTTATAATATTATAGATATATAGATATTATATTGTTGAGATTTGTAATGGGCAATTTTTAGTTTGTCGCCTGGCAACACATATTACGTTAGTATTTTTCTAAATTATAAATCTTCGTCAGGTTGTCGTAGAAAAAGTATTGTAGCATATCGATTGTTGCTTTTTCTTGATTGTGCTAAACATCACACTTCCTATATATGCTGGTTCCGTTAGGTAGATATAGGTAGCCTACATTTTCTAAGGTAAGTCGCGATGAGCTGAAGGTTTGTGGGGCCTGTATGCTTGATAGGACTGGCTGGTATCTTCAAAAGGTTCACGAAGATAAATAGGGTAAGTGATTTTAGTAGGTTCTAAACCGGAAAACACTGAAACTGGTGTTATTTTTTATCGAGTCTACTTTATATATCCGTTTCGCTACATTAATTATAATCATTTTCGTAAATACAGTCCATTCATATACATATATTATGAGTGCAACCGCAATGACTATTTAACCAATTCAGTATTAACCATGGTATATTATTTAATTTCACTATAATAATTCCATGCTAATAATACAACAGGACATGAAACACATTAGTTGGACATAACCTTCCTACCATATACCAATTTTTAATATACTGTACACATGTCTGACCTTGAATTTGTAAGCAAGAGCCACACTATCCTTAAGTGTTGGTACTTGGGGAACCAGATACTGTCAAGCTACAGTATCGAGAAATTATTTAAAATACTTTATAAAAAATTATATAAAGTCATCGTACACAATGCGGTTCTGTAACAAGCCAATTACACAAGAGACGAGCTTGGCCAGCTAATCTGCGATTTATATAAGCAAATAAACGTCACATGTCGCAAATTTTGATTATAATGAATCAATATAATTTGATATTGTTCCAAACCCGATTTTCTTACAAGTTTATTAGCTTATAATATAAATAGAGCCACAACAAAGTATAAAAATACATAAAATCAATAATATTGACATGAAATCGGTAATAAGGTACACTTACCAGCTGGTTTTAAAGGTATAATTTCCTCTCTCAAATCACCTTTTCGCAATAACTCAGTAAATATTACTTCAACAGTTAGCAGCAAGGGCGTATAGTTGTCCGTCTCCGCCTAAAATTTAATAAATCTCAAAATACGTAACCTATGACGCAGTTTAAGCAAGTCAATTTCAACACTATAACAGAGAGATTACTTACTTCAAACTTTTCCAATATATCAGATAAATTTTTTGCATGTTTTCGGGAATTCAAAAACTCATTTGCTTTTAGGCGAAGCTGTGCCGAAATCATTTTTGATAAATTTTGTTGCACTGCAGTAGCCATTTTTGTATCGAAAAGAATATGTCAAAAGCAAAATGTCAAACGACACGAATTTTTTTAAATATTATTTTATGTCCTGGTTTATGAGACTTAAAAATGTACCTATTCAATAAATGCACTGATATTTATGCAGTGAAATGCGATTTCCTTTCATGCCACGTAAAATCAACTGAAACAGTATAGCAAACAAACACTATTATACTGGGGTGAGACTAACCTTGACTTTAGACTAGACTTGACTAAGACGTAGAGGACGGAGACATCTTAGATAATAAGAACGAAGATTGAAGAAATATTTTGACGGGAACATGGCAATGGGCTCACCACCTGTAACGTGGTACAAAAATGCCTACAGTGAAATGTGGGCGTAAGGTATGCCTCTGCCTACTCCTTCGGGGATAAAGGCGTGACCATATGTTTGTGTGAATGTGTTTAGGCGGGAATAGCGAAGGACGATCGCTATTAAATTTTGAGTGTTTATGTCAAAAAATAGTGGTTTATAGTATAATAGTGGTAAATAAAAGTTTCGACCACGAGCGCAAGTGTTGTGAAATTGGATAAATCCACGTATATAACTGTAGTTTAATTACCGTCGTTTACTGTAGACAAGGAAACAGGACCTAGAGACCTAGGACTGAACTTGACACCGACGAAGGACTGGACATGAGACATGTACATGACCAAAAAATACTAAAACCGTAATACCTCATTTACACTGTCGCGCGAGCCATGAGACGAGTTGCGAGACGAGACACAGTATTATGGTACATTTTTTTCGAGCTCGCGCCTCACCTTGCAGCTCGTCTCGTGGCTCGTGCGAAAGTGTAAATTGGGTATTAAGATACTGTATGGACATATGGCCTGAGTTTTCCTTTGCCTGTCCCTCAAGATAGGCGAAGACAAATAGCAACAATCTTTGGAGGTTATCTGGCCCAAAGATCTTAGGAACCAGGCCATATAATCCAAAAAAACAATAATTTGGAGGTTATGTGTCAAATGCATTTTAGTAGCGGCTAGCGGCGAGTTTTGTTTTGAATACTATTTTCGTGAATATTTACCATTAATTTATAGTTAAAACTTGGAAAATGGACGGCGATTTATATGATGAATTCGGTAACTATATCGGCCCCGACCTGGAATCGGATTCGGATGACGAACAAAGCGTGTACGGGCAAGATAATAGAGATGTCGATGAAGATGCTATGGAAGAAGATGAAGACGCTGATGCGGAGCCCGAGGCAGCTCCTATGTCTGTTGTATTACATGAAGACAAACGGTACGTTAATACTTTTGTATGATTCCATTTTCAAATTCGTTGTCGTACAGCAAAAAAAAATTATCAACAAAGTAACTAATGCCTAACACAATCGTGTATCTGAATGAGCTTCACTTTTTAACAAATAAAGACTCGCCTCATCTACGTGAAAACAATGATAGTGTCTATGTTTATTATGGCGTTATGCACCTAGTTCTACAAGCTAATATATATATGTGATTATATGTTTATGTAATTCGTGAGAAGTACTAACAAATCCTATTCACTTATCTAAGGATTTTAATTAATTTTGATAGTGCACAATTGATACCTATACAGTTTTAGTACAGAGAATATTATTGATGCTGATATGAAAAATAAAAAAAGCGACCATCCTGTTTAAAATTATTACAGATTTAAAATTTTGTTAATTACAAATTCAAATGAAAAACTTCTCGTCTCATGACTTTAATAAAATTTTACAGCAAATCAATATTTAGATGTTAGAAAGAATTGTAAATGTAGTTATTTTGTTATATAATTACAGATATTACCCACAAGCTGTAGAAGTTTATGGGCCAGATGTAGAGACGGTTGTGCAAGAAGAGGATACCCAGGCTCTTGACAAGCCTCTTGTAGAGCCTGTAAAACATAAGAAGTTTCAGGTTCAAGAGCAATCTCTACCTGAAACCAAGTATGATATGGAATATTTAGCTGATATGCTGGATAATACTAATCTTATGAGAAATGTCACTCTTATGGGACATTTGCACAATGGTAAGGATCATCTTTATTTGAATATCTGTTTTAGAGAGGACCTAAGAGGAGTACAGAGGTTATAATAACAGATAGTTTGAGTCCTAGTATTTTCTTTTTTTTTTCTTTCCTTCAAGTGGGCCAAATGCTTGTCTGCCACCTCAGTGGTATAAAAAAAAAGAATTATATTTAGTGAGTCATTCACATGTATTTGAATAAAAGACAGCTAATCCTAGCGTTTGTTGAATTATCACCAGGATTATCAGCATTGGAAGCAAACAAAGATTACTTTATTTAACCGTTTATTGCTATAATAGTTGAATGCCATGAACTTTGACTCATTATGTACATTGACTCGTTACGAGTACAATAGACAAGATGGCAGGAGACAATAATATTTTTTTACTTTTAAATATAGGCAAAGGCTTTCTATTACTTGTTTCAACAGGAAACCCTGTTGAGATAGAAACTTGGATTAATAATGGTATGTCCTTTTTAATATTCAGGTAAGACATCATTTGTGGACTGTTTAATGAGACAAACACATCCAAGTACAATAAACACGGATACCACAATACCAATGAGATATACAGACACACTATTTGTGGAGCAGGAACGGGGTGTGTCCATTAAATCTATGCCTGTGACATTGTTGCTAAAGAATATCAAAGGAAAGTCACATCTACTGAACATTATGGACACACCAGGACATGTAAATTTTAGTGATGAAGTCACAGCAGCTTTAAGGATATCAGATGGTAAGTTTTTTATTTTAATATTTGTTAATTTTATTTTTTTAGGCATAAGTAATTTCATTGACCATGCCAGCCTGATGAGATGAGAACTGTTTATTTATTAATTAATTTATTTATTTTCAAACTTAACAGCTATGTTACATATCTCATGAATGAAGTTAAACATTGCAATTGACTCTTATATCTATATAAGTTTTATTATAAGAGTATATATCTATATTTAATAAATTAAAAAAGATTTAAATCTACAGGACTTTATAATATCTCTTCTAATCTGTTACACACTAATTTTAATGGAAGGTAACTCAATAGTTTTAAGTATGTAAGTTCACACTTTTTCATTTTCTTTTTATTTTATTTAAATATAAAGTATTAAGAGTAAGATATTTAAAAAATACATATTTCGTTTATTTAACTATCAACTTACTTTATTTAATTACCTAAATATTTTATTCAGCCAAATAATCAGCCAAGCAATATTTAAATCAGCCAAGCAATATGTAAATTTTTCTTAACGTATTTTGCTGTTGACGCCTGCGGCTTCGCCCGCATAGTGAAGTTTTCCCGTTCCCGTTTCCCACAGGAACTTGTTCCCGGGATAAAAAGTAGCCTATTTGTTATTCTGATGTATAAGCTATATTATTGTAAAGTTATATTAAAATTCATTCAGTAGTTTTTATGTGAAAGAGTAACAAACGTCAACACAAACTTTCGCATTTATAATATTATTTAGATTTAGTACTGGCGATATCACATTCTTACATTATGCTGAGTGAGAGGGCCGGAGTCTCTTCTGTTTAATATTATAAAGGCTGACCATACAAATAATTCTCCCTCCTTTCATTTCCAGGTGCTGTACTCTTTGTAGATGCCGCTGAAGGTATAATGCTAAATACAGAACGACTTCTACGTCATGCAGTCCAGGAAAGAGTACCACTTACTCTTTGCATCAACAAGATCGATCGGCTTATACTGGAATTGAAGCTTCCTCCTGCAGATGCTTACTATAAGCTCAGACATATTGTTGACGAGCTTAATTCAATGTTTGAGACACATCAGCCACAAGACAATCCTGATGAACCAGCTACCGTGTTCTCTCCTTTGTTAGGTAAGTAATAAAGATTTAAATACATATTCATCCTATATATTTCCACGCTGTATCCCGACAGGGTAGTTAGAGAGGACAGATCACCAGGCTTCGCGATCCATGCATACTTCTTTCGCTTCTTTAAGACTCATTAATCGCTTCATTCACGCACGTCTGGGTATCAAAGTACTTTTGACTTTTCCGTTTTTGAGCAATCTGCTCACGTGGTTTTCATATGTAAGTCTCGGCCTACCGTGACTCCTTCTACCCTCTACTTTCGCACAATATTAATTTTTCGTCAATCGTTCCTCACTCATTCATTGGACGTGTCCAAACCAACGGAGCACGCTCTTTTCCAGCTAAACGCCGACACTTTTATTCGCACCTGTCATATTGCGTATGACTTCGTTACGTATTCGGTCGGCCGAAGTTACGCCGAATTTACTTAATTTTCGAAGTGATCGCATCTCCACAGCATTCAATTTACTTTCACGCATCTGCTGATATACGCAGTTATCGCTACTCTACTACTATATTCATTCTGACTCTTGAAATGTGTAGTTATTTTTATGTTTCACCTTCTTTCGTAAGGAGCCAAGGATTGACATGATTTTTGCCCTTAAAAATATATCTCTGCAAAATAGTGATGAAAATACTAGGCAATATGTAATAAATATGTTGTCTGGAAGAAATCGCTGTAAGCGATAAGACTGCCGATTGTACAACATTCTTTTATTTACTATGTTAAATAATATTATTCAAGGTGTACAATAAAGTTTATTTATTATTATTATTTCCTTTATTTAATATTTACACATACAAATTACATTTTTAAATAAATTATACACATTAAAAATCTATTTAAAAATATAAAAAATAGTATCCCACCGGCATCGGGTACAGAGACCAAGCTACCGGTGGTCAGGGCTGCAGAAACAAGAACTTCCGCACAATACGTGCCATGCTCAGAAGAACCGCCTTTTGCATCAAGCCCTTGACCCAACTGCCTAACGCGAGCCTCTTGAGATGTTGGTCGAGGCTCTTGGCAATCAGACCATGTGCCGATACAACTATCGGAACAATAATCGCTGAATCCACATCCCACATGTCGACAATCTCGTGAGCAAGGTCCAAATATTTTATTTCTTTATCCTTTTCAGCTTTTACGAGATTCTCGTCATGTGGTATGGTTATATCAACGATTTATGCGAGGCGTTCTGACCGATCTATTACCACTATATCAGGTTTATTGGCTACAATAGTCCTGTCAGTGATAATAGATCGGTCCCAGTACCATTTTCTAGAACTGGGTCGGGCGCATACCTATAATACGGTACCTCTGAATCGACAAGGTTATATTTCAGTGCAAGTTGCTGATGGACAATCCTGGCTACTTGGTTGTGCCTATGCAAATACTCGCCGTTGGCAAGACGAGAACAACCAGATATTATATGTCTAAGAGATTCACCAGGTAGGTGGCATGTCCGACATATGTCAACCGTACCATCTCTCAGAATATACTTCCGATAGTTATTCGTCATAACAACTTCATCAGTAATTGCACAGACAAAACCCTCGGTTTCGCTAAATAAATTACCGAACCGTAGTCAGGAGACAGAAGCTAATAAATCTACATCGGGCCTATGTAAAGCCCGATAAAAAATATTATTATTAATATTAAATAAAAAAAAATATAAAGTTCCGGTATTTACGTGTAAATAATGATTCCACAAGCTTTATTTTTTACTAGCTGACATACGCTTGGCCTCTGACATACTCCGAAATCCCGTCGCACGTATTTGATCCCGTCTTTTATAAATTTTACAATAGTGTATAAAAATTTGCCCGATTTGTTGAAATTAATGATTACTGCTCCGCTCCTGGGTAGTAGCGTGATGATATATAGCCTCCCTCGAGAAATAGGCTGTCTACCACAAACATAATTTTTCTATTCGACCAGTTCCTGAGATTAGCACGTTCAACTAAACAGACAAACAAACAAACACTATTTCTTCTTTATCATTCATCCTATTAATATTATAAACGTGAAAGTTTGTAAGAATGAAAAATGTTTTTGTGAAAGATGTTTGTTACTCTTTCACGCAAAATCTACTGAATGCATTTTGATTAAACTTTACAATAATATAGTTAATACATCAGAACAATACATAGGCTTTATCGCGGGAACAAGTTCCTGTGGGAAACGGGAACGGGAAAACTTCACTACGCGTGCAGAGCCGCGGGCGTCATCTAGTCTATACTAATATTTTAAAGCTGAAGAATTTGTTTGTTTGTTTGTTCGGTTGTACGCGCTAATCTCAGGAAATACTGGTCGGATTTAAAAATTCTTTTTGTGTTAGATAGCCCATTTATCGAGGAAGGCTATATATCATTACGCTAATACACTGGGGAGCAGAGCAGTAGTCATAAAAGTCGTCAAATCGGGCAAATTTTTATGCATCATTGTAGAATTTATAAGCGACGGGATTAAATAAGTGCGACGGGAGATCAAAATATTCCACGGGCGAAGCTGTGGGTCATCTAGTCTAAGATAAAATAACATGAATTCGATTTGCAGGTAATGTGTGTTTCGCCTCATCTCTGTACGACGTATGTTTCACCGTGGAGTCGTTCGCGGCGATGTACGCCGCTGCCCATCCAACCACAGGACTCAGAGCGTCAGACATGGCGGCCTGGCTCTGGGGCGACGTGTATTTCAATGCTAAAACACGAAGATTCACCAAGAAACAGCCCCATGCGTCTGCTCAAAGAAGCTTTATTGAGTTTATATTGGAGCCGCTGTACAAGATTTTTGCACAGGTAACTCATTACTTACTTATCAGTTACGCCTTTATCCCCGAACGGGTAAGCAGAGGCATACGGTACGCCCCGCCCACATTTCACCATATACATTTTAGTCTCACACAGAGGCCATTGCCGTATTGAAATAGACAGGCGCAGTTAATTGCGAACTTGAAATTTTTCAAGTCGCCTATAATGCCTTCAACTAAGTTTAACAACTACTTTGGTACTGTTAACGTGCATTCCGAAGCATGGAAACGCTCGTAAAAAGAAGTGCCACAAAGAGGTCAGCCATCTGAGAACCATCTATAGGGAAAAATGCTTAACACAGTGTTCGTTTTACACAACACTGAGTTAGCAAGGCTACGAAAGCTTCCTCCATTACTAAGAAGTCTAAAGCTAATAGAGAACCGATACAATGATTGATTACAGTTTTATAAATGTACAGAGGGCAGCCTTGCAACCCTTTGGCAGCATTATAACCTAGCTGAATAAAATAAATAGTATTATTTAAAAAAAAAAGGCAGCATTATTCCTATAAATATTTGTGTTATTCACAAATGTAATGTGTATGTATTTAGAAAAAGTAAGTTTATTAGTAGCCTAGATCCCATATCATAAGCCTATAGTAAGCAGTTTGGGCTCGCTTTAAATTATTTGTCTAGCACTGAAGTCAGTTTATTATTATAGGTGGTCGGCGATGTGGACGACACATTGCCTGCTGTGTTGGACGAGCTGGGTATCAAACTCACTAAGCAAGAGGCTAAGCTGAACGTGCGACCGTTGCTGAGGCTTGTGTGCACGAGGTTCTTCGGAGATTTTTGGTAATTATCGCAATTGTTACAACTATTTTCTTGTTCTATTAGTGACTCTAGCCGACTTTGTCCGAGAATTTGTAATACAGGTACAGTATAGTAGATTGCCATAGACAGGGTATTCACGCACACTTTGCGTCCGGAGCGTTCGTATATGGTAAGACCCGATAAGGGATTGCTTCCACATATGCTTGGATTGTGAAATGATTACATTGATTGTGACTCCCTGCCTCGAATTTTTCGAGCGTCCCAGTAGACAATGTGGGGTTCTTCAAAAGGGGTTTAGAAGGTTTTTGTTGGGCGAGTAGCCCCTCTAGTGTATATGACATTACTCAATATAAAAATAATGACAATAATCAACACAATTATGACATTAAAGACAATGAGGACATTTCTATGTATAATAATGACATTAATAAAGCAATAGAAAATATAATTCAATGGTTGGGAAAAAATAATCTTATTGTAAACCTCATGAAAACTAAATTTATGCAATTTAGTACTTATGGACGTAAAAGCGAAAAAATTAGAATATTTCACAAAGATATCGAAATTGAAAAGGTTAAGTACACAAAATCCTTAGGCATAACGTTGGACACTTATATAAATTGGAAAGCCCATGTTAACAACGTATGCAAAAGAATAAACAAATTTGTCTATGTTCTTGCTAAGCTTAGAAGAATATCAAACCTAAGGACTGTTCTAAGTGCTTTTTACGGATACGTGGCATCAGTTTCGAATTATGGACTCATCCTTTGGGGAAATTCAACTGATGTTAACAAAGCTTTTATTGTACAAAAAAAATGTGTAAGAGCAATCTGCAGTGTGGCTCCGTGGATATCGTGTAGGCCTCTATTTAAAAAACTTAAGTTGTTAACTCTGCCTTGCATGTATATTCTCGAGAGTGCAAAATTTGTTCGATTAAATGACGGTTTATTCAAAAAAGCCAAGGACATGTACCCAAGAAACACTCGGGATCCTGACAGAATTGTACTATCCAAAATACCTAAAACCAAACTTTATAAAGACAACTGTTTAGCTATGTGTGGATACATATACAATTGTATACCTAAAAAAATTAAAGCCGTAACATACAGAAGGTTTCACAAAATGTTAAGAGAATGGTTAATTGAAAAATGTTTTTACTCAATAAAGGACTTTATGACAATATATAGTAAACACCACGTTTAAGTTTGTATTGTATCTGACCGTATTTGTATGACTTAAAAATTATTATTTGCATGCCATGTTTCTAGGCTGAACATGATGTACTTAGGTAGTAAGACATATTTTGTACCAACTTTATTACAATGTTCTAGCAAATAAAGATTGAATTGAATTGAATATAGGCAATAGAGACCACATTTTCTTTTTTTATATTTTAATCGCCAAAGTGATTGAACTCGTCTGATGGAAAGCCATGGTGACATTCAGCGAATTGAGGTTCAAATAGCGCACACTCCCCCAATTTCCTGTAACACAATCCATTTCATTCCAAAATCACTACTAAGCAAGTGAGGGGAAAGATATCCTATAACATCATCATCATCCGAGCGTCTGTCCCAATTGCGTCTCGCGACATCCGGGGTCCGCCTTCTTTCTATTTCTCCTCCACTTCGCACGGTCGTCGGCATCCCCTGTAGTGAGACAATTGGCACGCATGTCATCCCTTACGACGTCAAGCCAGCACTTCTTGGGTCTTCCCCTCTTACCGGGACCCGGCGGGGCCGATGTGGCCAGACATTTGTTTCCCAGGCGGTTGCCGCAAGACGTGAGACCATACGAAAGTTATCCTACAATATATACATATCAGCGCTCATGGCCCCGCGGACTCGGTGTTCTGTAAACGATTACTGCGATAAGCAACTTTCGCTGTAGCTTGGATGGGTTACCATTTTGTGGCGTTTACATTAGCGAGCGTTTCCGTGCTTCGAAAGGTACGTTAAGACGTTGGTCCCGGTTGCCAATAAAATGACAGCCGTTAAGCCAAATTGAAGGCCTTATGGGAGGTTGAAAAATTTCAACAGCAGGTCGCCACAGCCTGCGTCTGTTTATTTCAACACGGCAAAGGGCTCACCACCTGTTACGTGGTACAAAAGTGCATACGGTGAAATGTGGGCGTATAGTATACCTCTGCCTACCCCTTCGGGGATAAAGGCGTGACATTATGTACGTATCGATTTTTGTGGTTACTGTAGTGGGTTTGTGGAGATGCTAGTCCGTCACGTGCCTTCGCCGTTGGACGCAGCGCCTCGCAAAGTGGCACATACATACCGCGGCGCCTCGGGACCCCTGTACGACGACATGCTGTCATGCGACCAGTCGGGACGTCTGGTCGCGCATACCACGAAGATGTACCCCACCGACGACTGCACGTTCTTCTTGGTAAGTTTATATTGACAAACATACACTGAGCACTTCACACAAAACATTTATGCAAAGGGTGCTCGTAGCAGGCACTTCTTTGACTATTGGTAGTATATGCAACTGCCGCGCTGAGGTCCCGGGTCGGAAGAAATATTTGTGTGATCCACAAGTTTATTCCGGAGTTTGGGTGTTCCCTATGTATAATCGTTAGTTATTTACAAATATATAAGTATGTTTATCTGTTGTTTACATCCCATACCACAAGCTTATATTCACTTACTTTGGGCTAGATGGCGCTGCGTAAATAATGTCTATTTATTTTTTTATTAAATTTTCAAATTTTATAAATGAGCATATTACCAGAGTGTCTTTTGACCTACTGCAATACTATAAACTATGCCAAAGTGTATGGTAACCTGGGAAACTAGGAATGAAAATATATCCTAAAATACATCCACAGATATGCCGAGTCACTCACATATACAACATCACATAGATACTATATACTTACCTCTTGCACTGATACCCATACGCTCTCACAGCCGCAAACATAACCGCACACTCAGAGATACACACTTACGGCCCTGTATGTACATATACACGCTCACAACTACTTGGGCGTAGCCAGGGTGAGGGGTTATGGGGTTTAATCCCCCCCCCCCTCCCCAAATATTAACGCTATTAACAATCATCATCATGCGAGTGTCTGTCTTAGTTGTGTTCACAGCTTCCGGGGTCTGCTTCCTTAATTCTTCTTCCCCATTTTGCACACTCATCACCATCCCTGGATGTCAGAGTTTCTCCACACATCACACATATTTTCTCCACAAGCAGCTCCAACAGAGCCTAGCGGTTTTATAGACCTGTCCCTTCAACCTAAACGGCATTTTTAGATCATAACACAAATGTCACCAGGCAACTCTCGCCACTTGGCTCAGCAGTGCATATTTTGACGTCGCAATCAATGTCACGGGACGTGTGAAATAGAGATCCCAGGTATTTAACCCTAATTTCACTGATATACATAGACATACACTCTCACACCCATAAACACACACATTCACCCTTAGTTACAACATACACACATCACACTAAAATGTATTTAAACTAGTATTATAAATAGCATGATTTTGTTTCAGGTACTAGCACGTATTATGTCTGGTACGTTATACGCGGGGCAAACGGTCCGCGTATTGGGAGAGAATTATAGTACGCAGGACGAGGAGGACTCGCGTATCATGAACGTTGGCCGACTGTGGATATACGAGGCTAGGTATAAGGTATGTGCACCTTCTGGTAACCTCTTAGATTATTCCCATTTGTTTCCAAATCCCTACCTGGCTTTGTAGTCTGGTGTTCAGTTTTACATGTCGATTGCCGTCTGACCCCCTAATCCTGTAAAAGCGCCTGCGTCTTTGCCTCGTCCGTTAATCGGCTGGTGCACTGCTAGCTGGTAAGGCTCTTAACATACTTCAAAATGGCTACAAACTTGTATCCCTATTTCACCCCTTAGGAGAAGTATTTTAAATAGCTGATTCTTATTGGGTTCCCACATTATAAGGGTGAGTTACCCTAAAAGTTTCACGCCTCTAGGTGTAATCCTTAGGTTCCCACTGGGCGTTATTAACACACTTTTATTAGTTTCACCTGTATGTATGTTTGTCTGTAACCGACTCTTTTGGGCTCGATTTTGTGGTACTTTGAACGATCAGATTTAATTTAAATTTTGCACTCTTATCAAACACCGATGGCAATGCAATAATTCGAATAAAAAACCCGATTTTCCTGATTAAATTCGCCAGGATTTATCAATTTCTTTTGGGATACTTTGAATGAGAGTAAGAGAGATAGAGTTAGGGCGCGAAGTACGCATGCATGCAGTCCCAGACCATGTCATACTAGACATGTCATGTCCAGTCATGCACACGCAGCATTGCGTGTTTTTTGGTTTTTTAAATTTTTATTTTATTACACCCGATAATCCTTACTAATATTATAAATGCGAAAGTAATTCTATCTGTCTGTCTGTGTGTCACGCTTTCACGCCAAAACTACTTAAGCGATTTTAATGAAATTTGGTACAGAGATTGTCTAGAGCCCGAGATGGGACATAGGCTAATTTTCAGCCCGGGAACAAGTTCCTGTGCGAAGCTGGAACGGCAACAGCGGATATCAACTAGTTGTATTAATAAAGACTGTATGGCCAGGTGGAACTAAACCGGGTTCCAGCCGGTTGCTGGGCACTGATTGAGGGTATTGACCAGCCGATAGTGAAGACCTGCACCGTGGTCAGCGGCGACGAGGAAGAGGAACTGCACACCTTCACTCCGCTGAGGTTCAACACTCAGGCCGTGGTCAAGATAGCCGTGGAGCCCGTCAACCCGTCGGAACTGCCCAAGATGTTGGACGGACTTCGGAAGGTAAGTGTGATCATATAGTTATCACCAATCTCTATGGTAGCCCTGCAAACTCTGTGTTCTATAAGTGTAATTAGGTTAAGCAACTTTAGCTATGTTTGATTCTAGAATGGGTGACCGCTTAGTGCCATTACCATAGCCAAGTGGGAGCAAGGCACTTAAAGCCATTTGTCCCAGTTGCCAGTAATATCGCAGTTGTTAAGTCATGTTAAGGAGCTGCTTGAAAGTCCAACTCAGTATTCTCTAAACGATCACTGCGACAAACAACTTTCGCTATGGTCCTCGGATGGGTGACCATTTTGTGGCATTTACATTTGCGAGCGTTTCCGGGCTTCGGAGGGCACTTTGAGCCGTTGGTCCTGGTTGCCAATAACATGGCATTGGTTAAGCTAAGTTTAGCATTAAAAAATTTCAACAGCAGGTCGCCACTAACTGCTCTTGTCCATATTAACACGGTAACAGGGTCATCACCTGTTATGTGGAACAAAAATAGACGTGGTGAATTGTGGGCGTATAAAATGCCTGTACCACCCTTTCGGGGATAATAATCAAAGTCTCTTCGTCTTCCCATTATTTGGGGTCGGCTCTCCTAGTTAGTCTTCGCCAGGACGCTCGGTCCTGGGTCGTCGCTGTAGATATATTTACATTATTAAGGTCTCTATTAATTGTAGCAATCCATGTTTGACGGGGTCTGCCAGGGATTCTAGGCGGGGTCCACATGTCTAACACCTGACGGGTCATATGTTCAGTAGGCCGGCGCATCAGGTTGCCATACCATCGGAGCCGAAGTTTAACTAATTTGTCAGTAATAGGTCTTACTCTGAAGCTGCCGCGAATATAGGTGTTTTGTATATGGTCCAGTAGTGTTACTCCACCTGCCCAGCGTAACATTCTCATTTCAGAGGCGTGCAGTTTGTCCTGTTGTGTGTTTGTAAGTGCCCAGCACTCTGATCCATTCAACATCGTGGGTCGGACTGCAGCCTTGTAGACCTTGCCCTTAAGGGACACTGGCATTCTTTGGTCACAGAGCACTCCCGTTACCTCGCTCCACTTCACTTATTAACAAAGTCTCTAAGGTAATAGAATAGATTAAAATACTGGACACCAATATCAATATTTCGAAAATGTACATGTTTATTTGTAGTATAAACAGTCTTATTAACGTATTTTACACTGGATTTTCTTTATCTTAAATGTCTTCCCATTTGCTTTTATTTGACTACAAGGGGCTATCGTCTGGTTTTTAATTTTCGGCATTAGTGCACTGTACAATTTATAATATTAGTTGGATTGTTATGGACAAACGCTGCTTTTCACGGTGGTTTATTTTACCGTAATATTTTGTCAATGGGCCAGTAGTCTATAGTGATTTTAACACATAATGTATACTGATTAGGTGAATAAGTCGTATCCCCTGCTGTCGACGCGCGTGGAAGAGTCGGGCGAGCACGTGATCTTGGGTACCGGTGAACTGTATCTGGACTGCGTCATGCATGATCTTCGCAACATGTACTCCGAGATCGACATTAAAGGTACGTTTTCACACACTGGAAATTGGGGTTTGGCTCACCACAACACTCTCACACACTTATTTCTCCAAAAGTTATTAAAATATACTGGGCGAGTTCAAAGCGCTTATGGCTAACTCAGTGTTCTGTAAACGATCACTGCGTTAAGCACCTTTTACTATGGCTGGTCCACGGATGGGTGACCGCTTTGTGAAATTAACATTTGCAAGCGTTTCCATGCTTCCAGAAGGCATGTTAAGACGTTGGTTCCGGTTGCCACTAACATGGCAGTCGTTAAGCCAAGTGGAAGGTCTTGAAAAAATTTCCCCACAGGAACCTGATCCCAGAATACAAGTAGGTTACGTGTTAATTCAGTGTGTCAGCTGCCTTCACAATAAATCGAAAAATACCACAAAAAAAGGGGTTGCAATGTTTGAATAAAGTGTCATGTCACTTTATTCAAACTTTGCACCCCTTTTTAGAATTATTTCTAAATGCACACCTACCCCACTTAAAGAATATTTGTACAAAATTTCACGATTCTAGTCTCAGCGGTTTTAGCTGTGCGTTGATCGTTCAGTCAGTTTTATTTACATGAGATCAACAAAACAACTGGCAAAGTTTGACTGTGTAATTCAACCCTGCCTACTCTCTCGGGTAACCCTTATAAATTGCTATTTTCCCACCTTAGTGGCAGATCCAGTGGTCTCCTTCTGCGAGACAGTGGTGGAGACTTCCTCGCTCAAGTGCTTCGCCGAGACGCCGAACAAGCGAAACAAACTGACCATGATCGCAGAGCCACTGGAACGAGGGTTGGCAGAAGACATCGAGGCGGGAGCCGTCTGCGTCACTTGGGACAGGAAAAGGCTCGGAGAGTTCTTCCAGACCAAGTAAGATTTTTTTATACTTTGTATGTCTCGCTTTATAGTATGTAAAATAAAATAAAAATAAATATCCATCACGCCTTATCCCCGAAGGGGTGGCAGAGGCATATTATATGCCCACTTTTCACCATGTGGATTCCTGTACCACGTAATAGGTGGTGAGCCCATTGCCGTGTTGAAATGTACAGACGCAGGTTGTGGGTACCTGCTGTTGAACTTTTTCAAGCCGCCCATAAGGCTTTCAACCAGGCTTAACGACTGCCATTTTACTGGCAACCGGGACCAACGGCTTAACGTGCCTTCCGAAGCACGGAAACGCTCGCAAATGTAAATGCCACAAAGTGGTCACCCATCCGAGGACCAGCCATAGTGAAAGTTGCGTAACTCAGTGATCGTTTACAGAACACTGAGACCGCGAGGCCACGAGCGCTTCATTTATAGTATGTGTGAACGGAATATTTTAGACATGGGCTATCCTCCCGAAGGGCTTACCCGGGACTCCTGGCCATAGACAAATGGAAGTGCACCGTGTGGTTTTAGTTTTTCGACGACATTTGTTTCCCACGTAGCCCGGCGGTTGCCGCAAGACGTGACCATACCAACGAAGGCGACACTCATATCTTCATTTTCAGTTAATTTAAATAAATTGCTAAATATTCCAGTGGTCTGCCTCTGCCTCCTTCGGGGATAATGCGTGGTAGATAAATAAATAAATAAACATTAAATGCCCCTGGATCGAGGACTTAGAGGTTGAATCTAAAAGAAACTCGAAAGATTCAGAACAATCAGATTACGGCGGTGATAGCTGGGCGTTCTTTGGATCAAACACGACGTTCTTTAATTCACACAAACATTATTTCATACTGTTGCTGTGCCTGCGGCTTTGTCCATGCATGCATGCAAAATTCTTTAATCGTCACTTAAAATTTAGCTTCAACAATAAGCAGGCTGACACCCATCTGGCAGTTCCAAACCATAGACTGCCTCGGTGGCGCAGTGGTAGTGTGCGACTTCCGTGACTGAATTTCCGGGTTCCATTCTCGGGTCGGAATAAATATTTATGTGATCCACAAATGTTTGTTTCGGAGTTTGGGTGTTTCCTATGTATAATATGTAAGTATTTAGAAATATATAAGTATGTTTATCAGTCGTCTAGATCCCATAACAAAAGCTTATATTAACTTACTTTCGGCTAGACGGCGGTGTGTAATAAAAATGTAACACAATATTTATTTATTGGTTTCATTTATAGAAACGATGGAACATAAGACATTATACTTATAACCAGTAAAATTTTGTTTCCATTTAAGTTTCATTTTCAATCATGTATAGCGGAATTGGTGGCGAGAACGAAATTCTCATCTACCCACATTTTGAATTTTATTTTGTCAATAGGTACGACTGGGATTTGCTAGCGGCTCGTTCGATCTGGGCGTTCGGACCGGACTCGACGGGGCCCAACATTCTGGTCGACGATACCCTGCCTTCTGAAGTGGACAAACACTTGCTGGCTTCCGTCAAAGATAGCATAGTACAAGGTAATTTAAGTTTTCATTACGACCCGAGATTAGATATTTTGTTTCAGTAGTTTTTGACTGCCTCGGTGGCGCAGTGGTAGGCTATGCGACTGCTGCGACGAGGTCCCGGACTCGATTCCCGGGTCGGAAGAAATATTTGTGTGATGCACAAATGTTTATTTCACAGTTTTGGGTGTTTCTTATGTATAATATGTATGTATTTAGAAATATATAAGTATGTTCATCAGTTGTCTAGATCCCATACTGTAAGCTAATATTAGCTTACATTGGGCTAGATGACGCTGTGTGAAAGGTATCTCACAATATTTATTAACTTAAAAAAAGTGTGTGCCAACTTTGCTTTACGGTAGCGAAACCTGGGTATGTCAGAAGATGCATGAAAGTAAATTGAATGCTGTGGAGATGCGATCCCTCCGAAAATTGTGCGGCGTTACCTTGGCCGACCGAATACGTAACGAAGTGATACGCAATATGGCTGGAAAAGGGCGTGCTCCGTTGGTTTGGACACGTCCAACGAATGAGTGAGGAACGATTGACGAAGGATATATATTGTGCGAAAGCAGAGGGTAGAAGACGTCAGTGTAGGCCGAGACTTACATATGAAGACCACGTGAGCAGATTGCTCAAAAACGGAAAGGTCAAAAGTACTCGGATACCCAGACGTGCGTGTATGAAACGATTGATAAATCTCGAAGAAGCGGAAGAAGTATGCATGGATCGCGAAGCCTGGCAATCTGTCCTCTCTGACTACCCCGTCAGGGATACAGCGTGAAGATAGTTTTATTTATAATAATGTCAAAAAGCTATATCAAGCAAAACTTCATGCTGTAAAGAGGGTATTTGGATGCAGCCAGAATTTGTCGCTAGAATGAGATAAAGATGTGTGGGTGTTTTGATTATATCTGTCTTCTTCGTCATCTTAAGTGTTTTCCCAGTTGAAAGCCTGTGGTCTAATTTTTCATTGGCTTTTCCTTTTCATTGGCCTCGTCTGTCAATCAGCAGGTGCACCGCTAGCTGGTGATGTACCTTTGGCCTCAATCTGTTTTGATTTAATCTGTATTGTTCATAATTTTAATCAATTATTGCTTGTGATAGGTTTCCAATGGGGTACCCGTGAGGGTCCTCTCTGTGAAGAGCCGATCCGCAACGTGAAGTTTAAGATCCTGGACGCCGTCATAGCGCAGGAGCCTCTACACAGGGGCGGTGGACAGATCATACCCACTGCCAGGAGGGTAAGCACGGACAAATACCACTAGTTAAATAACACCACTTGTACTGTTCCACAACATTTACTTTGTAAACCTGACCGGTTTCGCCTCACGGCATTCTCAAAAGTAAATGTTGTGGAGCAGTACAAGTGGTGTTATTTTATACGTGTAGCAAGTTCCACCAAACACCATCAATCAACACTATAAATAATATACCACTAGCTTAGATTCAAGGCCGCTTACCGTCATACATGCAAATTCGTCATACAATCAATGAAATAACTGTCTCGGTGGCGCAGTGGTAGTATGCGACTGCCGCGCTGAGCTCCCAGGTTCGATCCCCGGGTCGAAACAAATATTTATGTGATCCATTAATGTTTGTTTCGGAGTTTGGGTGTTCCCTAAGTATAGTATAATGTAATATATTTATCAGTTGTCTAGATCCCGTACTACAAGCTTATATTAGCTGATCAACGATCACTGAGTTACGCAACTTCCACTATGGCTGGTCCTCGGATGGGTGACCACTTTGTGGCATTTACATTTGCGAACGTTTCCGTGCTTCGGAAGGCACGTCAAGCCTTATGGGCCAATTATTTATGGGCAGCTTAAAAAAATTTCAACAGCAAGTAGCCACAACCAGCGTCTGTCTATTTTAACACGACAATGGGCTCACCACCTATTAAGTGGGACAGTAATACTCATGGTGAAAAGTGGGCATACAATATGTATGCCTCTGCCACCCCTTCGGCGTGATAGATAAATAAATAAACTTATAACTGTAATATAACAAATGTTAAATACACCATACTTTAAAGATATAACATTTTGTTGTCCGCAGGTGGCGTATTCAGCGTTTCTCATGGCTACCCCTCGACTGATGGAGCCCTATCTGTTCGTGGAGGTACAAGCGCCGGCCGACTGCGTGTCAGCTGTTTACACTGTACTCGCTAAGAGGAGAGGTAAATGAGATGAAAACCTAATTCATATAATAATAAATAAATAAAAATGAAAAAAAAAATCATATAATAATAAAGGAGGGGAAAAGGATCCCACCACACACCATCGATTCGTCAATCCTAACGCACAACGGTCAAGGATAACCTTTACTAATTGTAAAGGAGGAATGACGAACCAAAAAAATGGTGGAATCATAGACATAAAAGTTGTGTCAACGTGCTGTAGTGAGAGACCGTGATATGTCACAGTGAAAAGCGATTTTACATCTTGTACGCAAAACAGTAGCGCTTCTACCACTTTACTGGAACAAGGCTTTCTTTGACTTAAGACTTTCCTCGACTAAGACGAATATATCTATACTAATATATAAATCTGAAAAGTTTGTTTGTTTGGTTGAAAGCGCTAATCTCAGGAACTACAGGTCCAAATCGAAAAAATCTTTATGAGTTGTATAGTCCATTTACCGAGGAAGGCTATAGGCTATATATCATTACGCTACTACCCAGGAGAGCGACAAATGTCGACAAATCGGACAAATTTTCATACATTTCTGTAAAAGTAAAAGCGACAGGTACAAATGGATGCGACGGGGGTTCAAAATATGTCACGGGCGAAGCTGCGGGGGTAAGCTAGTTAGTAAATAAGACTAGACTAAGATGATATATGAAATAAATAAGATTTGGCTAAAAGGTCTTAATAACCTGGTCATAAAATAATTATTAAAAATATCATGCGGATAAAAAAAGAACAAATCATAGCTGCTATCGGTCAATAGAAGTGAACCATAGGCTTAAAATTCAGGTAAAGTTTAGAAGTAACTGGGAAAACTGGGAGTACCCTTACCCTAGTACGTATTCTTTTCGAAAAATCTATAACCAGTCTGTTGTATGTTTCCGTATATTGGTAAAAATCCTTTTTTCCGTGTCCAGGTCACGTGACACAAGACGCACCAGTGCCCGGGTCGCCGCTGTACACTATAAAGGCGTTCGTGCCCGCCATCGACTCGTTCGGGTTCGAGACCGACCTGCGGACGCACACACAGGGCCAGGCCTTCTGCCTGCAAGTGTTCCACCACTGGCAGATCGTGCCCGGAGACCCTCTCGACAAGAGCATTACTATCAGGTAAATAGGACACAATATTATACAATCTTCCTTAAAGACCTTAGTAATCAGGCCAAAAACTACCCAACAAAAAAGGCAACATAAGATTTTTTAGTAACTTTGTTTGGACTTGCGATCCAAAACCATACAGCCGCATAGAAAGCTATTCAAATATTTTCATTTTTACACAAATAGTGTAGTTCTTATTGTAGCTGAGCCATTTTATAAGGCGCTCTTTCAATTTTAAATCAAGCTTAAAATGAAGAATACGCATTTATGAATCTTATAGAGGCATAATCAAATATCACGCCTGATTTACGCTTACATACAAAACTTGTACAAAACTATGAAACGAATACCGCCGCAGTAAGCCATACAGCAAGTGGATTGGAGTGGTCGGAATTGTGTTTTTGAAAAATGGCGGGAAGGGTAATTTAATGTTTGCCTACGCTGCACAAGGAGAAACAGCTTTTTAGTTAGCTCTACAAGATATGTCTATCATCAGTAATAGTACAAAAGTAGGTTTAAGGTTGGATAATCAAGTCCACGTGTATAATGTTTGTAATTTATTTAGAATAAATAATAATAGTGTAAAGACTGAAAACCAAATTGATTTAAACTAAAAGCGTCCAAATTGTTTTGATATTGCGAATTACTGTTATTTTTTAGAACAATTTTTCCTATGTACATTTACCAAAACTGCCCTGAATTTATCTTTCTTTTTATGAGGCGCTCGTGGCCCCGCGTACTCAGTGTTCTATAAATGATCACTGAGTTACGCAACTTTCACTATTGCTGGTCCTCGGATAAGTGACCACTTTGTGGCATTTACATTTGCGAGCGATACCGTGCTTCGCAAGGCGCGTTAAGTCGTTGGCACCGGTTACCAGTAAGATGGCAGACGTTAAGCCAAGTTGAAGGCTTTAAAAATTTCAACAGCAGGTAGCCACAACCTGCGTCTATTTCAACACGACAATTAGCTCACCAGATATTACGTGGGACAGGAATACACATGGTGATAAGTGGGCATACAATATGTATGCCTCTGCCACCACTTCGGGGATAAGGCGTGATAGATAAATAAATAAATAAATTTATCTTTCCATGAATGTTTTCTTTTTCTGCAGGCCCCTAGAACCTCAACCGGCGACACATTTAGCTCGAGAGTTCATGATAAAGACGCGTCGTCGTAAGGGGCTCAGCGAAGATGTATCCATTAATAAGTTCTTCGACGATCCTATGTTGTTGGAGCTCGCTAGACAAGACGTACAATTAAATTAAAGGTATAATTATAAAAAAAAAACATGTGTTTTATTTTATTAAAACCCATAAATCTTAGGTGTAGTCACGTAGGTGTAATCACGGTGTGATTGATAGATATTTTCTTTATTGTAACACCAAATTACATTTAAACATAAAGATAATGTGATAAGAATTGGTTTTACAATTGGCGGCCTTATCGCACAAAGGCAATCTCTTACAGGCAAACTTTTTGAATGGAGACCTGTTACAAGAACTGAATTTGGGGCAGAATGGTGTTACATTGAAATGTAACATTTCATTAAATTGTCTTATTTACACAATATACCGTACACACTTACATGTCATACACCTACGTAAATACATACATACAATTCCATATAAATTGACTGATCCATATGAATATAATTGACTTTTCGACTGGCAACCCTGGCACTGTGTAAACATCCCCGGTACATTTTAAAATTTGAATTAATATGAAGATAAACTTAATTGGAATATAATACAGTGTAACAGGAAGTAAACATTAGGTTACTCAAGTGATAATGTTGGTGAACATAATAATACATGCAACATGGTAATAGCGCAATGGCGTTAGTAACATTACATTATAAACAACGAAGAAGTTAAATAATCTTTACCAATAAGAAATGCAGTGTTTATAACTAAGTGTAAATCGTTGACTTAACTCTTACGGAACATGTTCTGATCATAGTGAAGTGTAAACTACTTTTATTCCATTATCAAACAAAATAATATAGACTTATAACCATTCATAGAAAAAAAAATCACCTCAAAATTTGACAGTTTTACTACAGAATTACATCAATAAACTACTACGAGCGCCATCTAGTATCGAGTTAAATAATCCAATAGTACAGTGTTGCTATAATCAATAATTAATCATAAAGGTAAAAACGCCGAATCACGCCATCTAATAGTGATAAGTTATTACGTGTTGACGTGGACATTTGGCGAGAAGAGTGACAAGTGCGGACGCTTGCTTTATATTATTTTCTAAAACTAGTGCATTTATCTTGTTTTATGTGCGAGAGTGGTGGTTTCTTGGATATAAAAGTTGTGTTAACGTGCTATAGTGAAAGACAATGATATATATGCAGTGAAATGCTATTTTCTCTTTTGACGCGAAACGTCCACTGACAACCTTAGTATAAGAATCACGATTATACTGAGGGCAACGACCAGGACGTAGCCTGAGGACACGACATCGACTGGACAGGACTAATTAGAAGATAAGATTGAAGAAATATGATATAAAAAATAAGATTTGGCTAAAAGGTCTTAGAGACCAGGCCATTAAATAATTATTAAAAAAAATAAAAAATTACGTGTTGACATTAGCATTGGTGTTGTTAGCACTAAAAATAATAATCAACAATTAGTGTTACATCTGCTAATTTTGAAAATTAAAAACGTGACTTACTTTGAGGAGCTTAACGCAGCGGCATCTCAAAATAAACCACCTATAACATCCAGCATCTCATAAACTGTGTTTAGAAGGGAGTTGTTGATCCTGGTATGGTCAAAATATTAATATAATAAGGTTCGCAATGCCAATCAATCGCACGCCACCTGTCACTACTACCAGCACTGGCAAAAGCGGATGTTGACATGCCGGATCATTGGTGATTCCAATGATCCGGTTGTTGAGCAGCTTCCGGTTATGGCGGGTCGAAAGAAAAGAGTTACCAAACAAAAAGAGAAAGTGATGGATGTGTTATCGATTAATATCTTTAATTCTTTCTCTAAGGACCAAGAAAAAGGGTTTGAAGACCTAATCGGTAAAATTAATAATATAATCGAGCAGAATTATGAACTCAAGATTAGTGTGGAGATGATGTCCAGCAAACACGATGAGTTTCTCAAACGCATAGCATATTTGGAGACGGCGCGAATGGAGGATCTAAAGCAGATTATGCAGCTGGAATCCTCATTAGAGAATTTGGAGCGTAAACAAAGGGCCTGTAGTGTTGAAATTAGAAATATACCTAAGGTTAGTGGCGAAACAAAAGAAAATCTCTCAGACTTTGTATATTAGCTGGGACAGACAGTTAATGTTGGAATAGATAATTCAAATATAAGGGATGTGTTTAGAATTAAAGCAAAGGATAGCTCTAACCCTATTATAGTGGAACTCAATACCGTGCTGCCTAAAGACAAAATCATTAAGGGAGTCAAAGATTTCAACAGGAACAAAAGTAAAGCTGAAAAATTAAACACTAGCCATATAAACCAAAAGCAGCCTAGTAAGCCGTTATATGTAGCGGAATCACTTACATATAAAACTCAAAAATTATATTTATTAACTAGAGCTTATCAACATACACACGGCTTTTTGTTTTGTTGGACATCACATGGTATTGTTTATTTACGTAAAACGCCAAATGATCCTCAAATTAGAGTATATTCTGAGGCAGATATGGAAAAGTTAAGGACCAAGTGACTACTTGATCTGTGTACGTATTTTACAATCATGTATTTAATGTATAATAATGCTATTATAATTTATTCTATTATCACTTGTAAAGATGTAAAGGAGTAACCGCGTTATTTTTTCTATGTTGCATCGCTGATCTACATTTGTTTTGATGCGATGATTCGATTGAGGGCTGGCAGTCTGTTCCTACAATGGCCCGCGCGCGGCCGCATCAAACTTTTCGCAAAAATCTCGCACCAACTATCGCAATAATTGTATTTTCCATGGATAAATAGTGTTTTCGTGCAAGCAAACCAGGAATTCAAGTCCAGGGACGCCCCCGGCAGCCTCCACCTCAGCATCTCGCAGCAAGCAGCAAGGTAGTGTGCCTATTCTTGTTTTTCCATTTCTTTTCCCGTCGACAATCGCGTGTAAATTTCATTTTAGTCTTTCCCCGCAAGTACAGTCCATTTTGAATCTATTTATCTCGACCGCTCAACCATTTTTTGGTCCTTCGAGACGGATTTTGATCCACCGCTTTAGTAGTTTGCTAATAGAAACGCAATAGATTTTTTATTCCACCATAGGTATAGGTTATAGTTTTTTATTCCACCATGGAATAGTGAAAAGTGAAAAATCTTTATTCATGTAGGTCACAAAGTATCACTTATAAACGTCAAGATTATTGATTCTACATTTACATTTACTGCCAGATTCGCAACGCAATAGGTAGAGCCTGAGGAAGAACCTGGCAATAAAACTCATGGCCACTCTTTTCTAACTGCCAGTAATTACATTAGTTTTATTTACATGATATTTGAACAAATTATATAGTAATGAGTCTTTACAAAAGAAACCAAATCAAATCAAAATGAGAGCGTTTCTAGTTGCCAGTTTTAAAGGTAGCCCACCCTTAGGAGGAAGACTCCGGCAAGAAACTAAATGGCTGCTATTTTAAAATGCAGGTATGGCTTACAATATTAAACTTACATTGCTCCTTTGGAGTTACGTGAGAACAGTCGACTAAACTTAATTTGCCTTAAATATAAATAGTTTTATTTGTAATAATTGCTAAAACAGCCATGAGCTGACCAGTCCCAACAGACGGCACCCGTTCACGGGTATGACGCATATATCAGCCATCGCCCTACTCAACCGTATTATAGGGAAAAAGGCGACCCGATACATGCACCACCACTGCCAGGACACTTAGGCGAGCATGACATACTCAAACTGCACAGCAACCATCATGTCAATTTCAAAATTTATAAAAAGCTATGTGGACGGTGCTCACACAATAACAAACTCAAATTACATATAATTATATTAGTTAACCTGACGTTTCACATCACTTATGTTGAACAAATGTACATTATATTTATAATGTTTCTTTATTATTATAATTAATTATATTTGTATATTTATGTGTGTTGACTTAGAGCGACTTACTCCCATGCATTTTTATCATTTATATAGTCTGAAATTTTATAATGCTATCCCATTTTAATAGTCATAAAATACTCCATGCGAATCAATTTGGGTTTACGAAAGGGCGCTCAACTTCCGATGCTGGTGTTGAGTTATTAAAATGTATTCATGAAGCTTGGGAAGACAAGCACGATGCATTAGGTAAATTTTGCGATCTATCAAAGGCTTTTGATTGCGTTCAACATGAAACGCTGTGCAAAAAATTACACCACTATGGAATAAGAGGCAAAGCTCTCGACCTTCTGTCTTCATATATGAACAATAGAATACAGAGGGTCGATATTAATGGTACACGTTCTGTAGGATCCATGGTTACAATGGGTGTGCCGCAAGGCTCGATACTTGGGCCATTCTTGTTCCTCATTTATATTAATGATTTACCATTTTATGTAGGGGACAGGAATAGGATTGTTTTGTTTGCAGATGACACCTCATTAATTTTAAAAATTAAAAGACAATTAGATAACTATGACGATGTAAACAATGCAATTGCAAGAGTAGTTCATTGGTTCAGCTCAAATAATCTTTGCCTTAATGAAAATAAAACTAAATGTATAAAATTTACTCTACCAAATGTAAAACAAGTTGCGGCCAATGTTCAACTGAATGGACAAGTGTTAGAGTTTGTAGAATCAACTGTGTTCCTAGGTATAACTATTGATGCCAATTTGCAGTGGGGCCCACACATAGAAAAGACAGCCTCTAGATTAAGTTCGGCTGCATACGCTGTAAAAAAGATCAGGACCCTAACAGATGTGGATACGGCTAGAATGGTTTACTTCAGCTATTTTCATAGTATTATGTCTTACGGTATTCTCCTTTGGGGGAGTGCTGCAGATTTAAATATTATTTTTGTTCTACAAAAGCGGGCTGTACGCGCTATTTATAATTTGGGCCCCAGAGTTTCTCTCCGAGAAAAATTCAAAGAAGTAAATATTCTAACCGTACCATCACAATACATTTTTGCCAATCTTATGTATGTCCAAATAAATCTATCACAGTTTTCTAAACTCTGTGATAAACATAATATAAACACTAGAAATAAAAATAATTTTTCAGTCCACCACAGTCGACTACATAAGATTGGCGATTCTTTCCAGGGTAACTATATACGCTTTTACAACAAGCTTCCCTGTGACCTGAGAAATTTACCTTTAAATAAATTTAAAAAGTTTATTAAAAACAAGCTTTGTGAAAAAGGTTATTACTCCGTTACAGACTATTTGCAGGACAGGGACGCCTGGAAATGATCTGCTGGCAAAGTGAAATAATATTAAATTGTAAATAGGCCATCAAAAAAAAAGCCTTCCTAAGTTTCTTGCCGGTTCTTCTCAGGTGGGCCGCGTTCCGAACCGGTGGTCGCTTTAAATATTTTAAATAGTGTATGACATTTTGTAAGCGCCGTTAAAATGGTCTATGCAAAATAAAGATATTTTTATTTTTTATTTTATTTATTTTATGCCTTGTTACACAATTTGGCCTTGACTGTTGTCTTAAACATATTTATTGACAATATTCTAATTTCATCGGGAAGTTTGTTATAGAATCGTATACCTTGCCCCATAAAAGAATTGCTGATTATTTCGAGACGAGTAGAATGTAATACAAGATTATCTTTATGCCTAGTGTTTACATTATGTATATCACTTTTATTAAGAAATGTGTCTATGTTTTTGTGCACATAAAGTAAATTCTCATATAAATATTGTGATATAACGGTAAGAATATTAAGGTCGTTGAATCTTTCTCTTAGAGATACCCTGGGACCAAGCTGGTATATTGCTCTCACAGCTCTCTTCAGTAAAATAAATATCGTATTAATGTCCGCTGAGTCTCCCCAGAGAAGAATTCCGTATGACATAACGCTATGGAAATAACTGAAATAAACTATTCTAGCCATTTCAACATCAGTGAGCCGTCTTATTGTTTTTACTGCATATGCAGCAGAGCTTAATTTGTCTGACAATTTTTCTATATGTGGTCCCCACTGCAACTTTGAATCAATAGTTATACCCAAAACACAGAAGCCCCAATAGTATCCAACCCTGATCCATTAAGTTGCACATTGGTTGCCACCTGTCTCACATTAGGTTTCGAAAACTTATTTACTTTAGTTTTTTTATCATTTAAAAGAAGATTATTCACGTTAAACCAATGAACAACTTTTGAGAGTGCACTGTTAACATCGTCATAATTAATTAATTGTCTATTAATTTTAAATGTCAAAGAGGTATCATCCGCAAACTGCACAATCTCATGTTTATCCCCAACATAGTAAGGTAAGTCATTAATGTTTATCAAAAAAAGAAATGGACCAAGGATTGATCCCTGTGGAACACCCATTACAACTGCAGATCCTGCTGATCGTTTACCGTTTACTTCAACCCTCTGAATTCTATTGCTTAAATAAGAAGTCATAAGGTCGAGAGCTTTATTTCTGATACCGTAGTGGCGTAATTTCTTTACAAGAGTTTCGTGATGAACGCAATCGAAGGCTTTAGATAAATCGCAAAAAACACCTAATGCATCCTGCGAATCCTCCCAAGCCGCATAAATACTTTTGAGTAAAGCAACCCCTGCATCCACCGTTGAGCAACCCTTTGTAAATCCAAACTGTTTCCTGTGTAGTCATCATCATCCGAGCGTCTGTCCCAGTTGCGTCTCGCGACGCCCGGGGTCCGCTTTCCTACATTTTCTCCTCCACTTCGCACGGTCGTCGGCATCCCCTGTGGTGAGACCATTGGCACGCATGTCATCCCTTACGACGTCAAGCCAGCACTTCTTGGGTCTTCCCCTCTTACCGGGACCCGGCGGGGCTGACATGGCCAGACATTTGTTACCTACGTAGCCCGGCGGTTGCCGCAAGACGTGACCATACCAACGAAGGCGACACTCTTGCAACTTGTCTGCAATGTCACGGACGTGAAGGCTGTCGCGGATGCGAGAGTTCCTCACGCGGTCCATCCGCGTGACTCCACACATCCACCGCAGCATCTTCATTTCCGTGACACGCAGCTCCTGCTTGTGTCGCTCCAATATCGGCCACGTCTCACTGCCATGTAAAAGGACAGGTCTAATAATGGTTTTGTAGACCTGTCCCTTCAACCGGATCGGCATTTTAGGGTCACAAATGACACCGGTCATCTCCCGCCATTTGGCCCACGCGGCAGCAATGCGTGACTTGACATCGCAATCGATGTCACTGGACGTGTGAAAAACAGATCCCAAGTATTTAACCTGGTCCGTGCGCTCGACCAAATCACCACCTATGCGGACGGATGTGGGATCTGTCGAGTTTAGTGCCAAGTACTCGGTCTTCGCCACATTTAGTTTCAGACCACCGTTCTCAAGCGTCTCCTTCCACGCCTTTACACGTCGCACCAATCTGCCCCTGTCCGCGTCTGCCAGCGCAATATCGTCAGCATACATGAGCAACCATGGAGGCTGCTCATGCGGGTTTCTGATGCTGTCCGACAATTCGTCTAATATTACACTGAACAGAAGCGGACTAAGGACAGAACCCTGGTGTACCCCGACGGTGATGGGGAAGGGTTTCGTGTCGCCAACAGCAGTCCGAACCATTGAGTCGGAGTCACAGTACATGTCCCGGATAGTGTCAATATAGACCTCTGGAACCCCTTTGGACCGCAGTGCCCACCAGATCATCGCACGAGGAACACAGTCGAAGGCCTTCTGCATATCTAGAAACAAACAGTGCAGAGGCGTGTTCTTCGACCTGTATTTCTCTGCGACAACCCTCAGGGCAAAAACAGGGTCCGTGGTCCCATGACCAGGGCGAAACCCATATTGACACTCCGAGAGAGTACACTCCTGCCGGATCCGAGAGTCTATAATCCTCTCGAAGATCTTCATGGTGTGGGACATCACCTTAATACCGCGGTAGCTCCCGCACTCCTGCACTGACCCCTTACCTTTGAAGACTGGAGTAATAATACTTAGTCTCCATTGGTTTGGGATCTGCCCGCTGAGGAGTATGCGGTTAAAAAGGTTTACTAAGATGCCCACACCGCGAGGACCCATCGCCTTCCAGGCTTCGATGGGGACTCCATCGGGTCCGACAGCTTTCCGATTCTTCATGCGGCGAAGCGCAGTCAGGACTTCTCCAGGCGTTACCGGTGGCACTAGTCCTTGATTCGGAGGGAGGTCCGGAGGCTGCACCTCTTTATGCTGCTTATTAAGCAGCTCGTGGAAGTACGAGCGCCATCTCTCCTTTACCGCGAGGTCTTCGCTTAACAGGTTGCCCTCAGGGTCTTTTACACAGCGACACTTGGATATATCCTGTGCCGCTTTGACCCTGGAGCGCGCCAGCTTATAGATGAGCTTCTGCCCCTCAGACGATTCCAGCTTATCATACAAAGGTTGTAAGTGGTCTCGTCTGGCTCTGGCTACAGCTCTCTTTGTGGCGCGCTTGGCAGCCCTGTACGCGTCGCGGTCTTCGGAAGATCCGGTCGCTTGCCACTTTTTAAAGAGGGCTTTCTTCTCCCTGGTCTCCCTCAGGACTGCGTTTCTGTGTAGTATTGTTTTATACTGTATTATACTGTTTCCTGTGTAGTATATTATGTATATTAAAGTGACTAAGCAACTGTCCAAGCATTAGCTTTTCAAATATTTTACTTAGTGTTGGTAGTACGGAAACAGGCCGAAAGTTAGAGGGATCTGCATTATCGCCGGCTTTAAATAAAGGAATTACTTTACTATGTTTCATTAGGTCAGGAAATATCCCAGACTTGACAAAGCAATTGAACACAGTTGCCAGATGTGGAGCTATTACAGTGACAATATGAGAGACAGATTTAACAGATAGTTCACAAATCTTTAGTGTTTTTCATATTAATTGCCTTAAAAGTTTTTAAAATATCTCTAGGACTAACAGCTGAAAATTCAAAGTCTGTGCCACATTCCTCCACGCCTTGTTTTAAAAGTTGTTCAGCATCGTTAGAGCAAGACGAGAGAGTTCTTGTAATTGAAAGAGGAATGTTAGAAAAATATTTTTCAAATTCAGTTGCAACTTTAAAATCTTCTATAATATTTACGTTATTTATTTTTAAATGAAAATCATGACTGCGCACTTTGGATTTACCGGTTTCAATATTTATAACATTCCAAGTTTCCTTAATAACATTATTTGAATATTTGATTTTATTTTTTAAATAAATTGATTTGCTTTCAGGCAAGTTTGTCTAAATGTTTTTGAGTATTTTTTTACAAACTCTTGAAAATTTGGATTATGATTGTAGGACTTCTCTTCGTATAGTTGATACAATTTCTTATGACTATTATAGATTCCTGGAGTTGCCCAGTCACTGAAAGTTAGGCCTTCACTCTTAGATAAGTGCTTAGGAGTAAAAATTGAGCTGAACTCACCATTAATCAAGTTGACCAATGAATTGTATAAGTGATCCACATTTCCGTGACAGGGCAAGAATTTAACTTTTTTTGTAATATTACATTTAAAATTTAATTTAATATATTAATTAATTAATTATATTAATTATTTATTATTTAATTTTATTTATTTTTTAATTTTTAGTAAACTGTCTGCTGTACGCTGATGATGCGGTGCTCATGGCCTCATCAGAAGCCGACCTTCAGGCATTAGTCACTAATATGAAAGAGGGGTGTGAAAGTAAGGGTCTCCGCTTGAATGCAAGTAAAACTAAGGTTCTAGTATTTGAAAGAGGTGACGTAAGAACTAAATGCGAGATTAGGGTAAACCAGGAACGTCTAGAGCAAGTGAATGAAATTGTGTATTTAGGAAGTATGTTTAGCGCGGATGGAAGATGTGATTCGGATGTGGAACGGCGAGTAGCTGCCGGAAACAAAGTTAACGGTGCTTTGTCCCAGTTAGTAAAGCGACAAAGCATCGTAAAAGAAGCACGACTGGCGATTCATAACGCAGTGCTAGTGCCAACTTTGCTTTACGGTAGTGAAACCTGGGTATGTCAGCAGATGCATGAAAGTAAATTGAATGCTGTGGAGATGCGATCACTTCGAAAGTAGTGCGGCGTTACCTTGGCTGGCCGAATACGTAACGAAGTGATACGCAATTTGGCAGGTTTGAATGAAAGTGTCAGCGTTAAGCTGGAAAAGGGCGTGCTCCGTTGGTTTGGACACGTCCAACGAATGAGTGAGGAACGATAGACGAAGAATATATATTGTTCAAAAGTAGAGGGTAGAAGGAGTCAGGGTAGGCCGAGACTTACATATGAAGACCACGTGAGCAGATTGCTCAAAAACGGAAAGGTCAAAAGTACTCGGATACCCAGACGTGCGTGTATGAAGCGATTGATGAATCTCGAAGAAGCGAAAGAAGTATGCATGGATCGCGAAGCCTGGCGATCTGTCCTCTCTGACTACCCCGTCAGGGATACAGCGTGAAGATAGTTAGTTAGTTTTAGTTACATTTAAAATTTTCTATACGGTTCTCTCTGAATGGTATCACATTTATTTGTCTTTTTACATTACTTTGAGAATTACAAAAGGAAACCAACTGCCCTGTGTGGTCGGAGTCAACCTTATGAATTATAGATGTATATATTGGTTTCACACTACTAAATATAAAACGTACGTACTAAATATAAAATTTATTGTATTGGTTTCACACTACTAAATATAATATAAACGCATAGGTATAGGTTATAGTTTTTTTATTCCATCACGGAATAAACGCATAGGTATAGGTTATAGTTTTTATTCTACCACGGAATAAACGCATAGATTAGGTAATAGTTTTATTCTATAGGGAATAAACGCTTAGATAATAGTTTTTATTCCATTACGGAATAAACGCATACTTACCAACTGTTTTTCGCATAGGTAGGTACTAAATAGTTGGTTATTCCGACTGCACCTAGGCCCGCGCGCGCGCAAGTAGTTACCTACGCTCGTTCGCGTCGCGTCTCGCTGCTTACCACCGCTGCCATTTTGATCGTTCGTTAGTTTTGCACTGTAGGTAGCTATAGTTGTTTTGTTTTAACAATGCCTCCGAAAGAGATTCCGAAATTAAAACTATTACACGCTAAGAAGGATAGCCTTTTTAAGCGTATGCAATTAATTTGTGATTATTCATCGAGGATCGCAGATGAATCAATAAAAGATTTTTTTTTATCCTCGATCGATAGACCGTAGATACTTTGCGATTAGATTTCGAAAATGTTCTCGATAAAATTAACTTGCTTGAATTAAAATTAAATCCCGATTTCTTATTAAGTTATGACGCCATGTCATCTTTCGAAGATTTAATTTGTCGCATAAAACGTGTCGCTAAGTCATTGCAAGCTCCCGTGCCCGTAGTAGCCACCGATTCGAAACCCGGGCCAGCCGGCTTTGATTTGCTGAAACGGGACCGAACTAAATTACCGCCCATACAAATACCCGAATTTGATGGCGATATTAAAAATTGGCCTTTGGTTTTCGCTAGTTTCGAAAATACGATCCATAATAATAATTCGTTATCGGATTACGAAAAATTACATTACTTAGTAAACTAACCGGGAGAGCAAAAACCGTTTACGCCGGTATAGCGCTTTGCGCCGAAAATTATAGTTTGATTTTGAATACTTTGAAGGTCAAATACGAAGACCTCTGCTTATTTGGATCAAATATTTAATTTGAAAAATAGCTCATCGTGTAATGAACACGACTTAGAAAAATTCTAAGATATTTTTTGCATCAGCTGTTCGCGCCTTAAAGAATGTCAAGGTCAATGACCTCTGTGACTTTTTATTTTTGTATATCGGTTTAAAGAAATTAAATTCCGAAACCGTTCGCTTATTTGAAATGGATAGACGTGGCCATCAAATACCTAAGTTCGACGATTTAGAAACTTTCGTTCGTCAACATATTCGAATTTTGCAACGAACTTCGTTAAACCACGGAGTAGCGAAAAATAGTCCGACTAATCGTAGTAAGCCCACGAAGTCCACGCATTCTTTTGTTAATTTTGAACCTATAACTTCGCAGTCGCAAGTGTTGCATTCGAAAAATTGTTCTTTGTGTCAAGGTCACCATGACCAACTTTATAAGTGTTCGGGGTTCAATAAGCTCACTCCGGGCGATCGCTATAAATTTGTTCGTTCTAGTAATTTATGTATCAATTGTCTCAGTAAGAAACATCGTGTTTCATCCTGTAATTCGAATCATTTTTGTCGCAAGTGTAATGGTAGACACCATTCATTATTACACTTCGAAAACAATAACGACATTCCAGCTTCGCGAACTCAGTGCCTAACCGTCCGTCCGCTGTGACGTCACGGCCGCCTGCACCGTTGAATCGCGACGGGGAGCGCTCTCGCGTGTTTTCGTCGCCGTCCGCGCCTAGCGGCAGCGGCGCCACTGCCACAAACGATGTCGCTTTGTGCTCGCTATCAAGTTTGCGCACAAGCCCTACTACGGTACTTCTGGCAACCGCTCGAGTTGTTATTTACGATTCGCATGGTAGGGGACATAGTGTTCGCGCACTTTTAGATAGTGCTTCTCAAAGTAATTTTATTAGTAAAAATTGTTGTAGTCGTCTTGGTTTGCATATAAATAACCGCCCCGCCTGTAATGTTGTGAAAGGTATTGAGGATTCCACCAAAGCCGTTCAAGGTTCTGTAGGGATTAAATTCCACTCGCGTTTTGATTTTAATGTTAGTTTTTCGATGGATTCGCTAGTCGTCGATAAGGTTACCAAACTTTTACCGACTGTCGCAGTCAATCCTTCATTATTGACTAACTTTAGAGATTTGCCGTTGGCCGATGATACTTACGCCGTTCCAGGAGATATTGATTTGTTAGTTGGCTTTCCCGCACCTCTTGTCGCATAAGGTTCAAAGTCACGCATCGCACCCCGCGCCGCTCGCCTTAGAGACGGTTCTTGGGTTTGTTATTGTTGGTTCCGCACCCGCTTATTTTGATTGTAACTCGACAGGGTCATATTGTTGCACCGTCGAGCCGCTGGACTCCGCTGTCCGTAAATACTGGGAGATATAAGAGGTGAACGTCCCTCCTATTGTTAGCCCGGATGATAAACTTTGTGAAGAGTTTTATAGTCGCACGACTACTCGCGATAGTGATGGTCGTTATGTTGACGCACCCCCCTTTAAGGGTGATGTAAATTCGCTTCGCTTTTGTTTAGAACGGAAAATGCAGACATATCCAAAGTTGAAGGAGGCTTACGATAGCGTAATAATAGAATATTTGGATAAAGGTTTCATTTCACCCGTGCCTCCCGAAACCGAAGAGACGAAGCACGCTCCTTCGTATACCATACCGTGCCATGGAGTTGTCCGCGAGGATAAACTAACCACCAAGTTGCGCGTTGTTTTAGATGGCAGCGCCAAAACTAGTTCGAATGTTTCGGTAAACGATATTTTGCACAGTAGCCAAAATCTCCAAGGTAATTTGCTCGAAATTATAGTTAACTTATGCTTATTCGCTGTCGCGCTTTCAGCCGACATTAGACAAATGCTTTGTATTGGTGTTCGCGAATCGGATCGCCGATTTCGACGTATTAATATAGATAGAATTTTCGCATTCTCGGAGTCGACCGTTGCGACGGTACGAATTACGTCGGAGCTCGTCGTTACCTTTCCAAACTACATATTTTTTGCGCTCTAAACACTTTAACACGGAATTTGCCTACGTCTTAGCTGAAAACCGCATTGAGTGGTCGTTCAATACGCCCGCCGCAAGCCACTTTGGTGGCGACTGGGAGGCTAATATTAAAAGTTTAAAAGCGCACCTGTTTCGCGTTATAGGTGAACAGATACTCACGTTTGAAGAGCTGAGCACCGTGCTCACTCAAGTCGAGGCCGTAATGAATACGCGTCCTCTTTGTACAACCTTGTCTAATGATCCCTCGGAGCCGCTTGCACTGACTCCAGCGCACTTTTTGAGTGTTACACCGTTTAAATACTTACCCGCTTTTGAAATAGAGGAAGATCGACTTGATCTTCTCTCGCGTGCATTATTGGATAAAATCGTTCAATCGTTTTGGAAGCGTTGGAGGACAGACTATTTGCATACGCTACAGTCACGTCAGAAATGGAACACTCCATCGAACCCTATTACTGTCGGTACTGTCGTAGTTATTTTAACTGAAAATATGCCTCCATTACATTGGCTTTGGGTTTTCCCTGGGTCAAATGGAATCACCCTTATAGTTCGCGTTAAAACCGCAACTGGTTCGTACTTGCGACCAGTTATTCATCTTTGTACTTTGCCTAATCAACAGTAACTTCATTAACAAATTTAGCTTGTTCGATTAGGTTTAGTTTAGTTTAGTTCGATAGCATTTTGTTTAGTTAGTAGCTAAAGCTTAGTGGCAACTGTATGGTCAGTTGTTCCTTTTTCGAAGGTAACCCTTCAAGCCGGGGGGAAATGGTTGCGCCGGCATGCGATAAAAGAGTAACCGCGTTATTTTTTCTACGTTGCATCGCTGATCTACATTTGTTTTTAATTAATTAGTGTTCGATACTCCCCCCCTTTCCCTTTATTCCATTTCTCTTTCGCACCTACCTTGTCTCACATAAAGGAGGAGCGAGACAGCTGTTTTACGCGCGCGCATGTAGCTACGCGTGCGCCTCTAGCTTCACGGGCAGCGGCCACGATTGAGGGCTGGCAGTCTGTAAGTGGATAATACAAATATTATCACATTTACCACGTTAATTAAGTGATAACAATACCAAAGCGCAATGTTTTGGTTTAAGTTGTTAGAACACTGCCGGCACAATTCACATGTACGGTGCGACGTTGTCAAATTTACATCAGCTGTCACTTGTACTCCTACAATGGTTCATAGAGATAGACAAAGATAGAGCTGTCACACGCATACTACAATCGCAACAGCGCAAATTAACGTCAGCGCCGTCTAGGTTATTCTTAGTCTAAGTTCGGAGCACTCTCGCCGACCGCTTTTAGCTAGCTACCTACCGCTTTTATAGAAATAGCTACCTACCCTACTGTTTAGAAATAGATGTCATTTTAGCACAATGAAATGTTTTTGGTTATCAGTCTAGTTATAAAAGAGCTAACACACGAACGGATTTGGTCTGCCGGACCTCGACAGATTTGATCCGCCGTGTTTGCCGACCAAATCTGTTGTCGCAACAGACGACCGGATCAGACCGCACCGGACGACCCTTTTTTCCCTATTCTAGGGAAAAAAAAATTTTTTAAGGAACTATTGTGGAAATGAAAAGTTTCTAATAAAGTATATTATTTAATATGCATTTAATGAAAAGCTGCAAATTTGAAATTACACACACACACATTTCAATTTTATTTGAACTAACTGGTATGCATAGTATTCCTCTACATAGAGTAAATAAACACTACGTTGTGTATTAACGTAGCTCTTTTTTCTTTCTGGCAAAAAATGTATGAAATAGTATTTTTTTGGGGAAAGGTAATATCGGTACTGGGGACATTTTTGACAAACTAACTAAGATGGCAACATTGGGAAAAAGTTTTTATGAAAAAGTGTCTATTTGGAGAAAAATTAAATTAAATCTGGGGAAATTTACGACGAAGTAGCTAGAACGACAACATTGATCATATCCGATGCGGATCGAGGCGGACTCAATTAATAATAATTATGTCCGCCGGACTGCTCTACAGACGGTAAGATTTGGTCGCGCGGCAAATCAAATCCGCGGTCTGGTCGGATCAAATCCGGTCGTGTGTTAACCGTATTAAGGTGGAACAACACATCGGTTGCGGGCCTTTAGCGGAACGCGCCCGTTTGACTGTTTACTTTGGTTTGACACACTTGTGGAGGGTTGGCGCCAACGCGAGCGGTGACGCACGCTTGTTGTATATTATTTTCAAAAACTAGTGTAAAATTCGTGTTTTTGTGTTTAATAATGGTGGAATATTATACATAAAGAGTTCGGTAAAGTGCATTAGTGAACGAAAGATATATATTGCAAAGAATAGCGGTGTTGTTTGTGTTAGTGCCAAATTTCCAAAGAGAGCTGCAATAAGGGATCCACTGCCTTATTGGGGCATGGACTAGGACCTAGGACTGAGGACTTGACATCGACAAACGACTAGACTAGACTATTAACAAGAAAAATAAATACTGAAGACTAGGCTGTATGGACTAAGTTTCCTTTGCCTGCCCAATATGGGCGAAGACAACTAAAAAAAAAATTTGTTCTTGACACTGTTGACAGTAAAGTCAAAAGCAATACAAAAAAGCATGCTGCTCTTTTGATCTTGTCTTGTCCTGAATATCTCATATTACTCAAATAAATAATTCGTAATTTAATTTGTAATTAAATAATTCGTGTTACATTTATAATATAAATAATTATTTAAGTTAACAATGGCACGTGGAAAGGACAAAAAGAAGTAAGTATGATTTTTAAATGATTGAACACTGTAGGTTGTATGTTGTACACAGTTTTCTAATGAATATTGAACTACGTTAGGCGAAAATTGGAGAAGAAACAAGAAGGCGATGATGTTCCGAAGAAAGTACCTCACACACTGGAGTCTCTTCGAGAGAAAGATGAGACTATGCTTGTTAATGCTGATGAGGAGGAAAAGTTAGAGGTTAGTTTATTTCTTATTATTATTATGTCAATTTCAGTAAGTATAAGGATACAGAGCAGCTCTACTCTAGTGGACCAAGACATAGTAATCTTTATGGTATAAACAATAGTTTGTGCTCTGAGGATTTTTTTGATATTATGCCCACGGCTACTTTTTATCATAGCACTGCTCATAGTGCTCATCATAGCCGCGTCACGCCCACACGGTACGGTCCGATAGACCCCTCAATGGGTTTTCCAAAACGCTTACAGTATGGGGTTCTTCAAATGGGGTCTTATAAAGATTTTGCAGGGTCGGCAGCGCGAGTGTTGCAAATTTCGATCAGGTGGGCCATATGCTCGTCTGCAACCTGTAGTATATAAAAATGGTACATACTACTTAAAATAGCTTGGTGCTGACATTGTTATCTATAACTCAAAGTCACAGACACTACTTAGAGAACCATATCACATGTTATGAATGAGTAGCTTAGAGGAATAATTAATCAAGCTTGGATGTGGGCTCAAGTGTTGCCAATTATAGTTTGACCACAACCAATGTACCGCTTACTGTATGCTTAATTGTATGCAGTGAGCGGTACATCGGTCATGGTCAAACTATAGTTAGTACTTTTAATAAACATAACTTACTATATCAATTTGTGGATCATTTCCAATCTTATTTTTCACAGGCACAAAAAGATATGGAACTGGATGAACTGTCTACATACTATGAGAATTCTTATGAACCTAAGGTACTCATCACATATTCGGACAATCCACACACCAAGACGAGGGTATTTGGCAAGGAACTCACCAGGATTATACCCAACTCTATTTCTAGGTATAGACAGAGGTAAGTTCAGACAAGAAATAGTTATTCTTACTAACTTGCTGTTTTTTTATACTACTGACTGGCAGGTAAGCATACGGTCCTGATTGAAAGTGGTCATTGTCGCCTAAAGAAGTTTGCAACATCAGAGGCATTGCACTCATATTGCAATTTGCAAATATTTTTAAAGCTCTTGTATCCTCCATTTGCACAGTTTTTTGTAAAAGATCATCTTATGCAATGGTCCATGTTATTGTAATATAAATAAATTTCAGGTCATCAGTAAAGCGCATTGTCCAATCTTCAATCCGAGAGCAAATAACAGACGTAATAATTATAAATGAAAATCAGAAACAGCCAAATGGATTTCTTCTTATACATCTGCCTAATGGACCTACAGCACACTTTAGGCTGTCTAGCTGTAAAATCACACCAGAGCTGCAAAAGGATTATAAAGAAATTACTGACCATAGACCTGAGGTTAGATATTACGTAATAGTCATCAATCACCATTATGCTAGACTGTGTACTTTTTTTTATAAACTCTGACTGTCTCAGACACTAAAATTTGCATTTGTAATATAAGACAGATTACCCCATCCATAATAGTTTCAGTACAATCACTATTATTTGTCAGCCATCATTATCAAAACTCAACAAATGAAAACCCATATTGTAATTATAAAAAAATGTTACTTAATAATGGCGATGAGAATTGAACTAACAAACAAAATATATAACTCGTTTCAGGCGCCAGGAGGATAAGTCCTACCAACTTTATGTACACGGATATCAGCGATAGAGATTGAGCCTCTAATCATAAGAGCAGGAACCAAAAATAATAGAATACATCTCTAGAAGATTGTTTCTATATTTTTAGGCGAATTGATTGAATATACATTATAAACATTATAACTATTGGTATAACCTATTCAAGTGATTTAGTAAGCTAAATTCACAGGGTTGAGGCGTGAAATTTAGAATAACCAGCATAGTGCCAGCTTATAAGTCTAAATATATATCATAACATGATTCAAAACAGGAGCCAAATCATTGAGTCTTTACATGGGCCTAATCATGAGTCGTTACATGGGCCTAATCATGAGTCGTGCATCATTATTAGATTAATCTACACAAAAATAATTCAAACTAAGTACCTGAAGGCTGTTACATTACCACGGGATTCGAAATCACATCTGCAGACCGCGACAGGTGTCGTCTCCACTAGAATGACGATCCCGTAACCACATGGTCAGCATCCATGGCAAATTTTATCCAACAATACAATTAATATATGTAAAAAATAAGTGCATTTTCAGCTGCAAAGGAAAGAATTTGTTCCATTAGATTTGGAAAAACAATTTTATATTTGTTCGTGATTCGAATACATAAAGAGAACTTACCACTTTTTTAAAGAAAACCCATAAATCTTGAAGAGCAGACAAATATTCCATAAACGCCTCTCCAAGCTTCGTAAACTTCGTAATTAGCTGTAAACAAACGCATAATCTTTCGTCAAACCCACCATGTCATCGAGGTTATAAATGTGGTTCCAAAAATCCAAAGATCTTACCGAAATACATAGTTATTTTGGTATAAACATTGAAAAGAAGTCACAGGCGTGAACTTCCATATACAATTTATAAAAGATTACTTCTTTTTAGCGAAGTTTAAAAAATATATTTACGACCGATATTTTTCTTCGTCGACCGTAGATAGGCGAATGACGTTCCGTCACCACAGTCAAAAGACATTGACCAATTGACAGAACTATTTTAATTCATTCGTTCCAAGAACAGGCTAAGACATTCAAAAACATTCTGCCTACTCAAAACGTAAATTATATAAATTCGATGACAAGTAGGGAGAAAGAGTCAACAGTCTACTCTTTTCTCTCTCTAAATCCCAAGACCAACAATAACGTTCCATTGTGACGTTTTACAACGTTACATCACACCCCAACCAGCAATAAAAGAAAGGAACTTTCTTTTTCAAACAATTAAGCTCTACGAAAGAAATGGAAATTCCAATAAAAGATATTTCCAATAAAAGAAAACCAAAATCCCAAAAACAAAATTCTGTCATCATCATCATCCGAGCGTCTGTCCCAGTTGCGTCGCGCGACGCCCGGGGTCCGCTTTCCTACATTAAAAAAATCAAAATTCTGTAACAAGAATAAATAACCAACTGACCATAAGTATAGTTCCAATAAAAACCTATTAAACAAACCAGAACATTCACATTCCATGAGTTCAGAAAAACATCCGACTCTATCAACACTTAAACTAAATACGAAAGTACGGTTGAGCCCCATAGCCACTGACTCTATCATCCAACTCTTTACAAATAAGAATATCAAAATTGATACAACAAAAAACTTAAAGTCAAAGCATTGACTTAACCTAAGTACTAAAGAATAACAAATCCAACCAAGTTCTCAAACCAGGAGTTCAGTTAAACTATCTAGCCACTGACTCTTTCATCCAATCTTATCCTTATATATACTGAAGATGCGGTTGAGCCCCATCGCCACCGACTTCTTTCACTTACAATCCCATATAAAAATCATAATATCAGCAAACAAAACTGTGCTGTAACTTGTAATCATTACAAAGTCAAACAGTAACTGCACATAGTACTGTGACAAGCAAAATATTCCAACAAAAATTTATTGTGGAAAAATTCACCAAGCAGATGTGATCGGCTCAACACCACCGAACTCCCGAGCACAAACGCTGTAACAAAACCAAACAGATGTGATCGGTTCAACACCACCGAACTTCCGAACACAAATGCTGTAACAAAACCAAACAGATGTGATCGGCTCAACACCACCGAACTTCCGAGCACAAATGCTGTAACAAAACCAACCAGATGTGATCGGCTCAACACCACCGAACTTCCGAGCACAAATGCTGTAACAAAACCAAACAGATGTGATCATATAGTCAAAAGAGACAGATATCAACATCAAAATGTATTTCAAAAGTCATATCCGGGTAACTTTGAATTATTTAACAAACAAACAAAATATATACAATATGTACAAAATTAAAATTTAGGAGTAATAATCTAAACATACAAACAAAACTAGGAAAATTTCCTACAAAACAGAAAAATATCATTAAATAATATAAGTGGAATAATAATGTTTTATCAACCAATTAAGGTTCCAACAAACAAACAAAAAGATAAGATCTTTCGATGTGTATGACAGTTATTTGTGTGAAAAAGTTAATATTATTTCTAAAAGGTAAATTTTGATAATTCCAAGGGGGTAAATTGATAAATTCTTAATCAATTTGTTATATCCTAAGTTCTATTTTTGAAAGATTCAGAACTTGATTCTAATAAAAAGTTGTGAAGTAACCTAACATACATCTCTTTCAAACGGTTATTCCCTCTCATACGTCGTACTAACAAACACCGATTCTTCCTATTCAAAACAAAATAATTTTAATATTTTATTATATCTTTAACATGAGCGACCTGTGGTACCTTTATTCAGGTCCTCCAAAAGGTAAACGTTAGGTGAAATTTTAGAAACTACTTTACACTTAGGGCCTCGTTCACCATCTCTGAGTAAAGTTCTAATTAGTTACTTCCCAATTAACACTAATCAGCAAGTAAAACTAAAAAGTAACGTTTTTCAATTTCACATGCAAAAATGAAGTTCCGATTAGCTACTCAACGGTTAAAAGAATAATGTCGGCGAATCATTCATTCATTTTTAAAAATTCACTCATATCATTGTCATTAACGTCAAACTAATGTCACTGTCAGATAAAACTGGATTCTGTGATAAAGATCATGGATAATAAAGTTACAAAAAGAGAAAGCAGTGCAAATTTTTATTCGGATGAAAGAGATTTATTAGTGCCTCTTGTGCAAAAATATATAAATACATATTGTCACGCCTTTATCCCCGAAGACGTAGGCAGAGGCATTCTATACGCCCTCATTTCACCGTATGCATTTTTGTCCCACGTAACAGGTGGTGAGCCTATTGCCGTGTTGAAATGGACAGGCGCAGGCTGTGGCGACCTGCTATTGTATTTTTTTCAAGCCGCCCATAAGGTCTTCAACTAGGCTTAATGACTGCCATTTTACTGGCAACCGGGACCAACGGCTTAACGTGCCCTCCGAAGCACGGAAACGCTTGCAAATGTAACATCCACAAAGTCACCCATCCAAGGACCACCTATATAATGTTGCTTAACGCAGTGATCGTTTACAGAACACTGAGTTAGCGGGGCCACGAGCACTTTTGTGCAAAAATATCGCAATATAATTGGGAATAAGCAAAGTGGTGGTGTTACTTGGAAGAAATAAGAGTTGGCGTGGGAACAAATTGAAAAAGCATTCAATGCTCAATCTGGCGCAATTTTCAGATCGTCAAAACATTGCGGATCAAGCATACTGCATTTTTAGATAACCGAAATCGAGCAAAAAATTCTTTTTTCGAAAAATAATCATCATGGGCATTATAAACTCGAATCCGCGGAATTCTTTGTAAAAAATAATAGTCGTCTTCTAACTCATCAATTTGGTGCTCAATTGAATCAAATAAATCCATTATTTTCTTAGTTACGTATCGCAATAGGTTAAATTGTCACAAAAGCTATTAAATACAATGCACATAATCGCCAATTAAACTAGTTACTCGCCAGTCGATGTTACAAATAAGTTACATGCTACTTTAACCGAAAAATAGCGTTACTTAAAGATCGTGAAATTCGAGATAAGTTTTACTTGCGACTTTATGTGACGAATAATCTACCGACACTTTACTCAGAGATGGTGAACGAGGTCCTTAACGAACTTAGGTGCAAGTTTAGCAGTAAAATATGCAGGAGCATTAGACTGCACAAAGCTTCTCCTCCGCTCAATATCATCAACACCAAAAGAAATGATTCGCCTCCCTACATTATAATAACTAGCATTTCGCTTATACGCTTTCAACAAACAAGATTGTACTTTAACAAAGATTTCACTAAGTGAATTGAGTGAAGTTGCAAAAGAACTTCTATCTCCTACCTCTGTTGATCTAAATTATCAATAGAGGTACTAACACGGTGCAAAGATGCATCAAAAATAAGTTCTCTACCGAACATTAAAAAGTTAGGAGTAAAATCTGTAGCAAGATTCACACTATTATTCAAAGCTAGTTGAACATGAGATAAAAACTTCGACCACATTCTATGATCATCTTTAACAAAACATGCTATACATGTCTCAACGGTTTTATTATATCTTTCAACTGGATTATTTTGAGGAGTATATAAGGAATTATAAAATATTTTATTTATATTATAACCATTAAGAATGGTAACAAACTGTCTAGCAGTAAATTGAGTTCCATTATCACAAACAAATATTTTTGGAGTTCCATACTTAAGGAAAATCTCCTTCTCAAGAAGTTTACAAATTATATTAGTAGCAGCATTTATCATTAGGAATAACCAACAGTATTTAGTAAAAACATCTACAACAGAAAGTATATATCGATGACCAGAATAAGTTCTATTATTTATAAGAAATTCTAAGTAAGATCTTTACTTTTAACAAACAAAATAGGAGCAGAATTTATGTTTATAAAATAAACTTTTAAATAATTTAGCCAATGACTGCGTTCTCTTTCATTAGTTGCAGCATAAGTAGCATACCTAAATTTCTTTAACATCGATTCACTATCAGTTCTTACACAAACTTGTGCTCGATGGGACCTAATCAGTTTTTTGAACTGTTATCATTATTATTCCTCCTTATCCTCAAGCAAGGGTGGAAACTGCACGCTCTTGTCCATAGTTGACAAGTAAAAGATCAAAGAAATTCAAAAGCTAAAACAATTAATTGCAAAAATATCCACAGGCAACCGAGACCGAATGGTAAGATGATAGTAATAGTCAGCAGTCAGCTATTAACATCCAAAAGCCAAAAAAAAATCATAGAATGCACTGAAAACTCAAATCAATCACTGCTATAGTTAAGCACAACCAGGCCTTGACGCTCAGATGATGATTGTCAAAAAGCAAAATATTATCATTCAAACAAGTTTCAAAAGCTTCGAATACTCCGCTGTAAAGTTACACAAGTGTGATTGGAAAGATCTCAGATGAATAATTATATTTAAATGGTTATGTTCTTTTATTATATATATCGTTATTTATATTAATATAACCTATTAATAGGCTGTAAAGCAATATGCTGTAGAAATGTTAAACCTTTAATGATGCATGGCTTGTACAAATAGTAAGGCTATATAATTAAGTTTGTCACAAAATGCATTATTATGTAAACACAAGTTATCATTCTAAACATTGTTATGTTATTTATAACATTTCATTCATATTTTTATATCATAAAAAGCAAAAAATAGTTATGAAAGTCACATCAATATGTAGATACAATTAGTACACAAACCAATTACTTTGTATTATTAAAAGTTAAGTTATAGGTTATTTTCAAGAAATCATAATTACTTTAGTTTAAGATTACTCCAGTTTTAGACATATATATACCAGTAGAACAGTATTTTTTCATTTGTTGAGAATGTTTCAATAACAAAATAGTTTATTATACTAAATAAATATCCATCACGCCTTATCCCCGAAGGGGTGGCAGAGGCATATTATATGCCCACTTTTCACCGTGTGGATTTCTGTCCCACGTAATAGGTGGTGAGCCCATTGCCGTGTTGAAATAGACAGACGCAGGTTGTGGCTACCTGCTGTTGAAATTTTTCATGCCGCCCATAGGGCATTCAACCAGGCTTAACGACTGCCATTTTACTGGCAACCGGGACCAACGGCTTAACGTGCCTTCCGAAGCACGGAAACGCTCGCAAATGTAAATGCCACAAAGTGGTCACCCATCCGAGGACCAGTCATAGTGAAAGTTGCGTAGCTCAGTGATCGTTAACAGAACACTGAGACCGCGCGGCCACGAGCGCTTCATGTTTATTATACTCTTAGCAAAATATACAAATATATATTTTAGAGCAAAACATATATAATAACAATATCACTATAAGATGCACGACTTACTCACTCACCACTCACAATAAGCAAATGTATATTCAAATCAATCCTTCAAGTCCCTGTTCGGGCGCCAATTGTAATAATAAAAAAATGTTACCTAATAATGGCGATGAGAATTGAACTAACAAACTAACAAACAAAATATAAAACTCGTTTCAGGCGCCAGGAGGATAAGTCCTACCAACTTTACGCACACGGATATCAGCGATAGAGATTGAGCTTCTAATCATAAGAGCAGGAACCAAAAATAATAGAATACATCTCTAGAAGAAAGTTTCTATATTTTTAGGCGAATTTATTGAATATACATTATAAACATTATCACTATTGGTATAACCTATTCAAGTGATTTAGTAAGCTAAATTCACAGGGTTGAGGCGTGAAATTTAGAATACCCAGCATAGTGCCAGCTTATAAGTCAAAATATATATCGTAACATGATTCAAAACAGGAGCCAAATCATTGAGTCTTTACATGGGCCTAATCATGAGTCGTTACATGGGCCTAATCATGAGTCGTGCATCATTATTAGATTAATCTACACAAAAATAATTCAAACTAAGTACCTGAAGGCTGTTACATTACCACGGGATTTAAAATCACATCTGCAGACCGCGAAAGGTGTCGTCTCCACTAGAATGACGAGCCCGTAACCACATGGTCAGCATCCATGGCAAATTTTGTCCAACAATAGAATTAATATATGTAAAAAAAAAGTGCATTTTCAGCTGCAAAGGAAAGAATTAGTTCCATTAGATTTATAAAAACAATTGGATATTTGTTCGTGATTCGAATACATAAAGAGAACTTACCACTTTTTTAAAGAAAACCCATAAATCTTGAAGAGCAGGCAAATATTCCATAAACGCCTCTCCAAGCTTCGTAAACTTCGTAATTAGCTGTAAACAAATGCATAATCTTTCGTCAAACACATGTCATCGAGGTTATAAATGTGGTTCCAAAAATACAAAGATCTTACCGAAATACATAGTTATTTTGGTATAAACATTGAAAAGAATTCACAAGCGTGAACTTCCATATACAATTTATAAAAGATTACTTCTTTTTAGCGAAGTTTTAAAAATATATTTACGAATGACATTTTTCTTCGTCGACCGTAGATAGGCGAATGACGTTCCGTCACCACTGTCAAAAGACATTGACCAATTGACTTGTAATTTGAAGCACTCGTGGCCCCATGGACTCAGTGTTCTGTAAACAATCACTGAGTTACGCAAATTTCACTGTCGCTGGTCCTCAGATGGGTGACTACTTTGTGTCATTTACATTTGCGAGCGTTTCCGTGCGTTAAGCCGTTGGTCCCAGTTGCCAGTAACATGGCAGTTGTTAAGTCAAGTTGAAGGCCTTATGGGCGGCTTGAAAATTTTCAACAGCAGGTAGCCACAACCTGCGTCTGTATATTATGAACACGATAATGGTCTCACCACCTATTACATGGGACTGGAATACACATGGTGAAAAGTGGCCATACAATATGTATGCCTCTGCCACCCCTTCGGGGATAAGGCGTGATAGATAAGATAACAATTGTGTTGATTTTTTGTAAATCATTTCATTTCTCTAATCAGTCAGTGAAATATATACCTCCTACACAGGTGATATTAAACAACTTCAGCACCCGTCTGGGGCTGACAGTGGGGCGAATGCTGGGCGCGCTGTTTCACTACGAGCCGCAGTTCCGCGGCCGACGAGCCGTCACCTTCCACAACCAGCGAGACTACATATTCTTCAGGCACCATCGGTATGCTTTCATTGCGATTATATTATGATATTAAATGACCCCCACAGCTTCGCCCGTGGAATGTTTCGACCACCTGTCACTCCTATTTAATCCTGTCGCTTATAAATTTTACAATGATGCATAAAAAATTGCCAGATTTGTCGACATTTATGACTACTGCTCTGCTCCCCAGTGTAGTAGCGTAATGATATATAGCCCATAGCCTTCCTTGATAAATGGGCTATCTAATACAAAAAGAATTTTTCAAATTCGACCAGTAGTCCCTGAGATTAGCGCGTTCAACCAAACAAACAAACTCTTCAGCTTTATAATATTAGTATAGATACACGAATATGTCTTTAAAATTGCTTCTATAGGGAGTAAATAAAAAATAATATCAAAATTAGGTGATACAGTTTGGAGGTGCCATCTATTATTTCTATCCAAAATTCAATTACATCAATGGATAGCTAAAGGACCAAAGCATTTATAAGTATCCTGTAACACATGGCGCGGGGCGATGGAGGAGCGCTGGCATTTTGTTATGTATCGAGATTTCCATTTTGCATAACTTTTGACTGGAGAAGCTACCGACGCACGTTCGTTCCACTGCCTTAGTGCGTAAGTGGTACTCATAGATATCTTAACTAAAGATAAAAAGAAGATAAAGATAAAAATAAAGATATAAAGATAAGAAGCCTGGCGATCTGTCCTCTCTGACTACCCCGTCAGGGATACAGCGTGAAGATAGAAGATATATGAAACAAGCGCGCGGCTGTCTTCCTTTCCAGAACATCGTTCTTCATTTCGATTTCAATGTAAATTATTCACTCAGTCGCAGAACACTATAAACAATATTACTTACTTTTTTTGTTTGCTTTCAAGATTTGCCCATTAAACACGCAATGAAATCCAACGCTTGCGATAAACAGTAATTTTATTGCGACGTCTGGTGCGTTCACACGTCGCGAGGGGCGATAAACTTGGCGACACAGGTTCGCATAATAAACGCTGCGTTCGCCATATCTCTTTAGTTAAGATCTATGGTGGTAGTGTATGCGACTGCCGCCCTTGGGTCCCGGGTATTGCATTATGTATGTATTTATAAATATATAAGTATTTTTATCAGTTGTCTAGATAATGAAAGTAAATTGGATGCTGTGGAGATGCGATCACTTTGGTTTGGACACGTCCAACGAATGAGTGAGGAACGATTGACGAAGAATATATATTGTGCGACAGTAGAGGGTAGGAGTCAGAGTAGGCCGAGACTTACATATGAAGACCACGTAAGCAGATTGCTCAAAAACGGAAAAGTCAAAAGTACTCAGATACCCAGACGTGCATGTATGAAGCGATTGATGAATCTGCAAGAAGTGAAAGAAGTATGCATGGATCGTGAAGCCTGGCGATCTATCCTCTCTTTCTACCCCATCAGGGATACATCGTGAAGATAGTTAGATATCATAGTTCAAGTTTAAAAGCTTAGTTGGGGCTAGAACGCGCTGTGTGAAAAGTGTCCCACAATATTTATTTATTTAGTTTAAAAAATGTTACCCATTGTGAGACGTATTTACGTACAAACATGCAACAGTGTCCATAACACGGCCACATCCCAATTTTCTCCCATCATTCTGAATGCATCTTAATCCAAAATATAAAAATAATATTTTGTACAACTAGTCCTAGGCTGTTTATCAACAAGACAAGACAGCCAGCGTGTGTGCTAGCTAGGTGTTAGTTAAATTCTGTTCTCTGGCCTAGACGAAGGAGAGTGGTGTACGCTACAAACAGAATTAACTATATATAAATAGATATCCTACAACCTTCTCTCTCGGGAATTTCTCAAAGACAGAAAACACCACAGGAACCATCAACTCGAGAATATTTGTTAAATTCTTACAGATACGAGTTCACACCGGAAGGCAAGCGAGCTAAACTTCGTGAGCTGGGTCCTCGGTTCACGCTGAAGCTCATATCACTACAGCAGGGTACCTTCGACTCCAAGCGAGGGGATTACGAGTGGATCATTGCAGGGAGAAGACACCAGCTCGAGACTTCCAGGAGAAAATTCTTCTTATAGTGTTATGTGTGGAAAGAATATAATATTTTTAAGAGCATTTGGTCGAATTTTATTTAATACTAGTTGACGCCCGCGGCTTCACCCGCGTAGAGAGTTTTCCCGTTCCCGTTTCCCACAGGAACTTTTTCCCGGGTTAAAAAGTAGCCTATTTGTTATTCTGATGTACAAGCTATATTATTGTAAAGTTTCATAAAAATCTATTTAGTAGTTTTTACGTGAAAGAGTAACAAACATCCATACAAACTTTCGCATTTATAATATTATTAAGATTAAAGGATGCCCCACAGTTTTACCCACGTAGTGAGCGTTCCCGTGGGGATACGGTGAGAAAATGTAAGTTACTCTTATACATCAGCTATCTAACACTGAAAATACTGTAAAATTGGTCCAGCTATTTCAGAGATTAGCCAGAACAAACAGAGAATATCTTAAATACAGTATATACTTTGTTTGTTAAACACGCTTTCTCCCCGAAGGGGTGGCAGAGGCATAATATACGCCTACTTTTCACCATGTTTATTCCTGTCCCACTTAATAAGTGGTGAACCCATTACCGTGTTGAAATAGATAAATGCAAGTTGTGGCTACCCTGTGGAAATTTTTCACGCCGCCCTTATGGAATTCAACTTGGCTTAACGACTGCCATGGCAACCGGGACCGACGGCTTAACGTTTCTTTCCAAAGTAAATGTAAATGCCACAAAGTTGTCACCCATCCGTGACCAATCATAGCGAAAGTTTTTTAACGCGGTTATCGTTTACAGAACACACGCGACAGAGTCACAACAAGAGTCCATGGGGCCACGAGCGCTTCCTAAATACTTTCATACGCATTTAGTTAAAAGCTGTGTTGATATTTGGAATTACAGACATTTATGTGTATTTTCGGCTGTGCTTACAGCGCTCAAGATGAGTGCGTTCCACTTATGAAGTTTTGACCACAAACGCCCGCGGCCCATTTACGTTAGTGGAACGGCAATTGCAGCGGTAGTGGTCGTGGGCGTTGCGGGCGATAAGTGGAACGCACCCAGTATGTACCTATATGACTGCCGCACTGAGGTGTGCGTTTCGATTGCTCCGCCACGGTGTCCAATCAAAAAAAGCACTCCGTCAAAAATTTGTCGAAATTTGTCAAAACCGAATATAACGAACCAAAAATTTGTCAAAGTAGTTATAAAGAAGATATTTAGGCTTAAAGTTGGCCGCGCGAACGAAACGGAGGATTGCGCGGCCACGGAGATCTCGGCAACTACATGGGTTATAGGTCTAATTCTTTTTGTCAATTAAAGATTGAATTTGTCAGAAATTGTCGAAAAAAGAAGTATAAGCTCTAGAGCAATATTTTACGAAATATTCGCCTTTGAAGTTATGGCCGCGCAATCCTCCACTCGTTGTTTATTTAATGTTGATTATTTTTTAAACCTTACGATTTCTTTTAGTAAAATTAACATAAGAAGAAGGATCTTAATTTGTCGAAACTAATAAAAGCAATAAATACTACTAAAGTTTAGTTAAACAGGAGATATCGGTCCAAAACAAAAAGTCCGTGGCCGCGCGAACGAAATGCTACATTGTAGGTTTATATCTCACTACCTATAATGGCTAGGATTTTGGTCTGAACTTCCATTTATTCGGCATATTAGCCTCATTATAATGGCTTATTGTTTTACCCTCAAAACAGTTGACAACTCGTGTTAAATCAAAAATAATGATGTCCCATATGATGTTCTACCAGGGTGACAATAATTTCGCTACAATTCGGACATACACCTTTTTTTCTACACTAAATGCATCTATTAGGAATAATTAATTTATATAATAACTTAAAGTTAAATCTTCAGCTTGTAAACTTTTTGTTTTGTTGTAATTTGATAGCCATAGAATTTCATAGAATGAGTTAAAACAATCATCACAAGAATCAGTAACCTGAGGCTACCTATGTGGAGACTGCAGACCCAGGTCAATTTGCGGCAGTTTTAGCTTACCATCATATTTTATTTTATTTTATTAAAGCGTAAGCAAATGATGCCACTAAGATATGTATCATATTACCAAAGCTGGAACTAACTGAGCTAGGGACATTGCATGCCACACCATCATGATGTCTAGCTTCAGTGTGTCGCACAAGCGTGCATTTAAACTATGGTGAGTCGCAGTAGTTAAGTCACACCAGTAATAATCGCACTTCCATTTGTCGAGCTCACATTACACTCTAAATATAAAAATGTCTTTATTTTGCATAGACCATTTTAACGGCGGCGCTTACAAAATGTCATACACTAGAACTAAGGATAAATTTAATATTTTTAAAGTGACCACCGGTTCGGAACGCAGCCCGCCTGAGAAGAACCGTCTAATTGTATCTATGTATATAATACACTAGCTGACCCATGCAACTTCGTAAAAGGCAGAGAGAGAAAAAGAGTACGAATTTGAATTACAATTCTAAAGGAGCTAAAACTTAGATTTGGGTTAAATATGTATTTCCACATCAAAAAAATAATTGTTAAAATAATGAATTGGTAAATATTCAAAAATAAAAAAATAATTGGTAAATATTCAAAAATAAAATAAAACATTTGAAGTGGACCACCCTGCCCTTAACACTAAGGGGTATGAAAAATAGATTACGACCGATTATCAGATCTATCAAATATACATAGGAAATTTAATAATAATCAGTCAAGCCGTTTCGGAGGAGTCTGGTAACAAACACCGCGACACGAGTAGTTTATATATTAGATAAATTATCCTGAATAAATTCTTATCCTAAATATTAGAAAATAATCCTGGCTGTGATTAAAATTATTGTTTTTCTTACATTCTTATCAAATAAGATGAAATTCTTACTTATAATTATAACACACAGCTGGCGGGTGGACACTTTATTTAATTTTAGAAGCTACACTTGCATTAAAGGTGTACTCTAATTGGTTCCTTCATTTCTATTTGTTATACATACTTATATTATTATATATACTTACAATTATATATATAGTTCTCTTATATTAATTTTAAAATTTAAATGTTAAATTACAGTGACAGTGATGAAAGTTTTCGGTCAATCAGCCGTCTAAATGACTGTTTTACAAGTATGCCGATATATCATTGGCGGAAACTCTTCAAGCGCACTTCGCCGACGTACCCAAGAATTTTAATGTAGTCTATATTAATGCACAAAGTATTCCATATCATTTCCCAGATATGTTGACTACATTTGATTGCAAAGATATACATGCTATTCTTATTTCTGAGTCATTTCTAATGCTCTTCCTGGGTTTAACCTTATCAGGAATGATCGCGTGGATGGACGATGTGGTTGCGTGGCTATTTATTTACGCAATAGTATTCCTTTTCGTACCATAGACATGTCATCGCAGCCTCCTCCTTCAAACGCTGGTGAGCATTTGTTTCTCGAGGTAGAACTCTCGCACACGAAGCTACTGCTTGGTGTGTACTACTGTCCAACGCTTACTATTGACTTTTTCCAATCTTTTGAAAATCTTCTAGAACGTCTTTGTCCAACTTATAGCCATACATATCTTTCTTAGTAATGGGAGATTTTAATACATGCCTAGTGAAACAAGATACTCGCTCTTCTATCTTTCTTAGTACTATAGAATCTTGCAATTTATCTGTCTTACCTTCTAATACCACACATCATGTGCCCAACTGTGCACCATCACTCCTTGATATCATACTTGTCTCATCTATCGATCTAGTGGCTAAGCATGGGCAGTATCCTGCTGATGCATTTTCGTACCATGACTTACTCTTTCTATCCTATAAACTTCGTCCTCCTAAACAACGATCCAAAATTCTCATGCAACGCAATTTTAGGGGTATCTTGATCAACTGCGTGTTGCCGATAATATTGATTGGGACCCGCTTCTGGACATGGAATCTATTGACTGCAAGGTTAGTGCATTCAATAACAAGCTTACTCAACTGTTCGACAGGCATGCACCTATCCGGGCTGTGAGAGTGAGGCATTTGCCTAAACCATGGCTCACAAATGATATTAAGGCTTCACTGGTGAGGAAGGCGGCAGCTAAATGTAGATACAAAACTCGCCCTACTAATAGTAATAATGAAAATATATCGCAATACGAAATCTCTGCAGTAAGGTGTGTAGAAAAGCACAACGACAACATATTCATAATTCAATCGAAAACGGCGATTCTTCAAAGATATGGAAGTTTCTTAAAACCTAGGAGTTGGAAAGGCACAACATGATTCTTTTCATACGCAAATTGATATTGAGTTGCTAAATCAACATTTCACATCTTTGTCTAAATTTGATCAGACCAATAAAGATATTTTCTTTCAACGCTTCCAACTTCTAACTATCCACCGTTCTCATTTAATCAATTATCTGATTGTGATGTTAAGAGATGTATATTGTCGGTAAACTCAAATGCTATGGGCAGTGATAGCATAAGTCGAAACATGATACTGCCGATTCTGGACCAAATCCTCTATATAATTAGTAATTAACTGAATTATTCCCTTTCTTGTAGCGTGTTCTCCAAAGTTTGGAAAGAGGCCCATATTATACCGTTGCCTAAAAAATCTAATCCTAATTCCTTGTCCGAATATTGTCCCATCTCTATATTACCTTTCTTGTCCAAAATCTTAGAACGGCTCGTTCATACTCAGATAAGCTCATATCTTACCAGAAATGATCTACTAAATCCTTACCAATCAGGCTTTCGTCCTGGCCACAGCACGGTCACTGTATTGACCAAGATTACTGATGATATTAGGCTGGGAATGGAGAATGGAAATCTCACTGTACTCTGCTTACTCGATTTTAGCAATGCCTTTAACACTGTTGATTTCGATCTCCTTCTCAGCATTCTATGCTCTATTAACATATCTCCGACAGTAATTGATTGGTTTCGTAGTTACCTGTTTGGGCGCCGGCAGCCTATTCATCTCGAAGACACCTATTCGTCGTGGTCTAATACTTCTGTCGGTGTTCCGCAGGGCGGCGTGCTTTCTCCTTTACTCTTCGCGATTTTTATTAATTCTATCTCCAACTTATTAACTTCATCCTACCACCTTTATGCAGATGATCTTCAAATCTATACGCAAGCGCCACTGTCTGCTCTATCCGAAGCATTATCAGATATTAACAGTGATTTGACACGTTTGTCAAACTGGAGTAGGCTACATGGATTAAAAGTGAATCCCTCTAAGACACAGATTGTTGTGGTGGGTAGTTCCTGGATGACTTCTAGAATTGATTGGTCACTTCTTCCAAGTATTATTTTTAATGGAGTGCCATTACCTGTGAGCACTGAGCTAAAGAATTTGGGTATAATAATGGATAGCACATTATCATGGCGACCACAACTACGTGAAGTTAGTCGTAAATTGTATGCATCGGCAGGTTCCATGCGAAGATTGCAAATTTTTTTACCAACCGCCACTAAAATTGCGCTTGCACAGTCTCTGCTTCTTCCTTTACTCGACTATGCCGATGTCAGCTATCTTGATGTCACGGAGGAGCAACTCGATAACCATGAGCGCCTTCAAAATTTTTGCATAAGATTTATATTTGGCTTGCGCAAATATGATCACGTTTCAGAATTCCGCAGCTTGCTCAGGTGGCTCCCAATTCGCCTTCGTCGGAATACTCATATTTTTGCTATTCTCTATGGCATTCTCTTTAATCCCTGTACCCCTAGATATTTAAAATAACGTTTTACGTTCCTTCATGACACACATACAAGATCCTTGAGGTCGTCGGATTCATTGGAATTGGCAATACATATGCATTCCACAAAATTTTATGATAAATCTTTTACTGTACAAGCTGTAAGATTGTGGAATGCATTACCTGTGTCCATTAGGCGTGCGCAATCACTGCCTGTGTTTAAGAATATGGTCAAAGAATTTTATCTTATGTCTTGACTGCATATTTCCTGTCAGTATTTAACGTTATATTTCGTTCCTGAATGAATTTGAATTTGTATATTTATTGATGTGTAGGTCTGTGTGTTTATTTTATAATGTTATAATATCCCTGTATATTCTACTAATGCACTATTATTTTGGTATATTGTATGTATTGGATAGATGTAGGTATGTTTATTTGTCTGTACCTTGGATTCTCTTAAAATTTTAGTTGAATGTATTTATATATATTTTTTTCCTTTTTTATATAGGTCTATTATTATATATGATTAATTTATTGTTTATTATTTCTTACACCAACGACTACCCACTAGGTATATTTTTGGTTTTTTTTGAATATGTGTCCATCCAAAGGTTACCTGTAAGAAATTGCTTTTAGCGATAAGGCCGCCGATTGTACATATCAATATACCTGTATAATCCTTTGCTATTATATTGTGATTGGTTGGATAAAGAATATTCTATAAATATAGACAAACATGCAGAAAGTGAAATGGGCGCGTATAGTATGTCTTTGCCTACCCCTTTGAGCAGGCGCGTGCGGTCTATAGAAGCAAATAAGCACTGCATACCCTAGCCCACAATCCCAATACTACAAGTTGTATAAATAAATAATTCCCATACAATGAAATATGTTTTAGTGCCATCTATTAGTATTTTAGGGAACTAGTAACCTAACACCTAGCAGTATGTATGGAGGTCAGTGCCTTATCGGCGAATCGTATCGCGACACAAGCAGAGCTGCGCGCGCATTTATGCAAAGCTGATGTATGCTTTTTGAAATCATATTTTTATAGTGCAAATCATTTGTATGTGTGTGTCAATTTTACGATTGTGTGCGAAATTATGAGTCGCGGTGGAAGCACAGCCTCTGAGTATAAAGCAACGTATTTAAGTAGTCGTCAAAAATAGAATAGTTGTTTCGAATATAGATCTATTTTTTTAGGTAGTATAATATAAATAAATATCCATCACGCCTTATCCCTGAAGGGGTGGCAGAGGCATATTATATGCCCACTTTTCACCGTGTGGATTCCTGTCCCACGTAATAGGTGGTGAGCCCATTGCCGTGTTGAAATAGACAGACACAGGTTGTGGCTACCTGCTGTTGAAATTTTCAAGCCGCCCATAAGGCCTTCAACCGGGCTTAACGACTGCCATTTTACTGGCAACCGGGACCAACGGCTTAACGTGCCTTCCGAAGCACGGAAACGCTCGCAAATGTAAATACCACAAAGTGGTCACCCATCCGAGGACCAGCCATAGTGAAAGTTGCGTAACTCCGTGATCGTTTACAGAACACTGAGACTGCGGGGCCACGAGCGCTTCAATTAGATATCAAATCTGTAGTATAATATGAATACGCCATTTGTAATTAAAATATTGTTTCACTACAAAGAGCTGTCGAGTGAATTTAAGGGCCGTGTTTGATATCTAATTAATAATTAATTACTTAGTTTACTAGAATTACTGTGAATTATGGAAAATTATAGCTGTGAGATCAATTATGGAAAATTATAGCTGTGACATCTGTGCTGGTGATGTGTGTTTAAATAAAATAAAAACTCGTGTTTTCTCGACGTTGTCGTTTGATGAAAAATACAATATTATTGTCAGAGGTAGGTTTTCTTGATTTTTCTCTTAAAATTTTCTGATTAGTTTTTAAGTTTTAATTTAAGTACAGGAAAGTATTTAGGAAATTCAGTATTTTAGGAAATAATAAATTACGTAAAATTAAAAAAATCGTAATTCAAATTATTAACTAAAATAACAAAATATGTCTCTTTATTTTGGTTTGACAAAATAAAATTACATAGAAATAGAAATAATTACAAAAACTTTAAAATAATCATACAAAGAGTAACCGTTTGTACTAGGATTAGAACTCGGGCCTCTTACGTCTCAGCCGAGCAGCATACACCCAAACCACACAGCTACGTTACTGCAATTTCCAAATTAGTGTTCACTTCACTGAGATTATTTATTATAATAATAAGATAATTTATTTCCATAAAAAAAGGTACAGTGCAACAAGCAATGGAGAACCTTATGTGATAATAATATAAAAGTAGCTTAAATTCTATAACAAATATCAAATAATCTGTTGCAGTTTATAATAACCCTACCTCTTAAACTAGGGTGACCTGTATCATAAGAGGCAGTGATCGTCGCTAATATGTTTCTTAAGATTATTTGTTCATTTAGAGTGGCGTGTTACGCTTCATTAGTTTGGATTAGTAAGTGTGTAAGAGAACTTTAGAAATGCGTGTCTGTGAATGTATGGAAGAACTTGGTATGCTAGAGTAAAGATGTACGTGGGCGTGCGCCCGTGCTGTGTGTGTGTGTGTGAGGGTGTCAGAACGTGTGCTTATATGTGGGTCCATGTCATGTCTGTCTAATGTTATGGTAGTTTTGGATACTATTATTAAGATTAATTTACCATAAATTTTATGATATGAATGACAATATAGATTCTGTTTCAGAGCAGTCCTGCTTAAGGAGCCAAGAAGTCACAATTGGTTTAATTTTGTTCTTATTTAGATCTATTATGTCTAATTTTTTATGTACCTTCTTATATATATGTAAATGTAACTCATGTAGTATTGGTGTTTTGCAAATGTGGTTTTATGGCGAGTCATTGCCGGATAACAAGTACGTTTGCTAGGGTCTGATGGAGAGACACAAGTATGCCTTCTAAGGATCGAGCGAAGGATAAAAAGCTGACGAACCGTTAAAATCTTACAATCCAGATATAATTGGGTAGTTGGGTATCGGAACGGCTTTCGAGTCATAACTTTAAGATTAGCTCTCTGCGCTCTCTCAACTTTCAGAAAATTGGTCTTTATTGCTCCTCCCCAAATAATTATTTTATTATTATTTAATTACGTAAATTTGGCTGGCAAGCTGTGTACCCAAATAAATTATTTTAAAAATTATATTAAACAAGATCAAAATAAAATTTGGACCTTTAACGGATATTCAGATTTAAATAATTTTCAATTATGTAAGTAATGTTATTTATTTATTTTTGCTTATTTCGCACCGCGTGGACAATGTACGTCGACTACGAGCAGCGCCCGCTTTTGTCATTGTTCATCATATTATCGTGATATATGTTCCGATAATCACTACATTTACTATTCCATACAAATTGTTTAGTACCACGTCGTACTCCATAGTTTCGCCGCGCGCATTATATAAAATATGACGTTTTTTGCCGCGCTTTCAAAAACAGACATTGACTGGTTCGTCGCCAATGTTTGATGGTTTGCCGCGCAAAGTCGATACGCCGCTTTACACTACTACTGCTAGTAACGTGATTTTTACCATGCATTAATTTTATTCTTTCATCGAGTATCAGATATTTGGCTTCTGTTACATACGCCATGACCACGAATCTACTAAAGCTCGCATTTATTATATTTGTTGATTTTTTTATATTACTCTTGTTTTTTACTATTATTACATTTTTAATGTTAATGATGAATAAATAGGTATATTAAGTTTTTTTATTTACTCGTATTTTTATTTTCAGATCGATCTAGATGTTATTCAATTTCATAGCTGTCCTCCAGTTATTGAATGTAAATGTATTCCCAAATAAAATTAAATTATTGTCACCCTGGTAGAACATCATATGAGACATCATTATTTTTAATTTAACAAGAGTTGTAAACTGGAGGGTAAAACAATACGTTATTATAATGAGGTTAATATGCCGAATAAATTGAAGTTCAGACCAAAATCCTAGCAATTATAGGTAGTGAGTTAAGAGCCTACAAAGTAGCGTTTCGTTCGCGCGGCCACGGACTTTTTGTTTTGGACCGATATCTCCTGTTTAACTAAACTTTAGAAGTATTTATTGCTTTCATTAGTTTCGACAAATTAAGATCCTTCTTGTGTTAATTTTACTATAAGAAATCGTAAGGTTTAAAAAATAATCAACATAAAAGAAACAACGAGTGGAGGATTGCGCGGCCATAACTTCAAAGGCGAATATTTCGTAAAATATTGCTCTAGAGCTTAAACTTCTTTTTACGTCAATTTTTAACAAATTCAATCTTTAATTGACAAAAAGAATTAGATCTTTAACCCATGTAGTTGCTGAGATCTCCGTGGCCGCGCAATCCTCCACGTTTCGTTCGCGCAGCCAACTTCTTCTTTATTTATACTGGTGCTAATTCTGTTGTTGACATCACTAATCTAAATTTCTCTAATATTTTCTAATTTTTGTTAATAGATTGCCAAATGCTGTTCTGTTATTAAGTCGAACTAAAGTTGGTGATATCATAAATAGCACTTAATTCGTATCTGATGTCACTAAAATTCATTTTATGTGATAAAATTGAACAAGACGTAAAAAATGTACATAGACAGTCGAATGTAAATACATGCCGACTAACTTGATGATTGAACTGCCTATGTACATTTTTTCACGTTACAACGTTTTAAAAGTTTTCACGTTTCAAACGGTTACTAAAATTAATAATCGACCCACTAAAATTAGACGTCACCTACATCTAATTTTAGTGAAAATTTCTAAATTTTGTGTGACGTTAAATTTGTATCTGACATCACTAAAATTCATTTTATGTGATAAAATTCAACAAAAAGTGAAAAATATACATAGACAGTGCAATCACTAAGTTAGTCGGCATGTAAATACCTACATGTTTTGTTGAATTTTATCACATAAAAGGGATTTAATGATGTCAGATACAAATTTAGTGCTGTTTATAATATCACCAAGTTTAGTTCAACGTAATAACAGAATAACATTTGGCAATCTCTAAATAAAAATTGTAAAAATTTTAACGGTGAAAAGTGGGCATATAATATGCCTCTGCCACCCCTTCGGGGATAAGGCGTGATGGATATTTTAGAAAATTTTAGAGAAATTTAGTTTAGTGGTTTCAACAACAGAATTAGCACCAAATGACAAATTTTTGGTTCGTTGTATTCGGTTTTGACAAATTTTTGATGGAGTGCTTTTTTTGATTGGACACCGTGGTGGAGCAATCGAAACGCACACGCACTGAGATCTGGGACGATTTACACAAAAAAATTGAGCTGAGACTGACTGATTTTCTCTATAAACATTTATTTCGGAGTCGAGTGATGGTCTCTTTGGCCAATGGGACCACACGGTTAAATGATTTTTCTATCGACCCATCAATGGGACCACGGAATGGAAGCAGTTTTCTATTGATACAACCTTGTACCTGGCACCCAACTAGAAACATAGTCGATGACCCACGTAACATCCAGGATCATATTCTGAATCTTCCAGTAATGATGACGAGGCAAAATGGGTTCCTCTCAATCACATGACCGTTCAGACTGCCGTTCAAAACGATTCTCTTTGACAACAAAATACTCCAGAGCACTCTCTGGAGTTAGTCCCAGAATGACATTTATCAGCATCGCTACACCACATTGAGATTTTAAAATTTTCTGGTTTAAAACTTTACAACTTACACCACATTTTAGTTACAACTTTACGACCGAATACACTACTTGTTGATGCATAAACCAGTTTTCAACGTTTTGGGAATTCAACATTTTGAGAATTCAACATTTTGCAAATTCAACATTTTGAGAATTCAACATTTCGCAAATTCAACATTTTTGGGAATTCAACATTTTGCGATTCAACATTTTGGGAATTCAACATTTTGAGAATTCAACATTTTGCAAATTCAACATTTTTGGGAATTCAACATTTTGGGATTAAACATTTTGGGAATTCAACATTTTGAGGATTCAACATTTCGCAAATTCAATATTTTGAGAATTCAACATTTTGCAAATTCAAAATTTTTGGGAATTCAACATTTTGCAAATTCATCATTTTTGGGAATTCAACATTTTGAGGATTCAACATTTTGCAAATTCAACATTATGGGCCGGAGCGAACTGGTGATGCAACATCGCCCAGCTTATAAAGTACCTAGTACCCAACATTTGCAACATTCGCAAATTAAACATTTTGAGAATTCAACATTTTGCAAATTCAAAATTTTTGGGAATTCAACATTTTGCAAATTCATCATTTTTGGGAATTCAACATTTTGAGGATCCAACATTTTGCAAATTCAACATTATGGGCCGGAGCGAACTGGTGATGCAACATCGCCCAGCTTATAAAGTACCTAGTACCCAACATTTGCAAAATAGTTCTAAAAGTTGTTGCTTCTAAGATGAAGCACTCGTGTAGTATTTCTATAAAAAGTAGTTGTAATCTTTATGACTGCGGATTTACTCTATATTTAGCAGACCTATTTTGAATGTGCATTTTAAAATGCAACCCACAAAATATGTATAACTAAAATATATCTTATTCAAAACATTTATTATTAGCAGAATGCAGAATGAAAGCGGATGAAAGGTTGTCGTCCAATTTCCGGGATAATGCCAAGCTCTTCTGGAAAGAGGTAGGTAAGACCCGGAGTTGTTCGGCAATCTGCAGTATGAATAAAGTGCTTAGTGTTAACAATGACGTCCTAACAGACCAAACTGAGGTCCTGCAGAGATGGAGTGAATATTATGGAAAGATGTATGCAAGAAAAGACAGAGATACCACATCGGGAAGTGGAGCTCATTTCGATGCTCCGGATCCCGAGGTCATTGAAGTCATTAGTATGAAAGAAATAGAACAAGCGATAAGAAGTATGAAATGTGGTAAGGCTGCGGGAAAAGACAGAGTTACTGCTGAGATGATCAAGTACGGTGGGTCGCGTGTCTGGGACACACTGTCTGTTATGCAACTTGTGCTGGCGGACGGGTGAAGTCCCGGATGACTGGCGAGTAGCAGTTGTAGTACCTATTTACAAAGGTAAAGGCTCGCGGCTAAACTGCTCCAGCTACAGGGCGATCAGCTTAGCTAGTAAGGTCTATGCAAAGGTTATAACGGCACGAATACAAGAAAAGTCTGAAAGGTATTTATGGGAGGCTCAATGCGGATTCCGACGTGGAAGAGGTTGCATGGATCAAGTGTTTTCTCTCCGCATGATCGCGGAAAAGTTTCTGGCTGTCAGCCAGAAGGTTTTCTGCGTTTTTGTGGATCTAGAGAAAGCATTTGATAACGTGAGAGAAACGCTGTGGGACTTGCTGCCCGGATATGGTGTGGACGGCTCGCTACTGCGGGCAATACAGTCGCTTTATAGGGACTGTAAGGCTTGCGTGCGAGTAGGGGGGGTGGGGGGGGGGGGGGTGTCACCTCTTTTTGATGTCTGTACAGGCGTCAAACAGGGATGTGTCAAGTCCGTCTGGCTGTTTCTGGACAGTTGCCTGCAGAAGTTTTTAATATTTTAGTATAGTTTTTAATATATTAAGATTTTAATATGGGTGTGAATTTGGGTGACTTTACAGTAAACTGTCTGCTGTACGCTGATGATGCGGTGCTCATGGCCTCATCAGAAGCCGACCTTCAGGCATTAGTCACTAATATGAAAGAGGAGTGTGAAAGTAAGGGTCTTCGCTTGAATGCAAGTAAAACTAAGGTTCTAGTATTTGAAAGAGGTGACGTAAGAACTAAATGCGAGATTAGGGTAAACCAGGAACGTCTAGAGCAAGTGAATGAAATTGTGTATTTAGGAAGTATGTTTAGCGCGGATGGAAGATGTGATTCGGATGTAGAACGGCGAGTAGCTGCCGGAAACAAAGTTAACGGTGCTTTGTCCCAGTTAGTAAAGCGACAAAGCATCGTAAAAGAAGCACGAATGGCGATTCATAACGCAGTGCTAGTGCCAACTTAGCTTTACGGTAGTGAAACCTGGGTATGTCAGCAGATGCATGAAAGTAAATTGAATGCTGTGGAGATGCGATCACTTTGACAATTGTGCGGCGTTACCTTGGCCGACCGAATAAGTAACGAAGTGATACGCAATATGGCAGGTTTGAATGAAGGTGTCAGCGTTAAGCTGGAAAAGGGCGTGCTCCGTTGGTTTGGACACTTCCAACGAATGAGTGAGGAACGATTGACGAAGAATATATATTGTTCAAAAGTAGAGGGTAGAAGGAGTCGGGGTAGGCAGAGACTTACATATGAAGACCACGTGAGCAGATTGCTCAAAAGTACTCGGATACCCAGACGTGCGTGTATGAAGCGATTGATGAATCTCGAAGAAGCGAAAGAAGTATGCATGGATCGTGAAGCCTGGCGATCTGTCCTCTCTGACTACCCCGTCAGGGATACAGTGTGAAGATAGTTAGTTAGACTATAGAAGTAATACTATTTTTATCTTTGGTACTAGAAGTTCGTAAAATGAAGGGTAAATAAAAATAGAAATAAAACGTAGATAAATTTTCCTTTCTCAATATATTTTCCCATAACTCTAATTAATACATTAATTAGAATATCGATTAATTTATTTTTAACACTAAAAAACTGAATGGGTTTTTCTTCATTGCTGGAAATCGATATTTCTCGTATACTATTTTCTGTTTAGACATTAGTAGCACCGGTTTCACCTGTAACAATTTGAAACCTATTTTTTCACATGTTTTATATTTTTCTTTCAAGTAAGGTTACAAATTTCATATAAAGGGTATTGTGGAGAATCAAACATTCTCGGTTTGTAGAAAACACCCGAGTAGGTTAGGGCCTAAGCAAACTTTTTTTTAACGTGTGGAAGTCCCCTCGGATGTCATGCCGGACTCGAACCGGCTAAAACCACACGGTCTCTGCCTAATTGTCTATTGCCGGACGCCCCGGGTAACTCCTCGGAGATATGTCCAATAGGGCCTCCACAGACTAGCATCTTGTAGTATTTGCAACCGGTGACTTAGTAGCTTTTTAGAAGCCAAATGCAGCGACCGAGCGCTTCCCCCACACACTTAAAAATGCCAGAAACGTCGACTGAATCACCTTTCAAGACGCTAAACAGTATTCGAGCATTTTTTTAAAATAGATTCAGTCATACTGTTCTTTGAAAAACTATCTATAATCGTGTTTAAATTTTAGAAATTGGTACAATGTAGGTGAAAACAAAAGGATATGTCGTGTGAAATATAACCGAGACCGCGACATAATGCGTTCTCGGCAGTTTTGTGCACACATCACTATTTGTCCCGAGAAAGAAACTTCTACATCAAGAAAAGACATTTTCATATAATCTTCGAGACGTCTAACTATAAATTTGATATGTTCGCCTATACATCTCCGAAAGAATAACCTAAACATCTTTTGCATCAGATGTTTTATTATTAGGTCTGATCAATGAACAGTGATCAAAATAATAGAAGCTTTTTTTTTGACGTTTTGTATGGTTACGCAATTTAATAACCATTGCAATTGTCATAAAGATGTAGAGAAGATTTTCTGAATTCTTTTATGGCCTTCAACATGACTTAACGACTGCCATGTTACTGGTAACCGGGACCAAGGAATAACGTGTTTTCCGAAGAGTGCTTACGCTTATAAATGGAAAGGCCATAAAGGGCTTACTCAACCAAGAACCAGGCCGTAGCGAAAGATGCTTGAAGGAGTGATCGTTTACAGAACGTGTTACAGGAGGATCCGTTTGTTAGTAACCTCATGTTTGTTAATTTAAAAAAAAAAATTTACTGAACTGTAATTAACGTATTTCATGTCGAAACAGAAATAGATATAATCAAAATATAGAAAATCTTACCTCTTTCTTTCAGCGTCGATGATTGATGTTGATGATCTATTTTGCTATCTTTTTTCCATAGGTTACCTAAAGAGAAAAAATAAAAATTATTTCATCTCCCTATGTCAAGTGTAGTAGTAATGGAGTAGTTGTACTCAGACGTGTACGGTAGTCAACATGGTTGTTTGGGTTCGCTCTGTTGAGGGAGACCTGAGGGTCTAGTCATCATTGTAGAATGCCTAAATTATTAGTAACATTTTTCTTTCGCGGAGGAAATTAAATAAAGAAAATTCATAAAATATACCTAAAAGCGTATACAAATGACCAGACAGGGCGGAGTCCAAGAAAAATATTAATTAAAAAATAAATATATATAGATTACCGGTAGTGGTTCTATCGCTGCTCTCTTTCAATGTCAGATTCTAGAACAATAAATAGGTAGCTTTTATTTTGGTGTACTTACATTCAGAATAGTTCAGTTGCTGAGAGGGTGTACTCAGACGTGTACGGTAGTCAACATGGTAGCACAGCCGAAAGACATACAGTCGGTCGACGAAGCTGTCTAGACAGAGCAATCGTGCGGGGGACAAGGGACGAGACGCGGGAGGGTTTGTCCCGAGCTGCGAACAAAATATTGTTAGTGGCTCGGGACAGTCTTTCAGGGCTGACGCATTCACGACCGCTTGCTATGATTTTTGAATTTTTGTATAGATTTCTTTAATTCATGGGGTTTTTAATATTCTAAATACAAATTTCGTGTTCATTTTGCAATCCAATATGGCCGCCGCGCCATGGATATAAAATTTCATGTTGGGTATCGTATAAGGGGTTTTTTAGTATACTAAGTACGAATTTCGTGTTAATTTTGCAATCCAATATGGCCGCCGAGCCGTGGTTATAAAATTTCATGTTGGGTATCATATAAGGGGTTTTTGGTATGCAGAGTACGAATTTAGTGTTAATTTTGCAATCCAACATGGCCGCCGCGCCGTGACTTTAAAATTTCATGCTGGGTATCGTGTAAGGGGTTTTTTGGTATGCTGAGTACGAATTTCGTGTTAATTTTGCAATCCAATATGGCCGCCGCACCGTGGTTTTAAAATTTCATGTTGGGTATCATATAAGGGGTTTTTTGGTATGCTGAGTACGAATTTCGTGTTAATTTTGCAATCCAATATGGCCACCGCGCCGTGGTTTTAAAATTTCATGCTGGGTATCGTATAAGGGGTTTTTTGGTATGCTGAGTACGAATTTCGTGTTAATTTTGCAATCCAATATGGCCGCCGCGCCGTGGTTATAAAATTTCATGTTGGGTATCGTATAAGGGGTTTTTTGGTATGCTGAGTACGAATTTCATGTTAATTTTGCAATCCAATATGGCCGCCGCGCCAACTGTTATAAATTTCATGTTGGGTATCGCATAAGATTATTATGGTATGCGGAGCCACACATATGGGATTATAACTTTACTCTATACTATGTTATCCTGTGTTCAAGTTTTTCGTCATAATTAATATTTAAACTTGTTCAAATCGTAACCAATATTTTTTTGTTGAAAACAACAGTAGCATTAAGTCCAGTTAGTCAAAAACCGAAAATATTTATCATTAACTCATTTACTACTAATAATATACCTAATATACCCGACGAACTTCGTATCTCCATAGAATTTGGTTTTTTTTTCTTAGAGTGCTCATCGGGGCGGTGACAAATTGAACATTTATTAAAAAAATATTATTAATAATATATACCCCTCGAGGACAGTCGTTATCTTTTATAGGATTAACGCAACCCTATGAGGGTATAGTAGATTCGCTTTTTGAGTCATCCACTTTCTGATATCAACAAAAAAATGTATCAGAAAGTTATTGAAAAGCTCACATCTGCAGGGCAGCTTGTGGCGAGCTGAATGTGCGTGGCTACACATCGGTCCCGATTCCTCAGAGTTTTGTTGCCCTTCTGCACCGGTTAGCATTTAATGGGCTAACGGGTAAGCAGTGAGAGTGCTACTCCCGGGAGTGCAGCAAATCTCAACTTTGGCTTGCCTTAATTGGCCGGTCAGAGGGAGGGAGCCAGAGCTATATGCTCGGGGGTGGAAGTGTCATTTTCAAGGGCATAACTACGGGGAAGCCCGCTCCGGGTCTGACCCGCTATGGTGAAACCGGCGCCGCACCGCTCGACACCCCAAGCCGCTCACACCGGTGTTGCCTCCTGTCGCCTTACAGGCTTATCATGCCTATGGCGATTGTATAGGGGGCCCATCTATTGAGTTGGCGAGTCACCGTCTGCCAAAATTAGGATTATCAGATATAAAATGGCAGACGCCGCCTTTATCCATAGTTATAATCACCTAGTTCATCAAACCCCCAACCCAATAGCCCATTTCTTAGTTAGCATATTATACAATAGTTTAACTCCCATTGGAGGTGATCCATTACCGTTCTTCTACATAAGTGGGCGTGGACTATCTGCAGTGAGGGTCCCATTCCCTATTAGATTAAAATTCTCAAAGGGCCTCTGCGCGTTGGACCTATGTCTCCATGTAAGCCTACCAAAAGCCCGGGTATCTTCAAGAAAAAAAAACGAAGATACTCGTGAAAAGAAGAAACATATTAATATGAGATCACACATGTCAGCTCACCCTTGTTTGAATTCCCAGTTCCCATCCCCAGCTTCCAGTTCCCATTTCTCATCCCTAGTTCTCATCGTCAATTCTCATTCCTGGTTCATGCTCCCATTCCCTTGATTTTTTTTATAACGACACGGTGGCCATTATGGATTGCGAAATTAACACGAAATTCGTGCTCAGCATACCAAAAAGCCCCTTATACGATACCCAACATGAAATTTTATAACCACGGCGCGGCGGCCATTTTGGATTGCAAAATTATTACTAAATTCGTACTCAGCATACCAAAAAACCCCTTATTCGATACCCAACAAGAAATTTGACGACCACTACGCGGCGGCCATATTGGATAGCAAAATTAACACGAAATTCGTACTCAGCATACCAAAATACCCTTTATATCGTATAAAGGGTGACCCAACATGAAATTTTATAAGAATAGTTCGGCGGCCATATTGATTGCTAGAAACCCCATAATTTTATATCTACTACGCGGCAGCCATTTCGTAAACGCTTTCTCATAAAAAAAACTATCGATTCAACATGAAATGAACCTTATTTACTTCCGTGTGCGGCAATTGATGAAATCTCAGATCCTTTTTTTAAATCGGTATTTATATTATTGATTTATTATATATACATACTAGTTGACGCCCGCGGCTTCGCCCGTGTAGAGAAGTTTTCCCGTTCCCGTTTCCCATAAGAACTTGTTCCCGGGATAAAAAGTGTATGTGTTATTCCGATGTATAAGCTATATTATTGTAAAGTTTCATTAAAATCTATTCAGTAGTTTTTACGTGAAAGAGTAACAAACATCTCTACAAACTTTCACATTTATAATTATTAAGATATTATATTATAATGTTGATAGTTGAATGCGAGTACGAGTTAATAAATAAATTATAAAAAACATCAGCCTTGTAAACTTGTGACAACCCTACAAGCATCACTGTCTAGACGTTGTCGGCATTTTTGTCAACTTCAAAGGCGTAACGCTACTGATAGGTTTACTCTTTATACTGTGATGGTAGTTTGGGTTCGCTCTGTTGAGGGAGACCTGAAGGTCTGGTCATCATTGTGGTGACTTAATAGTTTTACATTTACTCTTAGCTTTATTTCGCCGTTTATTAACAGCATCTGACTTTGAAACAAAGCGCCGGTTCCCTCTGAACCTCTCGTTACGAGAAACATTAGCGAGGGTTATGCCAGTAAGAGCTCCTTATAAACAGAGTTTTATGGGACGGATGTGAGTGAAACAGCGAACTATGAATTAGGCATTAGCCCGGTTCACTCTACCCAGCTTCGAGTAATTTGAAACATACTCAAACTGGGGTACCAACTTCAGCTTTATATTGATTTGACAATGACTAAACTATTGTTTATAAGGGCGTCAGGGTAGTCTGTCAGTCACCAATTTTTTTATAAGAATGAGTAGACATCAATCTAAGGGTTTCCTGGTATCCGAACAGTCATTTCAAAACATTTGTTGCAGAGACGTTGGATAGAATGATGGAAATAATATACTTACAATGATCAACTGCAGTATGATTGAAGAAGAAAATGATTGAGATGAATTTTGCCAAGAACACTTTCATATCTGCAAAAAATATAACAAATTATAACTACAATAATTATATTGGTCGTGTCTTAATTTTAATTGGTTTAATTTTCAGTGAAGATAGTTATGCTAACAGCATTAAATGTCAGATGTCCCTATCTGTAATCATCATTTCTATTATTTTATAGGTGAAGGCTCCGTAGTGATATTTGATCTACAAAACTTTTCAATTGTTTGGCAAACTGGTTTTATTGATTATTAACAAATTGTCATTAATTATGATTAAGTCCATTTGAGTAGCCAAGTGCCTTCTAGATTGGAGTGTGGTTAAATGGTAGCCAACATATTAAAACAATGTTTAGATAAATTAACAATAATAATTTTACCTGTTTGAGTTGAGCTGTCCAAAAATTCGGAAATCTAAAAAAGAAAAGAAATAAATTATTAGAAAATAAATTTATATGTAATTAATAAATCTTAAAATGATTAAAAACTCAGATATATAAGGTAGTCAACATGGTGGTTTGGGTTCGCTCTGTTGAGGGAGACCTGAAGGTCTGGTCATCATTGTGGTGACTTAATAGTTTTACATTTACTCTTAGCTTTATTTCGCCGTTTATTAACAGCATCTGACTTTGAAACAAAGCGCCGGTTCCCTCTGGACCTCTCGTTACGAGAAACATTAGCGAGGGTTATGCCAGTAAGAGCTCCTTATAAACAGAGTTTTATGGGACGGATGTGAGTGAAACAGCGAACTATGAATTAGGCATTAGCCCGGTTCACTCTACCCAGCTTCGAGTAATTTGAAACATACCCAAACTGGGGTACCAACTTCAGCTTTATATTGATTTGACAATGACTAAGCTATTGTTTATAAGGGCGTCAGGGTAGTCTGTCAGTCACCAATTTTTTTATGAGAATGAGTAGACATCAATCTAAGGGTTTCCTGGTATCCAAACAGTCATTTCAAAACATTCGTTGCAGAGACGTTGATAGAATGATAGAAATAATATACTTACAATGATCAACTGCAGTATGATTGAAGAAGAGAAGAAGATTGAGATGAATTTTGCCAAGAACACTTTCATATCTGCAAAAAATATAACAAATTATAACTACAATAATTATATTGGTCGTGTCTTAATTTTAATTGGTTTAATTTTCAGTGAAGATAGTTATGCTAACAGCATTAAATGTCAGATGTCCCTATCTGTAATCATCATTTCTATTATTTTATAGGTGAAGGCTCCGTAGTGATATTTGATCTACAAAACTTTTCAATTGTTTGGCAAACTGGTTTTATTGATTATTAACAAATTGTCATTAATTATGATTAAGTTCATTTGAGTAGCCAAGTGCCTTCTAGATTGGAGTGTGGTTAAATGGTAGCCAACATATTAAAACAATGTTTAGATAAATTAACAATAATAATTTTACCTGTTTGAGTTGAGCTGTCCAAAAATTCGGAAATCTAAAAAAGCAAAGAATTAAATTATTAGAAAATAATTTTATATGTAATTAATAAAACTTAAAATGATTTAAAACTCAGATATATAAGGTAGTCAACATGGTGGTTTGGGTTCGCTCTGTTGAGGGAGACCTGAAGGTCTGGTCATCATTGTGATGTTATGTCTTAAATTATTAACGTACGCCGCCACAAATGCTAGAAACATATCGTAAGTTTCAAAAAAAATAGTGCAATGGTTACCTGTAATGGTTTTAGTACTTCTTTTTCTCTCTTAATCTTTAATTGTTGGACTCTAGAACAATAAAAAATAGCTGTTTACTTTGGTTTACATCGAGTTTAAGGAAGTGACTGAGTGGGTGTACTCAGATGTGTACGGTAGTCAACATGGTTAGTTTGGGTTCGCTCTGTTGAGGGAGACCTGAAGGTCTGGTCATCATCGTGATACATACAAACAGGCTTTAATATTATTTGAAAAAAAAAAAAAAAAAAAAAAAAAAAAAAAAAAAAAAAAAAAAAAAAAAAAAAAAATTGAAAACCAATCACATCAAAGGAAAATAATGCACCAGTACATAGGACAGAATTATTCTAATATTTTAATGCAGGGGAAGCAAGACAAAAATGTTGTGATGTTTGTAGTCTGGCGTCAATGATATTTTAAAACACGGTCTAATCAGATTGTGCTATTAGCATTAGCACCCTGCACTGCATTAGACAAGGGAACATATCTTTGTGTTAGAAAAATAAAGGAAGCGCTCGTGGCCCCGCGGTCTCAGTGTTCGGTAAACGATCACTGAGGTACGCAACTTTCACTATGGCTGGTCGTCGGATGGGTGACCACTTTGTGGCATTTACATTTGCGAGCGTTTCCGTGCTTCGGAAGGCACGTTAAGCCGTTGGTCCCGGTTGCCAGTAAAATGGCAGTCGTTAAGCCTGGTTGAAGGCCTTATAGGCGGCTTAAAAAATTTCAACAGCAGGTAGCCACAGCCTGCGTCTGTCTATTTCAACACGGCAACGGGCTCACCACCTATTACGTGGGACAGGAATCCACACGGTGAAAAGTGGGCATATAATATGCCTCTGCCACCACTTCGGGGATAAGGCGTGATGGATATTTATTTTTATTTATTTAGAAAAATAAACAGAAATTGTAATTACCTTTCATTTGTGTTGCGACATTCATCAAGTGTTGTGACCTCACGTTCAGTTACTGTAGTCCGTTGTTGTGCCTACAACCATAAATAAAATTGTTTTTATTTCGGTTAATGTGAAGTGTACTTTAGTTGCTGAGTGGGTGTACTCAAACAGGTAGTCATATAGTCAACATGGTAGTTTGGGTTCACTCTGTTGAGGGAGACCTGAAGGTCTGGGTCATCTTTGTATTTATATTTCTAATATATATTCAGAAAAGTTTTGATATTTTATAAGAAATTTTGTTTTCGGCTTTCAGAGATTTTATTTAAATTTGGCCTTTGAGGAGTAATTATTGTATGTTGCTTTCAGTTTGGGTGACTCTTATGTATAACATATATTTAGAAATATGTAAGTATGTATATCAGTTGCCTAGACACCATAGTACAAGCTTATAGCTTAGGTTGGGCTAGATGGCGATGAGTAAGTGTCCCAAAATATTTATTAATGATAAATTATGAAACCCCACACTCGGCTCAGAGTAAAATATCTTACCTAAGATACTCCCAATTGACGATAAAGACAGCTTCCACCTGTGAAATATTAATTTACTTTAAAGGAATTGAAATAGAAATGTATATTTAAGAGCATTTGTGTATTTATCAGTGGAGATAGTTATGCTATCAGCATTAAGAATCTGATGTCCCTATCTGTAGTCATTATATTAATGAATGCAATGGCTAGCTGTCCGAAAATTTTGTTTGTCTAGTTGTATGATGATAATGATTTTTTTTTTAATATATTAATATTATAAAAGATTTGACCAAAGTACACTTACATGCCATTGTTAAATATTGAGTCACATCATACACAAGCAAAACATTCTGTGAACAAAAGAAACACTAGTTGTAACAAAAACAACTTAATCGATATAAACCAAGAAAATGTTCACATAGAAATCAGTTGGGATAGTTATGTGAACAGCATCGGTAATCAGATGTCCCTATCTATAATCATCATATTTTTTATCAGACTATTATTAAGAGAACTGAAGCCTGAGTATTGTTCAGCCATTGAGCATCATATAAACAAACTTAATCAACTATTTAAAAAAAGTACCAGTTACGGTACCAGTAAAGAATCGAAATCGTCGCTCAATAGTGAAGTGTTCAGGAACGGAAATGAAAACAACTACAGCGTGCGGTCAGGTTCGCGTGTATTTCGAGACTAAATAAACATAATATTATACAATGCTCACAGCTGTGGTAGGTAGGTACATCAATACAACATTAGGTGCGTATCACGCAGGCGAATCCTCACGTACATTACAAATAGAAAGCCAACGGTACAATTTTGACAGGTTTTCGTAGTCTACTATTACCATCGTTCTCCAATAGACTTCTATCGGTAGGCCGACAGACTTCTAGTAACACGTACCGCGCCAGTAGCAGCATTTGTGGTAGTCTACTAACATTTCGACAGCTAAAAACAGCGATTCTTGTTCTAATCTACGCCGTGTCAATAGCAGACTCGGCCCCCCATGGCGCTTGCAACAGTGCCGAAATATCGGAAACTCAATAATACATGGTAAATATCCCATTAATTGTAATTTAAAAAAAAACATTACCTGACAATATATTAATCTTCCTCTCTGCACCTCTGTTGTTGGCGAGCAACTTCTGTCTGTAAATAAAGAAATATAATATTAAAGCTTAATGTTAAAATCATTTGCTGTTTGAAACAGTTTTGACATAATCAGATAGGAGCGAAAGACAATACAGTTATACATCAAAGTGTATATTCAGATGAACTATGAAATCATCATTTGAGCCGGCATCAGTTAAATAAATAGTGAGAAGTTGTCATTTATAGCTTTTTTGCTGGCTCATGAATAAAATTCCTTTTTTTTTATGAAAAGATAGTTTCATTAAGAGACAGAAATTGAAGAAAAATAGTAAGATCCTATTTAAAACTCACCTTGTTTCTTTCTTTTGTGGCAGTAAGTAGTATAAGCCTGAAAACGTAAGTGATTTTTTTTATTATAATGCACCAAAAATACTGAAGTAGTGAATTAATTTTCATTGATCAGATAGGAGCGAAAGACAAAATACGTTGTACATCAAAACATTCAGATGAACTATGAAATCATCATTTAAAAGCCTTTTTGGTGAGTGAGCATACAGATTTAAATACGCTTAACCGCTTTAAGTGGATTAAGCCTTTAATTACACTTTATATATGTATGCTACCTGAATTAGTTCAATTCTAGTACGGCAACAGCTACCTAAACATATTGGAAATGAATTTTTACAAACCTTAGCACAGCCATTTCATCCTCCTCTCAGCTGGAGCGCCACATAGCTTAAATGGTGTGATAGATTCTCTCGAAGATCAGTCTACTTTCTTCTTTTGACTGTGCCAGAAGGTATTGCACGATCCCCCACAGTCTCCATGGACATTTTTCACCCATTCCGGTCCCCTCAATGCAGATGGAAGTTCCCCTAGGCATATTGACCGTATAGCACCCAGCTTGCCCGGTGACACTGCCGTACAGCACCAATATAATTTTCCCTGGCCAAAGTTCTTCAAGTGTCTGCACCAAAAATCAACAAAATATATGTTAAAACAATTGTTGTATCATTTTGAATAGAACCAAGTGGTAGTTTAGATCAGGATGCTTTGATAGCATTAAATAATGTCCATCAGACCTCATAACAGGCTGCCCTATGCTACAATTTAGAAAAACAAAGAGACCATGGGCAATTTGATCTCATAAATATTACTTTATTTTTAAAAAAAGTTTCCCTAATTGAAAATAAGCCCGTTATGAAGCAACTGAAGGTTTTCAGATGCACTGCGCTGTCATCATTGAAGTTTTTGGGATATGGTGGTCTGATAGTGCGAGATGTAATAATTCAAAATAAATAGACTTTATTAAAAATAAAAGAAATGAGCATGATTTCTATAGAAGCTAGGATCCTATACAGAAAAAAATCACTAACCATTTTTAGATTTGTAGTTGTTCACCTGCTGCATACTTCTCAGCCTACAACAAAATTTTTGTGATTAGTGTTGAATCAAACAGTAGATTTTATTATTTAAATGATGTATAAAAGTCAGCTAGAGCTAATATACATGCAAGATCATCATATTTCAATGGTTAGCACTTATCATCATTGGAATTCCTAGTTAAATCTAACTATACTATAACTAACTTATTTCCCGGGCAGGTTTCCTCCAGATCTCTGTTGACCTTGCAAAGCAAAGTATCCCCCAATAAGGTTCCCAACACAGAGGCTGCAAAACTAACAATGGAAATAATGACAATAGAAACTACAGCTAGCTGGGACCTTCCCAAGATCTCCAAGGCCCAATACAATCCACCTGCAGACTTTATGGAGTTGGGGGGTCCGGTGGTAATGGCTCCCAAGAATGCCAAGCATTATGGGTTTCCTAACAGCTAAAAATCCCCAAGTTCCAAATCTAAGTAGCATTTGGAGTCAATTGGGAATACACTAAACGAAAAGGAAGAAAGGAATTGAAATTTTTAACATGTTATTATTGAAAATGTCCAGAGAAATTTAGCCTATTACTGTATTGCCTAAGAAAGACTCCTGATGCTTGTAAATAATTATCCAATTATTACTCACCTTTTAGTGGCTCCCTATGCACAAAACATTTGTGGTACTTCAATGTCTTCTTCAAAGTAGTACATAATTTCAATCTACAACAAAAATATTGTAATTAGTGACAAAAAAAAGTATCACATCACAGTTTTGATAGTGTTTCAGAATCAGCTAGAGCTAATATACATGCAAGATCATGGTATTTCAATAGTTAGCACTTATCATCATTGAAAATGTTAGCAGCAAATTGTGGAACACTTTCTTTGCTTTTTTTACAGTAATAGATGCCCCTCTTTATATAACACTGGTAACATAATAGAAATTCGAAGGTGTAAGAATCACTGGCCTCATCTGCTGGCATTGAGCGTGTCGACTTAAGTCAAGGAAATGACAGATGGCATTCGCTCCCATCAATGCGAATAATTAAAACAGATAAGGAGGTACAGTTCAGAAGCAACATGGAAAACGGTTAAGATGATGAGAACATAGAAATTTCAACAAGCTGTTATTAATGAAGCGCTCGTGGCCCCGCGGTCTCAGTGTTCGGTAAACGATCACTGAGGTACGCAACTTTCACTATGGCTGGTCGTCAGATGGGTGACCACTTTGTGGCATTTACATTTGCGAGCGTTTCCGTGCTTCGGAAGGCACGTTAAGCCGTTGGTCCCGGTTGCCAGTAAAATGGCAGTCGTTAAGCCTGGTTGAAAGCCTTATAGGCGGCTTAAAAAATTTCAACAGCAGGTTGCCACAACCTGCGTCTGTCTATTTCAACACGGCAATGGGCTCACCACCTATTACGTGGGACAGGAATCCACACGGTGAAAAGTGGGCATATAACATGCCTCTGCCACCCCTTCGGGGATAAGGCGTGATGGATATTTATTTATGTTATTAATGTTACCATAAAATAAACTTTATTATTAACTTCATATCCTCATTTGGTAACAGCATTTGAATACTGATTCATCATCATCATCCGAGCATCTGTCCCAGTTGCGTCTCGCGACGCCCGGGGTCCGCTTTCCTACATTTTCTCCTCCACTTCGCACGGTCTTCGGCATCCCCTGTAGAGAGACTATTGGCTCGGATGTCATCCCTTACGACAAGCCAGCACTTCTTGGGTCTTCCCCTCTTACCGGGACCCGGCGGGGCTGACATGGCCAGACATTTGTTACCTACGTAGCCCGGCGGTTGCCGCAAGACATGACCATACCAACGAAGGCGACACTCTTGCAACTTGTCTGCAATGTCACGGACGTGAAGGCTGCCGCGGATGCGAGAGTTTCTCACGCGGTCCATCCGCGTGACCCCACACATCCACCGCAGCATCTTCATTTCCGTGACACGCAGCTCCTGCTTGTGTCGCTCCAATATCGGCCACGTCTCACTGCCATGTAAAAGGACAGGTCTAATAATGGTTTTGTAGACCTGTCCCTTCAACCGGATCGGCATTTTAGGGTCACAAATGACACCGGTCATCTCCTGCCATTTGGCCCACGCGGCAGCAATGCGTGACTTGACGTCGCAATCGATGTCACTGGACGTGTGAAAAACAGATCCCAGGTATTTAACCTGGTCCGTGCGCTCGACCAAATCACCGCCTATGCGGACGGATGTGGGATCTGTCGAGTTTAGTGCCAAGTACTCGGTCTTCGCCACATTTAGTTACAGACCGCCGTTCTCAAGCGTCTCCTTCCACGCCTTTACACGTCGCACCAATCTGCCCCTGTCCGCGTCTGCCAGCGCAATATCGTCAGCATACATGAGCAACCATGGAGGCTGCTCATGTGGGTTTCTGATGCTGTCCGACAATTCGTCTAATATTATTACACTAAACAGAAGCGGACTAAGGACCGAACCCTGGTGTACCCCGACAGTGATGGGGAAAGGTTTCGTGTCGCCAACAGCAGTCCGAACCATTGTATCGGAGTCACAGTACATGTCCCGGATAGTGTCAATATAGACCTCTGGAACCCCTTTGGACCGCAGTGCCCACCAGATCATCGCATGAGGAACACAGTCGAAGGCCTTCTGCATATCTAGAAACAAACAGTGCAGAAGCGTGTTCTTCGACATGTATTTCTCTGCGACAACCCTCGGGGCAAAAACAGGGTCCGTGGTTCCACGACCAGGGCGAAACCCATATTGACACTCCGGGAGAGTACACTCCTGCCAGATCCGAGAGTCTATAATCCTCTCAAAGATCTTCATGGTGTGGGACATCACCTTAATACCGCGGTAGCTCCCGCACTCCTGCACTGACCCCTTACCTTTGAAGACTGGAGTAATAATACTCAGTCTCCATTGGTTTGGGATCTGCCCGCTGAGGAGTATGCGGTTAAAAAGGTTTACTAAGATGCCCACACCGCGAGGACCCATCGCCTTCCAGGCTTCGATGGGGACTCCATCGGGTCCGACAGCTTTCCGATTCTTCATGCGGTGAAGCGCAGTCAGGACTTCTCCAGGCGTTACCGGTGGCACTAGTCCCTGATTTGGTGGGAGGTCCGGAGGCTGCACCTCTTTGTGCTGTTTATTAAGCAGCTCGTGGAAGTACGAGCGCCATCTCTCCTTTACCACGGGGTCTTCGCTTAACAGGTTGTCCTCAGGGTCTTTTACACAGCGACACTTGGATACATCCTGTGCCGCTTTGACCCTGGAGCGCACCAGCTTATAGATAAGCTTCTGCCCCTCAGACGATTCCAGCTTATCATACAGAGGTTGTAAGTGGTCACGTCTGGCTCTGGCTACAGCTCTCTTTGTGGCGCGCTTGGCAGCCCTGTACACGTCGCGGTCTTCAGGAGATCCGGTCGCTTGCCACTTTTTAAAGAGGGCTTTCTTTTCCCTAGTCTCCCTCTGGACTGCGTCGTTCCACCACCAAGTTTCCTTGTCACATTTGCGTCCACCCTTAGACTCACCGAGCACCACCTTCGCCGCTCCAAGGATGGCCACCCGAACTTTGTCCCAGTAATCTTGAACTGGTTCGCCTTCAGTGTCGGTGCACTTGTCACCAACAGCTGAGATGAACTCCTGGGACCTAGTTTCATCAAGCAGCCACCATCTGATGCGGCGCTGGCACCGCTTGATGCGTTTGCCTTTGGGCTTCACGCAGAGGTCCATGACAAGGAGACGGTGTTGTGCAGTAAGACTCTCACCGGGTATGACCTTGCAGTTGGCCACCTTGCCGATCCTGTGTCGCCTAGTGAGAATTGAATACTGAATATTTAAGTAAAATTAATTTCCTCACCTTTACGTGGCTTTTTGTACTTTCCTTGAACAAATATTCGTGGTACATCAATGCCTTCTTTAAAGTTCACCGTTCGTCTTTGTACATATGTGTTCATGAGAATCTCAAACCCTGCATTTGAGAACAAACCATGAAGTTCTTCCTCGGTAAAGTAGTAACTCCTGAAAGATGTTTTTTTATAAACATGGACTATAAATTGATTGAATTTGAATACAGAATGAGGGAAAAAGAATTACCTAGTGCCATCCTGACGCATATAGAAATTATCAGCAATTTTGTGACCAGCCTTAAATCTTAGCTGCGCCATATCGTAACGGCCATAATCTCTGAACAAAAGCACACCACCGGGGCGAAGCGCCCGATACGCGACTCTAGCCACATGAGGCCACGCCTCAGGATGTATAGCAGACAACACGAATATCAAACTGGCTATATCCACACTTTCTTCCTGAAGACTCTCGAATAAATCATTAGTAGTCAAATCTGCGCAAAACGCCTTCATCCGATTCTCATTGTACAATTGGTTGGACTTTACAAATTCGATAGCACGTGGCGAGAAATCACATGCATAGAAATAAAAATTCGAGAAACCCTCCTCAACAAGAGGGAATACCATGTTTCCTACGCCACATCCTAGCTCTAAAAACGTTATTTTATAGTCAACATCGAAATTTATAAGTTCCTGAAACTCACGTGTGGTCCAATGACGATCTTTAAAAAATTTAGTCTCGTTCCTTTTGTAAAATATGTCCCAATGCCGTTTCGCATCCTTCTCCAAGCGAGCAGCTTTAGCTTCAGGAATTATTCGCATATTTTGTGCTTCAAGGCGTCGTTTGTCTTCGTCAGTTAGTTCTTTTATACGATGAACGAAAACGTCTCCATTCTCGCAGATATGTTCCATTACATCGGTTTCCATCGCGCTATGTTAGTAATATTCTGCAATTATTTTATCTTGATCTCCTTATAAGACGAGTACCCATCAAGTTAACACATTCATTTTCTATCAAAATAGTAATAAATTGAGGAAAAATAATTATTTACATTCGTACGTGACTTCACACCCACAAGTTTGAATTGAATGAAAATATGAAAGAAAGAAATGAATGACAAATGAAATGATTTTTTTTTAGTTGATTTCGCCAATCTGGGGCAGGCAAAGGAAACTTAGTCCATACAGCCTAGTCTTCAGTATTTATTATTTTATTGTTATTATGTTGTAGTCCTGTCTAGTCGTTTGTCGATGTCAAGTCCTCAGTCCTAGGTCCTAGTCCGTGCCCCAATAAGGCAGTGGATCCCTTATTGCAGCTCTTTATGGAAATTTGGCACTAACTCAAACAACACCGCTATTCATTTGCAATATATCACTTTCTTTTACTAATGCACTTCCGAACTCTTTATGTATAATATTCCACCATTATTAAACACAAAAACACGAATTTTACACTAGTTTTTGAAAATAATATATGACAAACGTGCGTCACTGCTCATCTGCGCGCCAAAAGTCCAAATGAATGAATGAATTTTGAATTTGACATTACAATTGACACAAGAGAGTGTAACACTACGTTTAGGAGACGTTACTGTTATTATATTACAGAATTATATTATTATTATACTAACTAACTAACTAACTATCTTCACGCTGTATCCCTGACGGGGTAGTCAGAGAGGACAGATCGCCAGGCTTCGCGATCCATGCATACTTCTTTCGCTTCTTCGAGATTCATCAATCGCTTCATACACGCACGTCTGGGTATCCGAGTACTTTTGACCTTTCCGTTTTTGAGCAATCTGCTCACGTGGTCTTCATATGTAAGTCTCGGCCTACCCTGACTTCTTCTACCCTCTACTTTTGAACAATATATATTCTTCGTCAATCGTTCCTCACTCATTCGTTGGACGTGTCCAAACCAACGGAGCACGCCCTTTTCCAGCTTAACGCTGACACTTTCATTCCAACCTGCCAAATTGCGTATCACTTCGTTACGTATTCGGCCAGCCAAGGTAACGCCGCACAACTTTCGAAGTGATCGCATCTCCACAGCATTCAATTTACTTTCATGCATCTGCTGACATACCCAGGTTTCACTACCGTAAAGCAAAGTTGGCACTAGCACTGCGTTATGAATCGCCAGTCGTGCTTCTTTTACGATGCTTTGTCGCTTTACTAACTGGGACAAAGCACCGTTAACTTTGTTTCCGGCAGCTACTCGCCGTTCCACATCCGAATCACATCTTCCATCCGCGCTAAACATACTTCCTAAATACACAATTTCATTCACTTGCTCTAGACGTTCCTGGTTTACCCTAATCTCGCATTTAGTTCTTACGTCACCTCTTTCAAATACTAGAACCTTAGTTTTACTTGCATTCAAGCGGAGACCCTTACTTTCACACCCCTCTTTCATATTAGTGACTAATGCCTGAAGGTCGGCTTCTGATGAGGCCATGAGCACCGCATCATCAGCGTACAGCAGACAGTTTACTGTAAAGTCACCCAAATTCACACCCATATTAAAATCTTTCAACTTCTGCAGGCAACTGTCCAGATACACTATGAACAGCCAGGCGGACATGACACATCCCTGTTTGACGCCTGTACAGACATCAAAAAGAGGTGACACATCCCCCCCTACTCGCACGCCAGCCTTACAGTCCCTATAAAGCGACTGTATTGCCCGCAGTAGCGAGCCGTCCACACCATATCCTGGCAGCAAGTCCCACAGCGTTTCTCTCACAACGTTATCAAATGCTTTCTCTAGATCCACAAAAGCGCAGAAAACCTTCTGGCTAAGAGCCAGAAACTTTTCCGCGATCATGCGGAGAGAAAACACTTGATCCATGCAACCTCTTCCACGTCGGAATCCGCATTGAGCCTCCCATAAATACCTTTCAGACTTTTCTTGCATTCGTGCCGTTATAACCTTTGCATACACCTTACTAGCTAAGCTGACCAAGCTGATCGCCCTGTAGCTGGAGCAGTTTAGGCGCGAGCCTTTCCCTTTGTAAATAGGTACTACAACTGCTACTCGCCAGTCATCTGGGACCTCACCCGTCCGCCAGCACAAGTTGCATAACAGACATAGTGTGTCCCAGACACGCGACCCACCGTACTTGATCATCTCAGCAGTGACTCTGTCTTTTCCCGCAGCCTTACCACATTTCATACTTCTTATCGCTTGTTCTATTTCTTTCATACTAATGACTTCAATGACATCGGGATCCGGAGCATCGAAGTGAGCTCCACTTCCCGATGTGGATCTCTGTCTTTTCTTGCATACATCTTTCCATAATATTCACTCCATCTCTGCAGGACGTCACTTTGGTCTGTTAGGACGTCATTGTTAACACTAAGCACTTTATTCATACTGCAGATTGCCGAACAACTCCGGGTCTTGCCTACCTCTTTCCAGAAGAGCTTGGCATTATCCCGGAAATTGGACGACAACCTTTCATCCGCTTTCATTCTGCACCTTTCACGAGCTTCTTCTATAAGTGCTTTCGTGTTAACTTTCTGCAGCTTGTATCTCTCTTTCATATTAAAATCATTCCGCGAGGCTAAGTAGTCTAGCCATGCTTTCTTCTTCATTCGAACTGCTTCTTTCACTTCCTCATTCCACCATGCATCACGCTTATTACTACTGCCTCTTTTCGTTTCTCCACACACTTCCACAGCGGCATTTATCATACTATCCCTAAGGTTCTGCCATACACTTTCCACATTCTCACTGCTTACATTGACTTCGCCAAGCTTTTCGGCTACCCTTTCATTATATTTATCCCTAATGGATGCATCCTGCAGCTTCCAGCTTTTGATGCTATAAGTCGGCTCAGGTTCAGGACACTCGGTACGATGACGCCAACCCGCGAACAGACCCCTAATCCTAGTTATGACTAGGTAGTGGTCTGATCCCAGCTCAGCGCCTCGATAAGCCCTTGTGTCCATCACCTGTTTACGGAGCCGACTATCCATTAGGAATAGATCTATCATGCTTCTCTTTGACTTACATCTCCTCGTATACATATGAATTTTTTTGTGGTTGAACATTGTGTTCGCCACAAACAAATCCTTTTCCTTACAAAATGCCAGTATTAGCTTGCCAGCGTCGTTCACCCTTTTATCCCCATACTTCCCGAGTACCGACTCAAAACCATCGCGAGCGGTACCCACCCATCCATTCAAGTCTCCACATACTATAAGTCTTTCATTTCCTTCTATCACATTTAGAGCTTCTCTCATACTCTCCCAGAAGTCCTCTAGCTCACTCGCGTTCGACGAAGATACTGGCGCGTAAGCAGCTACCAGGAAAATCTTCGTCAAACCAAGTTTTACACGGATCCAGAGGATTCTAGGACCTATCAGTTTGTACTCATACATACCGGAGGCCAATCGCGAGGACAGCAAAATTCCAACCCCCCGACTGCCATGCTCGCTCTCTGGTACTCCAGACCAAAGCGCGAGCATCCCACCCGGGAGCTCCAAGACTTCGCTGCCCTTGCGCTTGGTCTCTGTCAAGCACACTGCATCTAACTTTCTCTCATTCATAACATCCATCAACTCATTCATCTTATCTGTCATTCCTCCCCTAACATTCCACGCAGCTACCCTGCACTCCATCCTCCACTTCCCGCCGTGTCGGGCCGCGCGTGTAGGGTGGCGGTCCCCTACGCCGCTCTGGCTCACACTTTTCGCACCAGCGGGGACGAACTGGTGCGCGTCGCCTCGGGGGCACGCCCTAGCAGTAATCGCCCTGGTGGCACTCGTGTTGGAGTAGAATTGCAGCCGTAGCTGGCAGGGATGGCGACGTGCACGCTTCTACTCTTCATCCCATCCCCATCCATATTATTATTATCTGTGCTGTTATACAGTAAAAACCCGCGTGCACGAGCAAGTAAGTTGTACAGAGATTTATTTGTTACACTCTTTCGCTCTCTTGTGCGTCTATTCAAATCGCGGGAAGGAGACGACGACAGAGACAAATAAATCACTGTGCAACTTAGTTGCTCGTGCGCGCGGGCCCTTAATTTTGATTCAATAATCGAGTTTGTAACTATATCTGTGGTTTGTAATGAAAACCAGTACCCGTAGACATTTGGCGGAAAGAGTGACAAGTGCGGACGCTTGCTATATATTATTTTCTAAAACTAGTGCATTTATCTTATTGTATGTGCGGGAGTGGTGATTTCTTGGACATAAAAGTTGTGTTAACGTGCTATAGTGAAAGACAATGATATATATGCAGTGAAATGCTATTTTCTCTCTTGCCGCGAAACAAAACTGACAACCTTCATCGAATCACCATTATACTGAGGGCAAGGACCAGGACGGACAATGAGGACACGACATCGACTGGACAGGACTAATTAGAAGATAAGATTGAAGAAATATGATATAAAAAATAAGATTTGGCTAAAAGGTCTTAGAAACCAGGCCATTAAATAATTATTAAAAAAAAACCAGTACCCGTAGACAGAGAATACTATAGATACATAGTCAGCGTGCCGCAGAAAGGGACAGGTAGTGTTATAACTGGGTTACCATATGAAGAAATTTTCCCCATATTGTGTATTATTAAAATTCCAAGTTTTCACCTACGCTCCGTACTTTAGATAAAAAGACATTATTACTAGACCAACCAAGACCATGAAGTCCAAATTAAGCTTATACAAGCTTGTGTTATAGGATTTAGACAACTAATAAACACTTAAATGCACACATTTTAATATCGGAAACAAGTTCTCTTTTATATTAGTCCAGTATAAAGAGAAAAAACTTATGACCCTTAGACTGTGATATTAGTGTCAGTAAGCTCTAGTTTAGTAATCCACTATTATTTCCCTGCTAAGTGCAGCTATCATTAGGCTTTTAGTTTTCGGAATTGTTGTGAGTGACCGCCGCCTGACCTACCGATCCTGTAAGGGCGCCTGCGTAGTTGTCCCATCCGTTAGTCAACATTTACACCGCTGGCAGGTAAGGGCATTTGGAAATTTGGAAACACCCTTACACTCGCATAGAAAATACCTGAACTCCTTAGCATACATTTGCAGATCCAACAAATATTTGTCCCCACTTTTGCATACAGTATCAACTGCGCCATTGAGGTGATACGTTCTAGTTTTCGTGAGTAAATATTACAGTATGTTATTTTTTTATTATGTTTATTTAGTTTTGCAGTTAATTGATATAATAAACATTTGTAAAGAAGCAGAGACTGTTATGTAAAAATGTCTCCCATTAAATAATATTATGTCTCTTAAATTGTTTACGATTATTGTCAACGGGTCCAGTTTCTCGATGTAATAGTCTTTTTCTTCTTTCTATATTAAAACTTTTCTTCAAAATGTATGCTACAAATTCTTGAAGTTGGTTTTGGTGACTATTTAGATCGTCCGGTAGCTGTTATCCAAATCTGATGCGAATTGTCACTTTTAGGAAAGCTGCAAGAAACCAATAAATATATTACTAAACACTTCTTCTTCTTCTTGGAGTGCCTCTCCACTACTGGAGGTTGGCCGTCAGCTCTGCGTATCTTATCACTCGCGAGGCGAAAAAGTTCCTCTACGTTGGTGATACCGGTCCATTGCCTGATGTTGCGGAGCCAGGATAGCTTTCTTCTTCCGACGCGTTTTTTCTGAATTTACTTATCTATGTAGATAACTGGATTCCTCTACATAGAGTAAATAAACACAACGCTATGTATTAACGTAGCTCTTTTTACTTTCTCGCAAAAAATGTATCAAAAAGTAATTTTTTGGGGAAAGGTAAAATCGGTACTGGGGACATTTTTGACAAAGTAACTAAGATGGCAACATTGGGAAAAAAATTATGAAAAAGTGTCTATTTGGAGAAAAATCAAATTAAATCTGGGGAAATTAACGACAAAGAAGCTAGAACGACAACATTGATCATATCCGATGCGGATCGAGGCGGACTCAATTAATAATAATTATGTCCGCCGGACTGCTCTACAGACGGTAAGATTTGGTCGGGCGGCCAATCAAATCCGCTGTCTGGTCGGATCAAATCCGGTCGTGTGTTAGGGCTTTAATACTAAATGCTGCAAGATCCGCCCGCCATTTTGCTTAAAGTGTAGGGTCACCATAAATTTTATTGATCAAATATTTTTACAATCTCATAATAGTCGGTAGGTAGATACGTATCAATTGTTTCAAATTGGAGATGTACCGTTATAAGGTCATTGGATGCACTAGTGCTTCGATTTGCGATTATGTAAATTTTCATATTAAGCCTGTTAGATTTTTATGAAATATGGTGATTTCATGTTGTGTGACAGGGTGCAAAAATGAGTCTTATAACAGTAGCCGCTTTTCTTTCCACGGGTAAGTAACAGCAACAACCAAATTTAAAGTAACATTTTTCAATCTCTTAGTATTAGGTAGGTAGATACGCAGCATCTGTTTAAATTAGAGATGTGCCGGTCACCCTCAGAGTGTACAAAAAGAGCAAAATCTAACATTTAGATTTTTGGTACGAACTTGTTTAAAGCGGCTTACGGATGGTGCTAATTAGTAGAAATCGTTGTAATAATGAAATGACATAAGCCATGTGTGTACCTACGCGTGTGTGTGTCGAACCTACAAATGAGCACACGAGCAAGTGAGTGCGCAGCCGGGTGTGCAACTCTCTCTCTCTCTTTGTCTCAAAACACGTGTTTTTTTGCAATTATAATTAATTTTATTACTTTTTTTAACGTATACCTCGTTTCTGACGAGTTTCGTTTTGTCGTTTCCCCGACTGTATAATATTTTTATGTTATATAAATTCTTTTTAATATTTTTTACTTACAATAAATTCAGTAGGTTCGAACAATCGTTCAAGGAATTTGTCCTGTGTTGTAATTGGTCATGGTCACTTATTTAGAAAGGGACACACCACTGCCGAGACGCGGGCCGATTATTTCACAGTAGTGCACAGTCTAGTTATAGGTAAGTATAAGGTCTTTGGTTGGAAGTCTGTCAGCTAAGTTGGAACAACGCCATCTATCAGAAACTTGATATACTAGTGGCTCTGAACCGTAGACTTAGGAGTAATTTTTTTTTAATTGATTTCTTTTTTTTCATTTTGAGCGCTCTTGCCAACCACTACGGGACTATTTCCCCTCCCCTGCCTCCATTTCCCCCCCGATCGAAAAACCCCCTCGCTAAAAGTTGTTGTCTACATCAAGGATTGTCCATGCCAAGTTGCATGCAGATCCGATGAAAAATGCGACCCTGTAGACTGAATGGACGGTCGGACATCAATAGCATTTTTGCTGTACCAGTGCCTCCTCAGTCAACTATTTGTATATAAAATTAATTATTAGGGTCCGCGCGCACGAGCAACTAAGTAGCACGGCGATTTATTTGTCTCTCTCGCCATCTCCTTCCCGCGATTTAAAAGGTCCGCGGACAAGAGCGAGAGAGTGTAACAGACAAAATAGTAGCGGACACAAGGTTACACTCTGTACGCGCCGTGCTCTTACGGTATTGAAAATTTTATGTTAACTTCGTATAGGTAAGTATTTATTAAATACTTTGTTGTATTATTAATATCTACTTGGTACTATTGAGCGATGAGTATCTATACCAAAAATTATCATAGCCAGGATTAGGATTCTTTCTAAAAATTTATCAATATCCTATTTTAGGAAATTTTACAAACGGGGATGCCATGCCAACTTAACGAAGCAAATGACGCTATTTTTGTTTGTAATGTGCATTGTTAAATTGTATTTAAGTGCGGAGTGCCTTAGTGGCGTATGGTGATGTATGCTACTGCCGCGGTGAGGTCTAGGGTTCGATTCCCTGGTCAAAACAAATATTTGTGTGATCCGCTAGTTTTTGTTCCAGGGTTTGGGTTTTTCTAAATTTATAAGTATGTTTATCAGTTGTCTAGATCCCTATACCACAAGCTATATAAGCTAAATATTTGTGTGACCTGCTAATGTTTGTTTCAGGGTTTGGGTGTTTCCAAAGGAGATTGCCCACTTTTATGGTCCACAATGTACAGAGATAACAAATACTGGAATAAAAATATTATTTTTTGTTAATCCAAAAGTTCAAAAAATTATTTTAATTAACAATGGCAGAAAATAAATATTTGTATTTTTATCAAGGTTATACATTTTGACGAGAAAATTGATAAAACGACCTGACTCAGTCCAATAACTAATGGCATATATGTCAAAATTGTCAAAGCGTAAATGTCAATAGATGAAACGTTATGTCCATTAAGAACACGGTATTGATTGGAAAGTTAAAAAGAACCAAAAGTATCGATACTTCAAAGTATCGAGTATTTTTATCGGGCTTTATGAGTATATGTGATGCCGTGAATATCAGTCAGTAAGTGTAGCTTTCGTAGAACAAAACTGGAAAAAACATAAAAATATTGATACTTTGAAAGTACCGAGTACTATTTTTAGGGCCTTATGCGTATATGTCAATCATTAAGTAACGTGAGTTTAGCTAGAACAGAATTTGAAAACAACTTGCAGTATCGATACTTCAAAGTATCAAGTACTTTTCTTAAGGCTTTATGCGTATATGCCAGGACGACACTGTCAGTCAGTAACGTGAGTTTAGCTTTAGTAGAACAGAACTTTACATAACATTTAAGTCTCGATACTTCAAAGTATCAAGTATTATACTCAATGCCTTATGCCTATATGCCAGGATGTCAGTCTCAGTCAGTAAGTAACGCTAGTTTAGCTCCAGTAGAACAAAACTCGAAAAAATCATAAAAGTGTCCATACATCAAAGTTTATGGTTTTAACTTCTACGAGTATGTGATACTCTCGCGTATTTCCAAGATAATGGATTTTGAGAGACAGATGGACAACAAAGTGATAAGGGATCCATTTTTTTTCGTTTAAGGTATTGTACCCTAAAAAGGCAACTGTGACTTCACAAATTGAAAATATTATTTTAAAATAATATTTTAATAATTAGGTATCTACTTTAGTAAGTTCCCATTCCTACTAAAACAGAAAATTCGCGATACGAACATGGAGAATAAAACAATTAATATTAGAATAAAGGCAAACGAGTGGAACAAAGGAACTAATGAAGTTAATTATTAATGAAGTGAACTATGAACGAACTGAACTGTGAAACGAAGGAACGATTTCGAGCTCAATATTTGTTTAGTACAATAAAATTATATAATTAATTTATATAGGTAATTTCTAAGGTTTGTTCGATATTAATTCGATACCAGTCAAATATTACTCATTGAGAACTTTTTCTGTTATTTTTTTGAATTTCTGGCGTCTTCTTGTATATTTTTATCGAGTATTTAAGCGAGAGTTTATAAGAAGTGCTATTATTCGTCATCCGACGAGATCTGGGTTAAAAGGTGAATAAAATATATCACTAACAGCATAACCTAAAAAATATAGTCATATTTCTTGAGAATGCCATTGTCAATAAAACTGAAACTTTGGGAATTTGAATTCCATATTTTTCCCTAACTAATGACACTAGTTTGGATCCAGTATTTGTTCATAATTTATTTGGCCCAACGATGTATGGGAGAAAGGCATTCTCCTTTAAAAGTATGTTTATCGGTAGTCTAGTTCCCATGCCCCAAGCGTATATTAGTTTACTTCGAACGAGTGAACTTCCCGGAATCTGCATCCCATGGTCCAGTCGATCTCGGGGTCTGTCAATCTGTGTTAAAAGGTACCTATTTATCTACAAACGGGTACCAATATCGATAAATGTGTGTACAATATTTGTAAGTGTTGTGTGCACCACCGTTTATCATTTCAAAATATCAAATGTGCCACAGGTGGTCCAAAAAAGTCTCTCAGAACTAGATCATGGGTGTGATAAATTATGTTATTCTTTCTCTATGTATCTATACATTTCATGTACCTTCATATTTCAATATCACTGATGATATACGTCTAGTCATGGAAAATGGAAATCTTACGGTGCTTACGTTGCTGGATTTCAGCAACGCTTTTAGCACTTTTATTAAAAACAAGCTTTGTGAAAAAGGTTTTTACTCCGTTACAGACTATTTGCAGGACAGGGACGCCTGGAAATGATCTGCTGGCAAAGTGAAATAATATTAAATTGTAAATAGGCCATCAAAAAAAAAAGCCTATGTTTCTTGCCGGTTCTTCTCAGGTGGGCCGCGTTCCGAACCGGTGGTCGCTTTAAATATTTTAAATAGTGTATGACATTTTGTAAGCGCCGTTAAAATGGTCTATGCAAAATAAAGATATTTTTATTTTATTATTTTATTTATTTTACTGTGGATTTCCATATCCTGCTTGGTATATTACGCTCTATTAACATATCTCCACCAGTAATAGATTGGTTTCATAGTTACCTTTTTGGACGCCGACAGCGAGTTCGCGTTGAAGATTCCTTTTCCACATGGTGTAGTACTTTGGTCGGTGTTCCACAGGGTGGCGTGCTATCTCCCATGCTGTTCACAATTTTTATAAATTCTATCTCTAACTATTTATTTTCATCCTACCACCTTTATGCAGATGATCTTCAAATATACAATCAAGCTCCGTTGCCTGAATTATCGACAGCGTTTACGATAATGAATACAGACCTGGAACCTATCTGTCAATGGAGTAAAAAGTATGGCTTAGAAGTTAACCCCTCCAAGACTCAGGTCATTTTGGTTGGCAGCTCTCGAATGATTGGTCAAGTACAATGGACAATTCTTCCAAACATTGAATTCGATGGTGTTACCCTGCCAATTAGCAGTGAAGTGAAGGATTTGGGCATATTAATTGACAGCACACTATCGTGGCGTCCCCAAATGAGGGAAGTTAGCCGTAAGCTTTTTGCTTCTGCAGGTTCTCTGCGTAGGTTACGCAACTTCCTGCCAAATGCCACTAAAAAGGCGCTTGCAAAAACGCGGATGTTAGCTATCTCGATGTCACTGAGGAACAACTTGATAAACTTGAGCGACTTCAAAATTTCTGCATTAGATTTATATTTGGGTAACGCAAATATGCTCACGTCGGAATGCTCACATTCTTTCTTTACTTTACAGCACTTTGTTCAACCACTACTCCCAATTATTTAAAAGAACGTTTTATGTTCCTTAATGACACACATTTAAGATTTCTGAGGTCATCAGGTTCACTCGAATTAGAAGTTCCTAGACATTCCACATCTTTTATGACAAATCATTTACTGTACTAGCTGTACGGTTGTGGAATGCGCTACCTGTAAACATAAGGCGTGCTCAGTCAATACATACATTTAAAATGCAAGTCAAAGAGCACTATTTGGCATCATAATATTTGTGAATGCACTTGATTTGTATGAATATGTGTGTGTATATGTATTTACTTATGTATTTATGTGTGTATGTATGTATGTATGGATATATATATATATGTATATATTTATTAAAAATTAAATTAAATATCCATCACGCCTTATCCCCGAAGGGGTGGCAGAGGCATATTGTATGCCCACTTTTCACCGTATGGATTCCTGTCCCACGTAATAGGTGGTGAGCCCATTGCCGTGTTGAAATAGACAGACGCAGGTTGTGGCTACCTGCTGTTGAATTTTTTCAAGCCGCCCATAAGGCCTTCAACCAGGCTTAACGACTGCCATTTTACTGGCAACCGGGACCAACGGCTTAACGTGCCTTCCGAAGCACGGAAACGCTCGCAAATGTAAATGCCACAAAGTGGTCACCCATCGGAGGACCAGCCATAGTGAAAGTTGCGTAACTCAGTGATCGTTTACAGAACACTGAGACCGCAGGGCCACGAGCGCTTCATATATAGATAAATATATATAGAGTATATATTTATGTATGTAGATGTTTATGTATGTATGTATTTATCGTCATGTAGGTATGTTTTAATGACTTTGAACGTTTAAGTAAATTTATAACGTGTATTTTCTAAATCCTGTACAATATTTAACTGTAATTGACTACCCATTTTCTTACGTGGTTTTTAACAATTTTCTCAATCCAAAGGTTGCCTGTAAGAGATTGCTTTTTAGCGATAAGGCAGACCTCTGTACATTTGTAAAATTGTTCTCTCTTTGTATGATTTATTTTTATATTGGTGTGCAATAAAGTTTATTCTATTCTATTCTTTACACACACCCCCTCTCTGAAACTAGAAAAGGGGTGCGTGGTGAGCTTATGGAATAGAAAATGCGTTAGTGGAAAAATAATCTTGTACAATCGGTGATTTCACAACGGCCGGTGCAATCTGGTGGGTGCGTCAGGCAACAAAACATGTAGGTATAACCGCGAAACATAGCCACACGGCACGGGATTGCATCGTGTAGGTATGTAGATAAGTATTTACTTATACTCCTATAACTTATCTCTCAAATTTGACGTAGTGACCTACAGCAATGTTACGTATTCCTTATTTAAAATGTTTACATGAACTAAGGTCATGACCTCACTACTGGATTACTCTGTAATGCATATCGATTCTGATGTATGTCACATTATGACATGCGGGTGTTATCTAAGGACATCGTTTGAGTACCCATTATACCCCATTTACACTCTCGCGCGAGCCACGAGCTGCGAGACGAGCCGCGAGTGTAAGCGCAGTATTTTGGTATATTTTCATTTAAGCTCGCAGCTCGCATCGTGACTCGCGCGAGAGTCTAAATGAGGTATTATAATACATCCATATAGTCATGCTTTTTCCATCCTCACCTGGATCTCCGAGGCCTGAGCGGCCTCGCCAACTAACGGTGTACCTCATGTTTACCAGACAAGGCAATGACACAGACTCCCTTACGTGGTTGGGAGGTCGGACGGCATCCAGCCCTGAACGATGCTAAAACTCAAAAGCTACACGTTTGATGCTCCTAGCAGCCAAATAGAAGTGGGCCGCTGGCTCCAGGTTGGGTTTTGGTAGAAACTGGGAATACACTGGGATAAAAAGAAACATTTTAAATTTTAAGTGAAAAATTATAATTATAGTATAGTTAGAATGCTAATTGCTTTCCAAAATTATTACTGAACGCTTTTTCCCGAAGGGATAGGGCACATTCTTTCTAAACCACTATAGTGGCAGACAAGCATACGGCCCATCTGATGTAAAGTGGTCACCGTAGCCTATGGACGTTTGCAACTCCGGAGATGGCGGCACTCATTTCACCATTTGCAGTGTCCCACGTATATATGTAATAGATAATAGATGTTGGGATAACAACATTTGAGAATGTGGCGAGGTGCTGATATTTTTTGTAATTTTTCAAGCACATAATTTAGCCTAAAGGATAACTACCTAACATATTACATGTTTAATATCCCGGGGTTGGACCCTGTTAAAAGTTTTACTTTACGGTTAACCATGCTTAGCGTAACGACGTAACGTTAACCTATTATAATGATGAATTAAATTTATTTATTTATCTAAGTACACAGTAGGATTCGACGTAAATCATTCCTAGATCCGGCAGTATTTGGCTGCTATCTAACCTGAAAGAAAAGCTTGCGCCAGATTTACATACCTAATATGATATTTATGTCACCAACCACATATACCTTACCTAATATCTAGGCTGGCTGGTCTTGAAGATCTTGATGCATCTAAGTATATATTTTGAATGGAAGCAAGAACGCTTGATGGTCAGTAAGATTACATCAGTAAAATAATGAACGACAATATTAAGCAGCAACTATTTTTTTTTTCATTTTTTTTTCCTCACTCATTCGTCCAACGATTGACGAAGAATATGTATTGTGCGAAAGTAGAGGGCAGAAGGAGTCAGGGTAGGCCAAGACTTACATATGAAAACCACGTGAGCAGATTGCTCAAAAACGGAAAAGTCAAAAATACTCGGATACCCAGAAGTGCGTGTATGAAGCGATATGAATCCTGAAGAAGCGAAAAAAGGATCGCGAAGCCTGGCGATCTGTCCTCTCCGACTACCCCGTCAGGGATTCAGAGCGTAAAGATAGTTGATTTTAGTTTTTTTTTACTGTAATTCAACCGTATACTAATGTACGATAATTTATGTATAGGATCTTATATAAGTAGCCACTAGCAGTTAGCACGTTTCTAATCAAAATGAAATCGTAGGTATCTTTCTTTATTATTGTTAACTCTAGACAACTGTTGATACTAATTAAAGATGTTTTATTCTTGTTCTTTTAACGATGCGAGAACCGTCAATGTTGACATAACAGCACGATTGAGCCTCGTAAACTTCTCTACATATGGACGAGAATGACAGGCTGGATTCCATCACGCCTTATCCAAGAGGCATATTATATGCCCACTTTTCACCGTGTGCATTCCTGTCCCACGTAATAGATGGTGAGCCCATTGCCGTGTTGAAATAGAAAGACGCAGGTTGTGGCTACCTGCTGTTGAAAATTGTCAAGCCGCCCATAAGGCATTCAACCAGGCTTAACGACTGTTATTTTACTGGCAACCGGGACCAATGGCTTAACGTGCCTTCCGAAGCACGGAAATGCTCGCAAATTTAAATGCCACAAAGTGGTCGCCCATCCAAAGACCGGCCGTAGTGAAAGTTGCGTAACTCAGTGATCGTTTACAGAACACTAAGACTGAGATTACTATTAAGTACCTATCCCACCATTTTCATGTTTCACTCATGTTAAGTCCAGGGAAGATCGTATTTTTTTTAAATACCTTTTCAGCATGGTTATGGATGGATAAATTGAAAAGTTTCTTGTTCGCTTAAGAACTCAAAAGGTATGTGGGATTGAATAAATAAATTTATATGTATTAGTATACATATAATTAAGCAATACGAAGACGGTTTTAATAGAATCTATTAAAACAGTCTTCATATTATTATATGTATAGGTACTTAAGCGGTTTAGACCAATCTATTAAATAGATTGGTCTTAACCGAAAAGCTCAAAACTACTCAGATACCCAGACGTGCACGTATGAAACGATTAATGAAACTGGAGGAAGCGAAAGAAGATGCATAGATCGTGAAACCTGGCGATATGTCCTCTTTGACTACCCCGTCAGGAATACAGCGTGAAGAAAGAAAGATAGATTAGTTCTGTCTCTTAATTTTATTAACTTGTAATGTGAACTATACCTATAAAATATTGAACACCTGGCTGAATATTCATTACATACCTGTGCCTAATAAAAAAAAGTGAAACGTCATCATTGCACATGTTATGAACTTTGCACTGCAATATTTATGTTAGAATTACAATGTTATGTCAACTCAGCAGCAGTCGCAGACGAGTAAGTTGATAAGGTCGATGTTTATGAAATTTGCACGTAGGAACGTCTGCTGCCCAGGGACTCCTGCCACTTGCACACCGTTATCACAGATGTGAACATAATGGGAGAATTAACCTCGTTAAACTAGGGCTGTCCATTACGTTTCTGAGATGAAATTTATAGCCAACCACGACATCGTCATCATTTCTTGCTTTATCTACTGAATGTTACTTGCACAATCTTTAAGTCCTTATTCTTTGTGCGCATAAAATTACCATGGATTCTGATAGATATATCAACTCGAGTAGTTATTTAATCAGAATAATTTACCTGCGTTTTAAAAACAAAAAAAAAATCTTTCTATGCCGTGCCTTTAAAAATGATCATCGCAGCAAAAGGTATCTGAAGTTTACAAATTAGGACTCACTCATATTATCCGTTAGCTAAGCTGAGACCACTATGTTTGCTAAATAAAATTCCTGAGTACATTTTTAGAATCCCTACTACTGATAGAATAATTAATTTATAGGTACTTAACTAATCAAAAAAACAATGACTTAGGTACCTATTTATTTAGTCAACTCCATTAAGGGGCAACCCTACTTGCATCTGGTTTGCGTTACATTTTCACTCCATAATGTTGATATAAACATAAAAGGCAAGGTAACAAGGACTTATATCATAAGTCACCTTTTGTAGACCTGTTTTATTCTGAACATTATACTATTTTGTGGTAACCTGTTATCAGATGTTGGTCTAAGTATACACTTTTTATTGCTGTAATGTTGGTATGATTCATTTGACCAACATCATAGAGATAAAAATCTAATCTAGGAGTCTTTCATTCCGAGTCCGCGTGATTGTTGACTTATATGGGTATATTTTTAACCTCCAACGGAAAACGAGAGGTGTTATAAGTTTAGCCTGTGTATCTGTGTAGATATAATATCTGTTTGTCTGGGGCATCACCATAGCTTCCGAACCAATGAACTAAAACGCGATGATTTTTAGCTATAAGTTTTGAAGATCAGCTCACTTCCTAGGCGATGAACAAAAATCCACAAGTTACGATCTGAAATTTGGTACAGTTACTGTTATTTTGATGGTTGTTTGGTATCCTGGAACTTTAGGCCTGTCTTTTTACATGGCAGTAGTGAGTGGCCACTACTTGAGCGGCACAAGCAGGAACTGCGTGTCACGGAAATGAAGATGCTGCGGTGAATGTGTGGAGAAAAAGCCTTCCTAAGTTTCTTGCCGGTTCTTCTCAGGTGCGTTCCGAACCGGTGGTCACTTTAAATATATTAAATTTTCTCTAGTTTTAGTGCATGAGATTTTGTAAGCGCCGTTAAAATGGTCTAATGGCAAAATAAAGACATTTTTATTTCATTTTATTTTTATTATAGTCACACGGATACGCGGATAGACCGCGTGAGAAACTCTCAAATCGCGCTTTTCACGCTTTCGCGTCCCTGACATTGCAGATAATCAGCTCCAGGTCCCGGTAAAGGGAAGACCCAAAAAGTGCTGGCTTGGCTGGGATGACATGCGTGCCAGTGGTCTCACTACAGGTGATGCCGACGACCGTGCGAAGTTGAGGAGAAAAAGTAGGAAAAGGACCCCGGGCGTCGCAAGACGCAACTGGGACAGTCGTTAGGATGATGATAATATATCTAATGCTGTTCTGAATTATAGCACTATTGTCTTAGAACAAAATAAATAATAATAGGTAGTGTTCTGTGAGACTATTGTAATTATTTGTACTTTCGACACTTATACAGTCTATTCATACTGTCACCGTATGCCATGACTTGCAAACGTCAGACAATAAGTTCATAAAGGAAGTGATAATAATAGAGCCTCAAGGTCAAGGTCAGGCGGTTAATTAATGAATTCTTATGTCGCCTTAATATGTCTGTCCCGCGTTCATACGAAATAGATTATATTTCTTTACAAAACTGCAAAGTTTTCCTTACTGAAAAGTAAATAATATTTTTATCTATCACGCCTTATCCCCGAAGGGGTGGCAGAGGCATACTATATGCCCACTTTTCACCAAGTGTATTCCTGTCCCACGTAATAGGTGGTGAGCCCATTGCCGTGTTGAAATAGACAGTTGTGGCTACCTGCTGTAGAAATTTTTCTAGCCGCCCATAAGGCCTTGAACTTGACTTAACGACTGATATGTTACTGGCAACCGGGACAAACGGCTTAACGTGCCTTCTGAAGCACGGAAACGCCCAAAATGTAAATGCCACAAAGTGGTCACCCATCCGTGACCAGCCATAGCGAAAGTTGCTAAACGCTGTGATCGTTTACAGAACACTGAGTCCGCGGGACCACGAACGGTTCAAATAATAAGATAAGATAAAATGTTCACTAACTAACAGTTTTAATTTAACACTTCAACTACGTCTTGCCGTAACAGTCATCAAGACAAGCACTGCCCAATCCCGCACTACTGGTAGGACAATCCCAAACCGCACGGTTATAGCCATCGCATCGCTAACGTGAGATGGATTTCTGATTTCCAGAGTCCTATACTAGCGGCACGCTATGATGGCCGTTTTAACATATTACAGTAGTGATGTGAAATCCTTTTGAAAATCATTTTGTGGATCCTTTTCCAATAAGAACTTTGGACGTAGATGCTGCAGTGTCCTCTGTCCAAGTACGGCTTACAGTATGGTTAGCATTAAGTCATGTTTCAACCAAAAAAACAAAGTAAAAACGGCCATCATAGCGTGCCGCTAGTGTAAACTAGGCAAGCCTGTTTTATGAAGCCAAGATAGCGTAGGAGATAAAAAAGAAAAAAAAAATGTGTATAAAAGAACATTGCCATAAAAGGAGAGTGTGGAGTGTGAGTGTTTGATAATCAGTCAAATAAGTTTATTGCAGTCCAGTGCAGGATTGGCTAACTAACTGATCTGGTGGGGTAGTCAGAGAGGACAGTTCGAAAGGTTTTGCGATTAATGCATACTTCTTTCGCTTTCTGTAGATTCATTCATTAATCACTTTATACACGCACGTCTGGGTATACGGTCCTAATTCTTGCATTTCATACCCCGCTGCAAATAATTAGCAGGCGTAAGAGCTCAGACTGAAGGGATTACTATCTGTATACAAAAAGGATAAAAATCTTTAAGAAAAACTAAAATCGACACATTCACTGTTTTTTTACATAGATTTTTCATACAGTTTTCTCTGGCATTACAAACGTCCATAGGCTGCAGTGACCACTTTCCATTAGGTGGACTGTATGCTTGTCTGTTCCCAGTGATATAAAAAAAACAATGCCCAAGTGTTTCTCCTTAAACACCATGTTTAAAAATACCGTTGCAGTTTCATTATCGTTATGGTTAAACTTAAGGAGACGGCCGCTTTAAGACTACTTGTAAACAACACAACCTACCTGGATACCCACACAATACAAAATTTAACGATCCATTGTAACAAAGCAGTATAATTTTAAGGGTTTTATGCCTTTTTATAGCTTTTTATTCATACGGGGACTGGGAAATAAATTCAAACAACTGCCATTTTGTGTTGTAGGTACTTATTCTGCTTGCACCTTTTTGCAAAAAGAATTTGAAAATATTGTAACTGATCTAATGAGCTTCACTTGTATTGAAGATGCAAACAACACAATCAGAAGAATATTTACGAGTATTTATGATTAGTAAATAAAGATGGTTGTTTAAGAAAGAAATTTAGGCAGAATTTGGTTAAGCATTCACTACAAATGCCGCACTCAGAGCCGATTTAATGATTGATTAAGAAGTTTTAAGTAAAACCACAGATAATATATAATTCTTATAGTACAACTCACTACTAGAGCCTCTTCCTTACTCTCCATAGCCGTCGCCTCATGTTGTGTGAGGTACAAAAAAAGATCGCCAGTTGAGTGACCGTAACGTAAACCATACTGCTGGTCACTGATCATGTCTTGTTCTTCAAGGTACCTCAGGAGCTGTATATTGATTTTACGCTCCTTCGCCTTAGATAAAAAGGAGGCTATCGGCCTATATTCGGACCTGTCACTTCTTAGGCAGAAGATGCACATTCGCGATCGTTCGTGAAGCCGGCACTTGTTTGTGGAATACGAAAGCGTGAAAAGTAGTGTAAGTAACGGACACAACTCGGGACCATGCTGCTTGAGTACCACCGCCAACTCGACTTATGAGCGTCACTATGTGAATTTAATTTCCGGCATGGAAGTTCCACACCACGTGATGCCAGTAGGCAGAGCGCCCCCGTCGTCCATGGTCGAGTTAGAGACAAAGGTCGAATTTCTCCTTGGCACTCTGAGCCAAACTATCGTCGGGTTTAAGTAGGAGTGGTAAACCAGACCGACAAAAGTTTCCCTCGGCAGCTTCGGCAAGCGACCAGAATTCACGACTCCCGAAGGGTAGCCTGCTAGTCGCTCACTAATTCTGTCGACGAAATTGAATTTAGCCCTGGCAAATGCTCTTTTGCTGGCCCTCGAAGTGCCATTTAGTTTGCGTTGCACTTCAGAGATGTAGAAATCATCATTGGCACGAGCCGTGGGCCAAGCTCTGTAGGCAGAGTCCTTCAGCAATGTAGCTTTTTCTTATTTCTTCTTTTTATAAATAATTTAAAATAAATTTCTTTAAGAACTTGTTTTTCTTTTATGACAATACGTTAAATTGAATTATTATCAGAAAGTCCTTTAATTGGATAATCATATTATTGGAAAGCGTAAAAAACTTAGTCCGGTATCTTTAGTGGGTAGTTCACCATTTTGGATTTAGAATTGACGCATTTTATTTTTGGAGTTATTCTCAGAAAACTCTCACATTTAATATCTATACTGTTTAGCAAAGTGTGTGCCTGTGGAGTCCGAGACTACCAGGACTTTAATTGGTCGTGTTAATTAGTGTCTAGCACATAAGACCTTTTAGCCTTTTTGTTACCACCTCACTTAAAAGGCAACGGGTTCAAAATTTCTTCCGAATTTAACATCTAAAATAAACACATTTTATTTTATTAAATTTATTCGGCCCTTTAGACCCACCCCAGTTCCGTGCTTCGGAAGGCACGTTAAGCCGTTGGTCCCGGTTGCTAATAAAATGGCAGTCGTTAAGCCAAGTTGAAGGCCTTATGGGCGGCTCAAAAAATTTCAACAGCAGGTCGATGCAGCCTGCGCCTGTCCATATCAACACGGCAATGGGCTCACCACCTGTTACGTGGGACGAAAGTGCATACGGTGAAATGTGGGCGTTTAATATGCCTCTGCCTACCCCTTCGGGGATAAAGGCGTGACAATATGTATGTATGTATAGCAAAGCACCATGTAAGAATTAGAATGACGTCCATCAGCTAACCATACATTGTAATTGGCATATATCTATACTCTATATTGAGCTGAAGAGTTTGTTTGTTTGTAAGTTTGTTTGTTTGTTTGGTAGAACGCGCTAAGGCGTAACGTGTGTTGTGGCTTGAATTGGAAAAGGCGTACGTCCAGCAGTGAACTACCATGTGCTGATTTGATTGTTTGATGCAAGTATCATTAAAAAAAAATACGGGTTGCAGTCCGGGAGTGCCGACAGAAGTGAAAACTTATTTTAGCGCGTTAGACATTTTTTAGATGGGTACTAGGGTGAAACCCAATTACTTTAAGAATAAAAGTACTAATCGGTTTAAAAGAGACTATAGTTATTTATAATTTGACTGTGTTTAAATACTCAAAAAGAGTTCCTTCGAGCCGGATTCGAACCAGTGACCTATGTGTTCCAATTTATAACCATCTATATCCAGTATACCGCTCTACCAACTGAGCTATCGAAGGTTGATAACTGAGTTCGAAATTATCAATCTAATACTTCAAAACTTTTTATATACACACACTATAAGCTGCGTCTCGGCAACGGTGTCGCGAGTCCAGAGATTTTATATCATCTATATATATGCGTACCGCGCTTAAAGCTATTACTTCAAAAATTACGGGTTGCACTCCGGGAAGTGAAAACTAAATTTAATAATAATTTATTTATCTAGACGCGTTCGCGGTCTGCTATATGTACATGCATATATGCACACACTATAACTGCGTCTCGTAACGGTGTCGCGAGTCGCACACATTTAATAAAATGTTTTTGAAGTGAATACTTCTTTTAGCGCTTAAAAGAAATTTTCACTCCAAAAACTTTTTTGTTTCTTTGTCTTTTTTGTCTGTTTCTTGGTCCGTGGTTCAACGTCAGTTAGTTATTGATAAATTGGGATACGTTTAAGACTACAAAGCCCAATTCGTATTGACCTCTCGCAGTCTCTCGCCGATGATCAACCGGCAAGCAGTCTCGTAAAAACCAACCAACCACTTACCCAGTGTACGATCAGCAAAGAAAGTCGTTCAGTCGATCTAAATATAGAATACAGTTCATGATATATACTATTTTAAGTAAATACACACTGTTCTTAAACAATTTGACATAAAAAATAACAAACACGTTAATTTTCATTCACAAATCTATTCTGTGACTTTGCATTATGTTAATCTACTTTTGAAGCTGACTGTACTTAACAAAAGCTTACCAATTCAGTACAAATTTATGAGAACGAACTAAAATTTGCATAAAACCTTTTTTGTACTTTTATTCTATTCATAGACAATTACCTATTCTGCCCGTTTTATTTCGTGTGCCTTGTCTCTGTGTGTCGTTTGTTCATGGCAGGTAAACGAACGTTTCCCGGAACACCATTGTATGCGCCTGCGCACCAAGCAAACATCACGACCGAAGCGAGATGTACCTATTGATGGGTCGGTGAAATATTTCACACGTTCTAGTCTAAAGAGTACATAATATACATATTTGTTTGCTTGTTATCTCCTTCGTTTATTGTTTTAAGATAGGTAGGCTATTTAGAAAAAAAACAGAATTGTAGTCTGTAGTTTACGTAGGAGTACCTACTTTTCTTGGAAAGTAATGTTAACTTTCTAAATTATTTTACTCTACTTACTCTAATATTTTAACTTCTTTTATTGTTTTTTAAAAGTTCTTTATTACAAAATAACATTACATGATACAGGGTGACAACTGTTGAAAGTTAGTTACAAATTCTATAATATAAAGTAACTACTTTATCAGACTCAAGCGCCTATAAAAGTTTTCTAAATAATAAACACACTTACCAGTAGTTCGCAGTACGCAGCCTTGGAGTCACGCTATAATATTGTGGTCCCACTTACGTTCGAGACAATGGGCAGTTGGGGCATAGATGCTAAAACATTGGTGGTGGCCGAAATATATAGGGAGAAAACTGGTGACTCTCGCTCCGGCTTGTACCTGGTGCAAAGGTTAGCTATTGCCATCTAGCGCGGAAATGCGGTCAGTGTCCTGAGCACTTTTGCACCGGATACAATCCGGGGTGGGTTATTTCACAAAGAAATTTTTGTTAGTTATTTTTAGAAATTTGACAGTGACATAATGTTTGTAAAATTGTATAAGTATATATTTTTGAACAGTTATTGAATTGTTTTATCAATTAAAAAGAAAATTTAAGTTTTACATTAATATATCTTACCAGTTAAATCACATATTAATAACACAGTCAAATTACATGCTAGTAACTGTTATGAATTAATTAGTTTTAATGCATTTATTGCATTCTTAAAAAAATTGTAAAACGAAATAATAACTACTAATGTAGGTAGGCAAATAAAACTGCGCCTTATTACAGTATATTAACTGGTACCGCCACTGTCACGAATTGAGAACAAAACATAGTGATAGGTAGGTACCATAACTATCGATGTACGGCAATTCGGAAATTTTCCACTGTTCAATATTTCAGATCAATTTGTTTGAATGATTTCTATGTTTACGCTTTGTGAAAAACTGAATTGATTGCTTAATTATATATGTTTTTTTTAAATAACGGTAAGTTTATAGTGAAATGTAATTTGGTTAAGTTTGTCCGAAACTGTGTATTTTACGATATTTTAACTGCTTTGTTTTGAATTGTTTGAAGTAGTTGGTAATTACTATTATACGTACTACTCCAGGTTGGACACGAGTACGTTAAACAGGGGCGGCCCAGGGTTGTATAGATTCTAAGTTCTGTTATTGAGCTCAGTTTACTTTTCCTGTTCTTTACTGGATGTAAGGCACCCAACTTCTTTTATTCATCATCATCATCCGAGCGTCTGTCCCAGTTGCGTCTCGCGACGCCCGGGGTCCGCTTTCCTACATTTTCTCCTCCACTTCGCACGGTCGTCGGCATCCCCTGTGGTGAGACCATTGGCACGCATGTCATCCCTTACGACGTCAAGCCAGCACTTCTTGGGTCTTCCCCTCTTACCGGGACCCGGCGGGGCTGACATGGCCAGACATTTGTTACCTACGTAGCCACGCGGATGCGAGAGTTCCTCACGCGGTCCATCCGCGTGACTCCACACATCCACCGCAGCATCTTCATTTCCGTGACACGCAGCTCCTGCTTGTGTCGCTCCAATATCGGCCACGTCTCACTGCCATGTAAAAGGACAGGTCTAATAATGGTTTTGTAGACCTGTCCCTTCAACCGGATCGGCATTTTAGGGTCACAAATGACACCGGTCATCTCCCGCCATTTGGCCCACGCGGCAGCAATTCGTGACTTGACATCGCAATCGATGTCACTGGACGTGTGAAAAACAGATCCCAAGTATTTAACCTGGTCCGTGCGCTCGACCAAATCACCGCCTATGCGGACGGATGTGGGATCTGTCGAGTTTAGTGCCAAGCACTCGGTCTTCGCCACATTTAGTTTCCGCCGTTCTCAAGCGTCTCCTTCCACGCCTTTACACGTCGCACCAATCTGCCCCTGTCCGCGTCTGCCAGCGCAATATCGTCAGCATACATGAGCAACCATGGAGGCTGCTCATGCGGGTTTCTGATGCTGTCCGACAATTCGTCTAATATTACACTGAACAGAAGCGGACTAAGGACAGAACCCTGGTGTACCCCGACGGTGATGGGGAAGGGTTTCGTGTCGCCAACAGCAGTCCGAACCATTGAGTCGGAGTCACAGTACATGTCCCGGATAGTGTCAATATAGACCTCTGGAACCCCTTTGGACCGCAGTGCCCACCAGATCATCGCACGAGGAACACAGTCGAAGGCCTTCTGCATATCTAGAAACAAACAGTGCAGAGGCGTGTTCTTCGACCTGTATTTCTCTGCGACAACCCTCAGGGCAAAAACAGGGCCAACTTCTTTTATTAATCACGCCTTTATCCCCGGGCGCCAGAGGTATATTGTATACCTGAATTTCACCGAGTGAATTTATGTCCCACCTAATAGGTGGTGAGCCCATTGTCGAAACTTGTTTATGGTCAGATTAATGAATGTGACACGAGGGATACTTTGTGATGTGTATGACGTCATGGTAGTCATTCATCGTATAGATGGACTACAGGCTTGGACTTCTGCCGAGCTATATGTCTATTACTATCACCCCTTGGAGTAACCCTGCCTCATGCCACAAGTTACAGTTTGAGGCGAAACAGCTTCCTCATTTAACGACACAAATTATATATTACCTATTTTATTTATTGCCATGCTCTCGTGAATTAGTGATAAATAGCCTTCGTCGATAAATGAGCTATTCAAAAAGATTATTCGATTCGAAGTAGGTAGGTATTGAGGTAGGTAGTTATTGAGAGCTTTTCATGTAACTTAGCTAAACTTAGCGACTTCGCCCTGGCATATGTCGAACTTCCGTCGCACACATTTACTCCGGTCGTTTATAAATTTTACACTTACGTATGAAAATTTGCGCGATTTGCTGTAATTTTTTTTGAACACTAGAATATACGTATGATAAAAGTTTTATGTTTATAATTTTCTTATTCTCTTTAAACTCTTATTTAAAATTATTATCTTTATAAGATATTTTAATCGTATCATTAGGAGTGCAATGGTTTCCTCGGACACCGAATTACAGCTACAATACAACTTCTCAATAGCTTTTACAGCCTCTATACAGCTCTACTAACGCAAAACGCTGTATAATTTGGGACCGTAGAGTTTAAGCCTGTATAAAGACTGCAAGCCCCCTACAGTCTTTATACAGCCTTAATATCGCTACTATGTACAGCTTGTTATGCAACTTGGGCTGCTCCGATCTCCTGGATAGGTACGTGTTCCAAGCCTTTCTCGATAAATAGTCAATCCAACTCAAAAAATATTTATAATTCTAAACGCGCTAATGTCATTCTGTTCATGACATTAGCGCGTTTAAGCAAATATAACACACAAACTTCAGCTTTATAATATTACCAGTTTTCTTTATCGTGTGGTAATCTCCACGGTTGTTGTGCCGGATTCGAACCGAATAAAACTACACGGTCCCTACCTTTCTGTCTAGTGCTGGGTAACCCAGGTGAGTAGTCGGAAGGATGTCCCAGGGTTATAATTTCACCGAAGATATCGTCTTCAGACGCAAATGGAATTCGTTTATCAGTAACGAGAAAGGCGTTACTGATAAACGAATTCTTTTTTTCTTTTTGAAGAGCATTCAGGGGCATATTATACGCCCAGTTTTCACCGTGTTCATCATTGTCCTACGTAAATAGGTACTGAGCCTATTGCCGTGTTGAAATTTGAAATAGACAGAACCAGGATGTCGCGACCTGGGGCCGAGTCTGCTATTTCAATAGTGTCGAAATAGTAACGATATCGTCGCTTAATAGAAAGCCACCAGTACAATTTTGACACTTTTTCGAAGTCACTTCTTATAACTTCTATCGGTCGGCCGATAGAATTCTACTAACACAGTTGCATTTTTGATAGTCTATTAACATTTTGACAGCTAAATACAGCGATTCGGTTCTATTCTACGGCTTATCAATAGTAGACTCGGCCCCCTGGTGTTGAAAAATTTCAAGCCTGTATCAGACTCAACTTGACTATACGACTGCGGTAACCGACACCAACAACTTAACGTATCTTCGACTAAGACGTAGGAATAGGTATGAACAAAACACTTAACTAATATTAAAAACACATTTAACAACCGCTCTTACTAATGGCGCTGTAATAAACATGACTGACCTAAATACTTAACATCATTATAATAAGGCATGCCGAAGTTATTGGTTCATTGTAGTAGAGACTCACAAGAAAATGTAGGAAAGCGGACACCGGGCGTCGCGAGACGCAACTGTGACAGACGCTCGGATGATGATGAATGTAGTAGAGACTCATTAATTTGATCAAACAATATTTGTGGTATGTACCTCATTAGGGATACACCGTGAAGATAGTTAGTTAGTCAGTTCATATGAATGGAGTGTTGGAAGGAGCTAGCTAAGAACACAGTGTTCAACGTAGACTAAATTCTCAGTTATAATTTTAAATGGGGTCACCACCTGTTCCGTGGGACAAAAATGCATACGGAGCAATGTGGGCGTATAGTATTCCTCTGCCTACCCCTTCGGGGATAAAGGCGTGACAATATGTGTGTATGTATGTATTTTACTACTAGGTAATACCACAGATAATATAATCTAATTCTTATGTAAAACCCTCGGTTCCGCCTGCGTGGTGAAAGTTCCCCTACGCGTTTTTTACATGAATATGTTTCCAAGATATAAAGTAGAACACTTAGGAATAATACTCCTGTCTAACAGTAAAATAATTTTATTAGAAATCGTTTTTATTGATCCAAAGATTACCCCTACAACGTCACCACCATTAAATCTATAATATTATAATTAAGGTAAAATGTATGGAGTGGTTGACATATCTGCGCTAATATTAGGTCTTTACCTAAGAAATTGCCGTTTTGTATGAAAAAAATATTATAAATCTTTACTAATATTATAAAGCTGAAGAGTTTGTTTGTCTGTTTGGTTGAACGCGCTAATCTCAGAAACTACTGGTCGGATTTGTAGAATTGAATTCTTTTTGTGTTGGATAGCCCATTTATCGAGTAAGGCTAAAGGCTATATATCATCACGCTCCTACCCTGGAAAGCAGAGCAGTAATCATAAATGTCGACAATACGGGTATATTTTTGTCATATTTGAATTCTTGTGATATAAATAAGACTAAACATGTTAATTTTCATTCACAAATCTATTCTGAAACTTTGGATTGTGTTAATGTACTTCTGAGGCTGACTGTACCGGATTAACTGATAAATATCAACTAACTAACTAACTATCTTCACGCTGTATCCCTGACGGGGTAGTCAGAGAGGACAGATCGCCAGGCTTCGCGATCCATGCATACTTCTTTCGCTTCTTCGAGATTCATCAATCGCTTCATACACGCACGTCTGGGTATCCGAGTACTTTTGACCTTTCCGTTTTTGAGTAATCTCCTCACGTGGTCTTCATATGTAAGTCTCGGCCTACCCTGACTCCTCTGCTTTTGAACAATATATATTCTTCGTCAATCGTTCCTCACTCATTCGATGGACGTGTCCAAACCAACGGAGCACGCCCTTTTCCAGCTTAACGCTGACACTTTCATTCAAACCTGCCATATTGCGTATCACTTCGTTACGTATTCGGTCGGCCAAAGTTACGCCGCAAAATTTTCGAAGTGATCTCATCTCCACAGCATTCAATTTACTTTCATGCATCTGCTGACATACCCAGGTTTCACTACCGTAAAGCAAAGTTGGCACGAGCACTGCGTTATGAATCGCCATTCGTGCTTCTTTTACGATGCTTTGTCGCTTTACTAACTGGGACAAAGCACCGTTAACTCTGCTTCCGACAGCTACTCGCCGTTCTACAACCGAATCACATCTTCCATCCGCGCTAAACATACTTCCTAAATACACAATTTCATTCACTTGCTCTAGACGTTCCTGGTTTACCCTAATCTCGCATTTAGTTCTTACGTCACCTCTTTCAAATACTAGAACCTTAGTTTCACTTGCATTCAAGCGAAGACCCTTACTTTCACACTCCTCTTTCATATTAGTGACTAATGCCTGAAGGTCGGCTTCTGATGAGGCCATGAGCACCGCATCATCAGCGTACAGCAGACAGTTTACTGTAAAGTCACCCAAATTCACACCCATATTAAAATCTTTCAACTTCTGCAGGCAACTGTCCAGATACACTATGAACAGCCAGACATGACACATCCCTGTTTGACGCCTGTACAGACATCAAAAAGATATGACACAAATCCCCCTCTACTCGCACGCAAGCCTTACAGTCCCTATAAAGCGACTGTATTGCCCGCAGTAGCGAGCCGTCCACACCATATACGGGCAGCAAGTCCCACAGCGTTTCTCTCACAACGTTATCAAATGCTTTCTCTAGATCCACAAAAGCGCAGAAAACCTTCTTGATCCATGCAACCTCTTCCACGTCGGAATCCGCATTAAGCCTCCCATAAATACCTTTCAGACTTTTCTTGCATTCGTGCCGTTATAACTTTTGCATACACCTTACTAGCTAAGCTGACCAAGCTGATCGCCCTGTAGCTGGAGCAGTTTAGGCGCGAGCCTTTCACTTTGTAAATAGGTACTACAACTGCTACCCGCCAGTCATCTGGAACCTCACCCGTCCGCCAGCACAAGTTGCATAACAGACATAGTGTGTCCCAGACGCGCGACCCACCGTACTTGATCATCTCAGCAGTTACTCTGTCTTTTCCCGCAGCCTTACCACATTTCATGCTTCTTATCGCTGGTTCTATTTCTTTCATACTAATGACTTCAATGACACCGGGAACCGGAGCATCGAAGTGAGCTCCACTTCCCGATGTGGCATCTCTGTCTTTTCTTGCATACATATTTCCATAATATTCACTCCATCTCTGCAGGACGTCAGTTTGGTCTGTTAGGACGTCATTGTTAACACTAAGCACTTTATTCATACTGCAGATTGCCGAACAACTCCGGGTCTTGCCTACCTCTTTCCAGAAGAGCTTGGCATTATCCCGGAAATTGGACGACAACCTTTCATCCGCTTTCATTCTGCACCTTTTACGAGCTTCTTCTATCAGTGCCTTCGTGTTAACTTTCTGCAGCTTGTATCTCTCTTTCATATTAAAATCATTCCGCGAGGCTAAGTAGTCTAGCCATGCTTTCTTCTTCATTCGATCTGCTTCTTTCACTTCCTCATTCCACCATGCATCACGCTTATAACTACTGCCTCTTTTTGTTTCTCCACACACTTCCACAGCGGCATTTACCATGCTATCCCTAAGGTTCTGCCATACAGTTTCCACATTCTCACTACTTACATTGACGTCGCCAAGCTTTTCGGCTACCTTTTCTTTATATTTATCTCTAATGGATGCATCCTGCAGCTTCCAGCTTTTGATGCTATAACTCGGCTCAGGTTCAGGACACTCGGTGCGATGACGCCAACCCGCGAACAGACCCCTAATCCTAGTTATAACTAGGTAGTGGTCTGATCCCAGCTCAGCGCGTCGATAAACCCTTGTGTCCATTACCTGTTTACGGAGCCGACTATCCATTAGTAATAGATCTATCATGCTTCTCTTTGACATACATCTCCTCGTATACATATGAATTTGTTTGTGGTTGAACATTGTGTTCGCCACAAACAAATCCTTTTCCTTACAAAATGCCAGTATTAGCTTGCCAGCGTCGTTCACCCTTTTATCCCCATACTTCCCGAGTACCGCCTCAAAACCATCGCGAGCGGTACCCACCCAACCATTCCAGTCTCCACATACTATAAGTCTTTCATTTCCTTCTATCACATTTAGAGCTTCTCTCATCACTCGCGTTCGACGAAGATACTGGCGCGTAAGCAGCTACCAGAAAAATCTTCGTCAAACCAAGTACTGGTACTCCAGACCAAAGCGCGAGCACCCCACCCGGGTGCTCCAAGACTTCGCTGCCCTTGCGCTTGGTCTCTGTCAAGCACACTACATCTAACTTTCTCTCATTCATAACATCCATCAACTCATTCATCTTATCTGTCATTCCTCCTCTAACATTCCACGCAGCTACCCTGCACTCCATCCTCCACTTCCCGCCGTGTCGGGCCGCTCGTGTAGGGTAGCGGTCCCCTACGCCGCTCTGGCACACACTTTTCGCACCAGCGGGGACGAACTGGTGCGCGTCGCCTCGGGGGCACGCCCTAGCATAATTCGCCCTGGTGGCTGTCGTGTTGGAGTAGAATTGCAGCCGTAGCTGGCAGGGATGGCGACGTGCACGCTTCTACTTTTCATTCCCAATATCAACAATATATATAGATAAAAAATGAAATAATAATTACATGGTTATTAACAAATTAAAATTTAACATATTTACAGAAAACAATACAAAAAGAAGGGGGCGGGTGAAAAATAAAAAATAAAAAAAAATAATAATTAGATAAATATCAACGAATAAATATTACGCTATGTATGTACACCGATTGATATACAGGATGATAAATATCAATTGATATTTATTGTCACAGTTAGAAAATTTGCCGAACCTATGTTACGCTATCAACATTGGACAAAAATCTAAGATCTGGCATAAATCTAGAAGTGAGACAATTCTAGATGTATGCCTGAGATTCAGGTCTAAATAGTTTGAAATTCTGCTTAGTCCACTCTAGGATCAGCCCCATAGTGGACTGTCTGTTTTTTCTGAATAATCGCTGAAATGATTGGATTAACTTAATCGGGACTCACAGGCAGATAGCTAATGTCATTTAATAAGGAGTAGCTTAGACTACACTTTACTCCCGTGTTTCCACGACAAAAAAATAATACACTATATTTATTTATAAACACTGAACAGGACCCTAAAACCCACCCAACTACAGGGACGAGTGAAAAGTTCTCCGAAACTGTTCACCTCTACGCTGAAAGATGTTCTGAATTATGGAGGAATCGGTTTGTCGACCATATAGTAGTATCTCCTTCCCCCCAAAGACGATACCGCGTTTGCAGATTATTCTGCTGGGAGCCTTGGGGCTATCCTTCAGAGGGCTTACCCGGGACTCCTGGCCATAGACAAATGGAAGGGCACCGAGTGGTTTTAGTCGGTAAAAGTTTGACTGCTTCTGTGGAACGTTGGGAGTGCATCCGACTGCTACACAAGAGGTCGTGGGTTCGATTCCCACCCAGGACAAAACTTTGTGTGATGAGCACGATGGTTTATTCTGTGTCTGGGTGTTATTTATCTATAATTTATGTATGTATTTAGAAATATATAAGTATGTTTATCAGTTATCTATATCCCATAAAACAAGCTAATATTAGCTTACTTTGGGCTAGATGGCGCTGTGTGAAAAGTGTCCCACAAAATTTATTTATTTATTTATTTTAAAAGTCCATATCATTCATGAGGATTTACCTACGTAAAAAAAGAGGGTTGTCACCGTTTGTTGTGCGAATAAAGCAAACTATTTATTAAAATGACAAAAAAAAAGTACATAGTGTCTAAGTAAAACTAAAATTTATTTTTTAATTTTTTATAATTAAATAAATTTATAAATAAATTTATTAATAAATTTTATTTTGAAGGATAGGTAGTACATTGCATACAAAGTAACCTTACATATTTAAAACAATAAAAGAAAAACAGTACAACAACAAAATAAGTCATATGACTCCCTTTCCTAAACTAGTCAGAAGTTCTGTCTGTATCTTAGGAAAGGGTATCCAATTAAGGAAGTCTTGTGCGGTTACAAAAAGATGGTCTTGCAGTGGGCGATCAAAAATTTATATGCAATAATACAGGACAACAATGAAAAAGTGTGTGTGGTGTGTGTATGTGTGTGTGTGTGTGTGTGTGTGTGTGTGTGTGTGTGTGTGTGTGTGGTGTGGGTATGTGTGTGTGTGTGTGTGTGTGTGTGTGTGTGAGTGTGTGTGTGTATGTGTGTGTGTGTGTGTGGTTAAGAGTGTTTGTGTGTGTATGTGCATGATAAGGGAATGTATGTGTTTGTGTTGTCTATGTAAATAGACTCATCCTTACCACTACTGTTAATTAGTTAGAAGCTCCTCGGTATCACTATAGGTTAATATCTGTAGCCAGGAATTAAGGTTGTGTTTTACTTCGCACTTAGCCAAAGCGTAGATATTTAATTGTTTTTGGGCTTTATTATAAAGCCTAGCGCTTAGGCCATTAAACTGTCGCCTTGCAAAAGCAGTTCTACAAGAGACAGTTGGGCATAGCGGAAAGCCACGACGTCGCTGACTAGCTAGCTGCTTATCAAACAAGATCATAGTGTTTACGGAGGATGGATCCCAAGATATATAATTTTCTAACAGTTAGGACATTACATTCAGAATATAGCATATATGTAGGGTAATCACGGGGCTTAAAGTGAATTACTTTTAGGACAGCCCTTTGAGCTCTTTCAAGCTTTAAAAGCTCAGTTTTATGAGTTCCGCCCCACACTGGTATACAGTACGTCAGGATCGACTGACATAGGGACAGATAAACCATTCGGAGGGTACCTTTATCAGCAGAAAACCTTAGATTTTTGAATAGGTATATGAGTCTTCTTGTGCGAGTAAACAATGAGTCCAGTTGAGCAGTCCAGGCTCTCGTCGATGATCACTCCGAGATATTTCATCGATTGTACCATCGTCAGGGACAGACAGGCACAGGTTTCAGTGTTTTGTGGACAGTTGTGGGCTTTTAAATTTCCAGTTTCTTCAGGTGGTCTTGAGGTATGTGGTAGAATGAAACGCAAGAATTGGGTCTTTATCAAATTCAAGGTTAATAAATTATTACCTAACCAATGCATTACTCTCCGTAAAGCTTTCTCTGAGTGCAATCTGGCGTCTTCCCAACTCTTACCATATGCCACTAGTGCAGTGTCGTCTGCGTAAGCGAAAATATTACAGTTGACGAGGGACAATTTACAAAGGTCGTATTTGGAAGAGAGTTGGACCCAAAATACTACCCTGGGGAACTCCAAAGGTTACCCTTTCCTCTACGCTAATTATATTACCTACCTTGACAGACTGTCTACGTTCTGATAGATAATCTTTAAAGATATTAAGAGCCAGACCTCGAATACCCACGTTTTCCATTTTCTCTATAAGATATTGGATATGTAGACAGTGTCGAATGCCTTACTGAGATCTAGGAAGATGCCATAGCATTTTAGTTTGTTATCTAGTTTATTAGTTACCGACTGTACAAGTTCGACCACGGCAATTTCCGTAGAGATGCCATGACGGAAACCATATTGGTTGTTTGCGAGGATGTCAATTTTAGTTAAATAATTGTTAAGAACTCTTTCCATGATTTTAGATAAAGCGCGTAAGACAGAGATAGGACGATCGTTGGAGATCTGATCTTTGTTCCCAGTTTTGTATACAGGAGTGACCAACGCCGTTTTGAAGGCCCTAGGGAATGCGCCTTGTGATATGGCAAGGTTGCAGATGTGAGTGAATGGGAATCACAAGAACGTTTCGAGCCATTTTTATTAATTTCACTGGTATGTTATCCCATCCCGTAGCACAATCATCCCGAAGAGTTTTTACAATAATCTCAACTTCACTTAAACTAACCGGGAGAAGTGCCATCGAGTTTAACATATTATGTTTGGATGTAAGTACTGTATCATTAGTTAAAGTAACAATTTTAGATGCCAACTCTCTACCTATATTAGCGAAATATTCGTTAATTAGGTTCACAGAGGACAAAGGGTCCGCAGATAATTCTAACAGATTCATGGCTGGTAGATTGTATTTTTCTGTATAAGTAAGGTTTTTAACAACCCAAGTTGCCTTTCTATTATTTTGAGCTCTATTAAATAGACCTTTTTCATAAGATCGCTTAAGTTTATTGATTAGCCTATTACAAAAATTTTTAAGTCTTATAATTTTTAATAAGTCGTTTTAAGAACAGTATTTTGCGGATCTGAATTTAGCTTTAAATGCATGCTATCTCTGTTTTTGATACACCGGATAAGACCGACACCCGGTCTTGATGATTCTAGCCTTTCTTGAAATTTTTATTTGTGAGCTGTGAGTTAGTACGATGTCTTTCAGAATGGTAATTAAATTATCTGCAGCAACGTTAGTGTCAGTAGCGTTCATCACTGTAGAAAAATCTACTTTCTCCACATCTTTTACAGCATTATTATAATTTAAACGTGTAGTAGTCTGTTGAACAGGATTGAAGTTCACCTTACCTCCCTCTATACATAACACCGTAGCATTATGATCAGTTATACTAGTCTCTAAAATGAAGGACTTTGATAGGGATTTAGTTTTTAAAAAGATATGATCTAGACGCGTATTTGAGATTGGTCTTGTGGGATGTAAAAAAGCTGGCAAAAGGCCCAGTGTTGCAGTATGTAGGAGATATTCGTGCGAGTTTTCATCCTTGTTGTTAGGTTTAATATCAACGTTCAAGTCGCCCATCACTATAACAGACTTGTAACATTTCAAACTAGAAACTGCCGTTCCCAAGCTTTTGTGGAAATTATTTAGGTTAGTATTTGAAGGTGAACGATATATGCCGATGATAGCAGTATCTTGTGTACGACAGACTAAGCAATTTGCGTCCACAAAGAAAGACGGTTCCGTTACAGTGCATTATAGGTTATTTTTAACGTAGAAAAGTACACCATCATTTTGAATTGGGTTATGTATAGTGGAGTGTGCCGTATAACCGTCTATAGTAGGAATTGACCGTGAATTTTTTAGCAAGCATTCCGTCAAAATTATAAGATCGAATTGCATAGGCATCTGCGCCAGAAAAACTAAAAAACAGTTAGGGTTTTTGTAAATGCTACGAATATTGATATGAACAATTTTAATTGACGCATTCGCTGCTTTATTTAAAGAGTCATATGCGTGAGGGGCACAGATTTCAAAAGTAGCTACACCATGTTGATCGATTTCATCAAGAATATTATTAATACAAGCCATTTTTAATTAACATTAAATACAATTATAGATATATTTAAAGGTAAGTCTATTTCATGGGTTTTAAGAGTAGTAATGATTGAAAATAGTGATTCCAATTTAGTGTAGTGTGAAAGTGGCTGGGTTAGTCTGTATAGGAAAAAAATAAGAGCATTAGATAACTTGAAACAGAGCTTCATACGAAAAAAAAATAAGTACATAGTGTCTAAGTAAAACTAAAATTTATTATTTTATTGTATATTATACATAAAAAATTTGAAATGAATCTCAGAGTAAAAAAAATTGATTCCTGTTCTCAATAAAAAAAAAGTATAAAGTACAATTACCATATATAACGTAATACTTTGTAAAAAATATGCTTAAGAAACCGCACCGAGGTCGGCGAGACCCCAGCAAACAAAACCTGCGAGCGGTGCACCTGCTCATGCGGAGTTCAGAGGTCAAGCGGTAGTCACTCTTATCTATGCTGATCACCCAAAGCTAGACACTAGAGACTGTTTCTAGCAGGCAAACAAAAGATGACTACAAATCAGGCAGTGTTTTGGTAGCAACTTGGAATACACTGGGATCATAAAAAAGACTATAAAAAATGGCAAGCCTAAGGAGTTCACTCAGCACGATATAAGAATTATATTATATTATATTATCTGTGGCACGATATATCGATGACGAAATAATGGCAATTCTAAGGAGTTCACTCAGCACTATATATTGATTTATCGTGCTGAGTGAACTCTTAGGGTTGCCATTTTTTTTAGTCTTTTAGTCTCTAACTAAAAGACAACACACTCTAGCTTAAACACGAGTCATGTTAAAAAACTCAATAATATTATTTTTGGTGTAAAAAGAAGCTTCTAAGTTTGTTGCGTACAAAACCGTGTGCATACTCTAGTAGCTCATAAACGTAATGTCATTATTACTGACCGGTCTTTTTAGAGTTTTTTTTTCTTTGAATCATGAGCGTGACGTATTTTTAGTTCTCACTGTTGGCCGTCCTCTATGACAGAAATGGCGTCCCTGACGTATTGTTGTGACGTAACCACAGCTGATTGTATTCGTTCATGAACCGTGTGATACCTACTGATATTGTGTTCAATGACACATTTGTTATGTACCAACTGACACTGTTATGTTATTACTCAGATACAGAATTTGCGAGTGAACTTGGAAGCTAACGATAAGATTGACTGCATCGGTTACGTACGAGTAAGTGGTAGTCTATGCGACTACCGCGCGCTGAGTTCATGAGCTCCCGGATTCAAATATGGAACATATTCTGTGTGATACACAAAATGTTTGTTTCGGAGTTGGGTTGAGTTGTTCGGGTGTTTACGTAGCAAACACCCAAACTAATATATAAGTATTTGGAAATATATAAGTGTGTTGATCAGTTGTCTAGATCCATACCACAAGATTATATTAGTTTATTTTGAGCTAGACTAAATATATTGACTTGAATTATTCATCAAAGCGTTGAGCCCCGATGACGTCTAATGTGTTTGTCTGTGGAACCCAGAGTCTAGTTTCATAAAATATAATTATTTAATTCAGTTTTTTTTTAATGTCTGACTCCAAATTCCTCTATCGCCAATGACACACAGGGGGCTGGATACAGTGTATAAATCAGAACGTCTTCTGAAATCGTCCATGAATGAACGGCGGTTCATGCAGTCACACTACTCACACTCCTAGCAGAGGCATCAAAAGTGTACAAAGCGTGCATTTCTTAAAAGGAGAATTCAGTCTCAAACTGTAGTTAGAGACTAAGGCCTGTCAGGGTTCCAGAAAATACCTTAGAAAGCTATACCGAGTTCTTGCTACATATAGAGTGGCTTTAGTCGGCTGGCGTTCGAAATAACCAATCTCATAGTTAAATCCGGTGGGGTGTAAATGAAATCTATAGGAAAGTAAACACGTAATAAGGTAGGTATAATCTTAATAAGATTTTAGGGAACAATTGTCGAAACATGTTCCAGATTCTAGCAATAGGTTACAACCCTATAGAGGAAGCCTGTTTGTTGTCATAAAGGATATAACGGCTAATAAGGGTAGAACTACATCTGGCCGCACTGAGTCGCCCTTTAGGTCAGAATATTTTTTTTATACCACTGAGGTGGCAGACAAGCATACGGTCCACCTGATGGAAAGTGGTTACCGTAGCCTATGGACGATTGCAACACCAGAGGTGCAGCACTCGTGCTGCCGACCCTAAAGTCATTGAAAAGTGAGATTTGCTGTGGTATGTTATTGAATAGATATATTGCCAACCATAATAATTCAGTATATAAAATATTATAAAGCTGAAGAGTTTGTTTGTTCGGTTGACGCGCCAATCTCAGGAACTACGGTCGGCTTTGAAAAAATATTTTTGGGTTAGGTAGCCCATTTATCGAGGAAGGCTATAGGCTATATATCATTACGCTACTACACTGGGGAGCAGAACAGTAGTCATAAATGTCGACAAATCGGGAAATTTATAAGCGACGGGATTAAATAGGTGGGCCGGGGGGGTCGTCTAGTAATTCAGTATCGAGACGGTCAAATGTTGTGACTTACCCTGTTTCTGTAGAAAACATGTCGCGTTCAAAATTTTCTCTTCCAAGTCCAAAATATGACAACCATCAGCCTCTTTTATGCACGTAACCAATCAAGGTTCCGACGGCAACGGAAAGTCATTACATGATTCGGTAGATTCCAAAATGCGATTCAAAGATCAGAGTGGGATCTATCAGATACATTTGGAAAGTTTACAAATGGGTTTCGGTATGGTGGCAGAAGGCCAATTCTCAAAAAATTTCACTCAGTTCAATCTCGTGTTAATTTATTAACGTTTTATTGGAATACTATAAAAACGTAGTACCTAAATATCAGGCACGCCTTTATTTCCGAAGGAGTGGTAGAAGCATACTATGCGCCCAAATTTCAGCGTAAACATTTTTATATAAATAATAGGTACCTATAATAAATATCTAATAATAATATAGTTAGTAGATACCTACATATCTATTATTGAAAATAGTGTCATCTCCGGTATATAATGCCCACTCAGTAACTGTAATTTTACTTTTTAAGGTTAGTGATGCATCAAACCCTAATGATATAATAACTAGAAAGATCATTAACTAATTGGTAACATAAAATTAACTGGTTTACACATTGATGTGAGAGGTTTTTCTGTACATCAATGGGTTTACACTTTAATTCATCACTATTTCTATAATGGTTTTGTCATAGAGTGAACTTACAATAAACATAGTTCCCTCTATTGCTTATCGTCACGCCATCTATAATCTGGTACCCGGTTGTTCTTGAAAGTCACCCAGAGATGGCGTTACTAGGCTCATTGTGTCGACGGGATCGTAGTTGGTTGCACATACTTTGTTTCGAGAAATACTGAACAAAGCGTATTGTTATCCGAGTGATTAGTTGAATCATCATTACATTAATGAGGAGTTCTTATCGAAATGATACAAACGTTAAGTGGCAGTAAATATATTCAGAAAATATCAACCATGATAGCAGACAGAATATCCATTTTATCAATGTAAAAAAGTTTAAAATACAAATCAGTACGAATTACTTACACAGATGTAAAATATTGTCGACTTCATTTTGTATACTTAGTTTTTACCTTAAAATTAGTAGGTCAGTTTAGTTTATAACAGTACCTATAGCTTTATTATTGCTTTATACAATATCATCGTGCAGGCGTCCAGTCTACCAGTTCACGCGTCCTACGTAACGACATACACGCTAGTCACTTATAATTTAGATTAATAATAATTACATATCACAATGAGACGTCCCTTCAACATGATACACTCGCACACAAATAATATAAAATACAAAAACGAAGGCACGAGATCCAACTACGTCTATTCTATTGTCTAGTAGTACAATACAACATGCTGCACTAACGTTACGCTAAATGCACGCGCGCCCCGAACGGCGCGGCTCAGTCGAAGTCCTGCGTTTGGAAGTCATATCACCTATTCGAATTTCGGTAGCATAAAATGTTTCAAAGCGGTTCTGGAATGGAATACAGCAAGCACAGCGGTGCGGAGGTCGTTCCCCGCGCCAGCCGTGGGTAATGGAATGTCGGCGTACACGTACAGCCGCTCCCGGCGCTCTTTGTGCGCTCGCCCCCGCCTCCCGCCCCGCGAGCGGCCAGGCCCGAGCAGGTAGCCGTGCCGCCCGCACGCGGACCGGGCCCTCTATCACTATTAACACGTCACACGGACGACCCAAAGTCCACTAGCCGCTTCACACGCCCCTACACGCACTACACACTGTTCTTTTCTTCGAACTTATCCGCCAGCTCGCCCATCAACTCCTTGTAAATCAGAGGATCGATGTTCTTGCCGAGCTGGTAAAGCACGAACCAGTCACCGATCTGCAGCTCTCGTGCCACAGACTCCACCTGCGCTTGTGGGGCCAGGCGGCTGCGCGCGCGCAACAGGTATAAGCGCACGCGGGGTCCAGCTACTACAGCCATACGGTAGATCAGAGAAATTCCACTCAGAATAGCCAGGATCATGAACCAAAACCAAAGGAAGACGTAGATCTTCTCATTGACGATGTTTAACGGTAACACGCACAGTCCGTCGAACTTTTGCACGGAACCCGAAGGACCGTATTTGTGGAAAGTACACTTTGTCACTTTAGGGAACACTCTAGCCATTGGGTCCACTCGCTCCTCTGGTTCCATTTCAGTGAAGCTTACAACGTCGCTGCCATACGTGGAGAATTCTCCGTCTAGGAAGAAATCCATAAAGAAGATTTGGCCGACGACGTTGATAAAGTTCAAAACTTCGCAAATAAAGAAGCGGAATGCATAAAAGTTTTGAGTATGCAAGTTAGTGTGGAAGTAGTCCACCAACAGTTTCTTACGGTCGGCCTTGCAGTCCTCGCCAACGACGGGGCAGTTCAGATCCAGCACCAACATTTTAATGCGGCCCCCTTCCCACGTTTTCCACAGGTAACGCGGCACATAAAACAAAATAGCTTGGAAGAATAACACAAAACACACCCATTGGTAATACTTGTGGTATTTAAGCTCGTCGCCCTCGGCTTGTGGGCCAACCCCCAGCTGCGCCACGTCCTGGCCCACACGGCCCACCAGTCGGTTAGGGATGGTGAAAGTCGAGTAGATCCAGCAATAAGTGTCCATCACAGCGAGCGGTATCTCATCGACGATACAGTCGATGGGGTCTCCGATGTATTGTCTTGAGGTCACTAGTAGCGAAAACGCTATCAAAATAATCACAGTAGCTTTGTAGTGCAAACGGAATACATTGTTGTCGATGCACACTGAGTCGAGTTTCAAAAGCCCCTTCACGGAGCCAAAAACGTCAAACATGGCGGTTAAGTAAGCCGCGAGCGCGCGGCGCGTCGGACACGGTCGAGTAAGTTAAGGCGTACGCTTCGCCCTCGCGTCGAGTGCGGAATGCTGATCGGTGGGGAGCCCGTTTAGTCGAAGAGGGCGCAGGCCTACGATGAAGTGCGGTGCGGGTAGCAGAGAGCGGCGACCCCTCCACACCTCGTGCCGTCGCAGACTCTCGGGGTAACGACACAGCGGTGACCCTATTTCTTTGTGGCGTCATCTGGTAGCATTCAGCGACGCTCGCCTTACCCGGAGGCTATGCATCTCAGATAAAGCTTACGGCATGTGATGCACTGCTTAATTAAGTACTTGTCTAAAGATTGCATCACCGGTTTGGGTGAGAACCCTGTGATTTGGTAAGTAATCGAGTATGCAACGTAACGGTAATGTGATCTTAAAACTAGTATCAAGCAATATCGGTCGTCGTGCGAGTTAAGTCATAAAAGCGTTAATTTATCTTGAACTCTGAATACTACGTGACGTGATGCGTGAGCGTATCGTGGTAGTGCACCGTAAATTATGGGTTCTTATTTGGCTTGATATTTGTTCTCTACGATATGATAGCATTAGTAATCGAGAAATGAATCAATTCAGATGTGATCAATCATCTTATTGAAACAAAGAAAGACATTATGTTTCTAGGTTCTACGCAAATGATATATGTATTATGGTAATGGTTTATAAGTAAAAAAAGTGGTGTAAGTAGTGTTTCATTTCATATTTTAACATCAAGTAACATAATTTTTAAATGGCAATCAAAATAAAATATTATATCAAAATATTATAATCAAAATTATTATAAACTAGCTGACCAGCGCCAACTTTGTTAGCTCCACATAAGAGAAACAGACACAGAAATACACATTAGTTTAAGAGGTTGACGCGTAGGCTATTCTTATGAAACAACTTCTGAAGTATTCGCGATTTAACAACAAAAAATTGAATAACATCGGATTACTTGTTGATGAGTTTCTTACAACTGAATAATATATACGCGGGCGGTACTGCTTGAACTGAATATCCTGTGCGAGACGTTTCCTGAATTAATACATAGGGTACCTACTTAATATCCCGGGAAAACATCTACACGTGAGCGGAGCCGCGTGCATCCACTTTCGGAAATGTTCTGCCTATATGTCGATTTTCACCAAAATGTGATTAAATAACAAACCTCCAAATAATATAGAAATCTGTAAAAAAATTCACATTTACAATATTATTAAGCTTACATACCCGTGGGAATACTGGGAATTCTTTCTTGGTGCTCATTTATGTATATAGGTTGTGTATGGTTTTACTTTTACCTACATGGTTCCCGTTTCCGTGGGAATACCGGGTATTCCTTTCTTAGTGTTGTTTCAAGGTAGATACCTAATAATACTTTCACCAAATTTCAGGTATGTACCTATGTTTGATAGTTTAGACTGTGTGTGGCTTCATCCGCGTAGTTCCCGTTTCCATGGAAATATCGGGAATCCCGTTTTTATTGCTTATCCTTACTATCATTTACAAAAGTTCAGGTTTCTATGTTTATGTTTAGGCTGTGCGTGGTTTACTGATACAGTTTCGGTTCCCGTGGGAACACCGAACTCGCTGGTAATACAGGCCTTAGGAGACTCTTCTAAAACAGGTGATGGTACGTAGTACATGTTATTAACTTGGAAAATGACAATCTTCCATACAATCGTTTATCCCTTATTTACGTCCTTAGGGGTAAAAATTTTCAAATCTCCTTCATAGATGGCTCCTAAGTGTTAAAACGAACCCCAATACGAAGTTTGGACTTCATAGCTTCGTTAGCTTCATGAATTTCGTGATTAATGAGTCAGCTAATACATCCTCCTTATAGGTAAAATTTTTCAAAACCGCTATACACATCCCCATTTATTTGTAACCAAAAACAGGTGTACGTAAATTCGTGTTTCTAACTTTGAAAATGACGAACTTCCATACAACCGTTTATCGCTTATTTACTTCCTTAGAGGTAGAATTTCGTAAAATCCCTTCTTAGGGGAAACCTACGTGTTAAAATGATCCCCCATACGAAGTTTGGGCTTTGTAGCTTTGTTAGTTTTATAGGTTTCGTGATCAATGAGTCAGTTATTACAACACATCCTCCTTATAGGTAAAATTTTTCAAAACCGCTATATACATCCCCATTTATTTGTAACCAAAAACAGGTGTACGTAAATTCGTGTTTCTAACTTTGAAAATGACGAACTTCCATACAACCGTTTATCGCTTATTTACTTCCTTAGAGGTAGAATTTCGTAAAATTCATTCTTAGGGGAAACCTACGTGTTAAAATGATCCCCCATACGAAGTTTGGGCTTTGTAGCTTTGTTAGTTTTATAGGTTTCGTGATCAATGAGTCAGTTATTACAACTCCTGTTTCACTCCCTAAGGGTAGAATCTATCAAAATTCCTTAACATGTAATTTTTTGTTTTTATACAGAAGCAGGTATAAAAAATTTGGTGATGCTATGCTTGAAAATGAAGAATTTTCCATATAAACTTTCAACCATGTTTACACCCTTATAGGTAAAATTTTGCAAAACCGCGATATACGTACCCATTTATTTGTAATTAAAAACAGGTGTACAAAAATTCATGTTTCTAACTTTGAAAATGACGAACTTCCATACAACCGTTTATCGCTTATTTACTGCCCTAGGGGTAGAATATATTGTTGTATTCAAACCATATGCAGGGTTCGTGAAGTACCTATATATTTTATTTTTTGATTTTGAATTACTTTATGACACTAATATTTAAAATATATATTCATAATTATAATTATAAACTACAATAAAATTAAAAACACGTCGAGAAGACAACGTTAGTAAAAATTTAAAAGCTTAATAATTTAATTTATTATTATGGTACAATACTTTAAATGTTCTTGGCAAGCCTGTAATATTTTTAAAGACATAGGTATCTAACGATACTTTACACTATGGAATAGACACTTTGTGTGTAGGTAAGACACCCTAGAATTAATAATTTTTCAAGACTTTGAACGCCTGGGATCCGTTTTCCTACTTCTGCTGCTCCACTTTGCATTGTCTTCGGCATACCATTCCATGTAGTGAGACTAGATAGAGTATAGACTTGCGATGGCCGAAGTAGCTTAACGCAGAGATACAATACTTGTAAAAATGTGCCAAGGTATAGATGACACTTAATTAAACATTCTAAACCAGATTTTGGGTGCGGTAGTTTCCTACCTACATCTTCGGGATCCCATGCACCTGCTGACTGAGAAATTACTGGGGTCATATACATTTCAATTTTTTCAAGTCGCGGGGTTCTTCTTAATGAACTCTTGATAAAAAGAATCAAATTAAACTTCTTATTAAAAAGCCCCACAGTAAGTGGACTTGGCGAAGCCTCTACAAAGTCACAAGGAACTAGAGATCTTCATAACAGACAGGAAGTTTATATTTAGGGATGTTTCTGTTATAAACTGGTGTAATACCGGAAGTGATCATAAACTGAACATATCCAAGCATCGGATGATGAAGCCTACTTTCTGACCTACTATACTCCAAATAGACTTGGGGTCTAAAAAGTATCAATAGGAACTTCAAAATTGTTTCGATCTGTTGGTGTATCCCGATCGGTCCTTAGTCTGTTTTTGTTCATCTCAGCATTAGGGCATATATAGATACGAGCAGCCTTCATGGTTGCTCAAATATACTGACGATATCAAGCTGGCGGACGCGGAAAGGGGCAGGTCGGTGCGACGTGAGCAGGCTTGGAAGGAGACGCTGGAATATGGCTATCTGAGACAAAAAGTGGCGAAGACCGAGTACCTATTTGGCACTTAACTCTACAGTTTCAACATCCGTCAGCATAAGCGATGATTTAGTTGAACACAAGGACCAGGTTAAATACCTGGGATCTGTATTTCACACGTCCAGTGACATCGAATGCGACGTCAAAACACACATTGCTGCCACTTGAGTCAAGTAGCGGGAAATGCCTGATGTAATTTGTGACCCAAAGTCACAACAACAACAAAGTCTGTAAAACCTTAGGCCTTTGTTGGAGACACACAAGCAGATGCTGCGTGTCGCGGCGATGAAAATACTGCGGAGGATGTCTGGAGAAACTCTCGCATCTGCGGTCTCTCTACTAGGGATGTCAATGACCGTGCAAAGTGGAGCAGGAGAATTAGGAAAGCAGACCACCGGGCACCGCTCGGACGATGATTATTATTATTATTATCATCCATAACATTTCGGGGAATGGGGGGGGGACCCCATACCCCCCCCCCTGGAATTTTTTTTTATGGTGCACTGAAATCGTATAAGAATCACCACACTCCCTCAGTCTATAAAGATGAACCCGATAAAGATGAATAAGACGGTATCGTTGATGCCAAACGGTATATACGGCCTTAGGGGCATAGATCTAGTCCAATTAAACGTAGGACATGTGAGTTGATTGAAGTACTGAGTTATTGAAATACGGCATAGTATTGTTTACAAGCCTTTAGTGCGAAGATAATTTCTCACTAGGTTTTATTAGATTTCTTGTTTTAGAAAGTTTATTCTAGTTTGTTTGATTGATTGAACGCGCTAATTTCAGGAAGCACTAGGTCGAACTAAAAAATTTTTTTGTGTTTGAAAGCCCATTTATCGAGGAAGGCATAGGCATTATCCCGTTACTACCCAGGAGAGCGTAGCAGTAACCATAAATGTCAACAATTCGGTCAAATTTTCATACATTATTGTAAAATTTCTAAACTATATTTCAGGTGGGCCGTATGCTTGTCTGGCACCTCAGTGGTATAAAAAAAAAACGACAGCGACGGTATTAAATAGATGCGACAGGAGTTCGAAGTACCTATGTCGCGGGAGAAGCTATGGGGATCAGCTAGTGACCCATAGTGTATGAGAGAAATCGTACATTTCTTGTGCCATTTTGTCACCAATAAATCAAGAATCATAAAAATCTGATCGCCCGTTCGTGACTTGTAACTGGTGTAAGTAACACATGTTATTTGTATGTATGGCGTGTAGAGGGCCCCACCAAAATCCCCGGGACCATACGATATCATCTGCTAACGGTGCACCTGCTAATTAACAAACGAGGCAACTCTGCTAATAATGGACCCCAGTCTCCAAATCCAGGTAGGTTATGAAAGCAACTGGGAATACTCTAAGATGAAGAAAATGACTAAAGTTTCTTTGAAATCCGTTCGGCATATTATAATATTAAATTACTCACAAGAGTGTACAACGCATATAGGACATTTCGCAAACAACACAATCTTATCAAATATCAGATTCGATAAATAAATACGTAGTTTTAAACAAGTCTGCTAGTAACAGCAATAAATACTACTCGAATTTCAAGGTAAAACCATTTATTGTACGTCATCATGCGAGAGTTCGTCTTCGTTGCAACTTTTAGGCTGTGCCTTCCGAAGCACGGAAAAGCTCGAAGTCGGTAAAGTTCGACAGGGGCTTTCTTCCGTTTTATTTAGGAAATAAGTTTCTATAGGTAACGGAGACTGGAATACTTCAGCACGCGGACGCAGCCACGTTCATTAGTTAGTATTTTTATAATTGTAAATTCCCTTTACTAAAATGGTATAGATTTATGGTTTACCACAAGAGACCGATAGTTAACCTACTATTAGAAGTAGGGCCATAAAAACTTATTACAGTTTGCTACGCTGGTGCGTGCACTCATATTATTATTATATCTTAAACATATATACTTATATCAACAGCGTATCGCAAATAATTGATATATTCATATGTACGAGTACGTTGGCGGAATTTGAAAAGGTGGCACTTCAGTGTTTGTCGTGAAATTATAATATACTGCATGCATTTTTAATAGTAGATTTGATGCTACATTGTTGTATTGGGTTTAAGGGCAATGTATGTTAAGAAATAAATACAAACATACATAATCTCACGCCTTTATCCCCGAAGGGGTAGGCAGAGGCTTAATAAACGCCCACATTTCACCGTATGCATTTTTGTCCCACGTATCAGGTGGTGAGCCCATTGCCGTGTTGAAATGGACAGGCACAGGCTGAGGCGACCTGCTGTTGAAATATTTTTTTTTTTAACTTATGACTAAAAGATGTTGAATAACCCATAAACAGCGACTGAAGGATTAATAAAAGTTACAAAGAAATACTTGTGTTTGCTGTGCTCTGCTTACCTACACTACAATAGGGAGTAACTAACTTATTATAAACTAGTTGTCGCCCACGGCTTCGCACGCGTGGTGAAGTTTTCCCGTTCCCTTGTTCCATCAAAATCAAAAGTTTCATCAAAATCCATTCAGTACATTTTGCGTGAAAGAGTAATAAACATCCATGCTTACAAACTTTCGCCTTTATAATATCAGTAGGATGGTTCCAGACAAATAAATCGGATGCACAGATGGTGCCGTTTTATAAGACTTTTCTAAAATTTAGGGTTTAGAATTCTAAAACGGTGTTCTGAGGAACTGTTGGAGATGACGGCAGCGGTTTTTGTGCCCTTAAATTTGTTTATGGCCAGGAGTCCCGGGTAAGCCCTCGGGAGTATAGCCCCAGGGCTTCTAGCAGACGGTCGCGGTTTTAACATTGCTTTTAAGATTTACTGTTCTTCGTGTAGTGACGTACTGTTTTGTCATGGAAAGGAATTTCCATCTTTTGTCATTCACACTAAGAATCAATTTTCCTGCTGTGGTTTTTCCAAGTAACCACAATATGAGGTTCATTCAACAATAGTAAGTAAATGAACAAATATTTTGGATCATAACACAGTACTTTTCCAGCCAATTGTCAGTTCAAATAAATCCAGTACTTTATATTACGACTAGGAGACCAGCCCGGCTTCGCCCGTGACATATTTCTAACTCCCGTCGCACATATTTAATCCCGTCGCTTATAAATTCTACAAAAAATTCTCCGATTTGTTGACATTTATGATTACTGCTCCGCTCTCCAGGGTAGTAGCGTGATGATATATAGCCTATAGCCTTCCACGATAAATGGTCAATCCAACACAAAAAGAAATATTTCATATCCGACCAGTAGTTCCTGAGATTAGCACGTCCAACCAACCAAACAAACTCTTCAGCTTTAAAATCTATATATATAAAAGGCAAAATCACTGACTGACTCATTGATCACGAAATCTCTGAAACTACCAAAGCTATGAAGCTCAAACTTCGCATGGAGATTCTTTTTAATACGTAGGTTTCGACTAAGAACGGATTTATCGAAATTCTACTCCTAAGGAAGCAAATAAGCGATAAACGGTTGTATGGAAGTTCGTCATTTTCAAAGTTAGAAACATGAATTTATGTACAACTGTTTTTAATTACAAATAAATGGACACGTGTATCGCGTGTATGTATTTGCAAAATTTTACCTCTATGGTGGTAAACAAGGGTTGAAAGTTTATATGGGAAATTCTTTATTTTTAAACTAGCAACACCAAATTTCTTATATCTGCTTCTGTATAAAAATAAAAAAACTACGCGTTAAGGAATTTTGATAAAATCTACCCTTAAGGGAGTAAAACAGAAATTGTAATAAATGACTCATTGATCACGAAACCTACAAAACTAACAAAGCTACGAAGCCCAAACTTCGCATGGAGGTTTCTTTTAACACGTAGTGCTCCCTAAGAAAGGGTTTTGCGAAATTGTACCACTAAGAACGTAAATAAGCGTAATAAACTGTTGTGTGGAAGTTCGTCATTTTAAAAGATAGAATCATGAATTTACGTATACCTGTTTCTGGTTACAAATAAATGGGGATGTTTATCGCGGTTACCCAAAAGTTTGCCTATAAGGAGGTTAACAGGAGTTGTATTAACTGACTCATTAATCACGAAATCCACGTAGCTAACGGAGCTATGAAGTCCAAACTTCGCATTGGGGTTCCTTTTAACACTTATTTGCCCGCTATGAAGGAGTTTTCCGAATTTTTACCCCTGAGGACGTAAAGAAGGGATAAACGGTTGTATGGAAGATTGTAATTTTCAAAGTTAGTAACATGTACTTACGTACTTACACCTGTTTTAGAAGAATCTCCTAAGGCCTGTATTACCAGCGAGTTCGGTGTTCCCACGGGCACCGAAACTATGTCAGTAAACCACGCACAGCCTTAACATTAGACATGGAAACCTGACATTTGGTGAATCTATACTTCAAGTCTTTGGATAAACAATAAAACGAGATTCCCGATATTTCCATGGAAACGGAAACTGCACGGATGAAGCCACACACAGTCTAAACTATCAAATATAGGAGCATACCTGAAATTTAGTGATAATATTTATTAGGTATTTACCTTGATCAGCACTAAGAAAGGAATATCCGGTATTCCCACGGGAACGGGAACTATGTGGGTAAATCCACACACAACCTAAATTTTGGTGAACGTATTCCTTACGTACCTACGTTAAATGAGCACCAAGAAATAATTCCCGGTATTCCCACGGGAAAGTAATCTTATTAATATAGTAAATGTAAGAGTTTGTAAAGATATCTATATTTGTGGACGTTTGTTATTTAACCACATTTTGATAAAAATCAGTACATAGGTAGAACATTTCCGAAACTTGATGCCCGCGGCTCCGCTCATGTTAAGACGTTATAAAAATAAATAAAATATTGTTGGGACAACTCACACAACGCCATCTGATTCCAAACTAAGCAGAGCTTGTACTATGGTAACCAGATAACTGATACACATACTTATATATTTCTAAATACATACATATTATAGATAAATAACACCCAGACACAGAATAAACCATCGTGCTCATCACACAAAGTTTTATCCTGGGTGGGAATCGAACCCACGACCTCTTGCGTAGCAGTCGGATGCACTCCCACCGCGCCACAGAGGCAGTCATAAAAAAAGCCTACGCGCCACCCTCTTTAACTAATGTCTCTTCTTTGTCTGTTTCTCTTATGTGGCGCTAACGAACTAGCGCGGGTCAGCTAGTATTAGTATATATACTGCGACATCTTAGCCTTCTATTAAATACAAACATTTATGGGAAGTATAATAGTAGACAACCCGAGGTTTCACTCGCGTTGTTCCCGTTCCCAAGGGAATACAGGAATAAAATTTAGCCTATGTTATTCCTTATAACATCAACCATCTGCCAGTTAACTTCGCGTTGAAATAGAAAAGTATAATAAATAAATAAAATGATATCGTTGGGACAACTCACACAACGCCATCTGATTTCAAACTAAGCAGAGCTTGTACTATGGTAACCAGATAACTGATAAACATACTTATATATTTCTAAATACATACATATTATAGATAAATAACACCCAGACACGGAATAAACCATCGTGCTCATCACACAAAGTTTTATCCTGGGTGGGAATCGAACCCACGACCTCTTGCGTAGCAGTCGGATACACTCCCACCGCGCCACAGATCCAGCCGTTTCAGAGAACATAAAGACGTAGATTTTTTTTATAATTTTATTTTTAAGTATCGTATGTACTTTTATATACATAGTGCTTACTAATCATTCACGCCTTTTCTTTAAAGGGGTAGGAGACGCATACTTTATGCCCACAATTTATTTCCGAATCCGGAAGAGAACGGGATTAACGCGGGTGAAACCGCTGGTATAAAATAAAAACATTGTAACTGTATAATTAGATTCTAACTGTAATAAATATAATAATATATTTCGTAGTAAAAAATACCTTATTACGTATACTCGTATTCTGAATTTAGTATTAATTAAATGCCAACTTTAAAACAATGAGCTTGGATTTTCTCAGGAACTTAGAATTGTGACCTATTTGAATAAATATTCTAGGTGAGAACAAAAGTGATTTAAAAAATACTTTAAAAACACGTATAATTAACACTAACGTTTTAATAACGAGGAATTAATTTAATAGGACAAAACCGCTTGAAATAAAATGAAGATTTATAATAAAATCTATTTTTGGATGAGTAATAATAAATTGAAGTTAATAAAATGAAATTTATTATTAAACCAGCAAAACTCTCGTTGATTAATGAGATATGTGTGTTTATTTATTTATCTATCACGCCTTATCCCCGAAGGGGTGGCAGAGGCATATTATATGCCCACTTTTCACCATGTGTATTCCTGTCCCACACGTAATAGGTGTTGAGCTCGTTGCCGTGTTGAAATAGACAGATGCAATTAGACTCGTGGCTACTTACTGTTAAAAATTTTAAAGCCTTCAACTTTGTCATGTTACTGGCAACCGGGACCAACAGCTTAACATGCCTTCCGAAGCACGGAAACGCTCGCACATGTAAATGCCACAAAGTCACCCATCCGTGAGCAGCCATAGCGAAAGTTGCTTAGCGCAGTGATCGTTTACAGAACACTGAGGCCGCGGGACCACGAGCGCTTCAAGCATGTGTTAATTGTGTGTATATTATGTGTGTTTATTTTTTTAAGTTGAAAGGAAGCTAAGTTGATTAAGCGGCATGTGAAAAGTCACAAGTTACAAATTTTCCACTTTCATTATTATAATATACTAGCTGACCCCTGCGGCTTTGCACGTGACATATTTCGAACTACGTAGTAAATTTCTCAATATTATAGTTATTTGTTCAACAAGTGAGCAAAAGTATTTATTGCACCGAGTGCTTATGTTAAATCACGAACCAGCGAACTAGTCTAAAATTGAATCGCGAGCATAGCGAGTGATTCGCAATTAGACTACTGAGCGCCTGAGTGATTTAAATGCACGAGTTAAAAAAATTTTGCTCTCGTGTGAAAGATACAACTTTTCACCCTCCAGCGAGAGTAATGTTACCAGAAGTTAATCACAATTAATCATAAACACAAGTCGAATAATCAAAACCATCTAGATTTATAAAATTCCCGCTTTGTCCACTGATTATAAAGATTGTTTTAGAGCTGCGGTCCGAAATTACAATGCATGTCAATTTATGAAAACTACATAGATACTAATGATATTATTTTGTACGGCAGTGCGAGTGCTGCTCCTCTGGTGTTGCAAACGTCCATCGGCTGCAGTGACCACTTTTCATCAGGTCTGCCACCACAGTGGTATAAAAAAAAATTACTGAATTATATAGTTATTATTATTATTCAATTAAACGTCCAGAAATTAATATAGTTACACCTATAAACTAAAATAATTAACTTACATAATTGTACGGCCAGCGCTAGTCTTGAGTATCGGACCGCGCTATTGCTTATTTCAAATTTATTTAAAATGTTACTTTGCCTTAGGCTCGCAGCAAAAGTCGCTTTTCCTTCGAGATTTCACGAAGCAAAAGTGCCCTTTTCCTGATGGAAAGGTAAAAAAATATTAAATAGTATGGATAAGCGTGGCAAAATTTGGCACATGGGTTTTGACAATGACATTATTGTTGCTGTTATTTGTCTTCGCCCACCTTGGGCAAGCATATGAAACTCAGTCCATACAGCCTTGTCGTCAGTGAGGATTTTTTTTAGAATATTTTTATGGAACCTATTTAGTAATTATAATATGTAAAGAACATTGTGCTATTGCAATAAATTATTTTTATTTCTTTTCTTTCAACTCGACCGACCGTTTAATCCCTTCGTTTTTAATTTTACAATAATGTATGAGATTTTGCCCAATATTTTGACAACACGACAAAAAAGCATACGAATGAAATGTGGGCGTAATATGCCTCTACCATACCTTTAAAGGCGTGATTAAACAATAATAAATTCCAGTGACAACTAGGTTTGGCTATTTTAATACACATAGTAATATAAAAGTGTACTATTAAAAATATCCATACCATGACAATATACGGCCAAAGACATTATACTTATAACTATAATGTCTTTGTATACGGCACAATGGCGAGTGTTGACTATAATATAATGTGACAAGTTTGATATTGATCGAATTCCGTTTTCGTTGGATTAGAGAAGACCCGAGTCGCGTTGGTCCACAGGTGCACAAGTAAGCAGGTGGGACTTTTAGGGGCCGGATAGCGACTTGCATTTGTTTGAAAGAAAGTTTTTGAATCAAAAATCTATACTGATATTATAAACTGGTCACTGGTACTGGTCGGATTTGAAAATTCCTTTTGTGTTAGATAGTCCATTTACCGAGGAAGGCTATAGGCTCATTACGCTGTTACGCTACTACACTGGGAAGCAGAGCAGTAGTCATAAATGTAGACAAATCGGGCTAATTTTTATGCATCATTGTAGAATTTATAAGCGAGGGGATTAAATAGATGCGACGGGAGGTCGAAATATTCCACGGGCGAAGCTGTGGGGGTCATCTAGTAATATATTAAATGCGAAAATTTGTGTGGATGTTTGTTACTCTTTCACGTAAAAACTACTTAATAGATTTTAATTAAACTTTACAATAATATAGCTTATACATCAGAATAACAAGGTCCTGTGGGAAACAGGAACGGGAAAACTTCTCGCTCTCGGGAAGCGGGCGTCAACTAGTAAGTCATATAATAAATGAAGTAAGTTATCTATATAATATATATTAGTTATCTATATGTATACTGTATATATATTTTAGGTACTATATGTAGAAGTTGTAAAAATAAATATATTTTTTATTTTTTTATGTTTAAGTTGTGTACGTGACAATTGACATTTTGTTGCTTATTTATATATTTTGCTTTGACGTTTTTACTGCTTAGTACATAAGTCACTCAAGGAAACAAACAATTACTATTTGGATTTACCTGTACTCTATAAATTAATTATTCTGAGACTAGCTGAGTCCTGCGCCTTCGCCTGTGTCATACGTCCAACCTCAATGGCATCCATTTTATTTATTAATCTATACCTACTAATATAAAGCTAAAGAGTTTGATAATTTGGTGCAACGCGCTAATCTCAGAAACTACTGGTTCGAATTAAATAAAATATTTTTGTGTGTTTACAGCCTATTTACCGAGGAAGGCTACAGGCTATATATCATTACGCTACTACCCAAAACAGCGGAGCAGTAATTATAAATATCAACAAATCGGGCAAATTTTCACAAAGGACGGAATTTAAAGGTGTCACGAGGTTTTATAATAATTTATAGCCTTGAGCAGAACACGAACCTGCAACTTCTTACTAACCGGATGAGACGCTTATCCAACTATGCTACCGAGGAAACACAAAACTGACGAATTTATCCACTTAGTAGTCCACGTAGGTTTCTGTGTTTTTATAAATATTGTGTGCGCCATCTAGCACAATGTAAGCTAATATAAGCTTGTGTTATGGGATCTAGACGACTGATAAACATTCTTATATATTTCTAAATACATACATATTATATATAGGAAATATCCAAACTCCAAAACAAACATTTTCCGAAACAAAGTTTATTTTTTAATTGAATCCAACCCGGGACCACAGTCGCGGCAGTCGCATACACTACCACTGCGCCACAGAGGCAGTCAAATTTAGTTAGCATACTAATTGCTTTTCAAAATTGTTTCTAAATTACAATGCCAAGCAGGTAATTATTAAACGTATTCTATTATATCTGCTCGCTAAAGAGACTGCCCACCTGATGGAAAGCCATGGCGACATCTAGAAAATTGAAGCCACTGTCACAGTACCCAAGACAACTTTTGTTAGGTTCGGACACGTCCAACGAATGAGTGAGGAACGATTAACAAAGAATATATATTGTGCGAAAGTAGAGGGTAGAAGGAATCAGGGTAGGCCGAGAACATATGAAGACCACGTGAGCAGATTGCTCAAAAACGGAAACGTCAAAAGTACTCGGATACCCAGACGTGCGTGTATGAAGCGATTGATGAATCTTGAAGAAGCGAAAGAAGTATGCATGGATCGTGAAGAATAGTGATCTGTCCTCTCAGGGATACAGTGTGAAGATAGTTAGTTAGTTAGTTTTAGAATAAAAACACAAATTGATCTCATCGGTAACGTTGGCAACATCTGGTTGACAGCTGTTATGCCTTTTTATTTGTCTTTTTTTTTTCTCGGTATGCGTGAAATCATATATATTTTAAGTTAAGATATTATCTATGCATTAAGTGCACTAACTATGGTGCGTGATTGTACCGATTCGAGGGTAACTGTATACGCTTTTACAACAAATTTCCCTGTGACCTGAGAAATCTATCATTAAATAAATAAAAAAAAGTAATTAAAAATAGCTTTGTGAAAAAGGTTATTACTCTGTTAAAGACTATTTGCAGGTCAGGGACGCCTGGAAATGATCTGCTGGCAAAGTGAAATAATATTAAATAAATAATAAATATCCATCACGCCTTATCCCCGAAGGGGTGGCAGAGGCATATTATATGCCCACTTTTCACCGTGTGGATTTCTGTCCCACGTAATAGGTGGTGAGCCCATTGCCGTGTTGAAATAGACAGATGCAGGTTGTGGCTACCTGCTGTTGAAATTTTTCATCTGTCATTTTACTGGCCACCGGAACCAACGGCTTAACGTGCCTTTCGAAGCACGGAAACGCTCGCAAATGTAAATGCCACAAAGTGGTCACCCATCCGAGGACCAGCCATAGTGAAAGTTGCGTAATTCAGTGATCGTTTACAGAACACTGAGACCGCGGGGCCACGAGCGCTTCTTAAATAATATTAAATTGTAAATAGGCCATAAAAAAAGCCTTCCTAAGTTTCTTGCCGGTTGATCTCAGGTAGGCCGAGTTCCGAACCGGTGGTCACTTTAAATACTGTATGACATTTTGTAAGCGCCGTTAAAATGGTCTATGCAAAATAAAGATATTTTTATTTTTTTTATTTTATTTTATTCACAGTCAAGGTATTATATACTAGCAGTCCCCCGCGGCTTCGCTCGTGACATACTTTGAAGCCCATGGCACCCAATTATTCACGTCATTTATTAATTTTACAATATTGTATACTTATGAAAATCCCAATTCGTTGACATTTATGATCACTGCTCCACTCTCCTGAATAGTAGCTTGATGATATATTGCTATAGCCTTCCACGACTAATGAGCCACCCAACAATAAATATTTTTACAATTTTCATCAGTAATTTCTGAGATTAGATTAGATAGATATATTTTATGTACTACTCGGGACTTCACGCGAAACAATTTTGTACTTACATTTTGTACATACAATTTTGTACTACATATTGAATGTAAATACAAAATTGTTTCGCGTGAAGTCCCGAGTAGTATATAAACATACATACATATATTCACGCCTTTATCCCCGAAGGGGTAGGCAGAGGCATAATAAACGCCCACATTTCACCGTATGCATTTTTCTTCTCCAAGTAACAGGTGGTGAGCCCATTGCCGTGTTGAAATGGACAGGCGCAGGTTGTGTCCACCCTACACGCGCGGCCCGACACGGCGGGAAGTGGAGAATGGAGTGGTAGCTGCGTGGAATGTTAGGGGAGGAATGACAGATAAAATGAATGAGTTGATGGATGTTATGAATGAGAGAAAGTTAGATGCAGTGTGCTTGACAGAGACCAAGCGCAAGGGCAGCGAAGTCTTGGAGCTCCAGGGTGGGATGCTCGCGCTTTGGTCTGGAGTACCAGAGAGCGAGCATGGCAGTCGGGGAGTTGGAATTTTGCTGTCCTCGCGATTGGCCTCCGGTATGTATGAGTACAAACTGGTAGGTCCTAGAATCCTCTGGATCAGTGTAAAACTTGGTTTGACGAAGATTTTCCTGGTAGCTGCTTACGCGCCAGTATCTTCGTCGAACGCGAGTGAGCTAGAGGACTTTTGGGAGAGTATGAGAGAAGCTCTAAATGTGATAGAAGGAAATGAAAGACTTATAGTATGTGGAGACTTGAATGGATGGGTGGGTACCGCTCGCGATGGTTTTGAGTCGGTACTCGGGAAGTATGGGGATAAAAGGGTGAACGACGCTGGCAAGCTAATACTGGCATTTTGTAAGGAAAAGGATTTGTTTGTGGCGAACACAATGTTCAACCACAAACAAATTCATATGTATACGAGGAGATGTAAGTCAAAGAGAAGCATGATAGATCTATTCCTAATGGATAGTCGGCTCCGTAAACGGGTGATGGACACAAGGGTTTATCGAGGCGCTGAGCTGGGATCAGACCACTACCTAGTCATAACTAGGATTAGGGGTCTGTTCGCGGGTTGGCGTCATCGTACCGAGTGTCCTGAACCTGAGCCGACTTATAGCATCAAAAGCTGGAAGCTGCAGGATGCATCCATTAGGGATAAATATAATGAAAGGGTAGCCGAAAAGCTTGGCGACGTCAATGTCAGCAGTGAGAATGTGGAAAGTGTATGGCAGAACCTTAGGGACAGTATGATAAATGCCGCTGTGGAAGTGTGTGGAGAAACGAAAAGAGGCAGTAGTAATAAGCGTGATGCATGGTGGAAGAGGAAGCGAAAGAAGTAGTTCGAATGAAGAAGAAAGCATGGCTAGACTACTTAGCCTCGCGGAATGATTTTAATATGAAAGAGAGATACAAGCTGCAGAAAGTTAACACGAAGGCACCGATAGAAGAAGCTCGTGAAAGGTGCAGAATGAAAGCGGATGAAAGGTTGTCGTCCAATTTCCGGGATAATGCCAAGCTCTTCTGGAAAGAGGTAGGCAAGACCCGGAGTTGTTCGGCAATCTGCAGTATGAATAAAGTGCTTAGTGTTAACAATGACGTCCTAACAGACCAAAGTGACGTCCTGCAGAGATGGAGTGAATATTATGGAAAGATGTATGCAAGAAAAGACAAAGATGCCACATCGGGAAGTGGAGCTCACTTCGATGCTTCGGATCCCGATGTCATTGAAGTCATTAGTATGAAAGAAATAGAACAAGCGATAAGAAGTATGAAATGTGGTAAGGCTGCGGGAAAAGACAGAGTTACTGCTGAGATGATCAAGTACGGTGGGTCGCGTGTCTGGGACACACTATGTCTGTTATGCAACTTGTGCTGGCGGACGGGTGAGGTCCCAGATGACTGGCGAATAGCAGTTGTAGTACCTATATACAAAGGGAAAGGCTCGCGCCTAAACTGCTCCTGCTACAGGGCGATCAGCTTGGTCAGCTTAGCTAGTAAGGTGTATGCAAAGGTTATAACGGCACGAATGCAAGAAAAGTCTGAAAGGTATTTATGGGAGGCTCAATGCGGATTCCGACGTGGAAGAGGTTGCATGGATCAAGTGTTTTCTCTCCGCATGATCGCGGAAAAGTTTTTGGCTGTTAGCCAGAAGGTTTTCTGAGTTTTTGTGGATCTAGAGAAAGCATTTGATAACATTGTGAGAGAAACGCTGTGGGACTTGCTGCCCGGATATGGTGTGGACGGCTCGCTACTGCGGGCAATAGAGTCGCTTTATAGGGACTGTAAAGCTTGCGTGCGAGTAGGGGGGATGTGTCACCTCTTTTTGATGTCTGTACAGGCGTCAAACAGGGATGTGTCATGTCCGCCTGGCTGTTCATAGTGTATCTGGACAGTTGCCTGCAGAAGTTGAAAGATTTTAATATGGTTGTGAATTTGGGTGACTTTACAGTAACTGTCTGCTGTACGCTGAAGATGCGGTGCTCATGGTCTCATCAGAAGCCTACCTTCAGGCATTAGTCACTAATATGAAAGAGGAGTGTGAAAGTAAGGGTCTTCGCTTGAATGCAAGTAAAACTAAGGTTCTAGTATTTGAAAGAGGTGACGTAAGAACTAAATGCGAGATTAGGGTAAACCAGGAACGTCTAGAGCAACTGAATGAAATTGTGTATTTAGGAAGTATGTTTAGCGCGGATGGAAGATGTGATTCGGATGTAGAACGGCGAGTAGCTGCCGGAAACAAAGTTAACGGTGCTTTGTCCCAGTTAGTAAAGCGACAAAGCATCGTAAAAGAAGCACGAATGGCGATTCATAATGCTAGTGCATTCGCAGTGCTAGTGCCAACTTTGCTTTACGGTAGTGAAACCTGGGTATGTCAGCAGATGCATGAAAGTAAATTGAATGCTGTGGAGATGCGATCACTTCGAAAATTGTGCGGCGTTACCTTGGCCGACCGAATGCATAACGAAGTGATACGCAATATGGCAGGTTTGAATGAAAGTGTCAGCGTTAAGCTGGAAAAGGGCGTGCTCCGTTGGTTTGGACACGTCCAACGAATGAGTGAGGAACGATTGAATATATATTGTTCGAAAGTAGAGGGTAGAAGGAGTCAGGGAAGGCCGAGACTTACATATGAAGACCACGTGAGCAGATTGCTCAAAAACGGAAAGGTCAAAAGTACTCGGATACCCAGACGTGCGTGTATGAAGCGATTGATGAATCTCGAAGAAGCGAAAGAAGTATGCATGGATCGCGAAGCCTGGCGATCTGTCCTCTCTGACTACCCCGTCAGGGATACAGCGTGAAGATAGTTTAGTTTAGTTTTAATTCCAAAACAACTGTACCCTTATCTCCTTGTAAAATGATGACGGCGCGACATGAGTCTAATGTCATCAAATGGCTACTCGTACCAATTTATTCAACTATGGATGTATGTCAATAGTTAGGGCATCGAACTTTAAAAGGGACAAGTAGGTAAGTAAATATTGCTATAAAAACTGTCCGTCTCCCACGTAGACCAAAAATAACTTAATTAACTATGCTCATAAAATAAAAGTAAAGTGTTTGATTGTGTTTCCAAATAAACAGCTTTTCACTAAATGCATATGAAAGTATATACGGTAATTGCATAAAAAAAAAAAATCTTACCATTTTTCTCTGTCTGTCTCATTGCCTGTGTATTCTGGATAACATCTGAAAGTGCTGGATCGATTATAACAGGACTTTCACTGGCAGATAACTGGTGTTATTTGGAGTTACTTAGGCTACATTAAATTCCTGTATTTCCACGGGAAACCGCAAGGTATCTGACAATAACATAAATATTAGCGGGGCCTAGATAGTACAGGTTTAAAATTCATCAGAAACATGCTCAATGGCATGTGTACCGCTACACTGCTATTGTGATCATACGAAGAAGTATTTTAACAGAATTTTAAGTACGTGTTGAAGCGGGAGCTGCATATTAAGGTGTGGTTGTGGGTGGCTTCAGAAAGGATCTTAGAAGGTTTTTATAAATCGGCAACGAAAGGTCATTTCCCGCTTTGCAAACGTCCGAATTGACCGAGAGCTTTCTCACAGTATTTTGCTACGAACGGAAGAGATTATGATCCACAGAGCAACCTTATTTACACCTTGTTTTGAGGACTGGCCACCTAGAATCAAGGTCTCTAATACCTTATTTACACTCTCTCGCGAGCCACAAGACGAGCTGCAAGACGAGCCGCGAGTGTAAACGCAGTTTGTCTCGTGGCTCGTGCGAGAGTGTAAAATTGGGTATAAGAATGTAAGTTCGATTTCTTTTCTATTTCTGGCAAGGCTATGTAATGGTGTTTAAGGCTTTTAAATATAAGTCAACGTTCTCATCAGTTTGGTAGCTTTTGTAAGTAATGTCGAGAGGGCAGCCGCTGAGAGCAGGGAACGAAGATGACGTAAGACGACGTGGGGGGATGCCGACTGATGTAATGTTGGGTTGCTAGTCGGGACATTCCCTTCAGGAACGCCGCCGCGATATTAGCTTTTGTCACCTGTAGCGCTCGTTTATTATTAAGTTTGGTTTTGTCATTTTAATTAGTTAATTTGTCTGATAAATTAGGGTTTTAATGATTGTAAAGTACGCGGTTTCATTAATGTTTTCTATAAGGTACTTAGACAATGAGTCATCGCTGGATAAAATAGACGAAGACAATTTTGACAGTCTGCCATACCGACAAAGTAAACAATAATTTAGAAAGATAAGAAAGAAAGAATTAATATTTATTTTTGGAGACAAAAGTACTATATAGATTATTAATATAAATTAGTGTGTGACAATATTTCCATGCAAATGAAAAACATCCAGGATCACTGACCCATTATTACTTACGTATACTATAATTTTAAGAAATAAAAAAAAATATTTGTCAAAAATGGTCGCTTCTCTCAGCTATTGCTGTTATGAAGTAGTTTAAATAATGAATCTACACCACAGCGCTGTTTTTCGTTCACAGAAGTCGAAAATCAGCATTAAGCGACATGCATGCACTTTCCTTCAACGGTCACCAGAACTGGTTACAAGCCCGTTTGTCAATAAATCTGATGGGGAACAGGTTACTCTTTTAGTTTTGTCGAAGTCTCATGAATTTTAAAAAAATGTATGTGTACAGGCGTTAGAAGTTATACTGCTTAAGTCTAATAAGATTTCATCACATATGCCACAAATTTTGGTTTGTAGGAGGAATGATAAATTAGTAAAAAAAAAGACGTGTGGCACTCGGAGACTGCCGCGGTAAAGCTATTGCATAGCATACCTTTGTTTTTCTTTGATATTAATTTAAGTTACACTAAAAAGAAAAAAAAAACTCCTCACCCTCACCCCCACCCTCACCCTTACCCTCACCCTCACCCCACCCTGACTCTCACAGTCACCCTCACCCTCACACTCACTATCATCACGTCTCGATCCGTGCGAGCTTCGTACAATCGTACCATATAATATATGTACATACACGTTAAGCCAACGCTCGGCCGTGCTCGGTGAACTTCGTGTGGTCTCGGATCTTAGGTTTTTTTCCTTACGGAATTTCTTGAATAAAGCGTACTCAAAAACTAAAAACTATGCAATAGCTTAAAAATAAACACCAAAAGAATAAAAACTACTTTGAATGTAGTTATAAGTTGTCATGGATACACTTATCAGCTAACTTCATGGTATCGGTTTTACGGGCGGGTGTCCGGCGCATCGTACATATTTACTCTCATAATTTTTCCCGAACGCGCCAAAAGAATTATAACTTTAATAAGTAAATGTTTTTGGGACATTTTTACACAACGCCTTCTAGCCTAAAGTTAATGCACATGATTTATTTGCGCAATAAATATGGTCATTTATCACTTGCAACCTGGCAGGAGTAGATAGAGTAGATAGCTAAGGTCATAACCAACTATGTTGTCCTAAGACTTCTCATAATTGGTTCCAAGTGGAGTACTGTCCTACATTGAACCAACGACCTGCTTCAATGGTTACGTACCATACTCGTGTGCAGTACGTTAAAATAACGTTTAATATCTTAATTTATATATATATCAAAGAAAGTCGTGTTAGTTACACTATTTATAAGTCAACAACGACTGTACCGATTTGGCTCAAAATTGATGGGGAGGTAGCTTAGAGCCAGGAGACGGACATATGCTACTTCTATTCCCGGAAACAATTTCCTGTGGGAAATGGGAACGGGAAAACTTTCCTACACGGGCGAAGCCGCGGGCGTCAATTAGTAAAATTATAAATACTTACTAATATTATAAAGCTGAAGAGTTTGTTTGTTTGTTTGGTTGAACGCGCTAATCTTAGGAACTCCTGGTCGGATTTGAAAATTTATTTTTGTGTTAAATAGCCCATTTATCGAGGAAGGCTATATATTATTACGCTACTACACTGAGGAGCAGAGCAGTAGTCATAAATGTCAAAAATCGGGCAAATTTTAATGCATCATTGCAAAGTTTATAAGCGACGGGATTAAATAGGTGCGACGGGAGGTCGTAATATTCTACGGGCGAAGTTGTGGGGGTCATCTAGTAAAATTATAAATGTGAAAATTTATATGGATGTTTGTTACTCTTTCACGTAAAAACTACTGAATGGATTTTAATGAAACTTTGCAATAATATAGCTTATATATCAGCATAACACATAGGCTACTTTATAACCCGGGAGCAAGTTCCTGTGGGAAACGGGAACGGGAAAACTTCTCTACGCGGGCGAAGCTGCGGGCGTCAACTAGTAGGGTCATATATACAATACCTGCATTCTGGCAGGAATAGATTGCTAAGGTCAGAACCAACTATGTTGTTCTAAGACTTTGATAATTGGTTCGAAGCATAGTACCATACATAGAACCGACGACCTGCTTCATAGGTACGTACCATACTCGTGTGCAGTACAAAAAACATTAAATAGAAAATAACATAAAATAAACGTTAAATAAATAACGTTAAATAGAAATAAAAAAAACTTTCCCAGTTGCGTCTCGCGACGCCCGGGGTCTGCTTTCCTACATTTTCTCCTCCACTTCGCACGGTCTTTGGCATCCCCTGTAGTGAGACCATTGGCACGCATGTCATCCCTTACGACGTCAAGCCAGCACTTCTTGGGTCTTCCCCTCTTACCGGGACCCGGCGGGGCTGACATGGCCAGACATTTGTTACCTACGTAGCCACGCGGATGCGAGAGTTCCTCACGCGGTCCATCCGCGTGACTCCACACATCCACCGCAGCATCTTCATTTCCGTGACACGCAGCTCCTGCTTGTGTCGCTCCAATATCGGCCACGTCTCACTGCCATGTAAAAGGACAGGTCTAATAATGGTTTTGTAGACCTGTCCCTTCAACCGGATCGGCATTTTAGGGTCACAAATGACACCGGTCATCTCCCGCCATTTGGCCCACGCGGCAGCAATTCGTGACTTGACATCGCAATCGATGTCACTGGACGTGTGAAAAACAGATCCCAAGTATTTAACCTGGTCCGTGCGCTCGACCAAATCACCGCCTATGCGGACGGATGTGGGATCTGTCGAGTTTAGTGCCAAGCACTCGGTCTTCGCCACATTTAGTTTCAGACCGCCGTTCTCAAGCGTCTCCTTCCACGCCTTTACACGTCGCACCAATCTGCCCCTGTCCGCGTCTGCCAGCGCAATATCGTCAGCAAACATGAGCAACCATGGAGGCTGCTCATGCGGGTTTCTGATGCTGTCCGACAATTCGTCTAATATTACACTGAACAGAAGCGGACTAAGGACCGAACCCTGGTGTACCCCGACGGTGATGGAGAAGGGTTTCGTGTCGCCAACAGCAGTCCGAACCATTGAATCGGAGTCACAGTACATGTCCCGGATAGTGTCAATATAGACCTCTGGAACCCCTTTGGACCGCAGTGCCCACCAGATCATCGCACGAGGAACACAGTCGAAGGCCTACTGCATGTCTAGAAACAAACAGTGCAGAGGCGTGTTCTTCGACCTGTATTTCTCTGCGACAACCCTCAGGGCAAAAACAGGGTCCGTGGTCCCATAACCAGGGCGAAACCCATATTGACACCCCGAGAGAGTACACTCCTGCCGGATCCGAGAGTCTATAATCCTCTCGAAGATCTTCATGGTGTGGGACATCACCTTAACTGCAATAGCAATACAAATAAAGTGTATAAGTTAAAATAATTAGGGTCAGTAGCGGGAAAATAGGTGTTGCAAACGTCCATAGGCTATGGTGATCACTTTCTATCAGGCGGACCCTATGCTTGTCTGGGTACCTTATTGATATATAAAAAAAAATGTGTGTACCAGAGTACACAGGTAAGAAGTGAAATTTCCTTACGACATTTTTTTTATAGCTGTAAAATTTCTCTCATTCGTCGATGTAGAAGTTTCACTTATGATAAAAAAGTTTCACTCACTTCACATGGCGCGTAATCGAAAAACGTGACTTTTTTATTTTACAGCTATGAATTTTCTCTCAACGTCGATAAAGAAGTTTCACTTTAAAAATCACATGTGTCTATGGAACTCCACTACTGGACGAAGAGTAGACAGTAAATTAACGCCACAAATCCATGCATTCAGTCCCTTCTATATGACGTCGGGCCATTTGCGTCTTTGACAACGACGCCTAAGCAAATACTTAGCTACGATTCCAAGTTTATATACTTCGAACCCCGTGGCACCCATTTAATCCCGTTGTTTATTAATTTCACAATAATGTATGAACATTTTCCAAATTAGTAGATTATGATAAAATTTTTATAAAATTGTACTCTTCTCCGTTCTCCAGTCGAATTTAGACAGCAAGGCCATGGTTAAACAAAATAAATGTCTTCGCGCATTTTTTTATACCATTGAGGTGGCAGATAAGCATACGGCATTATTTTGAATTTGTATAACTTGTAAGTTATTCATTTAATTTGCAAGGTAAAAAGGGACAAAATAATCTTTTTGAAATTCTAAAGTTAACTAACGTAGTAAGAATTAATAGCATATATGTGTAAATGGCCTTCAAATTACCGCTTTATAATTGCTGGTTTTTTAAAGTATAAAAATAGATATAGTATGTTATATGACCTACATTAGATACACAATTGCACCATTCATTATTTTATTATATCTCAAAGGGTTTAGGCAGTGTTTTCGTTGAAAGCTCCCAGACGGCTTATTTTTTCCGACGTCTCCAACAAATATAGTTATAATTAAATAATATATAATAATTAATGAGTCAATATATACAAAAACTTAACAAATTATACATAAAAACCTTAACAAAAACAGCATTGTAATTCTTTGCGTAGTTTTAAAGATCAAAGCATACATAGGGACAGACAGCGAAAAGCTACTTTGTTTTTTAATATGTAGTGATGATGATGATGATGATCTATCAACAATTTCATAGACAATATAGACTATATATAACCAAAGATATTTTCTTACAAATCGTATCTCGGTACGAAGTATTTTTTCTTCGTAATCTCATCGATCAAAGCCACCGTCAAATATTATCACAACGGCTGACATTTACAAATGTTGATTGCCTAATCCCAGACTAAAGTTGTCGTCATAGATATACAAAACTATATCATCTTCTTAATAATAAGCTATCCGAGTCCTTCGTTAAAATGACTTCGCAATATTTGAACCGTAAATGTACATACAAATAATGGTTTGAAATTATAGACTTGTCTTCGGACATTGCGGTATAGGCCAATAGAAAACCCTACGCATTTTGCTGAATGTTTTTTTTTATATCACTGAGTTGGTAGAAAAACTTAGAGCCCACCTGATGGAAAGGGTCACCTTAGCCTATGGAGGTAATAATAAAAACATATATTTTATAATTGAATATTTTTCTTTACCTTTTTTAGGTCGTCGCCTAAAAATGGTCGCAGGGGGACCTACAAAAAAATGTGTGAATTCTGCAAAAAGGTGACTCACAAAGTAGGTTTAGATGAAAATAGGCACGACAACATCGACTTTAACTTACAATTACATGATCTTATTAAGCCTTATTACTATTAAAATTAAAAAAATACATAATACATATACACACACACATGTATATACACATACATACACACATACACATAGATATGTATACATATGCACACATATAATGTGATGGTGTAAATCCTCACAGCCACAGCCGATCTCGCCACGCCACCCAAGTGCAGAACAATGGCCCCCTCTCAGTTTATTGCTGACTCACGCGAGAATCACGATGACCTGTGTTGTGAGTGCACTAAGCTGACTGCAATAGGCTTGCTAGCGGTGCACCAGCTAACCAACGTACGAGGTAATGACAGCTTACGTAAATAGGTGAGAAGGCAATTGCTCCTAATAATACCGAAAATGCGACGCAAGCAGTAGGTCATCGAATTGTTTTCAGGGAAAATATGAAAGCGGTAAATTCTCTCTTGTCTCTTAAAGAGTGTTTAGACATAGACATATAGTCACGCCTTTATCCCCGAAGGGGTAGGCAGAGGCATACTATATGCCCACATTTCACCGTATGTACTTTTGTCCCACGTAACAGGTGGTTAGCCCATTGCCGTGTTGAAATCGACAAGCACAGGTTGTGGCGACCTGCAGCTGAAATTTTTCAAGGCCTTCAACCGGGCTTAACCACTGCCATGTTACTGGCAACCGGGCCCAACGGCCTAACGTGCCTTCCGAAGCACGCAAAGGCTCGCGAATGAAAATGCCCAAAAGTGGTCACTCATCCGAGGACCAGCCTTAGTGGAAGTTGCTGCACACAGTGATCGTTTACAGAATACTGACTCCGTGGGGCCACGAGTGCTTCAAAGAGTGTTTAAGATAAACGGATGTATCAAGTTATGTTATCAAACACTTTTAGTTCTTCAGAGAATCCGGAACGTGTTTTAAATGCAAGATATCACTTACATTAATAAACTGCAGCTGTAAAATGATAAATGTTTTCAAAACATTTCTTTATAAAACGTCAAACGAGATTCTTTGGTATATACACTTATCTTGGTAATGATACTAACTAACTTTTAAAGATCACACTTTTTAAGCCACAATCCTGGGGTCGAGTCTGCTATTTCAATCGTGTCGATATAGAAACGAAATCGTCGCTCAATAGTAAGCCACCGGTACAATTTGACAGTTTTTCGTGGTCTACTATTGCAATCGTACTCCAATAGACTTCTATCATTCGGCTGATAGAGTTCTAGTAACACGTACCGCGCCAGTGGCCGCTATTTAGTCAGTGACATGTTTAATAGTCTACTAACATTTTGACAGTTAAAATAGCGGTTTTGGTTCTATTCTACGGCTTGTCAATAGTAGACTCGGCCCCCGGTTCATTTTAACACGACAATATGGACTTGTAACGTGGGACAAAAATGCTTGCCACGAAATGTGGGCGCTTAGTATGCCTTTTCCATCCCTTAGGGGAAAAGGAGTGATTATAGTCACGCCTTGTCCCCGAATTATTTATACAACTACGGTGGCAGACAAGAATACGACTAATCGCATTAATCCAGCAAGACCCTTTTACTCGTATACATAGACGTTTCCGAAAACCGAGAGGTTCATACCAGGACCTTACATCATCATAGAGGATTCACTTCACTACACATTAATACATTATGTATTGACGCCAGTTACCCGAGGGGATATACAGAGGAATACTATTTTCGCCATGTCACTAGTTTTATTTAGTCCCACGTAAGAGATAATGAGCCTATTCTTTTTTTGATTTTAATGTATTCTTAGTTCTTTCTAACCCTACCGGGTTTGGACCTTCCAACCCCATAAGTGCACCTGCGTCTTTGCCTCGTCAGTTAGTCAGCAGGTGCACCGATAGCAGGTTAAGTCTCATCCGGAGATCTTAGTGGGGCCATGTACAAATTTTAGAACTGAAGGTACTGTTTGTAATTCCAAATTATCAGGTTTTCGCAAAATGCATATGAAAATAATTCCGGTACTACTTCACAAAGCAGCGCACGTGGCCCCGTGGACGCAGTGTTCTGAAAACAATCACTGCGATAACCAACTTTGGCTATGGCTGGTCACAGATGCGTGTGACCTCTTTGTGGCATTTACATATGCGAGGATTTCCGCGCTTCGGAAGGCACGTTAAGCCGTTGGTATCGGTTGCCAGTAACATGGCAGTCGTTAAGCCACAACCTGCGCGGCGTCTGTCTATTTCAAAACGGCAATGGCTCACCAATTACGTGAGACAGGAATAGACATGGTTAAAAATATGTCTTTGCAACCACTTCAGGGGTAATGCGTGATTGATAAACATAAAGAAATCAGTTGTTAATTATTTTTCTCTCTGTCTGTTTGTTCCGGCTAATGTCTGAAACGGTTTGACCGACTTTAACGAGAATTGAACTGGCAGATAACAGTTGTTATAAGTAGGAATTTAGACTACATTTTACTCCCGTGTATCCACGAGAACGGGAACTACGCGGGTGAAACCTCGGGGCGTTCGTTAGTTCGATATTTGCCTAAAATGATTAATAAAATAATTTGCCTCTCTTTTTTTGTTTTATTTTTAATTATTATTTAATGGCCTGGTTTCTAAGACCTTTTAGCCAAATCTTATTTTTTATATCATATTTCTTCAATCTTATCTTCTAATTAGTCCTGTCCAGTCGATGTCGTGTCCTCATTGTCCGTCCTGGTCCTTGCCCTCAGTATAATGGTGATTCTTATACTAAAGTTGTCAGTGGACGTTTCGCGGCAAGAGAGAAAATAGCATTTCACTGCATATATATCATTGTCTTTCACTATAGCACGTTAACACAACTTTTATGTCCAAGAAACCACCACTCCCGCACATAAAACAAGATAAATGCACTAGTTTTAGAAAATAATTTGTAGCAAGCGTCCGCACTTGTCACTCTTCCCGCCAAATGTCCTAATTTGCCTCTCGTTTTGCACCTAGGGTTGCCACTTGATTTTGACACTACACGCCAAAATAAACAAAATAGACCAATGTTTAAAAAATATAATATTGATTGATTAATTTATTAATCATAAATATTATTAAACTAGTTGACACCCTCGGCTTCGCCCGCGTAGAGAAGTATTCCCGTTCCCGTTTTCCACGGGAACTTGTTCCCGGGATAAAAAGTATCCTATGTCCGTCTCCTAGCTCTAAGCTACCTCCCCACCAATTTTAAGCCAAATCGGTGCAGCCGTTGTTGAGTTATAAATAGTGTAACTAACACGACTTTCTTTTATATATATAGATGTGGAAAATATCGTTCATAAAATTTAACATCGCTTAGAAAATAACATGAGTTATTTTTTTGTTAATTGGTCACATTTGAGTGTAGAATAATACTTAAGTAATAATAATTTTTACTCGATGTATTGTAAATATTGATAAATTAATTTATTTTATACTAATAATAACACATAATTAGGTATTTATGTCGCACCCTGGTGTTACAATGGTCCATAAGCTATAGGTACCACTTTCCACCAGGTGGGCGCCCGTATGCTTTCCATCAGGTAGTACGCCACCTCAGTTATATAAAAAACATTGTGGGACATTTTTTACACACGGCCGTCTAGCCAAAAGTACAACATACAGTTGTATGCTGATATAAGCTTGCGTTATGGGATCTAGACGTCTCATAAACATACTTACATATTTCTAAATACCTACATATTATACATAGGGAACACCCAAATTCTGAAACAAACATTTGTGGACCACACAAATATTTGTTCCGACCGGGTTCAGTCGCGACAGTCGCATACACTACCACTGTGCCATCGAGGCAGTAAATAGTCAGGCTACTAAATAATTACATTGCATTACTATTGTCACGCCTTTATCCCCGAAGGGGTAGGCAGAGGCAAATTAAACGACCACATTTCACGTTATGCATTTTTATCCCACGACTTAAAAGGTGGTGAGGCCATTGCCGTGTAATACTAAATAATACCTAATTATTAATCTGTGACAATCCCCCAACGACATCTGATTCATTCATATGTTACTAGTAAATAACTATGAATGAATGTATGCGGTTGTACGCCAAGGTGCGTTTAAAAAACATTTCCTGTTACGCGTATTATCTAATCATTCTCAGAATAATGGACGCTATTGCTAGAATAGTCGAATGTCACGAGTCTATAGTAAGAAATTGGATCGTTTATACTCTATACGATGATGATATGAACACGTGTTTATATAATCTTATATACCTATTAATATATAAAGCTGAAGAGTTTGTTTGTTTGGTTGAACGCGCTATCTCAGAAACCACTGGTTCGAATTGAAGCATTATTTTTGTGTTGGATAGCCCATTTATCGAGAAATGCTATAGCTATATATCATCACGCTACTACCCAGGAGAGCGGAGCAGTAATAATAAATGTTACAAAATTGGGCAAAATTTCATACATTACTGTTAAATTTATAAACGAAGGGATTATATTATGGTTAAATAAATAATTCTATCTATCTATCTTAAATAGGTGCGACAGGAGTTCGAAGTATATTACGGGCGAAGCTGTGGGGGTCAGCTAGGTAGCTACCAGGAATACCTATATATTTATATATATTGTGCGAAAGTAGAGGTTGGATGAAGTCAGCTTAGGCCGAGACTTACATATAAAGACCACGTGAGCAGATTGCTCAATTAACGGAAAAGTCAAAAGTACTCGGAAACCTAGACATGCATGTACGAGTATAAAGCGATTAATGAATCTGCGGTAATAGAAAAAAATATGCCTGGATCGCGAAGCCTGGTAATCTGTCCCCTCTGACTACACTCTCAGGAATACAGCGTGAATGTACTTATGTTTTTTATGAGTAGTCTCTTATTTAGTTTAGTCTGTTATATCAAACCTACAAATAAGTAGCAGTTTGTCACTTCATTTAAAACTTATGTTTGCTACCGCAACTAGTGTGATGTGAACGCAGTAAATTTAATTCTTCTCCGTGTCATAAAGAACAGTATGAGAGGGACTGCCCATAAATAATGCGTCAATTTGTACGTCTTGTATCGTGGCCAGTAAGGAAAACCTAACTTTCAATTTCACATCGGTAGACTGCCTTGGTCTAAAAAAATGTCTTTATTTTGCATAGACCATTTTAACGGCGCTTTAAAAATGTCATACATTAAATTGAAATTAGTAAAGATAAAGTATTACATTACTAACTTCACCACCGGTTCGGAACTGAGAAGAACCGGCAAGAAATTCGGAAGGCTTTTATTTGATCACCCATTTACAAATTAATTCAGGCAGCCAGCAGATAATTTCCAGGCGTTCCTTTCTGAAATAGTATTTAACAGCGTAATTGCTTTTTAAAATAACCTTTCAACTGTTAAATTTCTAAGGATATTTACAAAAACACAGCATTAAATGTTGAGTCCCGTGTAATCGAAGAAGTACGTAGAACTATAATAATGTTTTGTCCAATAAACCGCATGGTCATTCATGTTTGCGTGAACAGCTAACCGAAGTTTTATATTTCTGAGAATAGTGAGAATACATATATTTTACCTTAAGTAATAATACATTTACTTTTAGTTATTACATTTCATGACATATAGGTATAATGGACATATCGTGGGACACTTTTTACACAGCGCCATCCAGCCCAAACTAAGCCTGTCATGGGCGTAGCCAAGGGGGAGGGGGGGACAGGGGCGGCAGCTGAGGATTTGGTTTAGTTTCCTACTTTTCTCGATAAAAGTAGAAAAATAACTTTAAACATCTTTTAAAAATCGTGAGGCACGCCCCTTTTAACTGTTTGTTAGCAGCTCTGCTGGCACAGCTCTCGTTCGGTGGCCGCATCGGCCAAAATTACAACAATGTCTGCAGTAAATTGAAGTTGCCGAATTTTATGAAATACATTTAAAATCGAACTATGGCGCGCATCGCAATCGAATTATTTTAATAAATAAGCAGAATAAAAAAAAAAGGACGCTATGTGTGATTCTTTCACGTAACACATTCACCCATTTTGCTGACGACCCTCGGAAGTTCTTTTTAAGTAGAATCACCATAGATATCTTTACTTTTATTTCATACCCAAGGATGTTATGCCGGTCACGAACCGACTAAAAAACCACACGGTCTAAGTTATAGACCGGGCGCCCCGCGTATCTCCTCGGAAGGATGATTTCCCGGGTTCCCGGTAGACTGGCAACCACTGCGGCGTCTCCTAACGGTTTGAGTGTTATCCCACTTCTTGGGGCGTGAAGCGGATTCATTCCAAGTAGTTCAACTGAATAGTTCTACGATAGATCTAGTGAGACCGTTTTTCCTACTAGTTCCTTGAAATTTTAAGTCAAGCCGCCGCCTTGGGCCTGCGAAGTTGTGAAGGCAGCGGGCAGTGCATTCACCGTACTTCTAAAATAGTTATTTAAGAAATTAAATTAAACAATACTTGTTTTTATTTTTATTTATTTATTTACCCGTGCACGCCCTGCGGTTTTACGCGGTTCTCGAAGGAATATCGTATTCCAACAGAAACCGCGGCAAACTAAAGAAATACTATACGCCCACATTTCAGTAAATGCATTTTTGTCCCACGTAACAGGCGTTGAGCCCAATGCCGTGTTGAAATGGACACTAGCAGGCGGTGGCGACCGGTTGTTGAAAATTTTCAAGTCACCCATAAGGCCTTCAACTGGGCTAAACGACTGTCATTTTACTGCCAATCGGGACCAACGGCTTAACGTGCCTACCGAAGCAAGAAAATGCTCGCAAATGTAAATACCACAAAGTGGTCACCCCTACAAGCACCAGCCATAGCGAAAGTTACTCAACGCAGTGATCGCTTACAGAACACTGAAATAGCAGGGCCACTAGCGATTCAACTAAAAACTGTGAAACTACAGAACAGGCTAAAATCTAGCCTAAGTTACTTCTTATAGATACTATAAGAGTGCTAAAGAAAGTACCGTTAAAATCGGTCAAGCCGTATCAGAAATAAGCCTGAAAAAAACAGACACTTGAATGTATTTATCCGTATAGATATGAACCTAGTCAAATAATATAAATTAAAACAGGTAATTTGAAGCTTGTGAAATCCTAAATTGCAGGGTCCCAGAACCTGGGTACGCCCATGAAGCCTGTGTTATCATCTAGACAACTGATTTCTATATACGTACATGTTAAACATAGTATACACCTAAACTCCGAAACAAACATTTGTGAGTCACACAAATAATTACTCCGACCCGGGAATCAGAAAGCTTTTTCTATCACCATGAAAATTCTATAATCGCCGTTTCGCCTCACACTTTGCCTCCAGCGTATGGTCCCATAAGGGCATTCTTTCGATTACGCTTAGATTGTAGAATAAACTTCCTGCCTGGGTTCTTCCATAAGTTACGGTGACCACTTGTGTATAAGAGAAAAAGCTATACCATAGGAAAGTTTCCAGTAAAACAAAATAACTTTATTGTAAATTAACCGCAATTCGTAATTGGTAGGTACGTCATAATTGCATTATGGTCAATAGCGAGCTGTGGCCAATTTGTCGTAAACAAATATACCAATGATGCATGTAAATTAATTGAAAAATGTACAAATTAGACTAAAGGCTCGAAAACCTCGAGAAATTCTTGTGGTTTTCCTTTTCGACATTCTACCCATTTAACTACCAAACTAATTAAAGAGGGACACTCCCGTATTAGCTGCGGCAGTGGACATGTCGCCGTCATCTGGTTGAATCTGCTGTTTGATTGAAAGACAAGGCCGAAAGTTGAATGATAAAAAAAATATTAAAAAAATATCCATCACGCCTTATCCCCGAAGGGGTGGCAGAGGCATATTATGTGCCCACTTTTCACCGTGTGGAATCCTGTCCCACGCAATAGGTGGTGAGCCCATTGCCGTTTTGAAATAGACAGACGCAGTTTGTGGCTACCCGCTGTTACGCTTACCGCTGGCACGTTAAGCCGTTGGTCCCGGTTGCCAGTAAAATGGCAGTCGAAGGCCTTATGGGCGGCTTAAAAAATTTCAACAGCAGGTCGATGCAGCCTGCGCCTGTCCATATCAACACGGCAATGGGCCACCACCTGTTACCTGGGACGAAAGTGCATACGGTGAAACGTGGGCGTTTAATATGCCTCTGCCTACCTACCCCTTCGGGGACAAGGCGTGACAATATGTATGTATGTATGTACTTTTTTTCACAACCCCACATGCGAGCCTTCTGCTGTGAGTTCTTCGAAGTGTCAATACTTTGAGGAGTCTAAACCCAATCAGGCTTTATAGAAAATATATGACATCAATTTTTTTCCCATGATTTTACTGTTTTTTACTATCTATCAATCTTCACGCTGTATCGCTGACGGGGTAGTCAGAGACGAACGATCTCCAGGCTTCAGCATCCGGGCATACTTCTTTGGCTTTCTACAGATTTATCAATCGTTTATATACATGCACGTCTGGGTATTCGGGTACTTATTTTGTTGTACGGGGTAGAGACAAATCCAACATAATCATACAAATCTGCCTAGTCGTTCTTGAGTTATAGATGGTGTCTAACACGACTTTGTTTTATGTTTATAGAGATGTGACTGACTGTAATCATAAATATAATATAATAATAACAATAAAATTGGTACTTCACTAGTGTGATAGACACGTGATAACTGCTTGATTATCTTATCACTGAAACATTAAATTTATTAATCTGTCGTAAATTGTTGTCCTTGTAGGTGCAAGGTGTGGCAGAGTGGTGATAGCGACATCGCTTTACAGGTAATTTTGATCATATTGATAAAGATTCTAGTTATTTTATTGTTAATTAACATCAGATAGCGTATTTCGCTATATTTTTAGTCATAATGAGACTATTGTTGCAACTGAAATAAAGTTAGGTTGGCCACGCGTTGCTTCTACATTTCTTGAATGAAACAATTCGAAAAAATAAGATGAAGAAAGTAAATATGATTTATTGCAAACACAGCTAACAGACAGGTACATTACATTCTATTCTTATTTTTAGTACAATACACGTTTCACTAAATTTAAATATGTTAGCCTTATTATTGACACGCCACAAAAAATGCCTCATGAGAAATAATGTTTTTATCTTATGCCTTATGTCTCTATACTGGCTGAAAGTCATGACAGAAAAATTTTATTATTCAGACAAAGTGATTTCTCAGAAAAATAAAATAATAAATATCCATCACGCCTTATCCCCGAAGGGGTGGCAGAGGCATATTATATGCCCACTTTTCACCGTGTGGATTCCTGTCCCACGTAATAGGTGGTGAGCCCATTGCCGTGTTGAAATAGACAGACGCAGGTTGTGGCTACCTGCTGTTGAATTTTTTTAAGCCGCCTATAAGGCCTTCAACCAGGCTTAACGACCGCCATTTTACTGGCAACCGGGACCAACGGCTTAACGTGCCTTCCGAAGCACGGAAACGCTCGCAAATGTAAATGCCACAAAGTGGTCACCCATCCGACGGACAGCCATAGTGAAAGTTGCGTACCTCAGTGATCGTTTACCGAACACTGAGACCGCGGGGCTACGAGCGCTTCTAGAGCGCTTCTAAAAATCACTAGAGTAGGTAGTATGGTTTTAAACTTTTCCGCCGGCTATATATCAACAAATCTGCTAGTGATCAGTTCTCTGTTACTACCCCGTCAGGGATACAGCGTGAAGATAGTACCTTAGTTAATTTAAGCGGGTATAGTATGAGTCTCCTGGGTTGTCAGTTTAGGACCACTATTAGTATTTTTTCAAAGTTTTCACAAACTATTAATCTTTTTTTCAGTCTCAAAGTTGACGACGCCTCTCCCAAGTACATTTCGGGAGGGTGAATAGTCTTACTGTATCACGTTGGTTAGCCGAGTTGCTATAGGACGGGTAGTATTGTGTAGTGGCACCTCAAGATATCGGCAAAGCATAATAATATGTACCTACTAAAATGGTAGATTGTCGGCCGACAGAGGCTGTAGGATACGGGCGGCAAAAGACGGAATGCTGTGGTGATCCCTTGCGTGCCTCATAAAAAAATCCGACCAAGTGTAAGTTAGACTCGCCACGAAATATTTCGGATCATTATCATTACATTAGCCCCACTTAAATATTTATTTTATTCTGTTTTTAGTATTTGCTGTTATAGCAGTAACAGAAATACATCATCTGTGGACAGCGGAGTCTTAGTAATAGAATTCTATTATAATAGGTGACCCCCCAACTTCGCCTTTGACATATGTTATATACTTGTAAATTAAACTCTATGATCTATGATACAGCGCACTATATTTGAACAGATTGACGGTCTCGATGCTAACAATACAACACTTATTACTTATCACTTATTACTTATTCTTTATTACTTCGAACTCCGTGCGATGGGTGTTCGAAGTAATCCCGTCGCTTATAAATTTTACAATAATGCATAAAAATTTGCCCGATTTGACAACATTTATAACTACTGCTCCGCTCTCCAGGGAAGTAGCCTAGCCTTCTTCGATAAATGGGCTATGTAACACAAAAATAATTTTTAAATCTGACTAGGAGTTCCTGAGATTAGCGTGTTTAACCAAACAAACAAATAAACAAACTCGTCAGCTTTATAATATTAGTATATATTTTACCTGTGGTAATAGGGTCCTGTTTTACTCTTTGGGTACGGAACCCTAAAAAAACTACATAGTTGCACTTGTTACTGAGCTGAGCAATCCTTATTCTATTTAATATAATGATAAGCATTATCTCCTCAATCACTTAGTCTGATTAAGGAAAAATATAATCACTCACCTACTGATTGCATTATGTGGCTAAATGCCACTTCATATCGGAGAATTGTGCATTGATTAACGCGCCGCGTGCGTTCTACGAACCTGATATGTGATAAATGATATGATGTTATCAGTATTCTGGTAAATTCACAAACAAAATGGCAGATTTTTTACAAGTGACGTGTTTGCTAGGTTTTTTACGTGGGGTATCGTCATGGATGGGCTCATGTCGACTAAAACCACATGGTGCCCTTCCAGAAGAGCTCTCCTCCTTCCTCCTTCTCATAAATCTGTCGAGAGCCCTCGGAAGGAAATCCCCGGGCTCTCGACAGATTTGTCTCAGAAGGTTCGAGTGTTGTCGCACTGCTTTAGAGTATTAGGGTGGAATTCGGGAGGGAGAGTTCTCTCTCGCATCCTCTTCGCTGCCTATTCTGGTTGCTCAGTAAAGACACAGTGGTGTCCCACTTGCTCCCGCTGGAGACGATGGCCTAAAGCATGAGCTCAGACCCGCATCAAGGTTCCGGCGTTGCAGTGGGTCATCTAATAGTTAAACTTTCACTTGCAGAAACCCTCCTTTTTCCTATACTAGACTATGCAGATGTCAGCTATCTTGATGTGACGGAGGAGCAGCTAGACAAACTTGAGCGACTTTAATATTTTTGCATTAGATTTATATTTGGGTTACGTAAATATGATCATGTATCACAATTTCGCAAAGTGCTTAAGTGGCTCCCGATTCGTCTTCGACGGAATGCTCAAATTCTTTCTTTGCTTTACAGCACCATCTTCAATCCTACTCCCGTTTATTTAAAAGAACTTTTTATGTTCCTCAATGACACACATTTAAGATCCTTAAGGTCATCAGAGTCACTGGAATTAGAAGTCCCTAGGCATTCCACATCTTCTTACGACAAATCCGTCACTGTACAAGCAGTCCGATTGTGGAATGCGCTACAAATAAACATAAAGCGTGCGCAGTCATTGAACGTTTTTGAAAGACTTGTTAAAGAGTACTTACTTGGAATCATAAAAATAAATAAATAAATAAATATCCATCACGCCTTATCCCCGAAGGGGTGGCAGAGGCATATTATATGCCCACTTTTCACCGTGTGGAATACTGTCCCACGTTATAGGTGGTGAGCCCATTGCCGTGTTGAAATAGACAGACGCAGGTTGTGGCTACTGCTGTTGAAATTTTCAAGCCGCCCATAAGGCCTTCAACCAGGCTTAATGACTGCCATTTTACTGGCAACCGGGACCAACGGCTTTACGTGCCTTCCGAAGCATGGAAACGCTCGCAAATGTAAATGCCACAAAGTGGTCACCCATCCGAGGACCAGCCATAGGGAAAGTTGCGTAACTCAGTGATCGTTTACAGAACACTGAGACCGCGAGGCCACGAGCGAACGAGGAATCATAGTATATATGAATGTACTTTATGTATATGTATGTGTGTGTATGTATGTATTTATGTATCTGTGTATGTGTTTTATGTATGTAAGTATGAGTATATGTATGTATCTGTGTATGTTTATATGGATGTATGTATCGATATTTCAAAATTAAATATTTAACACTAATAGCTACCCTTTTCCTACGCAATCTTTAACAATCGTCTCCATCCAAAGGTTGCCTGTAAGAGATTGCTTTTTGCGATGCGATAAGGCCGCCTCTGTACATTTGTAAAACTGAAATAATCTCTGTATGTTAGTTTTTTATATTAGTGTTCAATAAAATTTATTATATTCTATAAACATCCCAATCATTCGAGAGAAACCAAAGTACAACATCTATCGTACTACACCCATGTGAAAATCACATGGGTGTAGTACTAACTAACAGAATTTCTTTTATCAGGATTTTGAAGTACTTTGATAAAGCCGCCACATATGTATGACCGACGTGTCGATCACCAATGTTTTAAAGTTTCATCTTATCGATAGATACGTTGTTATCAATTTTGTTCTCATTTGATAGACGTATAAAGGATTCTTTTCAATGTCTATGCTGATAATACCTTGCATAAGATATTGAAAATCGGGTGATCAGATTTTTAGATATCTAAAACATAAATACAAGGAAAAGAAAATTAGAGAAAAATTTCGCGCATACTATTTTCTGCCATAGCTGCGTACGCTATATATATATAAAATTAATCCCTATTTCCCTTGGTCATCGCCATCACGCGTGAACGGATGGACCGATTTGAAAAAATCTTTTTGTATTGGATAGCCCATATATTGAGGAAGGTTCTAAGCTATAAAACATCACGCTATTACACAGGAGAGCGGAGCAGTAATCATAAATGTCAACAAATCGGGGAAACTTTCATACATTTTTGGAAAAGTTATAAGCGACGGGATTAAATGGGTGCCACAGGGTTGGAAGGATGTCGCGGACGAAGCCGGGCCGTCAGCTAGTTAATATATAATTATGTCTAGAAGATTTTTTTTAACATAGATGTGAAAGCACGGGGTTACGCTGAGACAATAATCTCCCAATCTAGTATTTAACTTCATAATGTGCACCACATCACGACAACTCCCGAGGCTCCATTGCGCACAGTATACCCGATCAGGTAAGCCAACCGGTTTAATATGACTTCTGACATACTTAAGAACCTTATATTTTTAGCAGAAAACCACTATTTTGTATATGATTGCCTAACTTTTGTACCCCTAAAATTTAGTACCCCTTTTTAAGACATTTGCGCGAACTGATGAACCTGAAAGACAAAGTTAAAAAAGAAGTGCTAAAAATACGAGAAAAACACCCGAAACTCCTGAGACGAAGCCGCCGTGGCAGACAGTCTCTGGGGATCCCTGAGGCTATCGTTCCGGAGACTCCCGGTCCAAGTCGGGCATAGCTTCCGTGAGGATTTATACATGACTAGCTGACCCCCGCGTCTTCGCCCGTGACATACTTTGAATCCCCGTCGCATCCATTTAATCCTGTCGCAATTACTTTTACAAAAATGAATGAATATTTGCCCGATTTGTTGACATTTATAATTACTGCTCCGCTCTCGTGGGTAGTAACGTGATGATATATAGCCTATAGCCTTCCTCGATAAATGGACTATAAAATAAAAAATATTTTTTCAAATCTGACCAGTAACTTCCTGAGATTAGGGAAGGTGGTGTTGTATAATGGTGTAAAATCTATGACAACTGCTTGCATCATCTAAACAAATAATTCTAATTTTAGCACCGAATTCGTGTTCTGAAGCTCCTACTCCAGTTTTAGCTTTAGTTCATTCTTCAACACTAGTAACTGCTGGGGTTTATTTATTAATTCGATTTAATTTTTTATTAGTTAACCTGCATTTGGAGTCTGGGTCCAGTGTTTAATGGCTACTAGGAGCAGCTTGGGTTAGCTTTTTACTTTCGGCATCATTGGGAGCGATTCCGTCTTTCCTCCGAACCCCACATGAGGCCTGCGTAGAGTCCGTGGTTTAGCGGGTGCACCGCTGGCAGGTGAGGATTTCGGTGGAGTCCCTTACACCATCGTTTTCACTGCCAGTATCATCTGAAATTAACTCATAAACATTCAGAACACGGACAGACTTCTGCGTGTCCTAGTTTGGTTGTCCATTAACCGCAATGTATTACAATCTCGACAAGTTTTCACTTGTGGGAGAACCCTGCGGCATGATGATTCATTTCCGTAGAAGAATTCTTAAGTTGTGATACTTGACCTTAGGTATAAGTCATAATACTTTTACGGAATGTATACGAAAGGTGACTAAATGATTATGATTATGAATCAGGGGGCCGAGTCTGCTATTTCAATCGTGTCGAAATAGAATCGAAATCGTCGCTCAATAGAAAGCCACCGGTACAATTTAACCAGTTTTTCGTAGCCTACTATAACAATCGATTTCTATCGGTAGGCCAATAGAATTCTACTAACAGTGCCAGTGGCCGCTAGTCACTTGTATTTTTGATAGTCTACTAACATTTTGACAGCTAAAAACAGCGATTCTAGTTCTATTCTACGGCTTGTCAATAGTAGACTCGGCCTCCTGTTATTACGCATTGCTCGCGATTTTTATAGTGTTAATGAAATGCTAATGGTGAAAAGAATATTAATTGACGCGCGATCAGTTGTGTAAAAAGAATGGTTCGTATCTTCAAGGTATATGGAGTACTTAGGGGTTACTGCAGATTGCTATTTTGGAAGCTTAATACATTGATACATTCTTCAACGCCATTTGCGGATACTAAAAGTAGCTATACTAGCGGCACGCTATGATGGCCGTTTTGACATATTACAATAGTGGTGATATTTTACTTGTTTTACATAAGTACTCTGTTTTCTACCGTAGTATAAATACTCTCTAATGTGGTCGACTATTTACATATTTCTACATTTAAAATGTAATTAAAATTAATACGAAACTTCATGAAAGGACAAACGTCAAAACGGCCAACATAGCGTGCCGCTAGTATAGTCTGCGGTGGCCCTCACAACCATAGAAAGTCCCGTTACTAAGGGCTGTATTCCAAAACGTATCTCGATACTCAATCGACTTGAGAGTAGATTTTATAAGGCAAAAACTAGCCTCAAGCGTTGATTGAGTATTGAGAAACGTTCTGGAAAACGGACCTAATACACTGAAATATTGAGAACAGGCTCAAACATAGCGTTTATCTATCAACTTTGCTCGTGTAATGTGATTTATTATTTTTATTGTACACACTAGGTGACTCCCACGGCTTCGCCCGTGACATACTTCGAACTCCCAACGCATCTATTTAATCCCGTCGCTTATAAAATCTACAATAATGCATTCAAATTAGCCCAATTTTTCGACATTTACGATTACTGCTCCGCTCTCCTGAGTAGTAGCATGATGATATATAGCCTATATCCTCGATAAATAAGCTTTCTAACTGAAAACAAAATTTCAATTCGAGTTCCAGTGGTCCTTTAGATTAGCTAGTTCAACCAAACAAAGAAACAAACTCTTCAGCTTTCTATATTAGTAAGTATAGATTACACGACTAAAGTAGGATTGGATCGCGTGTTAGCATTTTCAAGTACTATAGTATCCCGACTTAGCCTTTGTGTGGCACGATAATGCATTTTTTTATACTTGTGGGGATTTCCCTGGGTGGATGCTATGCAGCGACTAAAACCACACGGTGCCCTTCCATTTGTCTATGGCTAGGAGTCCCGAATAAGCCTTCGGGATAAATAAGACGAAGTAGGAAATCTTCGATCAGTTTAACTATGGTTTTATTTGTTTCATCTATTATACACATAAAAGGAAAAAGTGACTGATCAATCATCACATAGTTGAAACCGCTGGGTCTAGAACCGTTAAATTTTGCACAAATATTCCTTAAGTATTTTGCACAAATATTTCAAATCCGACCAGTAGGGGAGACCAGGGATAAACGTAACAATTTTAACTATTTTCGTCTTCACTCTCAAACCTCTTGGAATTTATAAATTAGTTTATTTCCTTATTAATTAATTAATTAATTAATTATAATTTATTAATTAATTTATAATTTATTATTTATTTATAATTTATTAAGTTAGTGCTTTAATGCGACTGGTATCACAGATTTTTTGCAAATACTAACAAATACAAAATGTGGAATCTGTTACAACCATCCTTACCCCTAGGGTTGGTTGTAACAGTGCAAGGGGATAATTGTAACATTAGAAATAACAACTAAGTTATATTAGTTAACATACTATAATTTAATTATCCTTTTAGATTTTACATTAATAAATCAAACATATTAATAATTTATATGAAACAGCAATCTTCTTAAGTACCTACCTAATCAATATAGTTCAACAATGAGATTTCAATCGGATAATCAATTAAGGCGCACACATATTTAACTTTTTTCATTTTCATCATTTCATTTTTCATTGCGGTCTACATGAGCCCGTTGCTGGCACTCTAGGTATTGCACCCATTTTTCCCATACTTAATAGAATCAGTCTTTACTGTCTGAATCACCACTATCTGTAGTTATTTCCTAATAGCTGCTGCTTCTGTTTTCTTCTAAAGATTTCTTTGCTTTTTTTCTTAATAGTGTTCTTGACTACTAAAGTCTGCAAAATAGTTTATTTAACTAATTTGGATCTAAACCTCTCTTCTTCTTTATCTAAAATTTCAAGGTTGGTTAGAGTGTCTGTCACTATTGCTAATTTTCCGCCATTTCATAAATCTTCTTGGAGCCTGCTTTTGCCAAAGGCTTAACTTCATGCAGGCAACGATGTTCGCATGGCTGTTGACCAGTAGCTGAAGATGTAGACGGGATAGTTAAATTATCAGATGACGTCCATGAAATAGCCCCACCGGCTTCATAAACAGATGTAGACAGCTATTATTAAGTGCTTAATTAATTCAGGAGAAGTCTTGTAGTAATGGTAATGAAAAGGGAGAAGCTACTGGTGATATTAATAATGTTGGGAGTTTAGCACACATTGTAGAGGCTGCAAGTCTTCAGCCGAAATAGTTCTTTTGCATATTATTATAACGATGATGTGTGTGTGGCTTCAATTAGACGACTTGTTAATGGGGTGTTTGTAATGGTATCTCATCTGACTACACGTCACTAAGGGCTGCAAACGGTCGAGCAGTGATGGAGCTAGGCAAGATGACGACGTCTGTAAATACTTGTGTATTGTTATGCATTCTGGATTAAGAAAATAAGTTTGTAGAACCTTGAAATTTTAATTAATACAATAAGAGAGGTACCACGACCATAACCGGATGAAATCTGGATGAAATTAACAATTTGTTGCTTTCATCCCTATCTTTAAATTTTCCCGAATTCGACGAATTTTCGGTCATAACTTAAAAATATCTTTAGAAAGTTACCGTATTTTATATCATTATAGCAAAACGAATAGTTACGTTATTTAACTTAAACTTAACACGTAAGCTAAAGCTCAGCGTAATAAAAACAAACGCATTTGAAAAATAAGATCAAAACTTACTTTGAGGGTATTTTTGCGGCAACGATTCGCTACGTCCACAAGCAATCGGCGCAACGCCGTGAACTCAAGTGAGGCTAAGGGCGATGTCAAGGCATCTACCTGTGATACATCCATCAGAGAGCTAACATTGTATTTTTTGAATTCGTTTGTTACGTGTTACTTTCATACCTGGTCTCCCCTAGTTCCTGAGATTACCGCGTTCAACCAAACAAACAAACAAATAAACTCTTCAGCTTTATAATATTTTTATCGAAGTACAAACGAAGTAAAAATACCGTTATCATTCCATTTCCGCGGTCAAAATTTAATGATACCTACTAGTTAAAATGGTGGTTAGCAAGATACGATCAATGTGCATTGCGTATATCTTGATTAACCTACTTACAATCTGTTGCAGTCTTTGATATCGATATGAAATAACAATTATATATTTTGATATGACATTTTGTTATCTAATTTAATCTAATTCTTTTTTTTCTATTTTCTTTTTTAATCTAATTTTATTTTTTTTTTCGTTTTTAGAGTTGAGCGATGGCCTTTACCCATCGCTTAACCCATGCAAAGATAATAACAACAAAAATAAAACCTTTGGCAGTTTCATATTTATCAAACACTTCCATGGTCATAAAATATACCGGATCCCATCAGGAAAATCTAAGAAAACCACAAAAATTTTGGCATATAACACTAAATGTCAGTAGATGAGCTTTTAATACGTATAATTGCTCCTAGGCGGGTAGCCTCGAAGCCTGCGCTGGCGCAGACAGGCCAGGGAGGGGTTAGCGGCGGTGGAGGGGAGCGGAATGAGTAACACGGAACCCGTCAAACCTGCAGCCGAGCGAGAGATGCCGAGAGCCTCAATGTCTCTCTCGCGAAATGCCTTCCTATATACAAAATGTTACACAATATCGAACTTTAAGAACTAGATAAAACTTGATAATATCCTCTGCAGCATAAACAGTTATAGAGATTACTCCTATTCCTTTTACGATCGCTTTCCAACTAAAAAAGTTTAAATATTCATTTCAATAATGAAACCTTACTATTGCCGTTTGACATAAGGATTGAATTGGTTTGCATTTTGTGTCAAGTATTGACATGCAATATCAAACATTGCTGCATCATTTATAAGGCTGATTTTTATGTAAATTGCTTGAATAGTTTAAGTCTTTTATAGTTTGCTAAAGGGGTAATGCACAAGACATGTTCGGGTTTGGAGATTCTCAGAATTGAAAAATGCTGTCGTTAGTCCGGCTTGTGTTATTTATTTTTCTGTTAAGAAAATTAAGATGTTCCAATTTGAAAGTAATAAACTAGCTTGCATTTATAAACTAGTAAAGTTTAAATATTTCGGGTTTTTGTTTCTAATACTTACAGTTTTTTTTAAAGTTGTGTTCTGACATATGCAGGCTTAGGGTAAGACGGCGGTTCTGCCAACACATAAAAAACCCCAATATATAAAAATAAAGGTCTAAATCACGGCCTTCCTTTTTTGTGCAAGCTAACTTTTTGTTATGATCTATTTATATTAAAACGGTCAGAAAACCGAAATTAGAGAATAAGTACATGCGATGAAAAGTAAGTACCTAGATGTAATTTGCACATAATATGCTAGCAACAAACCGGTTTATGTGTACGTACGAGTAATGTAAAGTTTAAATGCATTCACAATAGTTATACCTGACAAAAAATGCTGTAAACAAACACTATTAAATAGTTTTAATGAGTAAAATACGGGTTGACGTAAAACTAGGTACATTATTTTGACAGTTATACCTACTTACGTTTTAAAATTCGAAAGCTTTTAGTCGAAGCTACACTAATCGACGTAACTCGTGTTCACGACTTCGTACGCGTATTGCATTTTTATGACCAGAGTCCGGTCCCACGGGTTATATTAAAAAATGACTACAAAAAATGGTCGACGAAAAAACCAGTATGGCCATCCATCCACGTCGGATTAGTAACAGGCCTATTATTGGGTTGTTTACCCTATATGTGGCGACGTTGGTTTTTTTTTTAATAGGTTTGACACATTGCAATTTGTTTTGAAAATAGAACACTGTCTTTATTTCAATCTGGAGTCTGGACACTGAGATCAATATTATTAACTTATTAAGACACGCTCATCGGATTTTTAGATATTTATAAACTACGTAGCGTTCGTATACGGTCACCGCGTTAAGCATCTTGCGCTATATACAGTCCAGAGATGGGTGAACGTTTGTGGTATTTTCATTTACTTCGAAAGATCCGTTAGGTGGTTGATCTCGGTAACGAGTAACACGGCAGTCGCTAAAGCCGGGTTGACACGATAAGAGTTGTCTCGGGCCGAGTGCACTCGGATTACTACTCGGACGCTACTCGCATCGTGTAAACATGTAATCCGAGTATACTCGGACGCCGGCATCCAATCCGAGTGGACTCATACCGTCCAACACTCGGGCATTTAATTATTTGTTAATTAAAACAAATGGCGGCGTCGAAGAAAAAGTGGACGGAACGTGAAACTGTCAGGTTCGTGGAACTGTATGAAGACGAACAAGTGTTGTGGGAGGTTAAACTTAAAGAGTATAAAAACAAAGATGCCCGAAATGCCACCCTTCAGCGCATTATACATAACCTCGAAATGGATATTACAATTCAAGAGGTGACACGAAAATAAATAACATTCGCAGCACATACACACAGGAAAAGGGAAAAATTGAAAAATCTACCGGGACCGGATCAGGAGCTAATGATATTTATGTTCCTTCGTCGGCTTGGTACGAAATCGCCGACAGATTATCTGGGGTGATAAAAAGCAAGAAAACTTATCAGAACGTGGTAAGTCTATTACAATAAAACAGTAAATATTTGTATTTAGTTTATTAATAGCTTTTTTTTAATGTTACGTTTAAATATAAGAACACAGATATTCTTAAAATATTCTGCTACTTTGCCATGGGACGGCGCCTTCTCCAATGAAGTAGTTTTTATAATTTGTTCTTCGTTGTTCTGCCAACCGAGATGGATGATTACTACCTTGATGCACAAGATCTGCAATATAAATTGAACAAGGTTCTTGTCTCCATGAACCAGGTCTGTCATCTGTGTCCATCGTTCCAATCGGTGCATAATAGTGCAAGGCTGTCTTTATGAGCCAGTTGTGAAGTGCACAAGTTGCTTTGACAATTTTGTCAACTTTATCTGGACACAAATATATTGGTGTCCGGTATATTCTAAATTTTGACACCATGATTCCAAATGCATTTTCCACTATCCTTCTGGCCCAATAAAGGCGGTAGTTACAAATTTTCTCTTCGGCTGTCAAAACTAATCTTCGAGAATATGGTTTCAATAAATACTGTTTCAGTGGAAAAGCTTCATCTCCTAAAATGACACCCCAAGAAGGAAAATTTAGAGTCCCATCTTCCAATTTCTTTTTAAGTATTGATTTACTGAATATTGAAGCATCGTTTAATGTACCCTGGCTGCCTACATCAATATATGTGAAACAGTATTTGCCATCTACCAGAGCCAAAAGTACAGTACTAGAATAACCTTTATAATTAAAAAAGTCACTTCCACTGTCGATTGGTTGTTAAATATTGACATGCTTGCCATCTAGGGCTCCACAACATCCAGGAAAGTTCTAACGGTTACCATAAACTCTTGAAATATTTGTCCATTCTTAAGTTGTCTTCGGGATCTGAAAAAAAAGGCGTTTTTAATTTACTTTTATTATTTTGTTACAGGAGAATTCAGAAAACAGCTCTTCAGATCCAGACGTACCAGCCACCCCTTCACCGGACATTCCAACCACCCCGACACCAGCATTCCCGCCGACCCATCAGCGGACATACTTGGACCTCTTTCGCCAGCTGCAGATCTTCAAACGCCATCATCTTCTCAGCAGTTTAATAGTGAAACATTCGCTAAGCCGCTTCGCTTCTTCTTGATAATACTTTGCGTATTATCAAGAAGAAGCGACCACTTAAACGACCATTAGTACCTCAACATATTGAGAACTCTATTGAAACACTTAATAGTATAAAAGAAGCGCTCGTGGCCCCGCGGTCTCAGTGTTCGGTAAACGATCACTGAGGTACGCAACTTTCACTATGGCTGGTCGTCGGATGGGTGACCACTTTGTGGCATTTACATTTGCGAGCGTTTCCGTGCTTCGGAAGGCACATTAAGCTGTTGGTCCCGGTTGCCAGTAAAATGGCAGTCGTTAAGCCTGGTTGAAGGCCTTATAGGCGGCTTAATAAATTTCAACAGCAGGTAGCCACAACCTGCGTCTGTCTATTTAAACACGGCAATGGGCTCACCACCTATTACGTGGGACAGAAATCCACACGGTGAAAAGTGGGCATATAATATGCCTCTGCCACCCCTTCGGGGATTAGGCGTGATGGATATATGTATAAAAGAGCAAGTACTATGTCATAAAGAAATTGAAGTCACTTGTTGTAGTAAATGGTGCATTACAAGAGGAAGACATCGAAGGTCAGATCCAACGTGACGCAACACGGCAAGAAACATCACCAGAAGTTGTAGCAGGTGATTCATTACAAGAGGCAATTCGTAGCATCGGGGGGATTCAATATGAGAATTATCGCTATTAGCCGAAGAATAATTTGCTATTAAAACAAAAAGAGTAAAGAGTACAATTATTTTATTTTAGTTTCACTAAGATTACTTTAACTGTAGCTTGGTGATAAATAAAAATTTTAATTAACATTTTTCGTTACTGACCTGTATGTACTCCTCCAACCCTACATATATTACATCTAGCACTTCTGGCAAAGACTTGGATTTGGGGCTCTTTGGAACTCGAAAAGAACTCTCTAAAGTTGGAAAACTATCACCAGTTGCTAAATAGCGCAAAGCTATTTGTAACTTAATTTTTGCAGGTAGAGCAGCTCTCATGAATGTATCATCCCTCTGTATTTTCAGTGTTACTTTTTGTAACAGATAGTCAAATTGTTCACTGTTCAGCCTCAAATGATTCTTGTAAGTGGCCTTGTCTTCCATGCGTACTTCTTTGAGAAAATTATCAGATACTCCCTTCTCTTTACGCCTTAATATCCATTCACGGGTCCAAATCGATCTCTTCTTGCGTTCCTTCTTTCTTCTTGCATTGCTTCTTTCTTTGTTTATATGGTTCAACTCTTTTATTAGCATATCTGCAACAACTACGACACCTTGCAACAGCAGATCAGTCTGTTCCATGTTGAGCAGATCAGCGTGTTCCGTGAGTTGTACAAAATTGAATGAACTTTGATAAGAGTACACTGTCAGCATGAAGCTGACTTGTACAGGTGCACTCTGTCGTGGCTCTGTCCGAGCCAACTCTTATCGTGTCAACCCGGCGATATACACACCTTCAGAGGCAATGGTGTGTATTTAAATGTAAGAAAAGATTACCCACTATAAAGAGATGTCGAGGTCCGAAGTATGTCACGGGTAAAACTGTATGGCGTAAGTAAGTAATAATAGGGGGACCACAGACTAACTACTTTAGCATCGACAATCAGCGATTTAGGGCCGTATTCCAGAACGTTTCTCAATACTCAATCAACGCTCGTGGCTAGTTTTTGCCTTATAAATACTACTCTCAAGTGTTTCTTGAGTACTGATAAACGTTATGGAGTACGGCCCTTAGTCGCTTTTTAAAAGCTAAAAATAAATAAATAAATATCCATCACGCCTTATCCCCGAAGGGGTGGCAGAGGCATATTATATGCCCACTTTTCACCGTGTGGATTTCTGTCCCACGTAATAGGTGGTGAGCCCATTGCCGTGTTGAAATAGACAGACGCAAGTTGTGGCTACCTGCTGCTGAAGTTTTCAAGCCGCCCATAAGGCCTTCAACCAGGCTTAACGACTGCCATTTTACTGGCAACCGGGACCAACGGCTTAACGTGCCTTCCGAAGCACGGAAACGCTCGCAAATGTAAATGCCACAAAGTGGTCACCCATCCGAGGACCAGCCATAGTGAAAGTTGCGTAACTCAGTGATCGTTTACAGAACACTGAGACCGCTAGGCCACGAGCGCTTCAAATTTTTTAAAAGCTAAATTCAGCGATCTAGCGCTCCTCACTGCACACTTTAAAATCGCCAGCCAGCTACGGTGACTGAGACGCTAAAACGTGCAAATTCGATACCCGAGTCGAACAAAGGAAGTCGCGAAATCGGAAATCGTGATGCAAAATCGGTACAGTCGCCATAAATATTCACTTCGTTATCTCAGTTTCGGATGCGGCTGCTTTTGTGATTCTACGTCGATTGGTACGGTCTTTATCTATGATGTCTGTGGCGCAGTTGTCTCCACAACTGTTTTGACAGCACTCCTGCCTCCATTGTTCAAAATAAGTGTAGCTATCAGGATTTAAAATTTTGGATTAGTATTATTATCTCCACTGTTAAGAAACTGGATTAAAGATTTCATCTTATGAGATAAAACTATAAAAATATAAAAAAGCACTATCTATAGATAGTGCTTTTTTTATATTTAGGTCGACAAAATCACAAAAATCTCGCAAAAAGTGCGGGCCGTTTGGCGGATAGACTTGGCGAAACCTTGTACTGTGGAAATCTAAAAACTGCAACATACCTTAATTTTGAAAAATATAACAATGGACTGATGTTTGTGTCTCTTCTTGTTTTCGCGCAATATTTAACAGAAATTACGAAATATAGGCTCGAGTAGCACCTATCGTATAGTGTGTAGGTAGTCTAAGTAGACTGATAAATGAAATCGTGAATTAAAAAAAGCATTTTAAGATATTGGTTGATAAAAGATTGAAATCTCTCCCGAATATTTAGAGAAGCGCTCGTGGCCCCGCGGTCTTAGTGTTCGGTAAACGATCACTGAGGTACGCAACTTTCACTATGGCTGGTCGTCGGATGGGTGACCACTTTGTGGCATTTACATTTGCGAGCGTTTCCGTGCTTCGGAAGGCACGTTAAGCCGTTGGTCCCGGTTGCCAGTAAAATGGCAGTCGTTAAGCCTGGTTGAAAGCCTTATGGGCGGCTTAAAAAAATTTCAACAGCAGGTAGCCACATCCTGCGTCTGTCTATTTCAACACGGCAATGGGCTCACCACCTATTACGTGGGACAGGAATCCACACGGTGAAAAGTGGGCATATAATATGCCTCTGCTACCCCTTCGGGGATAAGGCGTGATGGATATTTATTTATTATTTTATTTAATATTTAATAAACTTGCAGTTTCATCCTTAGTATAAATTCATTTTCGAGAGTTCTAGTTATTGTTTTTTGTGAAAGTTTTTTGTTTTTTGACACCACATCGACCTAAAAGAATAACGAGTTAAGGTTATTAAAAAAGGACATTCTTTCAAATTGCTGTATACGTACTGATATTGATTTTCTTAACATGACGCTTCAGGGATTTTGAGTTGACTAAAGAATTTAATGCAAAATATTAAGGATAATTTGCATTTCTTGTAAATGTATTCATCTTTTAGGCTGAGTAACAATTGTTTACGGACAATAGGACATAAGTATGACTTGAAAATGTACATTGTAAAGTACCGTGGCTATGATTAATAAGTTTACAAACTTACAAGTAAGTAATGGTTGCGGTTAAGTCACCAGGGACCACGTTCACACAGGCACGTTTGATTTCAGGGTTGCCAAAAAGAATATTTAGGTATCCTAGATTATATTACTCATGTTAATTCACGTATTATATTGTGTGAGCTTGAACTTTTAGGTAATATTAAGGATACCTTACTTTATTTATTTATTTTATGTTTTGCCATTTATAAATGTACTTATTACCGTGGTGCTTCCTTTTTCTATAGGACGTACACCTAATTGCTTTCCAGGTCTCCCGCTTTGCAAAGGGATAATGCGTTACGTTGTTTTTCTAAATCCCTCAAATTATCTTCTGATTAATTTCATTGCGGGTTACAGACCGTTCTAACTTCTCATAGGCTTCACCGAGATCGAGCTCTGTGTATTTTTTCTGGTCTTTGTCATTTTTGCTGTAGATCTTGGTTTACTGGAGTCACAGTAATGGGAATGCGAGTGGGATTAGACCCATTAAAAAATGTAAATATGAAAAGAAAGACATTTAACCACATTTCTGTACAGGCTTTTATGATTAATGATTGTCACTCAAGTGCTATCTAGTGAGTACCAGCTAAACAATTTTGGTACTACGAATCCTATATCTTGATATAAAAAGGTTTAATATTATATATTATATATACTTAAAACAGCTTCAGCCACGTCAACTGTTGGGACAGGTTTCAATCATCTCAGTACCTCTTCATTTTCACAAAAACGAGTTCTTAATAAAGTTGTTGACATTATGTCTATCTTTGCAGAAATATTTTAAGGGCTTCATGATTCATAATATCTAAAGTGTAAAGAAACAGGTGCATTTTCAGGTTTTATAGATTTCAGGGGATCTTATGAACACTTTCCTGTAGAGGGTTGTTTTATTGTTTGCTGTTTTAGTTGTATAAAACGTAAAGTGTGGATTCTAGCCTGCATCACTTCATTGTCAATGCACACACCTATGTTTGCTTTCAAAATAATCTCAGTTGACCTTAAGGAGCAGCTTGTGATAAGGTTAGAAAGTGACTCTTTCTGAAGCGACTACCGTATGAACGTACAGACTTTAAACGGGTGCCTACGCTATAATCCTCCAGTAGATGCACCGCTAGCATGAAGTTCATTCAGGCTTCCCGTATATTTTGGGCTTCCTTCCAGTCACATTCCTGCTTATTGCCATTGTTACAGCAACTGGATTGTGGTTATTTTACAGTAGGCATTCAAAGAATTTAAATAAGCGACGAATATTGTTTAGCTTTCAAATTTCTTAGTATCTACGATATAATATGCAGTTATCCGAGACGATAGCAATTTAATTCGTTTATAATATGTATGCGAAAAATTCTATAATCGTTATATAGAAAACAAGTTATAGAAACAGGTTAGTTAGGTTACAGACACTAATGCATTATGATAGGTATTAAATATTTCTTAATACTAACTGACTTCAAGCTCAAAGCAAATCAAGCGCAAGTATCTTTGACAGAGTAGTCAGTGAGAACAGATTGCCGGGCTTCGCGATCTAGACATACTTATTTGGCTATCAGCAGATTCAATAATCGTTGCATACATGCACTCTTCGCTTTTGAGTATTCCCTTTTTGAGCAATCTGGGGGCCAAGTCTACTATTGACAATCTGTAGAATAGAACTAGAATCGCTGTTTTTAGCTGTCAAAATGTTAGTAGACTATCAAAACGGCAACTGACAAGCGGCCACCTGGCGCAGTAAGTGTTAGTAGAATTTTATCGGCCGACCGATATAAGTCTATTGGAGTACGATTGTAATAGTAGACAACGATAAATTGTCAAAATTGTACCTTTAATTGGCTTTCTGTTAAGCGACGATTTTGACACGATTGAAATAGCAGACTCGGCCCCCTGTTCACGTATGTAAGTATCGCTATTTCCTGATTACTTCTACTTTAGCACATTAAATACTTCTGGGAGCCCTGGGGCTATCCTCCCGAAGGCTTACCCGGGACTCCTGGCCATAGACAAATGAAAGGGCACCGTGTGGTTTTAGTCGATAAGAGTCCGGCATAGCATCCATGAGGATTTCCATGGTAAAAAAAAATGCACAGTAAATATTCTTTGTCAATCGTTCCTCACTCATTCGTTGGACGTTTTTTAATTAAGTAAGCACCCTTTTATAGCTTAATGCGGACACTTCTTCCGAACGATACATACATACATATTGTCAAGCCTTTGTCTCATCAAGGGTTAAGCAGAGGCATAGTAAACGCCCACATTTACTGGATGCATTTTTATCCGACGTCCGACGACGACGACCGACAGGTGGTGAGCCCATTGCCGTGTTGAAATGGATAGGTGCAGGCAATGGCGACCTGCTGTTGAATTTTGCAAGCCTTCCATACGCCTTCAACCAGGCTTAACGACTGCCATCTAACTGGCAACCGTGATCAACGGCTTAACGTGCCTTCATGCATACTTCCTTCCCTTCTTGCAGATTCATCAATCGCTTCATACATGCACGTCTGGGTATCCGAGTACTTTTGACTATTCCGTTTTTAAGCAATCTTTATAATATAATATTATATAATAATAATATAAACCCTTATTCACTGATACTTATAACTATTTACATGTAACCTATCTTATATATTGTATTGTTTCGTTCGGTGATACCGATATGTGACACCGTCCACCGTTATTTGGTCAGGCTGTCCCTTGACATAGGTCTCCTCCATACTTTTCCAATCAGCTCTATTTTTCGCTATTTTTCTCCATCCTTTGGGTAGGTCGTCTTCCCATCTCCTTATCTGTCTACCTCTTCTTCGTTTACCGTCTCTTGGGTACCATTCTGTGATATTGTTCGTCCATTTCTTGGTTTTGAATCTCATCATATGGCCAGTCCAACGCCATTTTAAGGTTTTGCTTTTCGTACTACATCAACTACTCCTGTTCTTTCTCTGATATCTGTAAGCCTTAGTCTGTCCTTTAGTCGAATGCCTAGCATACTTCTCTCCATACTATGTTGGCATACTCTTAATTTTTGTACTGAAGCAGTTGTAAATGGCCATGTTTGGCACCCATAGGTCAATACTGGCAGTATGCAGGTGTTGAAAACTTTTTTCTTTCCAGAAATAGGTATGGACTTACTCTTCATTATTTCCTTTAATGACCAATACCTTTGCCCAGCTGTTGTTAACTCTCCTCTGTATCTCTTTTCTAGTTTGACCGCTAGGTGTTATCAGTTGACCTAGGTATATGTATTCATCCTCATATTCAATCTCCCTGCTATCTACCGTTATATTGGCTTTAATACTATTGGTCATTATTTTATTTTATTATATTATACATTATTAGCCTGCTTTTTTGCTTTCATTAGAAAGTGATTGCAACATGTTTTGTAAGGTTAGGGGATTTTCTGCAAACAACACCAGATCATCAGAGAATCGTAGGTGGTTTAGTCTACTTCCGTTTACATTGATTCCTGTATCCCAGGCCAAACTTCTAAAACAAATATGTTCAAAGACCGCTGTGAACAGCTTAGGAGATAATGGGTCGCCCTGTCTCACACCTTTCTTTACTTTAAATGATTCGCCTGTTTTTTCTAGTTGGACTTTAGCTGTGCTGTTTTTATATATTTTGTATACTTTTTATTTACTCCTTGAATATGTAGAGCTTTGTATATGAAGCTGTGGAATAGGGAATCAAAGGCTTTGTTGTAGTCCACAAATGCAATGTAATATAATTTTCCATATTCATTGAGTTTCTCTATTCGTTGTTTTAATACATGCATATGGTCTACAGTAGAAAAATCACTCCTAAATCCAGCTTGCTCTTTGGTTCTTCGTCTAGTGTTTTTGCTATAAGTCCAAGTATTATTTTTGAAAAAAAAAATGTGTATATTGCTCATTAAACTGATTGGCCTGAAATTATCTATTTTGTTTTTGTCGCCTTTCTTATGTATCAATACTATTGTTGAGTTTGTCCATTGTCTCGGTATTTGTTCTATATACAATATTTCATTAAACAATGCCGTTAAAGGTTTGTCAGACAGAGCAGAGCAAATGTCTGGAAATTCTTCTTTCAGCTTTGTAATCACTTCATCAGATATTTTTTCTATTATTTGAGTTGAAGCTGTTTTGCAGTGTTTTCTTGATCGTTCTATGTTTGCTATTTTGAGAGTTGCTCTCACCATTCTATGGTTTGTACTAAAATTTAGCTTGTTAATTGTTTCAATATTTATAATATGGTGGGACATATTAGATGTAATAAAATATATTTCATTTTTGTATTTACGGTTAGGTGATATCCATGTCCTTTTTCTACTGGGTTTTCTTTTATAAAAGGTATTCATAATCTTTAAATTGTGCTCCATTGCAAAATCAAGTAATCTTTGTCCGTTCTTATTTCTTTTTCCTGTGCTGAAGTTGCCCATTATGAATCTTTCTCCTCCCTGCATTGTCCCCACTTTACTGTTGAAATCTCCTAGTACATTTTATGTTTGTGCGACTTTTCCATGGTTTCAGATTGACTTCGGTAACATTTGTCTTTTTCCTCCTCTTCTGCCTCTTCTGTTGGAGCATATACTTGGATCACTAATATTGGATTTTTATGACCAGGTAGTCTGATGTTCAATACGGCAATTCTATCAGATATTCCTTTACATTTCTCTATATGTTGTCTGTAATCTTTTTTAATGATGAAGCCTACTCCATAAATTCCTTTCCTTTGTCCATAATAGTAGAAAATGAAGTCATCATATTCTCTGATCTCTTCTCCGAACCGTCTGACTTCGCTCAATCCAATAATATCCCAATTCACTGTTTCTAATGCATGTTTTAGTTCTTCCAATCTTTCTTCTGTGCTCAATGTTCTTGTATTTAGCGTTGATATGTGTATATAGTTATCTTTTCTCTGGATTTTTATTGTATGTTCCGTGTTGACATTCTTCTTTTGCTGATTTTGTGTCTGCCGTTATTGTTGTGTAGATTTGTTTGTATGAAGGGTGATAGTCTAATATCCCACGGAGACCAGCCGGGTTGGGATATGTCTTTCTGTTTGATTTAGTTGTAAGTAATTTACTATTATTTGTCCGGTTGACGATGTCTGTTAATTGTTATTGTTCACTGCTTGAACGACCGCGTGTTTCACCCCTTATTTTAATGAAGGCACTAGTTTTAGTAATTTTACTTGGCACTTTGTTGGAGGTTTCACCAGCTGGTGTCTTATTAGTCGGTGGTGTAAATGGCAGTCTTTTCCTTTTTTCGTTGTTCTCAGCTTTACCTTTAATTATTAATCTATCATAGTGGATGTAAGCTATGTTTCCCTTTTCTACCTCTATTTTTACTTTGTTTTTCAGCTCACGCCTTTTTTCTAGGACCTCTTTTGGGTAGTCGTCTGTGGCATAGACGTCTTCCGGAAAGTGCTTGTTATGTTTTAAAATTTCAATCTTCCGCCATTCAAGCTTCAAGAGTTTCAAGAGTATTGGTCTAGCTCGGTTTTCATTTTTCTTACCGAGGCGTGTAACTTTTCTAATTAAAAAAAAAAGCAATCTTTACCGTTTTTTAAATAAATATTTATTTGTATTAAGACAAATTAGAATATTTACGACTTATGCTGCCAGCATTCTGGCACGAAAACGATACATACATACATACATGCGTTAAATGCCACAAAGCAGTCACCCATCCTAGGACCAGCTATATCGAAATTGGCGTAACGCAGTGATTGTTCACAGAACACGGAGTTAGCGGCGCTTCCGAACTATAAAATGATGAATTTCTTTAGCAGTTCACGTGTTTCTCTTATCTTTTCTCACAGGTTCTTCAGGGTAAGTGTAAAGAAGCATATGTATATATGTTATAAAGGCCCTAAACTTCTAGATTACCATCAGGCGGGGTCATATGACGAGCTAAATCCAAAATAATATTTTATATTGATCCTTGAGAAGCGCTCGTGGCCCCGCTGTCTCAGTGTTCTGTAAACGATCACTGCGTTAAGCAACATTCGCTATAGGTGGTCCTGGGATAAATGATCACTTTGTGGAATTTATATTTGCGAGCGTTTCCGTGCTTCAAAAGGCACGTTAAGCCGTTGGTCCCTGTTACCAATAAAATGGCAGTCGGTAAGCCTGGTTGAAGGCCAAATGGGCGGCTTGAAAAATTTCAACAGCAGGTCGCCACAGCCTGTGCCTGTCCATTTCAACACGGCAATGGGCTCACCACCTGTTACGTGGGACGAAAATGCATACGGTGAAATGTGGGCGTATAGTATGCCTCTGCCTACCCCTTCGGGGATAAAGGCGTGATAATATGTATGTATGTATGATCCTTGGGTAGCCAAAAATATCGTGTGTTGTTTTACAAGACTCGATATTGGTTTTAATTCCGTCTAATATGGATAGTTCCGTCTAATATTAAAAACAAATTTAAAAATTACTACCATTAACTGTTTGCCTTCTGTAAAATCATTCCCATTCATGAAAATACCAAATTAACTTTATTAACTGAGGAGTACTTTAACGATGACTATAAAAAAACTCCATCCATTGACAAACATACTATACTAACGCGTAGTATTCGTAACGCAAAATTATTAGTACCAAGGTATACTAATCTATATGGGAAAAGAACATTAAAATATATAATACCCTATCTAATCAATCAATTGCCGAAATCATTAAAGGAAAAATTAATTAAAAAAAAAATCTCTTAAATAAAGTAACCGTTGAAATCCGTTTATGTGGATTATGGAGCATACTGTGTATGTGTAGTGCAACGCTTATCCCCTCCACGGCGTATAGCTTGCATGTGTCAGTGCGTCGATGTGGCTACTAGCGATGTGACATTTATCTAATTCTTTATTTTTCTAACTACTTCTATATTGTTTATTGTTATTGCAAATGTGTAATATTAGATAGGTATGTATGGATTAAAATATAACCTAATCATTGTAGAAGATACTGGTGCACAGTAAAACTCGAACGAGTTTATGTTGCAGCTTTTTACCTATGTGTTTTGTATTTAATATTGTCAATAAATTATAAAAAGAAAATAAAAAATTGAATGCTTTTTTTTATACTACTGAGGTGGCAGACAAGCGTACGGCCCACCTGATGGGAAGTGGTGTTCACCGTAGCCTATGAACGTTTGCAACACCAGAGGTGCAGCACTTGCGCTGCCGACCCTTTATAAACCTTCTAAGACCCCGTTTGAAGAATCCCATACTGTAGACGTTCGGGAAAACCCAGTTTCATTTAATTTAAAGAAACTGTATGCTTGAATATGTCGTGTTCATGTAAGACAAGGACATTGACATTTAATTAGAACAAATGTGTAAAAAAAATAAACGATGAAAGCTAAGACAGGTTTTTGTTTATATTCTTCGTATCTGCAGATGTATAGATAAACGTTGAAAGATTAGTCTTCGCGCAAATAATGCTAACTGTATCCTTACCGTATATCACAGATATGAAAGTTATATATTATTTATCTATCACGCCTTATCTCCGAAGGGGTGGCAGAGGCATATATATTATACGCCCACTTTTCACCATGTGTATTTCTGTCCCACGTAATAGGGGGTGAGCCCATTGCCGTGTTCAAATAGACAGACGCAGGTTGTTGCCACCTGCTGTTGAAATTTTTAATATGGCTTCCAACTTGGCTTAACGATTGCCATTTTATTGGTAACCGGGACCAACGGCTATGAAAGTTAGGGTAAGAATAATCCTAAACGCAACCAATGCTCCAATTAGCGCTGAAATCAAACACACTGCTCATTTTTTGGGGTGCCATTGTAGGAGTTCACCAACCAAATCACAGTTCAAATATTATTATCAAAGTGTTAATAAAAAAACAGTGCATTGACCCACATCCCTACCTAGTTAAAGATACACCTCATCCGTTATCACTGTCACGTACTGCTGTTTATCTTGATTCAAACGGCACCAGATACGTCGAGATAGCGCTAAGTTCCTTAAAAAACATCGATTGCGCCATTGTATTAAAATATTGATCATTTACCATCTACATGTTTGTGACGTCTTACCTAAGTAATCTGTTGACTCTTGTGCAATAATATTTGAAGTTATTAAGGATTATGAACGATTTTTGTGAAGAGAATCTCATACATAGGGGTTCATTTTACCGACATTTTACTAATGAAGTGTTACGTCGCGATCAATTACCCGTGCACATATATTTGACAATACATTGTATTACTTTGTGCTGCATGATGTTTTAATGTAAGCGCGGGGATTGCATTTGCGTATCGTCATCCCCCTGCTGCGAGGGAAACAGAGACGGTGTGTGGAGTTCCCGGCCCTGAACAGGCCAAACACTACGGTATTCCGCCTAGCCTTAAACGGAGGAGGCGTGTTACTAAATTGTTTTTAAATTATATTAGGGAATACCCAGTTGGTATTAAACTCTACAGATCTCACAACCGTCCGCATAGGCGATGATTTGGTCAAGCGCACGGACTAGGATAAATACCTGGGATCTGTATTTCACGAGTCCAGAGACATCGAATGCTACGTTTTTGGACGACGCACTCGATTGCCGCAGTGTGGTCCTAGTGGCGGAAGATGACTGGTGTCATTTGTGACCCAAAAATGCCGTCAGGTTGAAGGGACAGGTCTATAAAGGTCACAGGTCTATAAAGGTCTATTAGGCCTGTTTTTTAAATGGCAGTGAGACGTGGCCAATATTGGAGCAACACAAGCAGGTGCTGCGTGTCAGTGAAATGAAAATGCTGCGGTGGATGTATGGAGTCACGCGTATTAACCGCGTGAGGGACTCTCGCATCTGCGGCAGCCTTTACATCCGTGACATTTCAGAAAAGCTGCAAGAGGGTCGCCTTCGCTGGTATGGTCACTTCTTGTGGCAACCGCCGAGCTGTGGAAAACAAATGTCTGGCCAAGTCGGCCCCGCACCGTCTTGGTAAGAGAGAAAGACCGAAGAAGTGTTGGCTTTGGTTGGTCTCACTACAGGGCATGCCGACAGCGAAGCGGAGCGGAGGAGAAAATGTAGAAACGTGGACCCCCGGCGCAACTGGGACAGACGATCGGATGTTGATGGTATTCCCAGTTGCTTCCAAGGCCTGCCTGGATTTGGGTTTTAGGATTTAATTTTATTAGGCTGCTAAGAGCAGCTATCGTCTGACTTTTAACCCTTTAAATACACTTGCAACGTTGCATCGTCCGTTAATCAGCAGGTCCCCAATAGCAGGTGAAGTCGGTCCCGGAGATTTTGGCGGGGCCTCATACGCCTAAATCGATTGTTATACTAGCTAATTTGTAAATCGATATATGTAATCATAATAAGATCATAACGAAATCTATAAAGTAGGTATGCACAGACCTGAGTACAATCGGCCAATTTTATTAGTCAAGGAACTCACGCAACGAATGACCTTTCTAACCCCTAGCCTATATTACACTGTATTAAACTCAAGGCCTAATTCTAAGATGCTCTTAATTGGCGGACGTTCATTTTGTCGTCTTGAATATTTTTGGACTATGAACACTGTAGGTACTAGTGGAAATTGTAGTGTAAGGGACTGCCGCGCTGAGGTCCCGGGTTTGATCCCGGGTCGGAATAAATATTTGTGTGATCCACAAATGTTTGATTCGAAGTTTTGGGTGTTTCTTTTATATGTATGTACTAGCTTTCCCGCCCGGCTTCGCCCGTGACATTATTCGAACCCCGTGGCACCCATTTAATCCCGTCGTTTATTAATTTCACACGGCATCGCCCGTGTAAAGAAGTTTTTCCGTTCCCGTTTTCCACAGGAACTTGTTCCCGGGATAAAAAGTAGCCTATGCCCGTCTCCTGGCTCTAAGTTACCTCCCCACCTATTTTCAGCCAAATCGGTACAGCCGTTGTTGAGTTATAATAGTGTAACTAACACGACTTTCTTTTATATATATAAATACCTATATATAAGATATAAGATTTAGATATATATAAGTACGGGTTGACGTACGCCCCCGGCTCCGCATGCGTGGTAAAGTTTTCTCGTTCCCGTTTTCCACAGGAACTTGTTCCCGGGATGAAAAGAAGCCTATGTGTTATTGTGATGTGTAACTATATTATTGTAAAGTTTCATCAAAATCCATTCAGTAGATTTTGCGTGAAAGCGTAACAAACATCCGTACTTAAAATCTTCCGCGTTAATAGTATTAGTAGGATGTTTATCAGTTGTCTAGATCCTATAGCACAAGCTTAAAGCTTAGTTTGATCTAGATGGCATTGTGTTAAAAGTGTCCACAATATTTATTATTTATTTATTTATTACTTGCGTAAAAAAAAGATGCTTGTACATCAAAGATTAACTCACCTTAAAGCTGGATATATTTATGAAGCTATAGTATACTAACTTATACATTAATTTTTAATATAGTGAAAAAAGACAACTTGGTTCGAGACGGGGATTGAACCCGTGACCTTTTCTTTTCTGACCCAGGCAAATGTCACGGATTCACCTTAACATTTTCTCCCGGTTGCACCTCAAAATGTACATTTTATTTCCTAAGATGCCAGGTTTAGTTTTTTATTACAGGGTTCCTACCCCAACGCAGCCAAATAAAAGTAAACCCCAGGTAATATTTGGAGGTAACTGGGAATACACTAGGATGGAGAAGACCCCAGCGCCTAGTTCTTCAGGATTGGTTCATACCAGCGGTTTTTTGGTGTGGCAGCGTCCATCCTGGTTTTCTTAGCACGATCAAATTTGAAATCGTTTTAAAAAAGTACTGAATATTTTGTGGTAAGGTTTAGTCAACCCTTGAATACACAATCTGAAGTTTTTGTTGAATTTCAACGTATTACGTATACGTCATATGCTATTTATCACATTTCTCAGTAATACGAAAAAAATTCTCAATATAGAATAAAAATAGTTCTGACTCACTGGCTGACTCATCACTAACTTACTCAATACCTTAAAGTTAGCACAGAGCCTTTTATGATGTGTACAAGGGGTAAGACCTAATTTTTTTTTAATTCCACCATTAAGGGGGGTGAAATAGTGGTTGAAAGTTTGAATGGAGATCCGTTATTTTGAAAGTAATAAATACATAAAAATTGGTATTTTATGTTTCAGGCAGAACTTAAGTAAGAATAATATCGGATTTCTTAAAATTTTAACTAACTAAACTAACTAACTATCTTCACGCTGTATCCCTGCCGGGGTAGTCAGAGAGGACGGATCGCCAGGCTTCGCGATCCATGCATACTTCTTTCGCTTCTTCGAGATTCATCAATCGCTTCATACACGCACTTCTGGGTATCCGAGTACTTTTGACCTTTCCGTTTTTGAGCAATCTGCTCACGTGGTCTTCATATGTAAGTCTCGGCCTACCCTGACTTCTTCTACCCTCTACTTTTGAACAATATATATTCTTTGTCAATCGTTCGTCACTCATTCGTTGGACGTGTCCAAACCAACGGAGCACGCCCTTTTCCAGCTTAACGATGACACTTTCATTCAAACCTGCCATATTGCGTATCACTTCGTTACGTATTCGGTCGGCCAAGGTAACGCCGCACAATTTTCGAAGTGATCGCATCTCCACAGCATTCAATTTATTTTCATGCATCTGCTGACATACCCAGGTTTCACTACCGTAAAGCAAAGTTGGCACTAGCACTGCGTTATGAATCGCCATTCGTGCTTCTTTTACGATGCTTTGTCGCTTTACTAACTGGGACAAAGCACCGTTAACTTTGTTTCCGGCAGCTACTCGCCGTTCTACATCCGAATCACATCTTCCATCCGCGCTAAACATACTTCTTAAATACACAATTTCATTCACTTGCTCTAGACGTTCCTGGTTTACCCTAATCTCGCATTTAGTTTTTAGGTCACCTCTTTCAAATACTAGAACCTTAGTTTTACTTGCATTCAAGCGAAGACCCTTATTTTCACACTCCTCTTTCATATTAGTGACTAATGCCTGAAGGTCGGCTTCTGATGAGGCCATGAGCACCGCATCATCAGCGTACAGCAGACAGTTTACTGTAAAGTCACCCAAATTCACACCCATATTAAAATCTTTTAACTTCTGCAGGCAACTGTCCGGATACACTATGAACAGCCAGGCGGACATGACACATCCCTGTTTGACGCCTGTACAGAAATCAAAAAGAGGTGACACATCCCCCCCTTCTCGCACGCAAGCCTTACAGTCCCTATAAAGCGACTGTATTGCCCGCAGTAGCGAGCCGTCCACACCATATCCGGGCAGCAAGTCCCACAGCGTTTCTCTCACAACGTTATCAAATGCTTTCTCTAGATCCACAAAAGCGCAGAAAACCTTCTGGCTAAGAGCCAGAAACTTTTCCGCGATCATGCGGAGAGAAAACACTTGATCCATGCAACCTCTTCCACGTCGGGATCCGCATTGAGCCTCCCATAATTACCTTTCAGACTTTTCTAGCATTCGTGCCGTTATAACTTTTGCATACACCTTACTAGCTAAGCTGACCAAGCTGATCGCCCTGTAGCTGGAGCAGTTTAAGCGCGAGCCTTTCCCTTTGTAAATAGGTACTACAACTGCTACTCGTCATCTGGGACCTCACCCGTCCGCCAGCACAAGTTGCATAACAGACATAGTGGGTCCCAGACGCGTGACCCACCGTACTTGATCATCTCAGCAGTAACTCTGTCTTTTCCCGCAGCCTTACCACATTTCATACTTCTTATCGCTTGTTCTATTTCTTTCATACTCATGACTTCAATGACATCGGGATCCGGAGCATCGAAGTGAGCTCCACTTCCCGATGTGGCATCTCTGTCTTTTCTTGCATACATCTTTCCATAATATTCACTCCATCTTTGCAGGACGTCAGTTTGGTCTGTTAGGACGTCATTGTTAACACTAAGCACTTTATTCATACTGCAGATTGCCGAACAACTCCGGGTCTTGCCTACCTCTTTCCAGAAGAACTTGGCATTATCCCGGAAATTGGACGACAACCTTTCATCCGCTTTCATTCTGCACCTTTCACGAGCTTCTTCTATCAGTGCCTTCGTGTTAACTTTCTGCAGCTTGTATCTCTCTTTCATATTAAAATCATTCCGCGAGGCTAAGTAGTCTAGCCATGCTTTCTTCTTCATTAGAACTGCTTCTTTCACTTCCTCATTCCACCATGCATCACGCTTATTACTACTGCCTCTTTTCGTTTCTCCACACACTTCCACAGCGGCATTTACCATACTATCCCTAAGGTTCTGTCATACACTTTCCACATTCTCACTACTTACTTTGACGTCGCCAAGCTTTTCGGCTACCCTTTCTTTATATTTATCCCTAATGGATGCATCCTGCAGCTTCCAGCTTTTGATGCCATAAGTCGGCTCAGGTTCAGGACACTCGGTACGATGACGCCAACCCGCGAACAGACCCCTAATCCTAGTTATGACTAGGTAGTGATCTGATCCCAGCTCAGCGCCTCGATAAACCTTTGTGTCCATCACCTGTTTACGGAGCCGACTATCCATTAGGAATAGATTTATAATGCTTCTCTTTGACTTACATCTCCTCGTATACATATGAATTTGTTTGTGGTTGAACATTGTGTTCGCCACAAACAAATCCTTTTCCTTACAAAATGCCAGTATTAGCTTGCCAGCGTCGTTCTCCCTTTTATTCCCATACTTCCCGAGTACAGACTCAAAACCATCGCGAGCGGTACCCACCCATCCATTCAAGTCTCCACATACTAAAAGTCTTTCATTTCCTTCTATCACATTTAGAGCTTCTCTCATACTCTCCCAGAAGTCCTCTAGCTCACTCGCGTTCGACGAAGATACTGGCGCGTAAGCAGCTACCAGGAAAATCTTCGTCAAACCAAGTTTTACACGGATCCAGAGGATTCTAGGATCTACCAGTTTGTACTCATACATACCGGAGGCCAATCGCGAGGACAGCAAAATTCCAACCCCCCGACTGGCATGCTCGCTCTCTGGTACTCCAGATCAAAGCGCGAGCACCCAGCCCGGGAGCTCCAAGACTTCGCTGCCCTTGCGCTTGGTCTCTGTCAAGCTCCAAAAAAAATTTTACCCTTCTTTATTAGTAAAACTAGTTGATGCTTGCGGTTGAAATTTCAAGTGGTGAAGTTTTCTCGTTCCTGTTTCCTCTTGTTCCTGGTATAAAAAGTAGCCTATATTCTAGGTAGCTATATTACTGTAAAGTTTCACTTATAATCCATTCTGTAGTTTTGCGTGAAAGAGTAACAAACATTCATCCACACATCATCTAAACACAATTTCGCATTTATTATATTATTAGTATTATTACCTAGTAGTAGGCACCTGGTCGAAACAGTTACCTTATAAGTTTTAGGGCAAGCGCCCACTAAGAAGCTATTTTGCAAAATTCCACCCTGAAGATAAAATTGGTGTTTATAATAAAGTTAATGTGATAAAGTTTATGGAACTATGTAAAGGGCGAAGCTGGCGGGCACAGCTTGTTATTTATAAACTAAATCCCTTTCTTACCAGGCACTTGACCTCGTATCGATAAAGGATGCAGTGGCATTTGCTTTTCATCTGTATCACAACAAAGTGACTGTTTCAAGACAAGTAAATAGCTTAGTACAAAGCAACGATTGTCGTGAGAATAGTACCGAGTATGTACCAGATATAGATGCATAGATATCTTAACTTTAGTTCAGATATCTATAGATGAAAACGATAACATAATGTTTAAAAAAATAATACGAATTATAAAACAAGAAAAAGTACAACCACTGAAATCCAAAGGTACTTATGAATAAGGTATGGTAAAGTACTACATCTTCCAGTGGGCTGGGTCGCTGGACCGTCCTATGATTATGCCTTCAGAGTCCTGAGGACTAAATTTTTAGGAAAATGCCAAAGTTCCATCGATAAGGAGTTGAAATAGAGCTTAAAGTTTTAATTGATTTCGAAATTGATTGGTCATAAAACGTAGTATGAGTGTTGTTTGCTTTGTTTTCAAAATAAAAAGGCGTAGTCGTACCATATTTTGAAATACCACCCCGAAAGGGGTAAAACAGCGGCTCAAAGTTTTTAGTTGAGCTAGTTTACGTAAAAGTAATGTTTCATGAAAATCGGTTGAACTGAAACGTAGGAAGTTGGAACTCTGATTTGCTAGACACACTGTACGTTGAAGAGTTCAAAATAAAGTGGTTGGTTATAGTTATGAGGTTTTTGTGAGATAAATATCACGCAGGTGGAGCAGTGGATGTCCGTTAGTATATTCTATATTCATATATAGAGATTATAGTTTTATAGAGGTACAAAGACCCACGACCCTGACATTAAGTATCTACCGACTGAGGCCATAAGTAAATGGAAGGAACTGTGTGGATTTAATTAGTCGGTAGGAGTTCGGCATGGCATCCATGAGCATTTTCCTACATAAAAAAGGCATAATTTTTCTCGAGCCAAGAGACACGCAATTATTTTAACAATGGCCTTCTGTACCAATCTGACCAGTTACCTCGTCCATTAGTTAGCTGATACAGTATTTGCAGGTAAGAATGGCTTGTTCCCGAAAGTTCTCAGAAGCACCCACTGTGGGTCACGTCGTTATAACTTTCCATCAAGGCGGGCGGCGACGTTTAACGTTTTCCTTACATAAACATACATACCATAATGACTGGTATCATTATAATACAAACCTTTTTGTTCCAATAGGTCACCATCGGATCGTAGTAGAAACGAGATTTCTTTTAATAAATAACCCAACAAGTCGAATGACCAGTGTCCCAATTTAGCGCGGAATTAATGGAATGTCACTTGCGTAACCATAGACTGCGGGTCAAATGTAACGGGAGCCATTTTGATTTGTAGCATAGACAATCGTAAGACCTTCGATGACTATTAAGAACTCGTTCCTCATTAATTATGACTTGTAGATGAGGCTGCCTACTAATTGACAAATGTTGCTGTAAGTGATGATGTTTACTCAATCTTTTGTTAGATCATTATCACTTGGAAAGGGTAGTTAGCATCGCCTTTGCTACCTTTTCAAGCGCCTTGTAGGAGAAAGGAGATTTTATTAATTTTTCTTGTGTGAAATATTACTCAGGCTCTGGAGCTTGTAGCAAAAAGCGATATGATCAAGAATGTCAGCACCAAGCGACTTCTCTTGATGATTAACGGACAAGACAGGCGCCCTTTTGAAGGTGATAGGTCAGAGGGCAGTCACTTCCACATTTTGACTGCCTCGGTGGCGCTGTGGTAGTGTCTCATACACTACCACACTTGAGGTCCCGGGTCGAAAAAAATATTTGTGTGATCCACACATGTTTGTTTCGCAGTTTGGGTGTTTCCTATGTATAATATGTGTGTATTTAGATATATATAAGTATGTTTATCAGTTGTCAAGATCCCATAACACAAGCTTTTATTAGCTTACCAGCCGGCCGATAGAATGTGTTTTTAACACGTGTAGCCTGTGTGTCTGTATGTAGGTCTTAATTTGCATTTTTGGTAGACGATATTTATATTTTGATAGCTAAAAACAGCCATTTTGTCTCTATTCTGCAGCTTGAGAAGTGTTATTATGAAATACTTAGTATATAATAGAACCGCTATAAAATAGAACTTGAACGGCTTGCTATCGGAAAATAGTAGACTCGGCCCTATGTTCATTCCGTCGTTGTAACTCTAACAGTAAACTATGTAAGCTGATATACTTGCTGTTACATTATTTCTCTGTACGCCCCAGTGTAATCCTACTAATATTATAAACGCGAAAGTTTGTAAGAATGGATGTTTGTTACTTTTTATCCCGGTTACAAGTTCCTGTGGGAAACGGGAACGGAAAACACCGCCACGTCAACTAGTAAATCATAAACATCTCCATGACAACGTTGCATAACCGCGCTGTTATTGATACGTAGATACATAAACGACATCTAATCCTAGAGCTATTAATCTATTGCATACTGCTAGTACACTCATATTACTAGATGCGCAGGATTGACTGCGCAAGGCCGGAGCAATTGCGATGCTTCCCGCGGAACACAAGCACAAATTACCAATTACCATCACGTGAGCATTTGTATGGTAGGATATAGCTTAATGTAATATACTAGCAGGCCCCTATGGTTTCGCTTGTAACATATTTTGAGCCCCGTGGCACCTATTTAATCCTGTCATTGAAACTTTTACAATAATTTATGAAAAGGAGACCGATTTGTTGTCATATATGATTATTGTTTCCTTCTCTCAAGTTGAAGGGACTGGTTTATCAAAGCATCATTAGGCCTGTCATTTTACATGGCAGTGAGACGTGGCCAATATTGGAGCGACACAAGCAGGACCTGCGTACGGAAATGAAAATGCTGGGGTAGACTCTTGCATCCGCGGCAGCCTTCATGCTCGTTACAGTGCAGATAACTTACAAGAATGTCGCTTTAGTTGGTATGGTCATGTCTTGCGGCAACCGCCGGGCTATGTGAAGGGCTAAAGGGGAAGTGACGTCGTAAAGGATGGCATCCGTGCCATTGGTCTAATTATAGGAGATGCCGATGACCGAGCGAAGTAAAGAAGAAGAAAAACGGATTTCACGCATCGAGAGATGCAACTGGGAAAGACGTTCGGATGATGATAAAACTACTAAACTATCTTCACGCTGTATTCCTCACGGGTCATGATAAGTTCAATCAAACAAACAAACTCTTTAGTTTTATAATTTTAATATAGATGTATTGCTGTTTCTAATCATATCCTTGTGCTGTGAGGGGCGTCTGGTAATCGGTTATGTAATAAGTGGAGTTTTATAAATAAATGATGTTTTACTAATATCATGTTTTATAATGAATGTGTAACGAATGTGGTCTTTTGAGAATATATTCAGCGACGGAGTCGAATCAGCCTACACAGAACAGATGTAGCACGCAGACGAAGCGCAGACACATGTTATGCGGTCACGGCGGTTTCGCGTCTGCGTCCTATGGTAAATCACACAAAAACTGCAAAAAGAGGTGACAGCGGTGTCTCTCGCGTCGCTCTCATACAGACAGCTATACCGTCATCTCTGGCTATTACGGCCAGCGACACATCCGTTTCTTGTCTTTTCTATGTGTTACCCGCGATGGCGCACCGTCTTTGTCTTGTCTGCTCCACATCTTCGCCTTGCGTCTTTTCTATGTGCAAAGTCCTTTAGACATACAGTCCTTTTACCTCATAGACGCGTATTTGTGTACGCCTGCTTGCATCTCACATGCAAAACTACGTAACTATGTCAGTGGAGCGGTTGTACCGCATACACGTAACGTAAACAGGCTTCATGACGGTTGTCGTACAGCGTGTTTTCGCCCGGTTATATGTATAGCGAGTAGATCGGACTAGACACATAGGTACATTATACATATTTTACACATTATACAGATACATTATAGTTTTTGATCAATTTTAATATGACGTTTTGGCCTAAGTGGCTGCACGAGCACTAATTAAAAGCTACTTTATATAAAAAATGCAGTGATCATTATATACCTTGTGTAGTAACAAGAAAGCAACATTTCCTATTGATGTCACTTCTAAAAAGAATAAAATTGTATGTATGCCAATGAGTGCACATCGACTTAAACAATTTAATGTTAATGTTTCAGCAAAAGTCACTCATATTGACTTTAATCAGGAAGATCCAAACAGCTTATATGACTCCTTATTTAATACAATTAAAGCTGAGTACAACAACATATTTAAATCGAAAACATTTTATAAAAATAAAAACTTGCATATTTGTGAGTGGGCAACTGCAGGAATTTACAAAAGTAGGGCTAAGTTGTACGAACTATATGGTATGAAGCAATTTAATTTTGATCCTGCCATTATTCTATATGTTAAAATTTATTCTAAGACCTTGCTGCTGCCAAGTCGTTACATATCAGTAATAAAATTAAAGAGTCAAAAAACAAGGCAAAAATGACTTGGAATGTAATCAATACTGAAACCGGTCGATTACTACCCCGTTATTATAACAATGAGTTAATTATAAATAACGAAGTGTGTAATAATAAATTAGATATAGCACAAACTTTTAACAACTATTTTATAGACATACCCGCGAAAACAACTAGCTCCTTAAATTTTTGTCCAATAAAAGCTCAACGCATGCTTGGGGGCAGCGTGGATCAGTGTAGTGTCTTATTTGGCTTCAAATATGTAAACCCCAATGATATCATTAAAGTATTCAAGTCACTTAACTCAAAAAAGACAGCTGACTTGTGGGGTATTTCTGTAAAATTGATTGAGTCTATCATTGTTAATATATCACCACATCTAGCTGAAATATTTAATAAATGTGTTGATAAAGGAGTGTTTCCAGATTTAATGAAACACAGTAAAGTAATACCTCTATTTAAATCTGGATCCAAAACCGACCCTGGTAATTTCAGACCAATTTCAATATTACCAGCCATTAGCAAAATTTTTGAAAAAATTATATTGCAACAATTACAAGCTCATTTTAATTTAAATATGCTATTACATAAGGAGCAGTATGGGTTCACAAGGGGTCGTTCTACCATTCATGCAGGTGTGACACTTCTGAATCATATATATGACGCCTGGGAGAATAGACAAGATGCTATTGGTGTATTCTGCGATCTCTCCAAAGCATTTGATTGCGTTGACCAAAAACACTATTGGGAAAACTCTTTTATTATGGTATCAAAGACTCTGCACTGAACCTTGTTGCCTCCTACCTAAATGATCAAATACAACATGTTGATGTCAATGGAATTCGCTCCCCTGGAGCATCTGTTGCTATGGGCGTGCCGCAGGGATCAATTCTGGGTCCGTTTCTATTTTTAATTTATATTAACGATCTGCCATTCTATATACAGAACTTGTGCGACATTGTTCTATTTGCTGATGATACGTCACTTATTTTTAAAGTTGATCGCACGCTTAGTAATTTTAACGGTGTAAATAGTTCACTTGCCCAAGTTCTAGATTGGTTTACGACCAATAATTTGCTACTAAACGCTAAGAAGACAAAATGTATCAGATTCAGCATGCCTAATGTCAGGAATTGCGGTACAAATATAACATTGAACAGTGATACCCTTAATCTTGTAGAATCAACTGTATTTTTGGGGATCACTTTAGATAGCAAACTGCAGTGGAATGCCCAAATAACGTGTCTTGCAGGTAAACTCAGCTCGGCAGCCTTTGCCGTTAGTAAAGTCAGGCAGCTTACTGATGTGGCAACTGCCAGGCTGGTATACTTTAGTTATTTTCATAGTGTCATGTCTTACGGCATTTTGCTGTGGGGCAAAGCAGCTGATCTACAAGTAATTTTTTGTACTCCAGAAGAGAGCTATACGTGCAATATATAAATTGAGTGCTAGAGTGTCTCTTAGAGAAAAATTTAAAGAAATTGGCATTTTAACGGTTGCATCACAGTATATATTTGCAAATATTATGTTAGTTAAACAGAACATACATTTATACAATAGACACAGTGACATACATTCGATAAATACTAGAAATAAGCATAAATTAATTGGAACGCATCATCGTTTACAAAAGGTTCACGACTCTTTTGCAGGAATTGGCGTACGACTATATAATAAAATTCCTTTAAACATTATGAACCTGCCGTTACATAAATTTAAGGCGGAAATTAAGACGCACCTCTTGAAAAGGGCCTATTACACAACTAATGATTATTTGAACGATAAAAATAAATGGAAATGAGTTGCTTGCTCTTCGCTTGAGCTATTTAGGATCCGAATGCATCTTGTGATATGCCTTGAATTTGCATATATATGTTGTATTTTTACATCTCTACATTATTATCTACTATATCTCTTACATCTCTACATCTCTATATTAATAATTTGAAACATCTGACAACTAAAGGTTTCTAAATTGGCTGCGTTTAGTCCCGGTATACAATGTAATTTGAGTTTGTTATTGTGTGAGCACCATGTAGACTTATTTATTTCTTTAAAATTGACATGATAGTTGCTGTGCAGTTTTTGAGTATGTCATGCTCGCCTAAGTGTCCTGGCAGTGGTGGCGTATGTATCGGGTCGCCTTATTCCCTATAATACGGTTGAGTAGGGCGATGGCTGATATAATGCGTCATACCCGTGAACGGGTGCCGTCTGTTGGGACTGGTCAGCTCATAGCTGTTATAGCAATTATTAAAAATAATCTTATTTATATTTAAGGTAAACTTAAGTTTAGTCGACTGTTCTCACATAAATCCAAAGGAACAATGTAAGTGTAATTTTAATGTTGTAAGCCAGTCCTACATTTTAAAATGGCATCCATTGACTTTCTTGCCAGATTCTTCTTCTTCAAGGGTAGGCTGCCCTTAGAACCGGCAACTATAATCGCTCTAATTTTGATATGATTTAAACACAACATTGATTTATTTTTAGGTTTGTATAAATTCATTACTATATAATTGGTCAAATATCATGTTAATCAAACTAATGTAATTACTGGCGTTTAGAAAAGAGTGGCCATGAGTTTTATTGCCAGGTTCTTCCTCAGGCTCTACCTATTGCTTTGCGAATCTGGCAGTAAATGTAAATGTAGAAGCAATATTCTTGACGTTCATAAGTGTTACTTTGTGACCTAAATGAATAAAGATTTATTATTATTATGTCTCTTCTTTTCTCGGGTATCTTCTTTTTTTTTCTTGAAGATACCCGGGCTTTTGGTAGGCTTACATCGAGACATAGGTCCAACACGCAGAGGCCCTTTGAGAATTTTAATCTAATAGGGAATGGGACCCTCACTGCAGATAGTCCACGCATGTAGAAGAACGGTAATGGATCACCTCCAATGGGAGTTAAACTATTGTGAAATGTGCTAACTATGAAATGGGCTATTGGGTTGGGTGTTAAATGGATTGGGTGATTTAAGCTATTGATGAAAACGGCGTCTGCCTTTTTAATATATTATTATTAAACTATTGGCAGACGGTGACTCGCCAACTCACTAGATGGGCCCCCTATACATTCACCATAGGCATGATAAGCCTGTAAGGCGACAGAGGGCAACACCGGTGTGAGCGGCTTGGGGTGTCGAGCGGTGCGGCGCCGGTTTCACCTTCGCGGGACAGGCCCGGAGCGGGCTTCCCCGTAGTTATGCCCTTGAAAATGACACTTCCACCCCCGAGCATATAGCTCTGGCTCCCTCACTCAGACCGGCCAATTAAGGCAAGCCAGAGTTGAGATTTGCTGCACTCCCGGGAGAAGCACTCTCACTGCTCTCCCGTTAGGCCATTAAATCCTAACTGGTGCAGAAGGGCAACAAAACTCTGAGGAATCGGGACCGATGTGTAGCCACGCACATTCAGCTCGCCACAAGCTGCCCCGCGGATGTGAGCTTTTCAATAACTTTCTGATACATTTTTTGTTGATATCAGAAAGTGGATGACTCAAAAAGCGAATCTACTATGCCCTCATAGGGTTGTGTTAATCCTGTAAAAGTTAACGACTGTCCTCGAGGGGTTTAGTTTTTTTTTTTATAATTATTCTCTTTATTTATTTATACAACATATCAATTACATTTTTAAATATATCTATAAAATAAAAAATACATTTAAAAATATAAAAAATAGTGACCCACCGGTATCGGGTACAGGGACCAAGCTACTGGTGGTTAGGGCTCCAGAGAAAGGAATTTCCTCACAATACGTGCCGTGTCGAGAAGAACTGCTTTCTGTATCAGGCCCTTGATCCAGCTGTTTAACGCGAGCCTTTGTAGGTGTTGGTCAAGGCTCTTGGCTATAAGTCCATGGACAGATATGACTATCGGTACAATGATCGCTGAATCCACACCCCACACGTCGACAACCTCATGAGCCAAGTCTAAATATTTCTTTTGTTTGTCTACCTCGGCTTTCATGAGGTTCTCGTCGTGAGGTATGGTGATGTCAACAATCATTGCACGGCGTTCTAATCGATCTATTACCACTATGTCAGGCTTATTGGCGACAATAGTCCTGTCCGTGATAATAGATCGATCCCAGTATAATGTGACATGACCATTTTCGAGAACTGGGTCGGGCATATATCTATAGTATGGTACCTCTAAATCAACAAGATTGTACTTAAGAGCAAGTTGCTGGTGAATGATCTTGGCTACTTGGTTGTGTCGATGCAAATACTCACCGTTTGCAAGACTCGAACAACCAGAAATAATATGCCTAAGGGATTCTCCGGGACGATGACATGCCCGACAGATGTCTACCGTACCATCCTTCAGGATATACTTCCTGTAGTTCTTTGTCATTACAACTTCGTCAGTAATTGCAAAAACAAACCCTTCAGTCTCTCCAAAGAGATCACCAAATCGTAGCCAAGATACTGATGCATTGAAGTCTATATCAGGCCTGTGTAAGGCCTGATAAAAACGACCATGCAGCTCCTTACTCTTCCATACCTCCTTGCGATCAGTAACACCAAGTACTATAGGTTTATGCCAATTCTCTTTAGCCAACGAGAGCGGGGTATGTCCATTATCCACTGCAACCACATCGCGATGCAACCTCGTGTCAGCATTGAGAAAATATTCTCTGAGGTTGCATATCTCACGGTTATGGAGGGTCTTGACATTTAAAAAGCCTCGACCTCCACACTTCCGAGGGATATACAACCTCATTACTGATGAACGAGGATGATGCATTCGAAATGTGGTCAACAGGGACCGCACTCTCCTATCCAGGGCATCTAATTCAGTCTGAGTCCATCTAAGTATACCGAAGGAATACATTAGGACCGGTATGACCCACCCATTGAAGGCACGCACTTTATTACCGCCTGATAAAAGACTTTTCAGTACTTTTTTCAGACGGCCAAAGAATCGCTCCTTCAATGTTTGTTTCAGACCAGATTGATTAATTCCTAATGCCTGTGATATACCCAGATACTTATAGGTCTCAGTAGTGGAGAGAGATCTGAGTATTATGGAATCCGAAAGCTCAACACCTTCAGACTCCACAATCCCACCCTTCTTTACATGCATGACTGCACATTTGTCAACGCCAAATTCCATTCTAATAGAACTACTGAAGGATTTTGTTAACTTCAATAGTTCTATCAGTTCCAATTTGGTGGTGGCAAATAGCTTAAGGTCGTCCATGTAAAGCAGGTGGGATATAACTCGACCTTCTCTCCGCAACTGAAAGCCTAGCCCTGAACTCTCTAGTATAGTACTAAGAGGGTTCAGTGCCAGACAAAACCATAAAGGACTGAGACTGTCGCCCTGGAATATGCCCCGTTCAATAGGCAAGCCATTTGTTACAATCTGACGACATCCTGGATAGCAAAGGTCTGTTCTCCATTGCCTCATACATGACCGCAGGAAAGTACAAAGAGTTGCATCCACTTTGTACAGCTCCAGCACCCTCAGAAGCCAGGTATGAGGCACAGAGTCAAAAGCCTTTTTATAATCAATCCAACATGTCGCCAGACTGCGACGATTACGGCGTACCTGTTGGTTAATGGTCATATCAATAATAAGGAGCTCTTTGGTGCCTCGGGTCCCACCTCTACATCCATTTTGAGACAAAGACAAGACTGAATTTTTAGCTAAATGTGAAGTAATTTTGATTCTCAAAATGGATGTTAGAAGTTTATAGACTGTTGGTAAACACGTGATTGGTCTATAATTTTTGGGATCCAAGGCATCGCCAGATTTATAGAGAAGGTGGGTTATTCCAGTCGTTATAAAATCGGGCAGAGAGCCCGACTCTACAGACGACTGGAATTGAGTTGCTAAGCGAGCATGTGAACAACGGAACCACTTTAGCCAAAAATTATGCAGTCCGTCCGGTCCCGCTGATTTCCAGTTGGGCAATAAACGGACTGCATTTGCTACATCGTCTTCTATTATTATTATTATTATTATTTGTTTCTTCTTCACGGGTATCTTCTTTTTTTTTTCTTACGAAGATACCCGGTCTTTTGGGAGGCTTACATGGGGACATAGAGGTCCAACACGCAGAGGCCTTTTGAGAATTTTAATGTAACAGGGAATGGGACTCCCACTGCAGACAATCCACGTCCGCCTTATGTAGAAGAACGGTAATGGACCATCTCCAATGGGAGTTAAACTATTGTACAATATGTTAACTACTATTGGGCTATTGAGTTGGAGGTTAAATGAAATGAGTGATTAGAACTATGGATGAAGACGGCGTCTGCCTTTTTAATATATTATAATCAAAATACTGGCAGACGGTGACTTGCCAACTCACTAGATGGGCCCCCTATACAATCACCGTAGGCATGATAAGCCTGTAAGGCGACAGAGGGCAACACCGGTGTGAGCGGCTTGGGGTGTCGAGCGGTGCGGCGCCGGTTTCACCTTCGCGGGCCAGGCCCGGAGCGGGCTTCCCCGTAGTTATGCCCTTGAAAATGACACTTCCACCCCCGAGCACATAGCTCTGGCTCCATCCCTCTGACCGGCCAATTAAGGCAAGCCAGAGTTGAGATTTGCTGCACTCCCGGGAGTAGCACTCTCACTGCTCTCCCGTTAGGCCATTAAATCCTAACCGGTGCAGAAGGGCAACAAAACTCTGAGGAATCGGGACCGATGTGTAGCCACGCACATTCAGCTCGCCACAAGCTGCCCTGCGGATTTGAGCTTTACAATAACTTACTGATACATTTTTTGTTGGTATCAGAAAGTGGATAAATCAAAAAGCGAATCTACTATGCCCTCATAGGGTTGCGTTAATCCTATAAAAGATAACGACTGTCCTCGAGGGTTTTATTATTATTATTATTAGTACTATGTAGACTAAATGCTACATGCTAGTAGTAGCCTATACGATAATACTAGCTAACCCGCGCAACTTCAAAAATGTGATAAATGAAGAACCGCTCGACCGAATTTATGCAAACTTCACATAAACCATCTACTAAATAGTCCGAACAAAGCTTAAACATTTGGTTTGGAGAGGTGAGCCCGTTCTTGAGTTATAAAATTACATAAAAAGTGGCATTGATTTTTATATATATTGATTGACGGTAGTTTACATTGTAAATACTACAACAAAACAACTAACTAACTATCCTCACGCCGTGCTGAAAGCAGAAACTGTATTGACAGTGGTAATAGTATACTATGCGCATCTCGTGACATCTGGAGTAATTTTGTGCTTTTTGACGTTTATGCCATACATACTCGTATTACTGCAATCAAACATGACTCACGTACTCTGGGACTTCACCGAGATCGAACTCGGTGTAACTTTTGTGGTCTTGGTCATTGCTGTAGATCCTTGATTACAGGAGTCACAGTAATGGAAATGCGGATTAGATAAGTTCTAAATAAAAAAAAAATAATAAAATGCGAAAAAGTGAAATCTGCATCTAAAAAGTTCTCTACATCTTCAATCAGAAATCAACATGATACGAAGCCATTTTGAATTTCATGTGGTATACTTAGGTATAAAGTGTACTTATGTACATTCATCGACCACACATGCTTTATAAGAATACATTTCTTACCTGGTGGATGATATGTGATAGCTACATGAACTAGATGTCCAATACTAGGTACTCAAGTCCAATACAACTCAATTACCTATAGGTAAAGAGATAGCCCTCGTGGCCCCGCGGACTCAGTGTTCTGTAAACGATCACTGAGTTACGCAACTTTCACTATGGCTGGTCCTCGGATGGGTGACCACTTTGTGGCATTTTTCATTTGCGAGCGTTTCCGTGCTTCGGAAGGCACGTTAAGCCGTTGGTTGGCAGTCGTTAAGTGAAGGCCTTATGGGGGGCTTGAAAAATTTCAACAGCAGGTAGCCACAACCTGTGTCTGTCTATTTCAACACGGCGATGGGCTCACCACCTAATATAGGGGACAGGAATACGCATGGTACAAATTGTGGGCATACAATATGTATGCTTCTGCCGCCCCTTCGGGGATAAGGCGTGATAGATAAATCTGCTTACCTCTACTAATTGAGATTAATAACTGTTAAACTTGCATTGCTGACCTTTGACCCTATTGCCTTGTTGATTTTTGAAGTGGAATGTATTGCCTTCAACTTTAAATAACGACTACTTTGTTACTAACGTTAAAAAAATGACAAACGGTCACCCATCTGAGAATGAAATAATTCTTTATACAACACTTACTGAGCCATTGGGAGGCTGAGAGACCTTGCTATTGATTAAATATGAATGAATATGGACTATTTGATGCCTATGGTAAAGTTCTCCCTTTCCCGTTTCTCACAGGAACTTGTTCCAGAATTTAAAGGTATAAGCTATATTACTGTCAAGGTTCCTTAAAATTCATTCAATAGTTTTTGCGTGAAAGAGTCATCATCATCATCCGAGCGTCTGTCCCAGTTGCGTCATGCGATGCCCGGGGTCCGTTTTCCTACTTTTTCTCCTCCACTTAGCACATTCGTCGGCATCCCCTGTAGTGAGACCATTGGCACGCATGTCATCCCTTACGACGTGAAGCCAGCACTTCTTGGGTCTTCCCCTCTTACCCGGACCCGGCGGAGCTGACAAGCTTTTGCGTGAAAGAGTATAACATCCATATCTATACAAACTTTGACATTTATAATATTAAGTAGGATTTCATCAGATTTTGTATGACGCACAGTCGAACAAGAGTAATATGATTTATTTTATTTTTTATTTTAGTTTTACAATGTTTTTCTGTATCAAGATTCGCGTAAGAACAAATTATTTTGACGCCGATATTACTAATTATTATTACCTATAGATAGGTACCTAACAGTTTTTTTAGCGGACATGCACACAATATTCAAAACATATATTTATTGAACGGCAATAAAATTGTTGTGTCGTAAAAACCTCATAAAATCTATTTTACCAAAGCAACTTTTGTCGAAGTCAAACCTTTTAACAAATGTATCATAATAATAAAGATTAATATCTCTTAACGCAGGTAGCTAACTAGATCTGAATGTGTGAGTCACCAAGAGTTGGTCAGGTAAGCTGTCATAATTTTTTTCAAAATTTCTACGGAGTAAAGGATATTTTTGTATTCGGTTTTGATGAATAGGGGCACGAACACGGATTTTAATATGGCCGCTTATTTGGTTATTTCTAAGTCCATATTTAGTCATTTCTGCCGCACAGCAGGAGCTTAGTGTGACTGCCTCTGTGGCGCGGTGGGAGTGCATCCGACTGCTACGCAAGAGGTCGTGGGTTCGATTCCCACCCAGGATAAAACTTTGTGTGATGAGCACGATGGTTTATTCTGTGTTTGTCTGTGTGTTATTTATCTATAATATGTATGTATTTAGAAATATATAAGTATGTTTATCAGTTATCTAGATCCCACAACACAAGCTAATATTAGCTTACTTTGGGCTAGATGGCGCTGTGTGAAAAGTGTCCCACAATATTTATTTATTTACTGTAATTTTTTTTATTAAGCTTTTAAAATTTGTATATCGTTTTGGAAGGTCACAAAAAGACTGATGGATTATAAATAAAAATGATATGAAAGGAGTAAATGATCAGATGACAGGGATGATTCATACATACTTTAACCCCGGAGGGGTAGGCAGGGGCATACTGTATGCCCACATTTTACCGTTTGAATTTTTGTCCCACGTAACAGGTGGTGCGCCCATTGCCGTGTAGGGATGATTCAAAGAAGATAATATATGCGCCGACCCCAAATAAATTGGGACAGGGGCAAGATGGTGATTAGGGCTTCCTCGGGAGTAACGGTTAGTTATTAATATTAAACTAAGTCAGTAGTTAAAAAATTTTTATCGATATAGAAGAGGTTAAGGTATAAAACATTAAAAGAATCATGGATTCTAACATCAACCCTATCTCTGTGACTCTTAAGACACCACGGTCTGCAGGTTTGACCATGACTAAAAATATACAAGCCCCTGGAAAAGTTAAAATAATACCCAAATCCATAGCTGGAGGAGATTTTTTAATACCAATGAGGTGACAGACAAGCATACATTTATACAGTTTAATAAGTTAGCTAAAAGCATGACTGCTGAAACGAACCAAGCGGCAATATCCTACAAATACCGACACATTGGGAACATGAGTGCCCAGTTCTAGGACGATTTAACCAAATTACGTGGTTAAATCGCCCTAGAGCCAGTTACGTGGGCAGCAATTAAAAAAAAATACTAAGCACTGCTTCTTAAAAATGCATGCGTTTGGGTTGTTACTTCTGCCTTTTATCACAGACTAACTTAGAAAGAAGAGCACTATTTTAGAAAGAAAAGTCTCTCTATAATAGAGGGTAGAAGGAGTCAGGGTAGGCCGAGACTTACATATGAAGACCACGTGAGCAGATTGCTCAGAAAAACAGTCTAAAGTACTGGGATACCCTGACGTGCATGTATGAAGCAATTAATGAATCTACAGGAAGCGAAAGAAGTATGCATGAGTTGCGAAGCCTTACGATCTGTCATCTCTGACTACCCCATAAGGGATACAGCGTGAAGAAAGATAGAAGATGTAATTCGTCTTTCAATGTATATCTTCACGTAATCGTAAGGTGATAGGTACAACGAATATTCAAATACGTAGATAAATAATTATTTGAACAATCTATATAGATAACTGGAGTTGACGTGTTTGTTTGTAATTCCAAATTAACAGCTTTTCACTAAAACTTTTACGTTTTTTTTGGCATTGTTAGCAGCTCCCAACCTCCTAAAGCCGCTTGCATCACTCAATAAAAAAGTCCACAGTGACATGTCTATCTTTTAAGGTCAGTTTACTATACCTTTTTTAGGGTTTACTATTCTACGCGGGTCGGAAAAAATACTTGTGAGATCCACATCCTTGAGAGTTTGGGTGTATCCTATGTATTAAATGTATGTACTTAGAAATATATAAGTATGTTTATCAGTTATCTAGATCGCATAACACAAGCTTATATTAGCTTACTTTGTGCAAGACAGCGCTGTGTAAAAAAATGTCCCACAATATTTGTTAAAAAAATAACTATAGCCTGGACTAGAGTAAGTTCAACTAGATTTTTTATACCTATGGGAACATTAACCACGCGGACGAAGCTACGGGTATCAATTATTTACTTACTAAAATAAAACTGATCTATGTTATATGGCATTTTTTATTAGCGAGCCTTCATTATCTCATTCTACGGCACTAATATTATTAACCCTGAACTATCGACTGCGATCTGACCCTGCCGCAACACACGTATAGATCTGATCGGCACCCATCATCACCATTATGCGTATGTGGTAGTCTAAACTACTTTCCTAACGGTGCTCCTCCGTCTCATTTTGTCTCAGTAAAAAAATATCGATGTCTTCTTCTCGCGTAGGTGTAACCCAAATAACTGGGTAAGTGTCATAGTATAGGTACAGTACGGTAGTTTAGTTTTGGACAAAAGTGAGCGGATTCTACCTCTATGTTTTTTCTAGATTATAATTATTTTACTGTTGAAAAGTAAACATGTTTTTGTTAGTATAGATTCTTTAAATATGTATTACATTAATGACTTTAAAATGTCCGTCAAAATATATATAATTCATAATATCAATACTAAGTAAAATAATACTTCAGCCATGTAACAACAAATAAACATACAAACTGAAACAGGTTTATTGTAAAGTCCAGTAGCCTATATTATTAAAATAAAAGATGTTGGAATCAGCTCCAGATCACTTCGAAAAGTTAAAACAAAGAAGACCCACAGTTATTTCCTTTGCTTAGTTAATAAATAATAAATAAATATCGTTGGGACAACTCACACAACGCCACCTGATTCCAAACTAAGCAGAGCTTGTACTATGAATTACGTATACTGCAGCCGGAGGCCCGAAAAAAAACCAAAGTTACTTATAATTAATTTATTAAAATAGAAATTACAATTATATTTAACTGAAACCTATTCGATGCTAGAATTTGGAATGACAAATTTATGTTCTACATGTATTAAATCAATTTGCTGCGTCGGCGATCGGTTCTCGAACTTTCATCATACGTGTGCTGCGTCGACGATTAATTCTTGTACGGACGTCATGGCGCAACTGCATATTTGCTGTGTCAGCGATTCCGTCTTACTTTCCATAATATGCATGTTTGCTGCGTCGTCGATATTGGTTAGGGGTCCGTCTCCCAAAATTTGTATTTGCGGCTTATCATAAATATAGCAATGACAGCTGCACATACTATAATGAAATAAAGTGGTATTGTTGTATGGTACAGGATAGACGACTGAGTTTTCTGTATCTCTATAGGTTTTTCTAATAGAATTTTGTTCTGGATGCTGTGAAGTTCTTCTAAATACACTGATCTGGATCCAATTTGAGTAAAGTCATCGGACTTTTTTAATTCGTCATTATTCTCGATAATTTTAGTGGTTGCCCTTTTATCTCGTTTCCGTCATTGACTATAGTGAATTCTGGTGTCCGGATACAGCAATCCATAGGGATAATAGCGAGATAACTTCCTTGTAGTGTGTTAAAGTCTCTTCTGCCGCAGGTCAGTTGTACTTTGGTAGGTATCGGTAATGAAAGTACGTAGTGTTGGTCCAGTTTTTCTATAGCTTCAGTAGTTAATGAGATCCTGGTCAACTGGCAGGTGTTTTTCATATTTTGGCGAGTGATGTGTTCCTGAATACAATCAGGTTCGGTGCGGACTTGATGACTTATCTTCTTTTCACAGAGATATATGCTGCTGTACTTCGGGCATTTAGCCTCTATGTACACGAATGAGTTCTCGGTTGTTGCTATACAAGGGCTAGTAGTTTTTCATTAGGGACAATGGATAATTTATATAAGTTGTATATGTCATTGGTAACAATAGGTAAATTATAAATTATTACTATTCTTTTCTCAACGAAATATGAACCTGGTTTGATCAAATCATAATATTCCCGTAATTCTAAATGTATTATCTGATCTTGGTTATATAAAGCTTTTAATTTGTCTATCATAGATTTTAAGACCTCTATATCTATCATGGAGTGGTGTGTACTAGATGCATGTAAATATATTCTATTCTTACTATCTCTAACATTATATCTTCTACATTATTAGCTATTATATCTAAAGTTTGAGCACATTTTGTAAATCTTACTAGGTTATAATCTTTGACGGCATCTCTTTCTAAAAGTATTTCTAATGACGCATTGATTTTTGCTTGGTTTGATGCTAATTGTTCTAAAACACTTTTATGTTGAGACATCCATTCTTTACACAAACTTATATAATTATTAATTTCTGAAACTAATTTGTTGTCATTTTCCTGCAAGGTCCTAATGACTTCATCATATCTTAAGGCGTCTTGATAATCTAAGTTGCCAGTAACACTTTTTATTACTAACCCTAAACTATCTATCAGTCCCCTTTTGACGGGTTCCAGTGATTTTATTCGATTTAGAACCTTTTCTAGTTTATTAGTAAGGTAATCGAGTTGATATTCATAAATAGTGTATGCTACTTGACTAAGTTTAGTTTTAAACATCCCTAGTTGAGTTTGCACTGACACTATCTTGTCCTCAATATCAGTCAGCTGTATAAACTGTACAAAGGAATGGTAATGAGTCGTTAATCTGGTTGGTCCTAGTTAATATGGTAACAATCCTGGTCCGTCAGCTAAAGTCTCAAGTCTTATGTCTTGAAGGTGCGTCGCCGGTATTATCAGTAGTAGGTGAATCCTGCAACAATTGGTTTGCTTTAAGTACTCGTTTTAGCCGAGACTTAGCAACAGGGCCTCGTTTCTTTGAGGTATAAATATGGATAGGTAAGTCGGCTAAGACAGTGTCCTGCGTATATCGTGGTGCTACCTTTTGACGACTAGCGAGAGGGTTTTTAATAAAAACCTGTTGCTGAAGTACGTATTCTACTTCAGGTTCACGGAATTTATTCCTATTTTCGATTAGAGCTGTCCGGTTTGTAAGAGAAGATTCATTGATTATATTGTAAACCTGTTTCATCTGTTCTCTATGAATCTGCGCGTATTGCTGTAAGATATGTTCAGTAAAGTCAATGTCGATTGGATCTCTTGGGTCAAAATGTCCATTCAGTAAGTCAAACGGTCTACACTTTGTAAAACTATGGATAGAGCTGTTGTATGCTATGATAGCGTATGGCACGAGATTAACTACTGGTTCATTTTTATGCTGTAATTTAAGGATTCTAATATGTTCCAGTAGAGTCAAGTGGAAGCGTTCTATATTACCGTTATCGTTTGGACTGTGGGGTAAAGTTTTATGGTGGGCTATTTTATGGATACGCGTGAACTCGGAAACAACTGGTTGGTAAATTCTGGGCCGTTGTTCGTAACAATAGTCATGGGCAGTCCATGGTGAGTACAAAATCTTAAAATTGACTGAATTATACTTATAGCCGTACCATCTCGTAGGTGGTATGCTTGACCATATTTCGTAAAAACGTCTATGAATGTTGCGTATTTTTCTGAATCAACTGTGAATAGATCCATGTGAATAATTTCTAATGGTTTTGTAGCTGGTGGCACTATATTGAAGTAAGGTCTGATTGGGTGTCTATCGTATTTTGCTTGACCGCAAATGGTACATTTGTTGATGAATTTAGCGATCTGCTCCTTCATTTTTGGCCAATAATATTTTCGCGAAAGGCTTAAATAGCATTCGTTTATACCACGGTGATTTGTTTTACCATGATGGTAGTGTTTGATAATGTCCTGTTGCCGCAGGTACTCTTTAACGTTCTCTAATTATATTTTAGTCAATACTAATTTGAGGGAAGAGCTTGTGAATTTATCCTGTATAATAGGAACTATTGAATACATAGCTAACGGGGGGTTTATTAGTATAGCTGTTTTAACCTTTGGGTTAACATATTCTTTGATAGCATTGATAACATCTGATTCTAAGTTTGATTCCGAAATTTTAATTGCTGTTCTTGTGTGTCCTTCAAAAGGTTTAGTCACTATTGGTCTTCATTTTATGTCACCGACGATTGTAAAATGAATTTGTCTATAGAATTTGTTGAGGGGTTCGTCTGTAATAGGGACTTCTAAAATAGGATGTTCGTTACTGGTATGTACGGTTTCGGTTGAGGAATTATTTCCGTCATCTGGTATATCTAATTGATTGCAATTTTCTTTTATAGTATGTTCATTATTAACAGATAAGATATCAGCCAAAGAGTTAGCACGTTGGATGGATGGTTCTGAAGGGTTGTTTATCATTGAACTTAAGTCGTTGATGCTTTCAATTACAGAATTAATCACGTCAGTCTCGTTGTTATGCATTTCTATACGTGAGAGGGCAACAGCGTTGGTGTTAAACTTCCCTTTCTTATAGACTACAGTAAAGTCGTACTCGCTGAGTTTAAGTCGCCATCTTGTCAGTCGGGAGTTTGGCTCTTTCAGGTTCATCATCCATTGCAACGGTTTGTGGTCAGTTATTACCTTAAACTTTCTGCCAAATAGATATGGTCTAAAGTATTTTGTAGCCCACACTATAGCTAATAATTCTTTTTCTATTGTACTGTAATTTAGTTCACTTTGGTTCAATGTACGAGAAGCGTAACAGACAGGTTTGTCAGATCCTATGGGGCCCTGAGATAACGTATATGGGGACATACAACATATGGGGCCCAGGATGGGATCCTTAGTTAGTAACGTTTTACATTTATTAAAGGAATTTACATACTCGGGGCTATGGACTACCTTGTTACCTTTCTTAAGGCAAAGGGTGAGAGGTTTCGTAATACGCGCGAAGTCCGGAATGAATTTACGGTAATAACCGAGAAGGCCTAAAAATTGTTTAATTTCCTTTGGAGTGTTTGGAATCGGATACTTTTCAATAGCTGAAATCTTATCGGGATTAGGTTTAATACCATCTTTACTAATAATATGTACAAGGTATGCGGTTTCTAGGTTCAAAAATTCTGATTTATCCATCTGAATTTTGAAGTTAGATTCCCTAAGTCTTTGAAAAACTCTTTCCAGGTTTTCTAAGTGTTCTTGGAGTGATGAACTAAAGACAATAATATCGTCTAAGTAAACTAAACAAATGCTGTTTTGGAGACCTCGGAGGACGTTTTCCATGACCCTTTGAAAGGTCGATGGAAAGTTTTGAGACCCATGGGCATTCGGAGGAACTCAAAATGCCCGTGTTCAACATTAAACGCGGTCATAGGTATGTCCTGAGGGTCCATTTCCACCTGGTAAAAGCCACTAGCCAGATTTAACGTCGTAAAGTACTGGCATTTCCCTAACTTGTCCAGAACGTCAGTGATATTTGGTATAGGGTATTTGTCGTCTATTGTCTTTTCATTCAATTTACGGAAGTCAACGACGAGACGCTACTTCTGCTTTCCAGAAGCATCCATCTTTTTAGGTACGACCCATATGGGTGAGCTCCATGCAGAGTCAGAGGGTCTAATTATGCCCTGCTGTAGCATTTTTGAAATTTGGTCCCTAACCTCGTGTCTATGAATGAAAGGATACCGATAGCTTTTCGTGTCGGTACCTCGTCTGTTGTACGAATCCTATGTTTGATCTTGTTAGTAAAAGTCAACTGTTCGCCATCAATTATTAAAAAACGACTACATAGTGTTAAGAGATTGACCTTTTCTTCTTCATTAAGATGGTAACACGTCATTCACACGATTTGAGTTCTCAGATTGCGTACATTTAATATTGAATACATCTGCACAAGCGGGCTGATCTAGATAAAAAATAATATCGTTTGATGTAGGGTTCTCTATTTCTACATAACCTCGACCATTAGTTACCGTAGTAAGGCATTCGTGTAAAATACAGTCACAAAAGTTCCGTTCGTCTATTAAGACCTCACCTTCCGGAGCGTTAATGGGTATTTTAATTATTATAAAACTTTTTGCTGGGATAATATCTTCATATAGGTTGACATTACGAGAGTTATATAATTTAATCTGATTTTTTGCGTTTCGTGTAATTAATTTGAAATCTTTTAAATTTATATTGGCTTCCCATTTTGAAAGTATATCTAAGCCTATCAATCCATCAAAATAATCATGAAAACGATATATAAAAAGCTTAATACTATCATTCTCATTAAGTTCGTTGAAACATGGTACGTTATAGAATGTTCACTCCTGCTAACTCCATGTATGTTTGTTACTTTGAAGGGGTTAATTAAGTCGGGAATTAGGAAAAAAATTCTGTACGGCCTCAGGGCTTATAAATGACTGGTTAGCGCCAGTGTCTATTAAAAATTTCAAGGGAGGGCAAGTAATTTCTATGTACGGTAATTGTCTCTGGGTTTGCAAATTAATATCCATCCTTGCTCTTTTGATATCTTGTCGGAACGAAAATCCTGGTCTTGGCTTGCATGGCTAGACCCTGGTTGCGGTTCTAGGTCATATCGGATGTTCGTACTATCGGATTTTCGTAAGTTGTGTCACTATAAGACATATTACTATTATAGTCATAGTCGTGAGGGCTATTATAGTCATTTGGGTCTGTGTAACATCCATATTCGGGCTCACAGTAATACTCAGAAGAATAATAGGTATTATCGGGTAACGCGAAGTCATTGAGGTTTATTTCGCGTGCCTTAAAATAATTATTGGGTGACTTTACAGTAAACTGTCTGCTGTACGCTGATGATGCGGTGCTCATGGCCTCATCAGAAGCCGACCTACAGGCATTAGTCACTAATATGAAAGAGGGGTGTGAAAGTAAGGGTCTCCGCATGAATGCAAGTAAAACTAAGGTTCTAGTATTTGAAAGAGGTGACGTAAGAACTAAATGCGAGATTAGGGTAAACCAGGAACGTCTAGAGCAAGTGAATGAAATTGTGTATTTAGGAAGTATGTTTAGCGCGGATGGAAGATGTGATTCGGATGTAGAACGGCGAGTAGCTGCCGGAAATAAAGTTAACGGTGCTTTGTCCCAGTTAGTAAAGCGACAAAGCATCGTAAAAGAAGCACGAATGGCGATTCATAACGCAGTGCTAGTGCCAACTTTGCTTTACGGTAGTGAAACCTGGGTATGTCAGCAGATACATGAAAGTAAATTGAATGCTGTGGAGATGCGATCACTTCGAAAATTGTGGGGCGTTACCTTGGCCGACCGAATACGTAACGAAGATACGCAATATGGCAGGTTTGAATGAAAGTGTCAGCGTTAAGCTGGAAAAGGGCGTGCTCCGTTGGTTTGGACACGTCCAACGAATGAGTGAGGAACGATTAACGAAGAATATATATTGTTCAAAAGTAGAGGGTAGAAGGAGTCAGGGAAGGCCGAGACTTACATATGAAGACCACGTGAGCAGATTGCTCAAAAACGGCGAAGGTCAAAAGTACTCGGATACCCAGACGTGCGTGTATGAAGCGATTGATGAATCTCGACGAAGCGAAAGAAGTATGCATGGATCGCGAAGCCTGGCGATCTGTCCTCTCTGACTACCCCGTCAGGGATACAGCGTGAAGATAGTTAGTTAGTTAGTTAAAATAATTATTAGGTGGTGGATTACCGGATTTTCGTCAATCGTGACCTGACGTCATTGGTAGCGGTTTAGGGGTAAAATGTTGAACGCCGCTCATAGGTTTCGCACCAGCATTTTGTGGGGCGTTATTCCTGGGTTGTAACCTAAACATGTTACTTTGAGGGTGGTAGTTAGTAGGCTGTGCACGGAACATTTGGTGTGTTCGTGTGGGGAAACGATTTTGTTGTGGGTTGAATTTAAAAGCTTGATTTGGAGGTTGATAGGGACGCTGTGCCATTGGGGCTGGCCAATTATGTGTGGGATATCGTGGTACACTTTGCGTACTTAGTGGTATATTGAAGGGAATAGTAGGCTTAGGAGTGCTATGAGTCTTTGGGGTATCATTACGTTGCTGCAGGTACATAATGTTTAACTCTTCCTGCACGTATCCGAGAGCTTTTACCATTGATTCTGGGCGCATGCATCGTATTCGCGATCCTAAAGGTTCTTTTAAACCGCGTACAAAAGCCTGCACAGCTACTTTTTTATAGAGAGCCCGTTTAGCGTCAATAGTAGTCTGTAAGGTCTCTTGTAAGGTCACATATGTCTAATAGTGCTGAACTACGTCTGACATTGATCGTAAAACTCCTGTGGGGACTTATTACCCTGTAGAGCCAGTGAAAGGTCGTTATATAGAGCAGTTTCGTCCCTTTGGTCTGAAAAGTTGTTGTTGAAAGCCGCTCTAATGCCTACCCAAGTTTCTGGTATGCCATTTGCATTAATAGTGGAAGCGGCAGAATACATTATGGTTACCATCGAACTCTGGTACGAGGCGTAAGGCCTTGTAGATTACGTCTGGATCGTGAGGCATTTTTAATTCAATTAAATCACACAAATCAGAATCTAATTCGCTTTCTAATTCTCTATTACTATCTGCTATATGCCGGCGACCCAGAGGATCCCGGTAATAAGATTTTTCGTGGCGAAAAATTTTGGAATTGAAAAGGATAAGAGAGGAAGCAACACGAGAAAGATTCAAGTGTACTTACATATAATATTTCATCTCTGGTTCTTCTTCGTGAATCAAAGTCTGGATTCTCCACCCGGCGCTGCAGCTTCGTAGATTCTGGGTACTCGTACTGTGGTTAGACAACCGCCCGGGTGATTCGCGAACGCGATGAATATCGATTTAAGACGTCCCGAAAGCTCGCGAAGCGGCCCGCGAGTATCCTACAACGACTGCGCCAATTACGTATACTGCAGCCGGAGGCCCGAAAAAAAACCAAAGTTACTTATAATTAATTTATTAAAATAGAAATTACAATTATATTTAAGTGAAATCTATTCGATGCTAGAATATGGAATGACAAATTTATGTTCTACATGTATTAAATCAATTTGCTGCGTCGGCGATCGGTTCTCGAACTTTCGTCATACGTGTGCTGCGTCGACGATTAATTCTTGTACGGACGTCATGGGGCAACTGCATATTTGCTGTGTCAGCGATTCCGTCTTAGTTTCCATAATATGCATGTTTGCTGCGTCGTTGATATTGGTTAGGGGTCTTAACATATGGTTAACAATAACTGATAAACATACATATATATTTCTAAATACATACATATTATAGATAAATAACACCCAGACACAGAATAAACCATCGTGCTCATCACACAAAGTTTTATCCTGGGTGGAAATCGAACACACAACCTCTTGCGTAGCAACCGGATGCACTCCCACCGCGCCGCAGAGGCAGTCACAAAGTCATTGGCTTTCACTTCTATAAAATAAGAAGCATCAAAAATAAAACATGTTTTTTTTTATATTTGATGTTTTCAGATTATGTCATCATTCTATGATTTAATAGTACAAGTATGTACAGCATGGCATGTACAACACAAATGGCTCATTTTACAAACAACAGTTGAATTAAGAAAGATAACCTTAATTAGGTTTTCTCTCTGTTTACGTATTAGGATTTAAAAAAATAACAGAAGGAGACAAAACAGTGTTTAGTTAATTCAATACTAGACAGGTGTTTCGACGCCTTGATAAGGGTGTGGACAAACGTAGCTGACAATTTGTTTTTATTTTAATTTCACGGTGGTTATAATTTGGATCAAAATTTATGCTAACATTAGTACACAACGTATCACCCCAGCATTGTCCTTTATAACTTTTAGAAATATATTAGCTGACCCGCGTGGCTTCACCCGTGATATACTTCTAACCCCCATCGCACCCATTTTATCCCGCCGCTTATTACTTTTACAGTAATGTTTGAAAATTTACCCGATTTGTTGACATTTATGATAACTGCTCTGCTCTCTTGAGTAGTAGCGTAATGATATATATCTTCTATAGCCTTTCTTCAATAAAAGGGCTATCCAACACAAAAAGAATGTTTAAATTCGGGCCAGTAGTTGCTGAGATTAGCGCGTTCAACCAAACTCAAACAAACTCATTAGCTTTATATTTTAGTATTTAGATAACACCCCATATTATAAAATTGCGGCAGCAGGCATTGTAGAACTTGACTCCATGAAGTCTCTAGGTGAGCGACATGTCACTTTAACAGAAAATGGATCAAGACAGGAGACCTTTCTGACGGAATTGATACTTAAATATCGAAAGAGAATTTGAAAACTAACGTTGCGTGTCTTATGGCATCGTAGCATTATAGCTGAGGTGGCAACCTTTTTTCAGCTTCACGTAACATATTACATATTAAAATGTAGATAAATGTAAGAATATCATGTGTGTTGTGTGATTTTTTCAAATAAATTACTTCTTTCTTCTTTATTTCTTTCCTTCTTTATTTCTTTCAATCGTTAGTGCTGGTAAGAATCCCAGAATCATTTCAAGTGCACATCAAATTCTATGACTACACAATATTGAAGGAGTGCCCTCATATTTAGTCAGTATAGGATTGAAGAAGTTCACAGGTTATGAAGACGGTTCACCTATGTTCCGTTCCTCTATATTAAAAGAGCTTAGATGTATTGTAAATACGGGTATGATATATTAATGCAAGGAGGTTATATAAACTAGAATACCGACTTTCGTAGACCAGTACAGACATCAATATCGTACAGAACGCAGTCTCGAACTTAATTAAGCTACTACTTTAAAAAGAGGTAATTTAGTACAATTATATCGCCATTCTAGAACCAAAGCTGATAAAATAGTACCGCGTTGAAAAATTAAAGCTTGCTATATAATTTATTACGTTTAGAACCTTTAATTCTCTCTTTGAAATATAGAAATCTCAAAAAAAAAAGGAAAAGTCAAAAGTACTAAGGTTTATTAAACCGGGTATCCGATACCCGGTTTAATAAACCTTCAAGAAGCAAAAGAAGTATGCATGAATCGCGAAGCCTGGCGATCTGTTTTCTCTGACTACCAGTCAGGGATACAGCGTGAAGATGTTAGTTAGTTAGTTAGTTATATTTATCTCAATTATTGCCTACTGTTAGTAGAGAATTATCATGAATCTCGATATACAAAAGCGTATGGAAATATTTAGGTCGGTGCAGATTGAGTGACGTAGACCTACTTAAGAAAATATCAATCCGACACTGAATATCTAAAAAAACTTTATCAACATTACCCTTCTTATACATCAGTCGGTTAAAACAAATTGCCAGTCTAGTATGTTTGCAGCCCTAAACAACCTATCACGTAATCGTAGATTTAGTTAGATACGAACGGAAAGGGATTACATATACGAGTCTCAAGATAATCCAGGGATTACGAGGATAACTGCTTACCATGTTATGTAGCCTTATCATGACATGTCATGACGTTGAGGGAATGTTGAGAAGAGATAATATTATCTTTTAAAATGTATTCATGTTTTATTTTAGAAAAAGGAATTATATTTTGGCAGATTTTTTCGGTATATTGATTTATTAAATTGTTATGTTCAATCTCTTGAAGTGTATTACTCAGTGCAAATTTTTGCTGCTCGCTACAGTTTAGCCCCGACTGTGCGATACATCAATATACTTAAGTCGTCTTCTTAGTGTATTCCAACTTACTGACAAACTCTATCTGGATTTAGATCTTAAGGTCTCATTATTGAGCGGAGCGAAGCGAAGCTCCTATGGAGCAACTTCAATGGCGTTTGTAACACAGGGCAGAACTTCGCCATTTCTTATCCGTTTTCGAATTTTTTTCTGCTACGGAAATCTCTTCAAATTATGCAGGTCGTGACGAAGCCCGGTATTTCAAAATTCTATCTAATAAAAAAGTTATCCGCAAAAATCATGTTGTCTATGGGAAAATACATAGTTTGATTTAACGCTTCGCTCAAATTTATGCTGCTAGCATAGGTTACATCTTTGCGACTGCGGCTACCTAGTATTTAGATGCTAGAAGCAGCCATCTTGTGGCTTTTAATTTTCGGCATTGTTGGGAGCGAATGCCGTATGAATTCCCTATCCCGTAAGGTGCTTGTGTCGTTTGCCTCGTCTGTTAATCAACAGGTCTGTGCATCACTAGCAGGTGAGGTAGTTTGGGCCCCAGAACTGGCATTTTTAGCATTGGCACCCTTCGATAGCTTTTATTGACAAATGTTAAGTTTAATATATTATATTTTAACAAATAAAACTAAACTACTGTATTACCTGTATAGTGGCAAGGGTCAGCAAAAAAGGTGGGAAAGCATTTTGATAAGGGCCTTAATTGTGTATTCTCCGTGATGATGAGCAGTTTGTACCTCAATAGGTTGTTAGCGAGTTCGATGCCGAGGAATGCATGCTCTGTGACCGGCACCGAAAATTTTGTTCTCGCCATGTTTTCAAAGCGATGTATCTATCTGAAATACACCCACGTTATCTTTAATGGATGGGTGGAACGATGGAGGGTTTCCTTTTCCTACAGATATCTGGTGAAATGGTGCACCTACTGACTAACGGACGGCCTCATAGTGAAAAGAAGGAAATACCTGAATAAAACCTTGGAAACTGAGGCAGAGGTGAGGCTGACATGGGCCCCGAAGATCTTTTTGGGGCCCAAAGTTTCCCTATAAATTATTTCTGTAATAGGTCTAGATTGTTTTCGGAATAATTTCACATTGTTTTTGAAATAGGTCCAGATTGTTTTTGAAATAGGTCCAGATTGTTTTTGAAATAGGTCTAAATTGTTTGTGAAATAAGTCCAGATTATTTTAATTAGGTCTAGACTGTTTTTAAATCATTGCAGATAAATTTCTACTGCCTTGTAGTTTGTCATCTTTGGTTTTGCACGCTTAGCAATAAAACGGGTGACTAAGGTCGCGACAAGAGGTGAACAAACAGGTTCCTGTCTGACTAGCATCACATGTGTGACCGGCTACATTCCAGACAGATTTCCAGCCTTGTTGAGTTTGATGATACAATTTGAATTAGTGTCTTATTTCATAGCATTATAAAATTTTAAAGTAATTAATAGGTGATTTATATAGCATTATGTATTATATCCATAAATATCGTCTTTGATTATACAATTTATATACCTTATCGCTGAAAGAAGTATTTTTCCTATCGTTTTTTTTGTCTTTCTAATTGTACCTAGGCTTTTTAAACTATCTATACACTGGGAGACTCACGATTGTTTTCTCCCATCCTCAATAAGAGTGCTAGAGCATTCTCAGTCAGTGGAATATTCTCTTCTAAGGGGATTTTAAGTTACTCCAAGCACTATCTTGCACTGGAGCCAAGGGTGCCCTTTTCGTTGGCTGCAAGGAGTAGCTATGTATTATTTGACTTTTGATTTTCATTTGGGAGCCATCCGTCTGACCTTCACCCCAACAGCGTTGCCTCAGTGCAGTCAGCTTTCAGGCAGTATTGCCTAGTATATATAATAATACTTCGCTACTATCTGAACTGGCGCTTAATATAATATTATTGGCGCTTATATTGACTGCCTCTGTGGTGCGGTGGGAGTCTATCCGACTGGTAGGCAAGAGGTCGTGGGTTCGATTCCTACCGAGGATACAACTTTATGTGATGAGCACGATGGTATATTCTGTGTCTGGGTGCTATTTATCTATAATATGTATGTATTTAGAAATATATAAGTATGTTTATCCGTTATCTGGTTAGCATAGTACAAGCTCAGCTGAGTTTGGAATCAGATGGCGTTGTGTGAGTTGTAACAACGATGTTTATATTTATTTATTTGTATTTTATTTTTGTTTATATATTATATTATTTCGCCGCGCGGTCTCAGTGTTCTGTAAACGATCACTGAGTTACGCAACTTTCACTATGGCTGGTCCTCAGATGGGTGACCACTTTGTAGCATTTACATTTGCGAGCGTTTCCGTGCTTCGGAAGGCACGTTAAGCCGTTGGTTCCGGTTGCCAGTAAAATGGCAGTCGTTAAGCCTGGTTGAATGCCTTATGGGCGGCATGAAAAATTTCAACAGCAGGTAGCCACAACCTGCGTCTGTCTATTTCTACACGGCAATGGGCTCACCACCTATTACGTGGGACAGGAATCCACACGGTGAAAAGTGGGCATATAATATGCCTCTGCCTCCCCTTCGGGGATAAGGCGTGATGGATATTTATTTATAAATGTCAGACGCCAGTAGCAATACAATACATTTATTGATAACAGATTGTTACAAGTCAAAACTAATTATCATTCTAATGTTAAATAACAGATTAGTTTATATACATGTTAAGTCACAGTTCTGGTAATTCATCAAACTCGTCTAAGCTGTAGAAACTATATTCCAGTAACAAAATTTTAAGCCTTTCACTGAAAGATGTAATGGAGGCTGCATCCCTAATTCTCTCTGGCAATCTATTAAATACTGACGGTCCTATTATATACACGAATCCTTCGGATTTATTTAACTTGTGGAACCAGAAGTCGATAATGATATTTAGCTCCTAAAGTTCCAAAACTGACTCCTGTGGTAAACCCGGATTACATGATACGTATAAATCGAAGTTTCCGCAACACTTGACCTTTAATCTTTATTCACTAAACAAGATATTGACTTCTATTAATCGTCGACTAACGCAAAAACAATTTACTTATAAAATATTGTTTGTCGTGTCACCGTAAGCGAGTCTTATTGTTCTACCTCACGTTGAAACAAATAGACATATCACCATTAGGTAATACAAGACCTGACCTATATAGTTGATAAAGTGTAAAACAATTCATTGCAATTGACAATTTGATGCATTAAGTGCTCCTTAGATCTTCAGTCGAGCCATTCTCGTTTCTTTGCTGGCAAACTTAGTTTCTTTAAAAATTTCACTTCTTTTGGTCTTTCGCGTCGGTTTTGGTCTTTCGATAGTCAGCAATATTTAATTCTAATTAATTAATAGTCTCTTGATTCATCTTTTGCACGTGACTATAAAATACCTCTGCCACACCTTTAGAGATAACGGAGTGGCTGATAATATGTCCATAACAGCGTGTGAGGCTTTTATTCAGTTATTTCTATTCAAGTTTTTTTTGAGAACCTCCTAATACATCACAGAGTTTTTTTATAAACAGTTATGAATTTGCCGTGTAACAAAAACAACAATACAATGAATCATCGTCTAAATATATAGGTATATAATACACTAACATAATCAACATAGAAAAAAAGAAAATATAAAAACCTGTGTTGAAAATATTCGCATTTCAACCTTTTGGTCGGTCAGCAGCCGGGATTTATTGTCTGTGACAGGCGTACTAGTAAATGTGTATGCATCTACTAGGTACCTACACACACTACCAAATCTTTATAGTATGCAATACCAATAGTATGCATGTATGTTTTCAGTGCGAGAATGTGTGTATGTTGTGTGCACGTTTGCACACATTAATGGTATCTTTGTGTGAAATGATGTACCACATCATCTGTGGGGTAAGTCACAGGTCAAATGGTGGTCTTGCGAATAAGTAGATTGTCGTGTGAATTTTCTCGTAATGAGATCAGTTATCTTCTTATTTATCATTAAACTATATTGTTCTTCGATAGCCGCTTATAGTTTTATTTGTGACTAGAGGGCGCCTCCGGCTCTTTGAATTTTATATATGTATTTATATATTTTGCGACTCGGCAAACGTACGGTAAGACGACCCTTTGACAGTACTTGGAACTCGCGGGGACGGAATGGATACAGAAAGCGCAGGACCGTGTGTACGCACGTTGTTCACCCCTTAAGGAAGTGGTATAACACCTGAACCCCCCAACGAAGTGAGAATTCATTGGTATGGATATGGGTTCTTTGTTTCCATACAGAAAATAGTAAAAGTGAGTGTGGGGATTGAGAAGAGGTCTACGGGTCCCAACTTTTTTTGCAGGGCGGAATCGACCTCAGCTGCTAGTGCTGCACCTGCTGGCCTTTTTTATAAATTTGTTGTATAGTGTCAAATTAGCGTATAGCAGACCACAGCTGGACGAAGGTTTCTCCAAACTATTTTATAAGCGCTGATCATCTCTCAAGGCTCAAATAGATCTTTGTCATATAGGTAAATGTTTAGGTATCCATAATTTTATTTTTATTTATGTACTTCATAACAATTACAATATATTTACAGCTTAAAACCAATACGATACTGTAAGTAACAAATATACATTGTAATTTTCAATTAACAAGTACGATCTACGGTGTTGGAAGTATGTCACAGGCGAAACCGCCGGTTTAATCTAGTCAATTATATAATACTTTCATCTGACGCAACATAGCTGTGGGCTAAATGTCATATTAGTTATGTCAAAATTATTGACAGTTGTGTGTGAACAGTTTGTTGCATGTTTCTATAATTAATTACTGTTATATCTAACTAGCTAACCCCCGCGGCTTTGCCCGTGACTTTCTTCGAAACCCGGGGCACGCATTAAATCCCGTTGTTTATTAACTTTACAATATCTACTGTATGAAAATTTGCCCAATTTCTTGACATTTATGATTGCTGCTTCGCTCTCCTAGATAGTAGCGTGGTAACATATAAACGCGAAAGTTTTCAAGTTTGGATGGATGTTTGTTACTCTTTCACGCAAAATCTACGGAATAGATTTTGATGTAACTTTACAATAATATAGTTTACACATCAGAATAACTCATAGGCGACTTTTTATCCCAGGAACAAGTTCCTGTGGTAAACGGGAACGGGAAACCTTCACCACGAGTGATTGGGCCGTAGCCGTAAAAATATTTTTTCATTTCGAACCAGGTAGTTGCCGAGATTAGCGCTTTCAACCAAACAAACAAATATACAAACAAAATTTGTAAAGATTAGATTTTTAAAGTGGATTGAGTCAAAAATGGGGCAATGTAAACGCAAAACAATACAAAAAAAATATAAGAATGTTAATGGGAACTTAATGAATTGCTCGATTAACGCATTACGTAATGTTGTGATAGTTAAGGTTCATATTATCTAATTATTATGTAAATATATGCCACAACCTGCGTCTGTCTATTTCAACACGGTAATGGGCTCACTACCTATTACGTGGGACAGGAATCCACACGGTGAAAAGTGGGCATATAATATGCCTCTGCCACCCCTTCGGGGATAAGGCGTGATGGATTATTATTTATTTTATTTTATTATGTAAATTAGGTTACATACCGCCGATGTTAATAACCTTTATAATTTCCGTACAAGCAACAGAAACAATTACAATTTGTTGAATTTTTATACAACGTAGACATCCATACTAAAATTATATAATAAAAAATTATAAATGCAAAAGTAAATACGTTATTTATTTGTTACCTCTTTACAAAAATATGGGCGAATAGTTTGTTATGAAAATTGTTAAGAAAATAGATTGTGATCTAAGGAAAGACAAAGGCTATCTCTTGTCTCGATAATCAGTACAGAAGGGGGTGAAATAGGGGTCTAAAAATTGGATAACACAGGTGACTGATAGCACATGACATTTTTTTTATGGCCTTTGTGCTGCAGTGACACATGACATACAGCTGACAGGTGATCACTGACAGTTGACGGGTGACAGTTGACACCTGATAATGACCGGTGACTAGCCATCTACTAGTAATGGATTACACAACGCCGTCTTGCTCAAAGTAAACTAATATAGCTTGTGATACGGAATTTAGACAAGTCATAAACATACTTATATATTTCTAAATACAAACAATAATAAAAATCAAAACTTAAAAAAAAATTGCGGGTCATAAAAATATTTGATCCGGTGCGGGAATCGAACTCGTGTAACTGCGCCACTTACGCTACCGAAGCCGTCAAAAGTTCAATAATAATGTTCAAGAAATTTTATATATTGTACTAGCTGACCTGCCCGGCCTCGTCCGGGACATACTTCCAACCCCGTGGCACCCATTTAATCCCGTCGCATTACTTTTCCAAAAATTTATGAAAGTTTCCCCGATTTGTTGACATTTATGATTACTGCCCCGCTCTCCTGTGTTTTGGCGTGATGATATATAGCTTAGAACCTTCCTCAATAAATGGGCTATCCAATACAAAAATATTTTTTCAAATCGGTCCAGCCGTTCACGCGTGATGGCGTGACCCAGGGAAATAGGGATTCATTTTTAAATATAAATAAATAAATATCCATCACGCCTTATCCCCGAAGGGGTGGCAGAGGCATATTATATGCCCACTTTTCACTGTGTGGATTCCTGTCCCACGTAATAGGTGGTGAGCCCATTGCCGTGTTGAAATAGACAGACGCAGGTTGTGGCTACCTGTTGTTGAAATTTTTAAGCCGCCCATAAGGCCTTCAACCAAGCTTAACGACTGCCATTTTACTGGCAACCGGGACCAACAGCTTAACGTGCCTTCCGAAGCACGGAAACGCTCGCAAATGTAAATGCCACAAAGTGGTCACCCATTCGAGTACCAGCCATAGTGAAAGTTGCGTAACTCAGTGATCGTTTACAGAACACTGAGACCGCGGGGCCACGAGCGCATTTTTATATATAAGATATGTAACTAGTCAGGTCATAAATTCTGTCACATGTTTAATATAAAATAATTGAAACAAGTTTATTCATTATGTAACCATTTATATACCAAAATGAACTTAACAAAACATAGATTCTTATGACAATAAAGTTTTTTCAAAATGACCTCCGTGATTTTGAATACAGGTCTTCAATCTGCGCGGTCAGTCGTCTATCGCAGCACGAACGAGGTCCATGTCAATATCGGCGGCTGCCTTAATCAAGGATGTCTTGAGTGACTCCAAATTGGGATGAGGCTTTGAGCACGCCTTTTCCTCCAAGTGTTGCCATATCTTGTAATCTAACGGACTCAAATCTGGACTGGAGGAGGAGTCTTCGTGCCGGATGAAGTCGATTTCACGCGCCGCCAGCCAGTCTTGTGTGCTCTTCGCTCTATGAGCTGGCGCCGAATCTTATTGGAATACCTAGTGCCTGTTATTGAACATGGTATGAGAAACAGGTTCCACAAGGTTCGTCAGGACTTTATTTTGATACACAACTGCATTCGTTTTTACACCTTTCTCACAAAATTGTACCTCTGTTAAGCCCCAATAAGAAACTCCCAACCATACCATGAGCGAGGGTGGAAAATAACCTCGTTGGACACGCGGAATACGGGTTCTCGCTTCTTCACTACTGTGTGCGTACACCTTATCATTTTGTTTGTTGTAGCTCTCTTCTACGGTAAACATTTTTTCATCCGAAAAAAGAATTTCCCGATATTTTTTTTCCGCGTACCGCTTCAACAAAGCGCGGCATCTCTTCAGTCTCAGGACCATTAGACGAGCATTTAAACGATGTCCTGTTTTTCTTCGATATGACCGAAGCCCTAAGTCTTCATTTAACACCCTTTTCACCCTGGTTCTGCTTAACCCCATCTGAAGGGCCAACAGTTTCTGCTTACGTTTGGGATTTCTTTGAATGCGCGCCTTCACAGCTTTTATCACTGCTGGAGTCCTAACAGACCGAGGGCGACCACTTCTTGACCTGTCATCTACACTAGAGTCTTCATTGTATCGTTTGATGGTACGATAAACGAATCTTTTGGTTATATTCAAATTTTTCAGTATGTAAAAAATTTAAATTGGCGCGTAACCGCAGTGATGCAACGCAATAACTGCAACACGATCTTTTTTAAGCGTCCACTCCATATTTAAAAATTAGTAAAATTCTAAAAAGTATACATTTTTATTTTCATGAACAATTCGAAATTCGAATTCAATAAACTTTTTTGTGGCCAGCATTCTAAAAGAAAAGTTTTTACTGTGTGACAATACTTATGACCTGACTAGGTATATAGATATACCTTCCTCTCAATAAAATTTAAAATCTATGTTGTATTTAAAATGTAGTACGGGACGTAATAAAATATGTTTTATTAACAAAATTATGCAACAAACCGGAATTTATTGCAATACATTGTTCACAATCAGGAAGTAATATTTTAAGAGGTCTCTTAATCAAAGTGCAAAGCCGTAACGAAATGAAAATATGTGTCACAAAATGACATAATGATTGTCAGAATTTACATTTATTGCCCATTTCGCAAAACAATACATTCGACAAATAAATTCATATGACTATTTTATTTACGTCAAATTTTACTTTATAGGTAGGTATACTTATATGGTGCTTCCGGCACTAGGTGAGAAATAAATTTGGGAGGTCCAATGGCATTCGCCCCCACATAAAGCCAAATCACCACCATTCCTCTTAGTTCCGGCACTAGGTGAGAAATAAATTTGGGAGGTCCAATGGCATTCGCCCCCACATAAAGCCAAATCACCACCATTCCTCTTAGTTCGTAAAACAACTAAAGACGGATTATAAAAAAAAATATTAAATAACGAACTCAGGACTTCCAAGTGGAGATTATTAAAGAGAGAATGTAGAAAATACAAACATAATGGAAACACCTAATATATTAAGGACTCATCAGAAGAATAAAGAGAATACGGATAAGAATTCGTAACAATATTGTGGCCATAATTAAAAGTAAACGATGCATAGAGAAAGCCGGAAAATGCTACACACAATCGTTAAATAAAAATTAACCACTTGCATACGCGGTGGTGTGTATATTTCTAATGGTAAATATCGCAAGCTACATTATATCACGAGTAGATCTTTAAGCAGACATAAAAATAATGATGAACATCCTTTTCGTACAGAGAAAGATTTTACAATGCCCGTTGCGCGTGCGCCGCGGACAGGAATGCAGTCTCGTGAGCTCTGGACTAGACATTCACACACACATCTTATTATACCCATGTATGGTTATTTATGTACACAGTGTTCCATTTTCCGTGGTGTGTGTGAGGTAGTACTAATGGTTCGACTCGTTTGAATATCACTTGCGGTAAGTAACGTGAATTAGAGTTCGTGTTGAGTTTAGTAGGTATACTTTGTGAAAATGTATCAGTTATATAGCGTGATTAATTTCAGCCGAGCGATTTTGAATTCTGTACCTATATTATAAAGGTTGCTCTTTAGCGATAAGGCCGCCCTTTGTACATTTATGAGACTGTAATCTCTTGACATGAGTGTTTGATATTGATGTGCAATAAAGTTTATTCTATTCTATTCTATAACACCTTTTGCAGTACGTTTCAAAATCGTTTTAATTCATAATAACATTTAATCAATCAAATCAGCCTTACGCAGTCTATCCACCGCTAGGTCTATCTACAATTTTAGTCATTTTTTTTGGTAGTTGATTGACCTTTCCATACCGCTCCAGTCAAACGGGTTGGTACGAGGTTTATTTTTTTTAGTTCTCCTTCTTTTCGCCATAACGTCATTCGTTAGTCAGCACTTGCAGGGTAAATTGACTTGAGCCCCAATGATAAAGGTAGACTAACACAATAACAGTACCGAATGTTAACTTGGACGTGTCAAATTAATTTCAAAATGATGTCATTTCAGACGGTAGGGAGGATTTTGTCAAATTTCATCTTAGCGATTAGTGCTGAAAGCTGAATTTTAGAAATTTATATTACACTATCTTACGAATATACAAAACTTTCATGATTTAATAGTGCGCTATTTTATAACTGAAAATAAGCTGTACAAATACTGATAGAGTAAGTATAACTCTCAGTTGGAGTCAATGATATATTATATCCTTAGATTATATATCAGTTAATGCCAAATTACTAAGTAAGGCATATACATAATTACAGTCGAATAATATCCGGTATTAAGTATTATGGCAACACGGAGTATATGTTTTAGCAGCTGCTTGTTATAGGTGACTTGTAGCTGTCGTTGGCGGCCCTTCACTTTGTGAGACTTTGACGAAATTACTGATAGATCACCGCTTAAAATATTGAGGCTGATCATTTGCATGCTTGTAAATAGGTAAGAATGTTTTAAGTTATGGAACAGAAAAGATGATGTGCACTATTGTAATGAAATAAAATAAAATATGAAAAGAAAAAATCGAGTGATAACCAAGTGAGAATCGCATGAGAAACTGTCTCGTGTTACCCCAAAAGACATAAAGCTACGTCAGTGTGAGTATCGCATAATACATTAACATTTTTTGCAACAAGACAGAAACAGGATTCTGCCGTGCACAGACTTATGAAACAATATACCGCTATATGCAAATATTGTTTTATTAAACAAGTTTATAATTAGCTCTTAAAAACCTGATAAGGAATTCTTTTAGTGCATTTGGATTTAATTAACTTTAGCCCGTGGCTACAACCGCGTGAATATTAATCTTCTTAAATAGTTTTCTTTTTCTGGCACATCAAAATTATACATACATACGCCTTTATCCCTAAAAGGGTAGGCAGAGGCACACTGTAAGCCCACAGTTGCCGACTTCCTTGTTAATTCTGTTAGAAATATCATAGCGGCAAATACTACAGAGGTTAAAATATCAAATAGGAAAAAGATATTAAAACCATGGATCACGCCAGGGCTCATTCGGTGTATGAAACACCGAGACTCTTTACATAAAAAACTGAGAAGATCACCAACAGATGAAATTCTTAAACTTACATACTCACGGTACAGAAACTTCTGCAATAATATCTTAAAGAAAGTTAAAAGAGAGTATGATGCAGGTGAGTTGAAAAGTGCAGGTAACGATAATAAACGATTATGGCAAGCAATAAATAAAGTCACGGGAAGGTCTATAATCAGGGAGGATCCTTCCAAATTATTGTCACTAGCTCCATCACCCGAGTTGGGAGTTGAATTGGTCAATAATCACTATGCTAATGTTGGGAAAAAGCTAGCTGAAAAAATAATTAATATATGCCCAAAAGAAATTTCGAAAACACGTGTCCCAGTACACTCAATGGTTTTGCTTCCTACGGATGAGCGAGAGGTAAATGAAATAGTGGATTCAATGCGGAGTGATTGCTCGGCAGGCTGGGACAATATTTCGGTCAATGTAATCAAACAAAACAAGCATTTTTTTGTTCCGTCACTTACTCATATATGTAATTTGTCATTGATGACTGGTATATTCCCCAGAACTTTTAAGAAAGCCGTAATACAACCTATTTTTAAGGCAGGAGACAGAAATCTAGTGACGAACTACAGGCCAATAGCTATACTTCCGTCGCTATCGAAGGTTCTCGAAAGAATCATGAACTCTAGATTGACCAGCTATCTAACAATAAATAAAATCATTTCACCTTCACAGTATGGATTTAGGGCTGGAAGATCTACAAGCGACGCGGTTCATGACTTAACAGATCAGATAGCGAGAAGATTAGATAAGAAGCAAAGAGTATTGGGTATCTTTTTAGACCTAGCTAAAGCATTCGATACGATTTCTGTCTCCATCCTGATAGAAAAGATGGAACGCATTGGAATAAGGGGAGACCAATTGGAATTGTTCGCTGACTACCTTCGTGATCGTACACAGAGTGTTAGGATAAATGGATACATAAGTAAAGAATTACCTGTTAATCATGGTGTCCCCCAAGGTAGTGTTATCTCTCCAACTCTATTCCTCATTTACGTTAATGATCTGTGTACGATTAACTTAACTCAGGGTAGTATATATGCATTCGCAGATGACACAGCTCTTATATTTTACTCCGATTCGTGGGAAAATACTTATAAGTACGCTCAACTGGGCTTAGACAAGGTGACAAAGTGGTTAAGGAATAATTACTTAACGCTAAATACAGATAAGACCATGTATATTCCGTTTGCCATTCGGGAGAGCAATCTTCACGCTTCACTTGCATTTCCACTCATTGCCCACAATTGCATTTCCCTCCTGGGTGTGCAGTGTACATGCACACATCTACAAAGATCCTCTACAGTAAAATATCTTGGCATAATATTAGACCAATTCTTGGATTTTCAGCCGCACGTTGAAGCTCTTACAACTAAACTAAGAAAACTTATATATGTATTCAAAAACCTTAGACATGTGGCCGATGAAGGCTTGAGGAAAACTGTTTACATTTCTTTGTGTCAATCCCTAATATGTTACTGTATTACCACTTGGGGTGGTGTCACAAATCTACGCTCCTTGCTGTGGAGAGAGCTCAAGAGCTATTTTAAAGGTGTCGTACTTTTTACCATACCGTTATTCTACAGCTGAATTATACAATAAATGTATGGTGCTGACAGTCCGTCAGCTATACATATTGCATGTCATTATAAAACAACACTCACTACTGACTTACAAAAAACCTACTCTCTCAAAAAAAAGACGAATTGTTACGGTTGATTGTGTCAGTGATTTTCATACGCAATTCATCAACAGATTCTTCTGTTTTATTGGAGGCTATCTTTATAAAAAATTGAACAGGATACTTCATATTTATGCCCTATCTAAATATTTATGCAAAAAGAAAACTAAAGAATGGCTCATGTCCATGGACTATGAGAAGATAGAAAATCTTCTTATTGTACCTAGTTAAATAGCAGCATAATTACTACAAGATCACGTACATACAAGTTCACATGCATATACATACATATACATATAACACGCACATACACATACACAAACATACACAAACACATAAATACACACACACATACTAACCTGACGTTACCAAGATTTTAATTGCGTTCTTGAATAATCAAATTGTATAAATGTGCTGGGGTGTACTGGTGCCTGAAATACAGGATTTCTCCTAGTTTAGGTATCAGTCTCTCACAATAACAATAAAGTAAGTACATGTAGAACGATAATTATGTATCTAAATTGTGGTGAGAAATTAAAATGATTTTTATTATTATTGTCTCTTCTTCACGGGTATCTTCTATTTTTTTTCTTGTGAAGATACCCGGGCTTTTGGCAGGCTTACATGGGGACATATTGGTCCAACACGCAGAGGCCCTTTGAGAATTTTAATCTAATAGGAAATGGGACCCCCACTACAGGCAATCCACGCCCGCCTTATGTAGAAGAACGGTAATGGATCACCTCCAATGGGAGTTAAACTATTGTGAAATGTGCTAACTATGAAATGGGCTATTGTACAGAGGGCAACACCGGTGTGAGAGGCTTGGGGTGTCGAGCGGTGCGGCGCCGGTTTCACCTTCGCGGGACAGGCCCGGAGCGGGCTTCCCCGTAGTTATGCCCTTGAAAATGACACTTCCACCCCCGAGCATATAGCTCTGGCTCCCTCCCTCTGACCGGCCAATTAAGGCAAGCCAGAGTTAAGATTTGCTGCACTCCCGGGAGTAGCACTCTCACTGCTCTCCCGTTAGGCCATTAAATCCTAACCGGTGCAGAAGGGCAACAAAACTCTGAGGAATCGGGACCGATGTGTAGCCACGCACATTCAGCTCGCCACAAGCTGCCCTGCGGATGTGAGCTTTTCAATAACTTTCTGATACATTTTTTTGTTGATATCAGAAAGTGGATGACTCAAAAAGCGAATCTACTATGCCCTCATAGGGTTAGGTTGGTTCATTATTATTATTATTATAGTTCACCGTGAGCCTTTTTGTCCCACGTTACGGGTGGTGACTGTGGTGAGTCAATTTGTACCAATACACCTACTCTTTCAGGTTATTTATTTGATTAATAATATATTTTGACAATATGTTCTCACTCAGTGTTCTGTAAACGACCACTGCGTTAAGCAACTTTCGCTATTTCTGGGTACGGATGGGTGACCGCTTTGTGGTATTTCTATTTACGAACGTTGCCATTCTTCGGAAGGCACGTTAAGTCGTTGGTCCCGGTTGTCAGTAACATTGCGACTTGGAAAATTTCAACAGTAGGTAGCCACAACCTGCGTCTGCTATAAGTATATTTCAATAGGCAATGGGCTCATCACCTATGACGTAGGAAAGGAATGCACACGGTGACCATAGATATCTTAGCTAAAACTTTAGTAAGGATTCTGGCCGCCAAATTTCGACTAAGAGGTGTAGACAAAACCTTCTTGACAAAATATATTTTTTCTTAATTTTGCCGTTTCTAAATTCAAAATGTAACAGGTTTTTAGATAAATAGTTTGGCAAATATACCTACTTGATACAAAGTTACTCAGCTGTCATTACATTAGGTAATGTGAGTCAAATAAGTCACGACTTAATTATTTATAGCTCTGACTGTACAGTTAGCAGGTATTTGAGAAGTTGACACGGTAAGTAAACAGCCATATTTGACGAACTTATCCTAAGCATAAAATCCCTCCTTAAAAGTGGTATAACACCCAAAGAAGCGAGATTACACTCGAACCCCTCAAAGAGGCCGGATAACACCCGAACACTCTCACCCGTGGCGATAGTGAATAGGCAAACTGGTAGGGCTTTACCACGTCGTACGTTTGTGAACCAAATCGAAGGCCAGGTCAAGAGTACCCTTAACCGGCGAGCGTGTATGAAAACATTCATGAAAGTTGAAGAAGTGAAAGTGGTATGTCAAGATTGTAGCACGTGGAAAACCATAGTCTCTGCCTACCTCGATGGGAAACAGGCCTGATAATATGTATGTATGTATGTATGTATTACACCCGAACCCCCCCTTGAAGAGCCTGCGGTAGCAGACAAAGTCTGTCAGGAGCCTTGGAACTGTCCTTCCGAGGGCTCATCCGGGACTCCTGACTATAGACAGATGAAGGGAAGCGTGTGTTTTTAGTTGGTAGGAGTCAGGCATGGCATCCATGAGGATTTCAACATGGAAAAAAAATTAAGCATAAAATCCTGGTTGCATTCAAAATGTTGAGCTTGGAGTCTGAAGAAGTCCACCACTACCAGACTGACTGCTGGTCACATCTCTTACATACATATTGTCACGCATTTATCCAAGAAGGGGTAGGCAGAGGTATACTATACACCCACATTTCACCGTATGCATTCTTGTCCCACGTAACAGAGGGTGAAACCATAACCGTGTTGAAATGGAGAGGCGCAGGCAGTGGCGTCCTGGTGTTGAAATTTTTCAAGCCCCATAAGGCGTTCAACTTGGCTTAACTGCCATTTTACTGGCAACCAGTACCAACGGCTTAACGTGCATTCCGAAGCACGGAAACGCTCCCAAAATGTAAATGTCACAAAGCGGTCACCCATCCAAGGACCACCTATAGCGAAAGTTGCTTAACGCAGTAATCGTTTACAGAACACTGAGTTAGCAGGGTCACAGGCGCTTCACATCTCTTATGTATAGGTAAAGAACTATATATGTTGTGAATATCAGCCAGGTCTGTGCTCCTAAGAATTGTTTGATATGACACAGGGCGTACTTTCTTTCATCGCTTCACTCGCCATAAACAGGTGTTCAACCAAATCCATACTAATAAATAAAGCTGAAGAGTTTGTTTGGTTGAACGCGGTAATCTCAAAAACTACTGGTCGTATTTGAAAAATTATTTTTGTGTTGGATAGCCAATTTATAGAGGAAGGTCAAAGGCTATATATATCATCACGCCACTACCCAGGAGAGTGGAGCAGTAATCTTAAATGTCGACAAATCGGGCAATTTTTTATGCATTTTTGCAGATGTTTTAAGCGACAGGAATAAATAGGTGCGACGGGATTTCGAACTATGCCATGAGCAAAGCCCCCGGGGGACATCTATTTTTTTATTTTACTAATACATTATACCGAGACGTGAATGTTTGAAATAACTAATGAATTAAATGCAGGAAGCGAAAGAAGTACGCATTGATCACGAAGCCTGGCCGTCCTCTCTGACTACCCCATCAGAGATACAACGCGAAATTATACTGCCTTGGCAGCGTAAGCGATAGTGTGTAAGACTTCCGCTGTGAGGTCTCGCGTTCGAATGCCGGGACAGTACAAATATTAGTGTGAACCACAAATGTGTGTATCAGAGTTTAATTATTTCTTATTTACGAGTATAATATGTATGCATTTTGAAATCTAATTGCTGGCGGTTAGAAAAGAGTGGTGCCATGTTTTATTGCCAATTTCTTTTTCAGGATCTACCTGTTGCTTTGCGAATCTTGCAATAAATGTAAATGTAGCAAAAATAATATTGACGTTCATAAGTTTTACTGTGGTTTACTTTGTGATTATGAATAAAGAGATTTCATTTCAATCACTTGTCTTGATCCCTATATTTGCCATACATACATACGGCGCCATCTAGTTCAAAGTAATGAGCTAGATGGCGCTGTCTAGAAATGTTTCCCGCAATATTAATATTAAATTTTTGTTTGTGGTTAGTGTGTAAGTTAATTTTTAAAATGCAAAGTGATGATTAATAAGGTTATGCACGTGTTCGTTCGACCACGTCAAAGTGACACATCTCGTTTCCTGCTAATATTGAGTTTTGCGAGCACTGCATTATCAAATAAAACCGCTATCAGTAATTTTTGTAAACAAGGAAAAATCTTAAAAAACGCCAACGGCATTAGTCATAATGCTAATTTTGCAATGATTTCGGAACTTCACACGAAATTATTAAATTATATTTACTTACACCGACGTTTCGAACGCGTTGAGTACTACGGGCGCTGCTACGCGCTTAAAACGTTTTATCAATTTATCAATCACACCTCTGTCCCCATTAGCAGAGGCTATTTATACGCCTACTTTTATTGAAGGAATTATTGTCCCATGTAATATGTGGTGAGCTCATTGACGTGTTAAAAATTTCATCAGGAGGTAGGCAAAAACCTACGTCCATGGGCGTACCCAGGGGGGAGGCGGGCAGAGGAAGCAGCTGCCAAATTCGGTTCACGTCCTCTACTTTTGTCGATAAAAGTAAAAAAATAATTCTAGATGTTCTTAAAAATATAGATTATGTCGTATAAGATAGACGCGAAAGGCGCAGGAGCATGTGTTGTGGTGTGATTAGGGCCTACCGTCTACGTCCAGCAGTGGAATGCCATAGGCTGTTTTGATTGATTCATGGTCGTCTACATTAAAATTTGTTAGCACTATATGTTATTCTGTCACAAACACGTCCTAAACCGTTCTGACGAAGGCCCTCAGAAGTTACTTTTGAAATAGCTTCATTTACGTGGGGAAATCTTATAGATATCTTAACTTTTAGTTATGATATAATCCCCAAGGATGTTGTGTGTGATGTTTGTACGACGTTTAACGCCAGGCGCCCCGGGTAACTCCTCGGAAGGATGTCCCAGATTTCGTGACAGACTTGGCTACCACCGTGGCCTCGCCTGATGGTTTGATGTTATCCCACTTGCTCAGAGGTTTATTTGGGTGTTATCCCGCTTGTTGAATTATGAGGCGTGCGTGAATTTCTCACGTCAAGACGTCGTCTTGAGCCTGTTTCTGTAAGGATAGCGGGAAGCCCCGTACTTTTAAAATAGTTAATTATTAAAGAAATTTTCTCATCAGTCACGCCTTTATCCCCAATGCGGTGGCGGTGTTGAAATATACAGACGCTGGTTGAATTTTTTTTCCTACTTGGCTAACGACTGCCATGTTACTAGGACCAACGGCTTAACGTACCTTCTGAAGTACGGAAATGCTAGTAAATGGAAATACCACAAAGCGGTCACCCATCCGTAACCAGCCATAGCGACAGTTGCTTAACGCAGTGGTCGTTTAAAAAACACTGAGTTAGTAGGGCTACGAGCGCTTTATGCTCTTAGAAAAATTGAATTTGCCCCCCCCTGGGCCCAGAACCTGGGTACGCCCATGCTTGCGTCTGTCTATTTCGACAGACGCAGGCATGGGCATAGCAACGGCTATCCTTTGTTCTAGGTACGATCAGACGTGGGAGTCATGAGTCTTATTTCTTAACCTACGACCAATCTCAGAGAAAAAAGCCTTAGCTTCGCTCCCCCAAAATGCCATCGTTTCCACAGCCACTGGTACGGCTACATATCGGAAGCGGGACTCCATCCCCGCGTACATTTGCTACTTTTTGTTAGCGGCATCTTTCTTCTTCTTCATGCTTAATATACATTTTATAATTAACGTAACGACAACAATGATTTGAGTCCTTAAAATAATATTGACCTGTAAATGGTAACATAATCGGAACACAACTAATGCGATATTTAATTTATGTACAACGCCATCTATTTAGTGTCGTAGTAGATTACTTCAAATTTACTGGCTTAATTTGTTTAATAAATCGTTTCATTTAGACTGGCGGCGCTGTGAAACTTTCCAAAATACTTATTAAGAAAATAAGTTATAATTAAAGAAATCTTATGCCTATATATCTTTACTAGTTTTTCTAATCCGTAAAAAGGATAGAAAATATTATATACACACTTGGTACACACAGAATAAGAATCAATGTCACTCGCGGACTAAACATTGCGACTGCCCATATTACCCATATATCACGGTGCGAAGTTCATGTATTATATTGTTAAATTATAATGTTTACGTATTATTTTGTTATTATTCTTCTTCTATTTAGCTTACACGACATCACTGTAAGGCACCAACTGAAAACCAACGTTGCGTCATCTGTATGTGGTAACATGTTGAGGTGGAAACCCTTTTGGACACAATATCAGTAGATCATGTTAGTTATTTATGGCCTCTGTGTATGAATATTTTAAATTTGAACTAGAATTCTAGATTTGTAATCCACAGCCGACTGTTTCAAAATAATACCACTTTAATAACTACTCTCGTATATTTACTTTACGATTACTGTCGATAACCTAAATAAACTCCAGCTGAACAATGCCTCTAAATAGGTACTTACTTCTGAGCCTTATCAGAAAATTTATTAAACCATTGCTTGGAAAAAAGTGTCAAGGTCCAAGTTACATACATTTTTGTCCAAAGTAACAGGTGGTGAGCCCATTACCGTGTTTATTACAAGTGCGGCCTGCGGCGACCTGCTGTTAAAATTTCCAAGTTGAAATTTGCCTTCAACTGGTCTTAAATGCTGCCATTTTACTGACAACCGGGGCCAACGGCTTAACGTGTCTTCCGAAGCACAGAAACGCTCGCGAATATAAATGCCACAAAGTGGCCACCCATCCAAAGACTATAGCGAATGTTGCTTATCGCAGTGATTACAGAACACTGAGTTAAAGTGACCACGATATTTTTTCCTTTTTTTTTTCTTCTTAATTAATCTACTGAAGTGGGCATACATCAGACAAAGATACCTGATCGAAAGTGATTTCCGTAGCATATGGACGTTTGCAAATGGTGTCGCCGCTCGCACACTGGTGACCCTATCCTACTATATTATAAACGCGAAAGAAGTTTGTAAGTATGGATGTTTGTTACTCTTTCACGCAAAATCTACTGAATAGATTTTGATAAAACTGTACAATAATATAGCTTTCACATCAGAATAACACATTGACTTACTTTTGTTCCCGGGAACAAGTTCGAAACAGGAACGGGATAACTTCACCACTCGTGCGGAGCCGCGTGCGTCAACTACATACATACATACATACATATTGTCACGCCCCCATCCCCGAAGGGGTAGGCAGAGGCATACTAAACGCCCACATTTCACCGTATGCATTTTTGTCCCACGCAACAGGTGGTGAGCCCATTGCCGCGTTGAAATGGAAAATTTTTAAGCCGCCCATAATGCCTTCAACTTGGCTTAACGACTGCCATTTTATTGGCAACCGGGACCAACGGCTTAGCGTGCCTTTCGAATCACCGAACTGGGTGGGTATAAAGGGCCGAATAAAAATAAAATGTGTCTATTTTAGATGTTAAATTTGGAAGAAATTTTGAACCCATTGCCTTTTTAGTGAGGTGGTAACAAAAACGCTAAAAGGTCTTATGTGCTAGACACTAATTAGCACGACCAATTAAGGTCCTGGTAGTCTCGGACGAGTACTGCCATATTGTATAACACCACAAACGGGGGAGGGAGAGGGTGTTGGTTATATGACTAGGGATTTAATTGCCTACTATTCGTCTCTAATAATAAGTTTAGTCGTATGAAAATGGGTGACGCCCTCTGACACGCTTGGTTGTATGAAATATATATATAGAGTACGCGTCTCTAGTAGAGAGCGTGTAAGTGACATTGATTCCTTGCTCTGTGAGATGGTAGGCAACTGACATGTATGCAATTTTTTCATACAGTTTGACATAAGCTTGGCACGCAGTATCGTTATATCTATCCTCTCTATCAGGCGTGAGCGAGAGGAATAGAGCGAGCAACGTTCCTTTGTGTTGACATCTAATTGTCACTAACATTGACTTTTTTTTTTGACTTTTCAAACGGAGGTCAGTTGTCATTAATAACTGTCACATTTCAAACTTGACACAAGGTATGACGAAAATATTAATACAAGACAAAGAGAACAATGATATCTGTCTTAATATAATTGCAAGGGAACTCCTTCGTTACTAGTTCTACTTAGCTACACGACACTGGCAATAAGTTGCTGCAAAGAGAACAGAAAGCCATAATAAGAATTGAATTGAATTGATTGCAAAGGAAAATTGTCTTTATTGCTTCATGAAGTTCAAATAAACCCCGACCGTAATGGTAGGCCGACCGTCATGTAGGTCACAAAGTAACACTTATGAACGACAAAATATTATTGCTTCTACATTTACATTTACTGCCGGATTCGCAAAGCAATAGGTAGATTAAGAACCTGGCAATAAATCATATGTCAACAAATCGGGCAAATTATCATACATTATTGTCAAAGTGACGTGACGGGATTGAATGGATGCGACGGGGATTCAAAGTATGTCACGGGCGAAACCGCAGGGGCAGCTATAAATATAACTTAGTAAACGATTTTGACTTTAATCAAAATATTTTTTCGTTGTTTGTCATTTCGGACACTGCACGGTGGGAAGCAGTTTTGTGTTTTAGCGAAGTAATGAAACTTTCATTTTCATTTTCTTTATGTAAACGAAAACTGTTTTTTTATACCACTGAGGTGGCAGCCAAGCATACGGCCAACCTGATGGAAAGTGGTCACCGTAGCCTAATATGGACGTTTGCAACACCATAGATGCAGCACTCGCGCTGCCGACCCTGCAGTGGCGATTTGAAAAAAGAGGCCATGAGTCTTATTGCAACCTGACTTTATCTATAGCTGTCTGCGAATCTGGCAGTAAATGTAGAAGCAATAATATTGGCGTTTATAAGAGTTACTTTGTGACCTACATGAATAAAAATATATACCTGTCATTTTAGTTTTTAATAAAGATTTTTTTTTACCCCGATCCACTTTAATTTTCAACGTCAAATTATACCCCCCACCTAATTCTAGTCAGGATTATAGATAATTGCTTACCAACAACGCCCTACGCAATATGTTTATTTATTTTTCCTTTATCACTTAAATCAATCATGACAATGGTTAATCCGGAGATAATTAAAACGTATTAACACGCTTAACATCGGATTAATGGTGTCTAGTTTATTGGAAAGATAAATAAATAATTTATGGTTATGTTCAATATTATTTTATTGAATTTAACAGATTTATGAATTACTTGTTCACGCCCACGCCCGCGTGGTGAAGTTTTCCCGTTCCCGTTTCCCAAAGGAACTTGTTCCCGGGATAAAAAGTAGCCTATGTGTTAATTTGACGTGTAAGCTATATTATTGTAAAGTTTCATCAATATCCGTTCAGTAGATTTTACGTGAAGAGTAACAGACATCCAAACTTCAAACTTTCGCGTTTATAATACTAATAGGATGTTCGACTTGAAAAGTGGATGTTCTGTACAATAATCTCTGTAAGAAAAGTTTTGTGAGAGTTTTGTGCGTAAGTTCCTTAACGCGGCTTACAGGGAGAGCTAATTAGTAGACTTACATATGAAGCCTTACATTTGAAGACCACGTGAGCAAATTGCTCAAAAACGGAAAAGTCTAAAGTACTCGGATACCCAGACGTGCATGCATGAAGCGATTGATGAATCTACAAGAAGCGAAAGAAGTATGTGGATGGTTCGAGAAGCCTGGCGATTTGTCATCTCTGACTACCCCGTCTGGGATACAGTGTGAAGAACGTTATTTAGTTATCGAATTAGTAGAAATCGTCAAGTAACGAAACGTCGAATGTTGTGTGCATGTGTGTATTGAGCCTACTACAGGCAATTTTAAGTTTCTATTTTTTATTTTGTGTAGACACATATTCACTATTTCACTTAAAATTCTTTGGTAGTATAGTTGTCAGTATCCCCGCCGGTCACGCGGGAGACTCGCATTCGATCCCGCGCCGGAGAGATTAATCTACATACATACATACACATTGTCACGCCTTTCTCCCCGAAGGGGTCGGCAGAAGCATATTAAACGCCCACATTTCACCGTATGCATTTTTGTCCCACGTAACATGTGGTGAGCCCATTGCCGTGTTGAAATGGACAGGCGCAGGCTACCTACTGTTGAAATTTTTTAAGCTGCCCATAATGCCTTCAACTTGGCTTAACGACTGCCATTTTATTGGCAACCGGGACCAACGGCTTAACGTGCCTTCCGAAGCACGGAACTGGGGTGGGTCTAAAGGGCCTATTAATTTATAAAAAATGTGTCCATTTTAGGTGTTAAATTTGGAAGAAATTTTGAACCCATTGCCTTTTTAGTGAGGTGGTAACAAAAAGGCTAAAAGGTCTTATGTGCTAGACACTCATTAGCACGACCAATTAAAGTCCTGGTAGTCTCGAACAAAATATATAATAAGAGATTAATCTATACTAATAATATATAAATCGGAAGAGTTTGTTTGTTTGGTTGAACACGCTAATCTCAGGAACAACCGATCGGATTTGAAAAATTCTTTTTGCGTTGGGTAGCCCATTTATCGAGAAAGGCTATAGGTTATATAACATCAAGCTACTATTTAGGAGAGCGGAGTGATAATCATATATGTCAAAAAATCAGGCAAATATTCGTAAATTTTTGTAAGTAAAAGAATATGTCCCAGAATATTTATTTATTTATTAAAAACATAAGCGACGGGAATAAATGGTTGCGACGGGGATTCAAAGTATGTCACGGGCGAAGCTGTGTGGTTAAGCTCTAGTTTTGTTATAAGTGCAAAACACCAAGAAGAGTCAGCTACAAAAGTATATTTTGGCAAACACATTAAGAACCGAAACAATTTTTTTTTTTGGTTGGTACAAACTGGTTGGCACAAGATGGTTACAAAAAAAAAACAATTTAGCTCTCTAGCAAATGCGTCTGGCGACAGAAGATATACTAAATAGGCTCTTAGAAACTCAGGGTCTGCAGCGCGAGTGCTCCACCCCCGGTGTTGCAAATGTCAATAGGCTACGGTGATCACTTTCCATCAGGTGAGCCGTACGCTTGTCTGCCACCTCAGTGGTATAAAAAAAACTCAGTTTGCGCTGAGAGTTACCATAACCCTTTAAAGCTAGGTAATATAATTTTAGTAAATGTAAAAGGAATAATTTTGACGTTCATAAGTGTTTCTTTGTGATCCACATGAAAAAGATATTTTCAGACGTAAGATTCTTGACTAATGCTGTTTTCACAGTACAATGACAAGACTCTTTACAATTCCGAGAATCATTGTTATTTCAAGTAGATGATAGTTATCTATTCGATGTCTACGTACTCGTATCAAAGCTAAAGTGTAATCTATTACGATTGTGATGTTTGTCACAAGCAGCTAGACTTTGTTACCGTGTCCTAGGTACTGGATGTGAAGTGCTATTTAAGTATTTACAAAGAGTATATTTGCTGTCGTTTCTCATATATCTTGTGTATTCCTTTTATTACGACGTATAAGAGGGAGGTCTTCTGGCAGGCGTACATACTGGTCCAACACGCGATGAAACGTTAATAATATTAATTTAAAATGATTTGATTCGTGAATCTACTTCAGACAATCTACACCTATTTGGAAAAGCGATCGACTACTGGTAATAGGAATTAAACTGTAGTAAAGCATGCTAAGTACGAAATGGGCTAATTGTTTTGGGGCTTAAATGGACAGTGAGAGTTGAGCTGTTGAGCAAAGACGGCGTCTGCCATTTAGAAATCACGTAAGTAAATTATTGGCAGACAGTGACTTGCCTACTTACTAGACGGGCCCCTACTAGACGGACCTTTAGTCTATGGTGACGTTGCAACGTGCATGTTAAATGATTGAGGGCAGCAGATTGCGTCGTGTGAAGCGGCGCCTATTTCAGAATGCCTTAAGGGGAATCTGGCCTTTGGTCCGCGGCCCATATAACACGGGATAGGAATAGTAGTGAAACAATAGGCCGATATGTGGACTAGAATACCATATGAAAAAAGTATCGTAGATAAATCAACCCATTGGTATTTTATATCATTTAATGGTCAAAAAGCTCGGCAATATAACACATAAGTATCAAAATATAAATTCTTTTAGTAATTCACAATTAACGTTTAATTATTATATTTTGTGTATTTCATGAATCCAGATACACTATGAACAACTAGGTCGACAGGACACACCTGTTATTACATGTCAGACCCTGGGCTGGATTTCTTGTAGTTATGGCCTTAATATTTACACTTCCACTCCTGAGCATTTTAGGGCCGTATTCCAGAACGTTTCTCAACTCTCAATCGACGCTTGAGGCTAGTTTTTGCCTTATAAAAACTACTATCATGTGTTTCTTGATTATTGATGAACGTTCTGGAATACGGCCCTTATTCTGGCTTCCTAGTCCTTGGAGTAGCACAATGCTGTTCAACTAGACCGTACTTATTTATAGCCTGCTGGTTGTGAACACAAAAACTTTTAATAATCTGTTTATCCTGTAGAGTGTTGTTTGACGGCACTTGGTGAAACTTGCTACACATCTTGAATTAAAACACTTGTACTGTTCCCCTTATTTACTTTTGAAACCTGACGGAAGGTTGCCACATTCTTTATGCATCTCGAATATCATTGAGTACAATATGTTTTAATAATCGCCGCAGGCTGCCTTGCGGTCCAGTGCTTTTCTTTTTTTCATGAAACTTGTGATTCATATCTATGTATTTGTATTTGTGTGTCTGTGGTGTGACTAAAAAAGCAAATCAACTATGAAATGATATCGACTGTTGTCTCAGTGATTGTTATGGTTTTATTGACAAACGTTTTATAAGCTTAAAGTGACGAAGCAGAGTAAATACAGTGAAGAAGTCATGTTAAAGAGGAAGATAATTGAACTTATTTATCTAAATGATGTAATCAGATGCTGCGTGGTAGTACCTACACTACAGTCGAAGATTTTCTGACTCAAATAATCCTGTCCAATAGTTTATTAACTTCGTGACACGTGGACACGCTGCACAGTTCTGATAGTGAGTTTAAATCGTCTTTTAAAAATATTAATTTTGTAAGCAATAAAATGATATATATGCTGAACAAAAAAGGTGAGTGATAGGCTTCTATACAGATTAACAAAATTGAAGTGTCTGTTTAATTGTGTGAAAAGTCTGTTGTAATTCCAAATTAACAGTTTTTCAGAAAATGCATAGTATATTTGACTAGCTGAACCACACAGTTTCACCCGTGACTTACTTCGAATTCCCGTCGCACTTATAAAACCCCGTTGTTTATAAAATACACAGTAATCTATGAAAATTTGCCCGATTTATTGACATTTATGATAACTGCTCCGCTCTTCTGGGTAGTGTAGTATGATATATAGCCTTCCTCGCCAAATGGACACAAAAATATTTTTTTGAATTCGGTCTGTTGGTTCCTGCGAGTAGCGCGTTCAACCAACCAAACAAACAAATTCTTTAGCTAAATATATATTAGTAAAGATGTAGATTTTATATAAAAACATCTATTTTTAAAATTTTAACTGTTTGTTTGATAAAATCAGCTTTGAAACAGAACTGATTTTAACAAGACACTTTCACTGGCAGATAGCTGATGTTATGAGGAGAAATTTGGGCTAAATTTTAATGTCCTGGGAACGGGAACCGCGTTGCGTTAACCGCTAGTCGTGAATAAATGTTTAAATAATAGGAAAAATTGAAATAAATCTCAAATCAACAGAAAAAATTAAACGCACACTGTAGAAAATGACAAATCTATGAAGTTAATCATGATTGGGAAATCAGGTTGGATCATTCGCCAGTTAGTTTGCTTATCGGAGCGCCTCTATTGAACCAGCAACTGTAGGGCCTAGCGGCAAGGAAGTTGTGATGCAAAGAAGGAGGATATGATATTTGCCGGCTGCTTCAGAGATCTGTATCGAGTAGGTATGACGCGATACCTTTTCACAGGTATTTTATTAGATTATCGGTTTTTTTTGGACATTAATTATTATCTATCAAGAAGTTTCCGATATCTTATTTTCCGATATCTTATTTTTTACCCCAATAAATCGATTATCTGTCAGAAACTTTGATTGCACTGCGAAAACGTCGCTTATTTTCTTAAGAAGGAGTAAATGTACCAACTTGACCAACAATGCAATTGAGGCGGTAATGAAAATTTGCTTGATCTGTTGACATTCATGATTACTGGTCCGCTCTCCTGGGTACTGGCGTGAAGACATATATCCTCGATAAATGGGCTATACAACATAATTTTTTGAAGATATACATCTTTTGGCGCGTTAGGGATAAATTATGAGAGTATTTTTTTACGATGCGCGCGCACACCGTCATGAAAAACCGACACCATGAAGTTTCATGGTGTGGTGTCGGTTTTCGTTTTCCGTTTTAGTAACCTACTAAAAAGGGGTTCTTGTCTCAGTGAAATTGATGAATATAATTGTTTTTTTTTTTAATTTTTGGCATGTCAAAATGGCGTCGTCCGCCTGAAAGTAAGCAAAGACGACGACCCGTGATTGAGGGCCCCTATCTCAACCCGCAGGGCTCCGATAGCGACCCTCAACTTGACGGCCCAGATATATGCCTTGCCGCGCTTCTCTTAAAGGACCCAGGATTGTAAGAGGAGGGAAACACGTGCGCCGGCAGAGAGTACCATGCTATTATGGTGCGATATAAGAAAGACCTACACAATCTTTCCGTTCTGAATAATTGACAACCAGTCTTATCGTCGTTAGATTTGATATTATCACGTGGAATCATGAAATAGTCAGTTGCCTACTTCCGTCGACCATTCTATCTAAATACAGCCTTTTCTTTTAGATGCCATGATGCAGCATGGAGAGCCGGAATTGCTCTAAAATCACCACATTGAAGCTCTAAACAGAACTCTTTCTCCATCTTAATGTATTCCTAATTGCATCCAAACCCTACCTGCGGGCCGAGTCTGCTATTTTAATCGTGTGGAAATCGTCCGCTCAATAGAAAGTCACCGGTAAAATTTTGACAGCTTTTCGTGGTCTTCTATTACAATCGTTCTCCAATAGACTTCTATCGGTCGGCCGATAGAATTCACTAACACTTAGTTCACTTAACACTAGCCATGACATTTTTGATAGTCTACTAACATTTTGAGAGCTAAAATCAGCGATTCTGGTTCTTTTCTACTGCTTGTCAATAGTAAACTCGGCCCCGGATTTGAAGACTATGTAACACTTTTACTTGGCAGCTTTAAAAAGTTCCCGTTTGGTCTTCATTTTCGGTGTTGTTTGGAGCGTCTACCGTCAGATATCCCAACCCCGTAAGGGCGCCTGCATTGCTGCCGCTTCCGCTAATAAGCACCGCTAGCAGGTCCTTTGGGCCCCGGAGATCTTTATGAGGCCCCTTACACCCAAGTTCTAAGTTAGAAGCTCTTGTGGTCCCGCTACCTTAGTGTTCTTTAACGATCTCTGCGTTAGCATCTTTCGCAATTACTGGTCCTTGGATGGGTGACCACTTTGTGGCATTTATATTTGCGAGCGTTTCCATGCTTCGGAAGGCCGTTTAGCCGTTGGTCCTGGTTGTCAGTAAAATGGCAGTTGTTAAGCCAAGTGGAAGGCCTTATGGGCGGCTTGAAAAATATCAACAGCAGGTCGCCACAGCCTGTGCCTGTCCTTTGCAACATGGGAATAGGCTCACCACCTGTAACGTGGGACAAAAGATGCATTCGGTAAAATAGTATGTCTCTGCCTACTCCTTTAGGGATAAAGGCGTGACGTGTATTTATGTCTAAGTTCAAATTCTGAGAAAAACATCTGTGATCAATTTCTTCTGCAGTTTTCAATTTATAATTTGACTGTTTTAAGTCTCACAAATGTTGACGGTATCTAATCGTTATCTACAAGATAAGGCTGTGACACACAAGTTCTGTCTTGTCACTTGTCAGTATACCATAGACATTCTTATAGTCACGTACTAGATATAAGACCTTTTTGAAAATCAGTGCAAGTGTATGCCGAAAGTGTAAACTACACAGAAAGAACGGTTGAGAGGCAATTGTGAATGAGATAGGGAAAGTTAAGGTGAGATATGATTAATTTTCTAGTGTTATTCTGTTCGTTTGTTAATTGTGTGTGCTCATTTAGTTGTGTTTATGAAGTTTATTTTTGTATACTTAGAAACTATGTTTGACATAGTCGTTTTAGATGATGAATGTGCAATGATATATAAAAAAATATGTGTGGGTACAAGAGTACACAGGTAAGAAGTGAAACTTCTTTATGACATTTTATTACGGCTATAAAATTTCTCTTATACATCGATTAAGAAGTTTCACTTATAATAAAGAAGTTTCACTTCGAAACAACATGGTGCGTAACCGAAAACGTAACGATTTTTTACAGCTATAAAATTTCTTTTGAACGTTGATATTGAAGTTTCATTTCAAAAGGCGCTTTTCAGTTCTTTCTGTTATCGATGTAACTTTCTTAGATTTATGTGAGAGAGTCTACTGGAAGACCCTTCCATCCAACATCGTGATTCATCCATCAATTACGCCTTTTCCCCGAAGGGGTGGCAGAGTATATTATACACCCATATTTAACTTTGCGAATTTTTGTCCCATGTAACATTGCCGTGTTGATATGACCGTGGTTTCAGAGATTGACATAGTTCTTAAAATACTACTCATAAAGCCTCCATATTTCGAACGTAAATCCGCTAAATTCAGGATTTTCTTTAATAGTACTTACTTATATTATTCACGCCGTTTTCCTCGAAATGGTAGACAGAAACGTGCTATAGTGCACATTTCACCTCTTGCATTTTGTCTCACGTGTCGTATCGTATACTCGTAGATGTTGTGAGTGATAAGTTTTGACTATAATAAATTATGTTATTTGTTAATTAACTAACTAACTATCTTCACGCTGTATCCCTGACGGGGTAGTCAGTATGCATACTTCTTTCGCTTCTTCGAGATTCATCAATCGCTTCATACACGCACGTCTGGGTATCCGAGTACTTTTGACCTTTCCGTTTTTGAGCAATGGCCTACCCTGACTCCTTCTACCCTCTAGTTTTGAACAACATATATTCTTCGTCAATCGTTCCTCACTCATTCGTTGGACGTGTCCAAACCAACGGAGCACGCCCTTTTCCAGCTTAACGCTGACACTTTCATTCAGAAACAAACAAAACAACCCTGCACCATTGGGTATCACTTCGTTACGTCGTTGGTCGGCCAAAGTTACGCCGCACAATTTTCAAAGTGATCGCATCTCCACAGCATTCAATTTACTTTCATGCATCTGCTGACATACCCAGGTTTTACTACCGTAAAGCAAAGTTGGCACTAGCACTGCGTTATGAATCGCCATTCGTGCTTCTTTTACGATGCTTTGTCGCTTTACTAACTGGGACAAAGCACCGTTAACTTTGTTTCCGGCAGCTACTCGCCGTTCTACATCCGCATCACATCTTCCATCCGCGCTAAACATACTTCCTAAATACACAATTTCATTCACTTGCTCTAGACGTTCCTGGTTTACCCTAATCTCGCATTTAGTTCTTACGTCACCTCTTTCAAATACTAGAACCTTAGTTTTACTTGCATTCAAGCGAATACCCTTACTTTCACACTCCTCTATCATATAAGTGACTATTGCTTGAAGGTCGGCTTCTGATGAGGCCATGAGCACCGCATCATCAGCGTACAGCAGACAGTTTACTGTAAAGTCACCCAAATTCACACCCATATTAAAATCTTTCAACTTCTGCAGGCAACTGTCCAGATACACTATGAACAGCCAGGCGGACAGGACACATCCCTGCTTGACGCCTGTACAGACATCAAAAAGAGGTGACACATCCCCCCCTACTCGCACGCAAGCCTTACAGTCCCTATAAAGCGACTGTATTGCCCGCAGTAGCGAGCCGTCCACACCATATCCGGGCAGCAAGCGTTTCTCTTACAACGCTATCAAATGCTTTCTCTAGATCCACAAAAGCGCAGAAAACGTTCTGGCTAACAGCCAGAAACTTTTCCGCGATCATGTTATTTGTTAGAACTTTATTACCAAGATGGGACGCTATCTAATAAGTATATCAGTCTGTTGTTGAAATGTTCAAGCCGTTCATATTTGCCTAATAGTCAAAGATCCCTGGTTCATTACTGCACTTGATTATAACCAAGCTCATTTTCCGTGAGTAGCTTCATTTTGATGAGACGCCCAACAATTTTGTTATCTAATTGTGGAAGTTAACAGAGGAAGCAAGAATGAAATATGTCGATCTGATGATTCTAAAGTATTTTGTGGTGGGATACCTCATACGCAGTAAGCTGTAGTAGCAAAATACAGAAACCCAAGCGCCAAATTTTCAACGAACATTCATAATTACAAACCTTCGCGTTTATAATATTAGTAGGACTAGACTTCTTTACTCACACATAGATTAATAGAATAATAAGTCTATTTTAATCATCTATCGCAAAAAAAAAATGCGCATTGTTTTGCTTTTTATAGTTTTTAAATTTGTATTCAGAGCGTTTTTCGCTCTTTCGGCCGACCGATAGAAGTCTAATTGGAGTACGATTGTAATAAGTAGAAGACTACGAAATACTGTCAAAATTGTACCGGTGGCTTTCTATTGAGAGACGATTTCATTTTATCACCCCCAAAAATAATGGAAGAGAGATTTTTCGATTTCTATGGTCATTCTATGGTCTTATTCTGGAATGGATACAGAATTATCACTACTCAGTTCACCTTACGCATTTTTGTCCCACGTAACAGGTGGTGAACCTAAAATGACAAGTGCAGGTTGTAGAGACTGCTATAGAAATTTTTCAAGCCGCCCTTCAAATTAGCTCAGCAACTGCCATGTTACTGGTAACCGGGACCAACAGCGTGTCATCCGAAGCACGATCATCTTGATAAAATAAATTAAATACTGTTAAGATAATTTAAAAGTTATATAGAATGAGTAATTCATTTAAGTCCACATTTTTATTGTCTACTAGTTTACTTCCGCGGCTTCGCCTGCGTAGAGAAGTTTTCCCGTTCCCGTTTTCGCGTCCCACAGGAACTTGTTCCCGGGATAAAAAGTAGCCTATGTCCTTCTCCTGGCTCTAAGCTACCTCCCCACCAATTTTAAGCCAAATCGGTACAGCCGTTGTTGAGTAATAAATAGTGTAACTAACACGACTTGCTTTTATATAAATAGATTTGCTTACAGTGAAATAAATGATTGTCACACACAAATGTGTCAATTTATACTCCAATATGCTACTTGTGTGTCAAAAATACAAGCTCTTATCAGCTATAGATAAGTACCTACGCAAAACTAAATGTTATTAGGCAAGTCACGAGAAATCTGTAGTGAAAAATGTAGACCCGTATTATTTACTTGGGGACGCCCCGCAGTTACATCTATGTAATGCCCGTTCCCATGGAACTACGTGGAAAAAATGTAGCCTAAGTTACTCTTTATAATATCAGCTATCTGTCAGTGAAAATCCCATTAAAATCGATTCAGTCGTTTCTGAGATTAACTGGAACAAATAAACAGACAGAAAAGAAATGTTTTTTTTTATGTAAGTACGGTATATACTATTGTCAAAATTTGTTAAATATTAGAACCAGAAACTGACACTTAAATTTATTTATCAGTATAGATTCAGAATCTACAATGCTATTCTATTCTATATGTAACAATTCACTTTTATTTAATTGGGACAAATCCCACCCGCATTCCTATTACTGTGACTCCTGTAAACCAGGATCTACAGCAATGACCAAGCCCACAAAAGTTACACCGAGCCCGATCTCGGTGAAGTCTCAGGAGAAGTTAGCATATCTTGGAACCCTCAACGAAATTATTCAAAAGATAATTTAAGGAAGTTGGAAAAACGAACGTAACGCCTCTCCCTTCCCTCCCCCCTCCTTTGCAAAGCGGGAGACTTGAAAAGTTAGGTGTAAATCCTTATAGAAATAGGGAAGCACCACGGTAATAGTAGATTTAGTATGGGTCCTATGTGAGCTTTGTTTGATTCCAGTAATATGTATGACAGAAACGTTTAAAAGCACGAAAATTCACCCTTGATGCTACGAGATCCGCATAATAAACTACTACCTATGTTACATGTAAACTACTTGCATATTATATCGCTCGTTTCGATAAATGCTACACTCCCAAAGTATGATGAGCGGTCTGATCATAACACTTGAAACGACTAGGTACATAGGTCGTACGCAAGTGAAATAGTAATTATAATAACTGGACAATTTATTGCGCGTCAGATTTGCCCAAAGAGGGTTCCGTTAAAAATTGCATATTTGCTTTTTAACTTTCAAAAATTTTCCATAACATTTTTTACGTTAACATTTTAGTTTGATATTTTCACAGCTTCAAAAGACCATAGACTTGAGTGAGTATTTAGTTTTAATTTCAACTCGATACCTCCACGCGTTAGCGAGATTAAGGGTCTTTTGACGGACAAACAGACGGACGGACGTACAACAAAGAGATCCTGTTCTATTTTTTTTCCTTTTTAAGGTACGGAACTCTAATTCTAATTCATTTCCACACAATTTAAACACTTCACTCGTTTTCATTCAGGTCGGTCTAATGCTTGTATGCTCCTTTTACCTAAGTACATACAAACATATTGTCACATGAAGGGGTAGGCAGAGGCATACTATACGCCCACATTTCACTAAATGCATTTTTTTTGTCCCACGTAACAGGACTTGAGCCCATTACGATGTTGAAATAAACAGACGCAGGTTGTGGCTACCTGCTGTTGATTTTTTTCAAGACACCCATAAGGCCTTCAACTTGACTTAACGAAGCCATACTACTGGCAACCGGGACCAACGGCTTAAAACGCTCGCAAATGTAAATGCCACAAAGTGGTCACCCATCCGTGACCAGCCATTGCTTAACGCAGTGATCGTTTACAGAACACTGAGTCCGCGGGACCACGCTTCATTCGTTTGTGATATTAATAATTTCATTTAAAATCATTACAAGTCAAACATTATTCCTGATCAAATACATATTAGATTCACAATTTGAATGAAAAAATTTTTATATTCTACAGCATGTCACGTCCGTCGCTGATGTTCCACTGGGTGGGCAATATAATAAGGAGTGTTGTCCTTGAATATTACTTATCGATTTAATTGCCACAATAATCTTAGTGGTATTGTTAGATAACAAGTTTCATTATGATACCATTGCAATACAGACAATCGCAATGTATAAAATTTACACTATGCAAGTTTCTGATATTTAATATTACCAATGAACGGAGCTGGATTAGAAGGCGCCTCGTAACCCGCTGCCTCAATCCTACTAATATTATAAACGCGAAAGTTTGTAAGTATTGATGGATGTTTGTTACTCTTTCACGCAAAATGTACTGTATGGATTTTAATGAAACTGAACAATAATTTGGCTTACACGTCAGAATAACACATAGGCTACTGTTTATCCCGGGAACAAGTTCCTGTGGGAAACGGGAATGGGAAAACTTCACCACGCGTGAACTAGTGTTCTATAAACGATCACAGTTATCTAACGCTACGGTTGATAATGGTAATGGCGATAATTAGTTGCATTGCCATCTACGAGTGTTTTCGTATTTCAGATAGCTATAAGAAATAAGTATGGTAGATAAGGCTTAGAGCGACTTCAAAATTTTTTTTATTCCTGTAGATATTGTTCCTGTAGATTTTAAAACGGAATTAACTAACTAACTAACTAACTATCTTCACGCTGTATCCCTGACGGGGTAGTCAGAGAGGACAGATCGCCAGGCTTCGCGATCCATGCATACTTCTTTCGCTTCGTCGAGATTCATCAATCGCTTCATACACGCACGTCTGGGTATCCGAGTACTTTTGACCTTTCCGTTTTTGAGCAATCTGCTCACGTGGTCTTCATATGTAAGTCTCGGCCTTCCCTGACTCCTTCTACCCTCTACTTTTGAACAATATATATTCTTCGTTAATCGTTCCTCACTCATTCGTTGGACGTGTCCAAACAAACGGAGCACGCCCTTTTCCAGCTTAACGCTGACACTTTCATTCAAACCTGCCATATTGCGTATCACTTCGTTACGTATTCGGTCGGCCAAGGTAACGCCGCACAATTTTCGAAGTGATCGCATCTCCACAGCATTCAATTTACTTTCATGTATCTGCTGACATACCCAGGTTTCACTACCGTAAAGCAAAGTTGGCAAAAATAAAACGGAATTGATGTGCATTATTCCATTGAAAAAAGGAAAACACTGTTCTATATCTAGGGTTACCATTTAAATAGTGACGCCCATATTATTTTATACTTTTTTTAACCACGTTGTAAATTTCTCGTAGAGTTGATGACCGAAGGGGCTGCAAGGTTTTTGAGTGATGACTGAGGTCTGAAAGATTAGCAGTCTTATTAATGTCGTGAGTTACTGTTTTATAAGGGCTACTTAACACTAGCAGTTGTGGTGATCTTTTCGGCAGGCCTAAGCCAGGGTGACAATTTACAGAAGGTTTTGTTTGGTAGGTCAGACAGTTATCGCTTCCAAGGATGCCGAAATATTGGCAAGTAATAACTGGTCTTCGCTAATAATGAAGAGAAATAAACCTGGGGCTTCGGATACCTACACTTGGCAATACTATCAATAGACTCCTAGAATAGGTCATTTGGCGGGAAGAGTGACAAGTGCGGACGCTTGCTTTATATTATTTTCTAAAACTAGTGCATTTATCTTGTTTTATGTGCGGGAGTGGTGGTTTCTTGGACATAAAAGTTGTGTTAACGTGCTATAGTGAAAGACAATGATATATATGCAGTGAAATGCTTTTTTCTCTCTTGCCGCGAAACGTCCACTGACAACCTTAGTATAAGAATCACCATTATGCTGAGGGCAAGGACCAGGACGTAGCCTGAGGACACGACATCGACTGGACAGGACTAATTAGAAGATAAGATTGAAGAAATATGATATAAAAAATAAGATTTGGCTAAAAGGTCGTAGAAACCAGGCCATTAAATAATTATTAAAAAAAAAACTCCTAGAATAGGTAACGAGTTTATTGTTGTTATGAACCAGACGTCAGAACGGAAGAGTCAAAATTACTCGGATACCCAGACGTGCATGTATGAAGCGATTAATGAATCTACAGGAAGCAAAAGAAGTATGCATTGATCGCGATGCCTGGCGATCTGTCCTCTCTGACTACCCCTTTAGGGTTACAGCTTGAAGATAGTTAAGTTAAGTTATGAACCAGACGTCGGATAACAGAACGACACTGCTTGCCTTTTGCTAGTATAGGGAAAGTGGAAGGATGCAGGAGATTGTTAATGAAAAAGTTATTTTCTAATTTCCTTCTTTTCAGGTACCAGTTCTTCAGATGCTCGTATAGCCAAACAACTCCAAGATGATGTTAGCAGGAGCGATCACCAGCACTTTGGCACCGCGATTTAAGGTGCAACTAAAGTCCCGGAAAGCAGCCATAGAGAACTTCGCATTTAAATTACATTACCAAATGACTGTGACCATACTCCTGGCGTTTGTGATCCTCGTATGCGCCAGAGAGTACTTCGGTGACCATATAAAGTGTATATCAGATCAAGGAGTGCCTGATAATGTCATACAGACGTACTGCTTCTTCATGGCGACGTTTACTATCGTAAGTTTTATTGTGGAAACAGATTAAAGGATAAGAAACATCGAATCGTTTTCCAAACGAATTGCGGTAACTTTCAAAGCTACTAATTCTTGGCGCGGAATTGAAATATGTGAAAAATTGCCCCTCCAACACTTTTATAACCAACAAACAAACAATAAGCTATATTTAATCAAACGTAAATAAAGTCTTCCTCGAACTTTTTCGGCATGAGCAATGCCAAAATCTAGTAATTTGAATCTTGCTTGTTACGTCAAGTTCGTTTTCATGTCAAAATTATAAGTCTTCTTCAATTATAGTACGTTCATTGTATATTCAAAACACTCAGTCAATTTTTTCTTGTAGATAGCAGCGTATTCATGTATAGGTTTGTTCAAAGTTCCCATTAACGTGGTAGAAGCGTTAATGGGAGATAATTCAGTGGAATTTGCGCGGCAAGATGTAAAATAGCATTTCACTGCGATATATCACTGTCTTTCACTATAGCACGTTTACACAACTTTTATGTCCAAGAAACTACCATTATTACACATAAAACAATGTTAATGCACTAGTTTTGAAAAATAATATATAGCAAGTGTCTAACATTTGAGATGTTCCCGTGCAATATCCAACCCTTTCTAAAGGGTTCGTAAAATGTAACATGTCTACTGCAACGTCTACCATATTATGGAGAACATCAAAAGGCTTTATGCGTGTTCAGAAACAGCCGAAATGTGCCGTCCTCTATTTAATAGCTATATAATTTTAGGGCATATGTTTTTCTAAGTGATGGTGTATCTACGTATGATTTTTATTTTATATTTTTCTAATACGTCCCAATATCATGTAGTTCGAACACTTTTAAATCGAATGTCATTGCATATAGAAATATGGGCTATAATCTACAATATCTAATCTAATCTCTTTCGTAGCTTATCAATCGTAGCAATAAGTCCGGTTGTTTGAAATCAACCATCGCAATATACCTACCTATAACCTTTTTTTTTTGTGTTCGCACCTGCATTATTCAAGGTCAAAAAGGCAACTGAGTTTTAAAATTGACAGAAAAGAGTGCAAAAATAAGTGTGATACTAAATTTTTATTAAATAATGATTAAACAATGAAATAATAATTACATGGTTATTAACAAATTAAAATTTAACATTTTTACAGAAAACAATACAAAAAGAAGGGGGCGGGTGGTGGGAATTATTACAAGACTGACAATGATGCCCCGACTAGGTGTCGAAGAATTCCTCCCCATCAAAATCAACCGTAAGGTTCCCATAAGGCTGGCCGCATTGCCACGTTGTATGGCAATGCTTATTCTCTGAGCGAGAAAGAGGCCAGCCCTATGGTCACGAGAAGAATCGACCAGTCGCTTTGCGATATCACTATACAGTGAACGAGCACTTGGGCCCCACGAGCCCAGTGTCTCGACTCCAAACGGCTCAAAAATATAATTACCTATTAAATTATTATATTTGCGCCGCTTGAGAGTCTCGGCGGATGCAGCAGCAGCACAAGCACAACTCGCCGTGCTATGAAGATGAGAAGGAGCCAGGGTGTCAACACAAGTTGCATCCCAAACTAATGGCTTTCCCATCTTCCATGGCACCAATGACATACCGTCTGGCCTCTTGCCATCGTCACGCGCCAAACCATTAGGTTCTAGAACGGCTGGAACACCGGCGGTGACAAGAGCCCGACGGATAATGTCATTAAGGTATGCATGACGTGACCTGCGACCTGCACTGCTGCTGCATGAGAGACCGTGATGCCCAAGGCTGTCGACTACTTCACCACATTGACAGCAATGCGGAGAAACGCAGGGAGCACCTAAACGAAGACAGACAGCAATTCTGAATGTAGTGTCGTCCAACATAGTACCTATGTTGGGCGATGGAAGAGCCTGAAGCCAAACACCTGACTCCCATTCTCCCACAGCCAATAGGCGAGCACGTTCTGCAACATTCGAACACGTGTTCAATAAATTTTTTCTAACCTCGTTGCAGAGCGGCCTATCCCACTGCCTCTGGGAGCACGGGTTGGTCGGTAAAACAGTATCTGGGCACTTAAGTTTCCAAACATTTATGGCTTCAATCTTGCCTGGCACTTCAGAATTGACCAGTGTAGGAATTAAAATTTTCCTGGTCAATTCATCAGTGCCGTGTACTGAAGACAAAAATGCAGGTAAACTTATATCAGAGATGTTACGAACACCGAGGCCGCCCCAGCGTATTGGTAAAGACGCTTGGAGCCACGCTCGGTCGTCCAAATCTGCATTCAAAATTTTGGAAAGCGTGGTATGAATAATTTTGTCCATATTTTCCAAAAGGGTCGGATGTTTAAAAAATTGAGATGAGCGAAGGGCATGAGTTAATTTTGGGACGAAAAGACAATACCGAATAATTGTAAAGGCCGATTGTATATTTATTTGAAGGAGTCGATCCGAAACTTCACAAAAATTTTTGATCTTTTCCTCAATGAAAGATTCATAGGCATCTTCTAGAACGGGAGACCCTTGGAGGCGTAGAGAACAATTCTGAAGGATTTTCAAATTTGGAGCCAAAACATTGAATTTTGAAATAGTAGAAACACTATCAATATAGTCATTTAGAAAAATTTCACACTTTGAAGGATTCAGATCCAAACCAATTAATTTAAATTTATCTTTTATCAATGCCAAATCTCTGAAAACTGTGTCTACATCTCCTCCTAGAGTGCCGTCATCTAAATACCAGACGTTAAATTTGGAATTTAGCTGGCTAATTATTGGGTGTATTGATAAGCTGAAAATGAGTGGCCCGAGAGGGTCACCTTGTTGACAACCCACTGCAGAATCTAAAATATTTTCCTTATACATTAATTTTGATGGGTTTCTGTAGCACTGCCAAAGAAAATTAAAAATTTTGGGTGTTTCCAATTTGGCTTGTGTCAACAAAGTGTCCCTGTTTACTGAATTAAAGGCATTCTTCAAGTCAACTTTAAGAATGACCTCTCCTTTCCCGCAGCCAAGGTAAGTAGACAGGGCATGTATGGCAGCTTCACAACCCCCTTTTGATCCAAAACCGAGCTGTATGGGTTGGAATTTGCCAGACAGTTCTTCCTTATAAAACTGACAGCAAATTTTGGCTACCATACGCCTGAAAGTACATCCCACGGCAATGGGACGAATTCCACCCTCCTTCTTGCGAAGAGCACACAGATTGGCACCATAAAGGATGTCGATGATGCCTTCGTCCACATTGCCGGACAACATAAGGTTAGCCAAACCTGTTAGCTCCTTCAAGAGTGCCTCGCCGGCCTCCCCAGCGGCCGGACCCAATAGGTCCTTTAAATGTTGTGGAGTCAAACCATCAAGGCCACCAGCAGAACCACTACGGAAGGAGTTAACAGCTGTCAGAACTTCCTTGGCTGAAACAATCAAAAAGTCAGATTCAGAATTTGGAGGATCGGGAAAGGACAAGTCATCTATTGGCGCAGGATGCTTGCTCCTCAGATCAGCAAGAGTATCTGGAGAGCAAGGCGCCACCACGTCGCTACTAAATAATAACCTGGATGCTCCTCTTATGTCACCTTCTCTTAATTTAGATTCTACATAATGATAAATGGAATTCTTATGGAAGGGTGTGAATTTGGGGTCAAATAAACGCGACGAATTACAGTTTTCTTTAATTTGGCTAGTCAAAGATTTATTGGTTGTCTGATTTTTAGAAATATGTAGAATCCTATAAGAAAAGGTAAGTAGTTGCTCCCAAGCAAAAGTAGAATTCTCCCGTACTACAAGGCCAATACAGTGGGCTAGGTTTTGTGCCACTGCAGGTCTTGCAGCACGAGGAATCCTTTTTAAAACCGGAACAGAATTTTTATATTTAGAAATAGTTTGCCAAAAAGAAATTTTTATCTGCTGGGCCTCAAACGTTGATATGTTCGAAAGTACATTTTGGGATTTATGTACCTTCCCAAAATGTACTTTCAAACCTCGCTGACCCTTAAAAAAACGAGCTTGGGAACAATTAGGACAGCGAACCAAGCAATTTAGAGACGAGGTTGGTTGACTACTTACATTCAAAATGCCACCATCACCGCAGTCTTGCAACATATATGGATAAACTTAAAACTTACACGTATAAATCAATAAAAAAATAAAATAATAAAAAATACACCACAAATACACTTATTGTTTGTAACGTCACGTGTAGTTGTTACCGTGGGATACGGATAATGCAGCCTCTTACAAACTGTTGCCGCTGATAAACTCTCCAAGAACAGACGGCGCTTTCCGCATCAGTTTGTCAGTGGTGTGTTCAAGAGTGGTGGGATATATTGCGCTAAACATTTTCATGGCCCCGTGGAAATGACTGTACTCTATGCTCTCAGGCTGGAACTGCGAAACATGTACTCCTCCTGTCCGGTGCTGCTGTGTAACTTTGCGTTTTTCAAAACTTTTACAACACCATCAATGTTGTTATTTCCTAAAGCAGCTTTTCTTTAGCAGGGTAAAGATAGTTTCCATTCTTTTTGTAACCATTGATATAAAATAATGATTTTATATTTAATAAAAAAAAAAAAATTTTTAAAAATTTAAAAAATAAATAAAAATTTTTTTAAAAAAATATTTTTTTTTAAAATAAAATTTAAATAAATAAAATAAAAAATAAAAATAAATAAAAAAAAATCTAAATTTAAAAATTAATAATTAATAATTAATTATTTTAATTTATCTAAATTTTTTTATTTACTTAGTGTGATTATTTAAAATGGAATAAAATAAAGTTTCCAAACCAATTTCCACAAATGTTGGTTTCGGAGTTTAGGTATTTTCTATTTATAATATGTATGTATTTAGAAATATATAAGTATATTAGTTGTCTAAAACCTGTACCTGGGATCCCATAGTCTCATAGTATAAGGTCCCTTAGTTTGGGCTAGAAAGTGTCCCACAATATTAAAAAAAAATTTTTTTTTCGATATTTATGCCGTAATTAGGATAGTTCTACCGATCACATTTCATTTCGCTGCAATGCCGCCGCCGATATAAACGTTCCCGATTCGCCAATTCCCGTTGCATTATCGTTAAATCACATATAACGGTATTGCATATAATTAAATATAAATATTGTGGGCCACTTTTCACACAACGCCATCTAGCCCAAAGTAAGGTAATATTAGCTTGTGTTATGGGATCTAGATAACTGATAAACTTACTTATATATTTCTAAATACATACATATTACACTCACATTCTGTTAATGATCACTGCGTTAAGCATCTCTCACTATGGCTGTTCCTTAGATGGGTTCCTCGAAAGACACGTGAAGCTTTTGGTCTAGGTTGTCAATCGGTAACAAGTCAGTCTTTAAGTCAAGTTAGGTTGTCAGTCGGTAACAAGTCAGTCTTTAAGTCAAATTAGGTTAGTTATCTAGGTTGTCAGTGGATAACAAGTCAGTCTTTAAGTCAAGTTAGGTTAGTTATCTAGGTTGTCAGTCGGTAACAAGTCAGTCTTTAAGTCAAGTTAGGTTAGTTACCTAGGTTGTCAGTCGGTAACAAGTCACTCTTTAAGGCTTGAAACATTTGGACAGCAGGTCGCCACAATCTGCTCCTGTACAACAAAGCAATGGCCTGTTATGTTGGACAAAAATGTACCTAAGGGCGATATTCCCTTGAACCATCTTTACCGCTAGTATTGTAGGTATGTCAAATGTTGATTTTATCGGTAGTATATTATTGCTATATTTGTTAAAACTATCTTATCTGGGCTCTCAAGAATCTATAGTGGCTTTGCGGCAGGATTAACCATTTGCGGCATGGTTGGTAGCGGTTTCTTTATAAATGCCGAATTATTTAACATGACATGTATTGTCCTAATTTGATCGAAGCTCTGTATCTGTCTATGGTACCACAGATAAAGTAATAATCTTTCCTATCTATAGACAAAAAACAAAGTCTTGTTATTACACTGTATATAACTCAGGAACGGGTGGGCCGATTTTTATGATCCTTACTTTGTTGAATTAGTCTCTAACCCAAATAGCAACATACATAAAAAAAAAAAAAAATATAAGAAACACGGTATTGTTTTCATACATTTTACCTGTTTCTATAAAGGAACATGACAGGGAACCTGATTCTAAAACGGTGCAAAGCTCACCTAGGCCACTCATCATCATCCGAGCGTCTGTCCCAGTTGCGTCTCGCGACGCCCGGCGTGCGCTTTCCTACATTTTCTCCTCCACTTCGAACGGTCTTCGGCATACCCTGTAGTGAGACCATTGGCACGCATGTCATCCCTTACGACGTCAAGCCAGCATTTCTTGGGTCTTCCCCTCTTACCGGGACCCGGCGGGGCTGACATGGCCAGACATTTGTTACCTACGTAGCCCGGCGGTTGCCGCAAGTCGTGACCATACCAACGAAGGCGACACTCTTGCAACTTGTCTGCAATGTCACGGACGTGAAGGCTGCCGCGGATGCGAGAGTTTCTCACGCGGTCCATCCGCGTGACCCCACACATCCACCGCAGCATCTTAATTTCCGGGACACGCAGCTCCTGCTTGTGTCGCTCCAATATCGGCCACGTCTCACTGCCATGTAAAAGGACAGGTCTAATAATGGTTTTGTAGACCTGTCCCTTCAACCGGATCGGCATTTTAGGGTCACTAATGACACCAGTCAACTCTCGCCATTTGGCCCACGCGGCAGCAATGCGTGTCACTGGACGTGTGAAAAACAGATCCCAGGTATTTAACCTGGTCCGTGCGCTCGACCAAATCGCCGCCTATGCGGACGATGTGGGATCTGTCGAGTTAAGTGCCAAGTACTCGGTCTTCGCCACATTTAGTTTCAGACCGCCGTTCTCAAGCGTCTCCTTCCACGCCTTTACACGTCCCCTGTCCGCGTCTGCCAGCGCAATATCGTCAGCATACATGAGCAACCATGGAGGCTGCTCATGCGGGTTTCTGATGCTGTCCGACAATTCGTCTAATATTACACTGAACAGAAGCGGACTAAGGACCGAACCCCGGTGTACCCCGACGGTGATGGGGAAGGGTTTCGTGTCGCCAACAGCAGTCCGAACCATTGAATCGGAGTCACAGTACATGTGTCAATATAGACCTCTGGAATCCCTTTGCCGCAGTGCCCAGCAGATCATCGCACGAGGAACACAGTCATCGCACGAGGAACACAGTCGAAGGCCTTCTGCATGTCTAGAAACAAACTCCTGGGACCTAGTTTCATTAAGCAGCCACCATCTGATGCGGCGCTGGCACCGCTCGATGCGTTTGCCTTTGGGCTTCACGCAGAGGTCCATGACAAGGAGACGGTGTTGTGCAGTAAGACTCTCTCCGGGTATTACCTTGCAGTTGGCCACCTTGTCGATGCCGTGTCGCCTAGTGAGTAGGAAATTGATCTGAGTTTTACGCCTCCCGCTCTTGTAGGTGATGAGATGTTCGGATTTCTTTTTGAAATACGTGTTCATAATGGCCAGATCGGCAGCCGCACACGTTCTGAGGATAGTTTCTCCTTCAGCGTTGCGGGTGCCGTATCCAAAACCACCATGAACACGCTCAAACTCCTCACACCTTTCACCCACATGACCGTTTAGGTCGCCGCCCAAAACGATTCCCTGTGACAACGGAATGCTCCGAAGCACTCCCTCGAGTTGACCCCAAAACGACATCTTATCGTCGTCGCTACAACCGGCCTGTGGCGCATAGGCTCTTATCAGGTGGGTAATAATCCCATCGATAAGCACCTTCACGATTATAAGCCAGTCGCTACAGCGTTTCACGTCCAAGATGCCACTCTGCAGCCCCTCGGAGAGCACCACGGCCACCCCGTTCTCCCCACCAGGCGCACCCGTGTAATACAGCTTGTAGCCGTTCTGCAAGGGCCGGGCTCTGTTGCCCTTCCACCGAGTCTCCTGCAGGAACGCCACGTCCACCCTCCGCCTGGAGAGTACTTCGGCCAACTCTACCGCACGCCCAGACAGCGTGCCAATGTTCCAAGATGCGAAGCAGATACGGGTTGGGGCTAACTTCTTTAGCCGTGCTGGCCCGACACACGGCAGCCGTAGCCCACTTGCCACAGGAGTCGGGCGGGGCTCCTGCGCGCCGTTTTGCGGCGGCGCCCTATCCCTAGCAGTATTCCTTTTCTGACTGTTCATTTTTTTTTTGTTTCGGCGGGTGGCTTTTATGTTAGCGACGCCCTCAGACCTCCCAACCCCAGAGGGGAAAGCCAACGCCAGAGCCTCGTCCGTTAATCAGCAGGTGCACGCACTAGCACGGGAGGATGTCTTGGGCCCCGAAGATCTTGGTGGGGCCCCTTACACCCTTACCTAGGCCACTAGTAGGATATATTTTTTTATACCACAGAGGTGGCAGACAAGCATACGGCCCACCTGATGGAAAGTGGTCATCGTAGCCTATGGACGTTTGCAACACCAGAGGTGTAGCACTCGCACTGCCGACCCTAAAATAAAGCCGACATACTCGTATATCCCTGGCTACAGTAAATTTTCCAATAATTTTTGAAAATCTTCCATTACAGGAATCATGTGAGTCACAAAATGAAATAATTTGATTTTAATCGCATAAATCGCACCGAACTGAGGCGAATGATTTAGATAAGAAAAATTCACGACAAACCTTCTACGGGAAAAGACCCGAAATTGATTCAATTACAGTCCTATAGAAAATGAATTAAGCTTCAATGGCTTATAATCTTCTTATTTCTTTACACAGGTCCGTCACTACAATGAAAGTCTTCTGGAAGCCGGTTTCCTACCTCACCCTGGTGTGGGCCCCATGTCAGATTCAGATGAGACCCTTCACCATACATATTACCAGTGGGTGCCGTTCGTCCTCTTCATACAGGCTATCTGCTTCTATGTTCCACATTATATCTGGAAGAAAAAGGAAGGTGAGTTTCTGTCATATTTTATTTATCTATCACGCCTTGTCCCCGAAGGAGTGGCAGAGGCATACATGTGTATTCCTGTCCCACGTAATAGGTGGTGAGCCCATTGCTGTGTTGAAATAGACAGACGCAGGTTGTGGCTACCTGTTGTTGAATTTTACAAGCCGCCCATAAGGCTTTCAACTTGACTTAACGACTGTCTTGTTTCTGGCAACCGGGACCAACGTGGTCACCTATCCGAGGACTAGCCACAGTTAAAGTTGCGTAGCTCAGTGATCGTGTACAGAACACTGAGTCCGCGGGGCCACGAGCGCTTCTTATGTCATATTGACTTGCATTTACTACCAATATTTCGTTCGCATTATAAGTATGACCACCAGGTGTTTTACGAGTTGCTGTCTATTCGTCACAAGATTTCGGTCAAAACGTGAAATACCTGGAAAGTGATTTTCTTGTTTCATCACAAAATCTACTGCAACTCCAATAGTTTCCATTACTCTGAGACACAGGACTTACGACTAGACTCTCTAAGACTAAGCAATTTTAAATAGGTAGGTACATACATACATACATTATTACGAGTATAATATTGCGCTAATAAACTATACGCCCACATTTCACAGTATGCATTTTTGTTCCACGTAACAGGTGGTAAGCCCATTGTCGTGTTTAAAATGGACAGGCGCAGGTTGTGGCTACCCATTGGTAAAATTTTTCAAGGCCTTCAACTTGGCTTAGCGGTTGCCATTTTACTGGCAACCGGGACCAACGGTTTAACGTGCCTTCCGAAGCACGGAAACGCTCGCAAATGTAAATGCCAAAGCGGTCTCCCATCCAAGGACCAGCTATAGCTAAAGTTGCTTAGCACAGTGATCGTTTACAGAAAACTGAGTTAGTGGTGCCACAAGCGCTTTAATTTTAAATACAACACAAATAGTTAACAACCGGAATGAATGAAATGAACGAGGCTGTATGGGCAGAAGATCATTGCCTACTCCAGATTAAGCTGAAATTAACTAAATAAATAAATAATAAATAAATAAATATTGTGGGGACAACTCACACAACGCCATCTGATTCCAAACTAACCAGAGTGTGTACTATGGTAACCAGATAACTGATAAACACACTTATATTTTTTCTAAATACATACATATTATAGATAAATAACACCCAGACATAGAATAAACCATCGTGCTTATCACAAAAAGTTTTTCCTGGGTCGGATACTTTTTTTTAATAATTATTTAATGGCCTGGTTTCTAAGACCTTTTAGCCAAATCTTATTTTTTATATCATATTTCTTCAATCTTATCTTCTAATTAGTCCTGTCAAGTCGATGTCGTGTCCTCAGGCTACGTCCTGGTCCTTGCCCTCAGTATAATGGTGATTCTTATACTAAGGTTGTCAGTGGACGTTTCGCGACTAGAGAGAAAATAGCATTTCACTGCATATATATCATTGTCTTTCACTATAGCACGTTAACACAACTTTTATGTCCAAGAAACCACCACTCCCGCACATAAAACAAGATAAATGCACTAGTTTTAGAAAATAATATAAACCAAGCGTCCGCACTTGCCACTCTTCCCGCCAAATGTCCAGTCGGATACACTCCCACCGCGCCACAGAGGCAGTCGAAATCAAATATTTTTGAATGCTTTGCAAACCTTGGAAAAATACCAATGTATAGAATGCATGTCAACCCTACTCACTTCACTGCTATTCTGAATCCTATATAATCTTCGATGGTAAAAACGTCTGGGCACTGTTTACTGATTAAAATGTACTTACAACATACATTTCCGTTTAATTTATTGCTCTTGATAAAACGTTTTTTACCTATGGACACACCTGGTTAACGTAACCATTCCAGCATTAAAATACTTTAAGCCTTCTTTTAATCGGTACAGATTAATAAATAAATTTACTTAATTACACATTTGAGTCCTGTTTCAAGTAAAATCGTTAAGAATAAGCCGCAATATTATTTATTGTATGTCTTACAAGGCTTATGGCGTTATTATCAAGACCTGATAGTTACTGAGCCTAAACTATATTTTTTTTTATTAAAATTTTAAGAGGTGTTTTTACTGGGTATCCTAGAAACCCCGCACTTAATTCGCAACGGCAAAAAGAGTTGAATGTCGACAATTAACATATCCACACAGAATTGTAATCAAACTTATTCACTTAAGAGTTAAATTTTTATTACAAAGGGTTGTTAATGACAGTTTAACCAATAATACAATATATACTATCACTCCTTTATCGTCGAGAGGGTAGGCAGAGGTGTATTATACACCCACGCTTTGTTAGTCCTCGTCCTACGTTTTAGGCGACAAGCTTATTACCGTTACCGGGCCACTTTACATAATACAGGAAATAAATTTTGAATCGATTGTGTAATCAGAACCAAAATTCTAATAGTCTGGATGGACGCTAAATGAATTAAGAAATTTTGAAATACCTGTTTAAATAAAAAAAAATATCCATCACGCCTTATCCCTGAAGGGGTGGCAGAGGCATATTATATGCCCATTTTTCACCGTGTGGATTCCTGTCCCATGTAATAGGTGGTGAGCCCATTGCCGTGTTGAAATAGACAGATGCAGGTTGTGGCTACCTGCTGTTGAAACTTTTCAAGCCGCCCATTTTAAGTTTAAATATTTAAGAAAATAAATAGATCGTTGATTTTTGTAAGACATAAAATGATGAAAAGTTATGAAATAGTAAAAAAAAACACTTATTTTTTTGATTCCCATTTATTTGTAAAGTATTTAGTGCTTGATCCAACTTTCGGCTTGGCCCTTGAATATATTGCATCACAATATAAACTAGTGTTCATTTCAATACTTTTTTGTACAGGTGGAAGAATCAAGGCGTTAGTGGATGGGCTTCAGTACGCAACCCTGGCTCTGGATAATGATGACATGAAGGTCGCCGGCATGGATGTACCGTCTAAGGCGACTATAGACAATAGAATCAACATTATACGTAGAGATATTATTTTGAGGTATGTTCATCTTCTTTATTTTAGACTACCTGTATACATTCCAAGACCACTTTTATTTCGGACTTTAGTAATCGGAGAGAAGGATTCAGGGGAACTAGCTAATTACAACTAATGACTGCCTCTGTGGCGCGGTGGGAGTGCATCCGACTGCTACGCAAGAGGTCGTGGGTTCGATTCCCACCCAGGATTAAACTTTGTGTGATGAGCACGATGGTTTATTCTGTGTCTGGGTGTAATTTATCTATAATATATAGTATTTAGAAATATATAAGTATGTTTATCAGTTATCTAGATCGCATAACACAAGCTAATATTAGCTTACTTTGGGCTAGATGGCGCTGTGTGAAAAGTGTCCCAGAATATTTATATTTATATATTTAATGCTACACCGTTTTATGTCGGATTTGAGGACTAGGGGTGCCGTAAGTCTTTAAAAAGTTCCCATGGCACCCACGAAATATACCCCTGTGGGTACCATTGGAAATTCGGAATGAAATTATATTCAATACATACTATCTTCACACTGTATCCTTGACGGGGTAGTCAAATACAATCACACACTCTCATGCCACACACCTTACGGCCCCCTACACTCTTCCTAATCTCCACCACCCACTCGTAACCTAACTCCTACCACATATACCTCTGGCACCACCACCGCTGAGAAAAGTCCGAGAGCATCCATTAGCCCGACTTATCTCAGATTATATTTCCCACACCCCTCTAACAAACAAATAAAAAAAAATAAAAAAAACCGAGAGAACTGATAGCCAGGTTTCACGATCCATATATTTTTCTTTCGCTTCCTACAGATTTATTTGTCTATCACGCCTTATCCCCGAAGGGGTGGCAGAGGCATACATATTATAAGCCCACTTTTCACCATGAGTATTCCTGTCCCACGTAATAGGTGGTGAGCCCATTGCCGTGTTTAAATAGAGAGACGCACGTTGTGGCTACCTGCTGTTGAATTTTTTTAGTCGCCCATTAGACCTTCAACTTGACGTAACAACTGCCATATTACTGGCAACCGGGACCAACGGCTTAACGTGCCTACCGAAGCACGGAGACGCTCATTAATGTAAATGCCACAAAGTGGTCACCCATCCAAGGACCAGTCATAGTGAAAGTTGCGTAACACAGTGATTGTTTACAGAACACTGAGACCGTGGGGCCACGAGCGCTTACTACAGATTCATTAATCATAATCTAAATAGAATCTTAAAAACATTTTTTGACGTGTTGTAGGTAATGTATATTTATTTAAGTTTAGACAGTTGTTTTGTTTTATGTTTAGTGTAAGATATATATGCTTTTAATTTTATTTGTATGTATTTGTTAGATTTAATGTCTACCTATTGTCAAATTAAATAATAAAAACATTGACTTAAACTAACTTTTATTGCCAGGCTAAAAATAAGTCGAACGTGGTCGGTGTGGCTGGTTTCCATGGAGATATTGAACCTTCTCCACGTAATGTTTCAAATCTGGCTGATCAACAAGTTCCTGAACGGGGCTTTTATCGGCCTTGGTCCCAGGCTCCTGAACTACAGCGATTGGTCGCACACAATCAACGATCCACTCGAGACGGTATTCCCGAAGGTAAGGACAGGATCTTGAATATTTTCGAGGCGGGGCAAAAACTAAAAAATATCGCCCCGCCCATCTATATTTTTACTTTTATCATCATCATAATGTCGGCCTTCAGACGGCCACTGATGGACATGGCCTCGCGGAAAGCCTACTCTTTTAGCGCTACTCTTTCTGTGTTTATCCTATTCATATCTACATATACGTGTAGGACAATTATATTAAATTGCTGTTAGTAGAGCATGGGATACGGTCTGAAATAAAACGAGTTGGCACAACAGAGCTTGGAAGATCCTGTCTGACGAAACTGACAACAGCGAGAGGCAAAAAAGTAACCTCTAGATTCGAGATTCTCGAGTAAATCGAGAATTTTTCCAGAGTTTTTTTTTACCTATATGCATTACGGACAAAAATCCACGGAACCCAGTGATGATGACCACAGAGTCCTATTAACGCGCCACTACACCGACGACATCTCGGATGTCGATCAGGCCAGCTCAAGGCGGCTCACGAACTACTTGAAAACAATGAACCCAACAAAGTCCATACTTGCCAGGGGATTTATTATGACTGAGCTCCCAGCTCGAGCTCGGGCTCGGGCGGGTGGTAGTCCGGTCCTCAGAGAGCTGGCGAACTTATTTATTTCAATCATTCGGCAGGGACAAACACCCAAAGCGTAGGGCGGGAGTGCGGTGGCTCTGTTATTCAAAAAAGGTGATAAAAGCTTACTGAAGAACCATAGACCCATCTCACTTCTGAGATACATTTACAAGTTGTTCTAGAATGTAGTCACAAATCGCCTCTTCGGGAAAACTCGACGAGTTTCAGCCAAAGAAACAGGTCGGGTTTTGAAAAGGTTAAGCACCGTGGACCACATCCATACTGTTCGGCAGATTGTACAAAATACAATAGAGTACAATCAACCTATGTGTCTGGAGACTACGAGAAAACTTTCGATTCAGGCGAAACCTGAGTCGTTCTGGATGCTCTACAGTGATTTCGTATTGATTAACAATATATCAAGGTGTTGACGTGCTTGTACGACCCCGCTACCATGACAGTCCAAACTCCAAGACCGAAACAACCAAATCAACCCCATTGAGCTGCGTAGACGGGTGAGACAGGGCAATGTTATATCCTACGCACTTGAAATGTGTCTTTAAGACGCTGGACTAGAAGGGATGGGGCGCGTCCATGCCCTCAAAGTTGCACAAGGAGCGATGGAGCTGTTGAGCGAGCTATGTCTTTGAGAAATAAACTCCAAAACGAGAATGATACTTGTGACTTGAAGATATCCAGATTGTACGAACACGTGCTTAGGCAGTCGGTTCCAATCATTAGCTGTACGCATAATGAAGGTGGATGAAAAGTGCCTTAATTTGGTTTGTCACAATTTTTGAGTAATATTATCTTAAGTCACTGGATGTCGCCATGACTTTCAATCAGGCGGCGGTGTCATTTTGGCATATATAAAAAGAAAAATTACGAGTGCCGACAGAAGTGAAAACTTAATTTGTTTATCTAGACGTGTTAGCGGTCTGCTATGTGTACAGTACATGCATATATGCACACACTATAGCTGCGTCTCGTAACGGTGTCGCGAGTCCAGAGATTTTATCACTTAAATAAATAAATTTAAATCATAAATGAAGGTTCATATAACTGGTGAAATGTGTATGTTTGTTTACCCCATCGGGTATTAGGCGTGGCTATATAATTATGTCAGGTAAAATAAATTATCAATATTGTTCTAGGTAACAAAATGCCTCTTCCATAAATACGGTCCGAGCGGTTCAATCCAACAGCACGATGCTCTCTGTGTGATGGCACTGAACATCATACACGAGAAGATATACAGCATCCTGTGGTTCTGGCTACTCTTCTTGTTCATTGCGTCTATACTTGGTGAGTATCTACCACTCACACACTAAAAGGTTTTAAATTCAGTGTTTACATGATAACGCTGTATAAGCAAATATCGCGGTGGGATCAAAAGAACACTCTTGGTCCGACGTGCCGAGCCGTTTACAATTAAACTTTACAAGCACGTTGAGCATGATGGGGCCACACACGAATGTACACGTATGCCACTTCTACGATTATATGCCACTGTTACGATTTCTTTGATCTCACCTTTGCTTTTCGATTCCGGGTTTCCGGTTCCCGGATTCAGTTAAGTCCGTGATCCGGATGATGTTGTCTGAGCTAGTAAGCACACTCTCTCATCTGATATATATAATCTACTGTCATGTTAACTGTGATCACAGTACATAAATAGACAGTAAATAAACTTTATACAAAGCGAAACGGCTTAAACAGACATACGCATCATAGGCCACAGAAGCGGACATAGCAGTGCTGACCTGCGATTGCTCGATAGTATAGTTATATCAGCATAGTTATTGGTAGGGTATTTGGTACACAAGGTAATACATATCGAGAGTAACGATCCTAACTTTAATCTAAAAATATAACTATTATTGTGCCAGTACCATTTATCTCCGACAAGAATCACAACTCTATAGAATCTTTAGATTTTATAAGTCTATAGAATTTCATATTATTATCATTCATTTTTTGTCATAGCTGTAATATGGCGCGGAGCATCTTACGTTATGTACCGCCGGTCACTTCGGTTCAACCAAGTCCTATTCAACAAGGTGAGCTCCGGGAAGTTCGACCCTTACAACGTCATCAGGGTCGTCAACGGATGCCAGTTCGGCGACTGGCTGTTCCTTTACTACCTGGCGAAGAATATGGACGGCATTGTCTTCCAGTAAGTTGGAGATCTAGAAAATTTACAGCTGTAGAATGCGAAGGGAGGCTACTAAGAGATCACAAGGCTCCCGCCAATCAAACTTACAAGCTATCTTACGTGCCAAATGGACAAGATTGTGGTGCAGGTATTCATATAAGTTAGGAGGTATAGCGGCAGTAATTGCTTACGCATCAAAGCGGACTTAGCACAGCTAAGCGTTGTCATAGAATGTTATTAGGACTTGGCACTATTATCAAGCGCTGAAGCGCTCATAAGTGTTTACTGCTTTAAACATCTTACGATACGTTTACAATCCTAAGATGGGTGAACTTATGTGGCATTTTCATTAACGAAAGTTTCCACACTTTGTACCCTCGGCAACCAATTACCGTTTAGGGTGACTTTCGTCTAAGTGTTAACATGTCTATGTATTATATGTCTCGTGCACATCTAGCATCCCAAAAAGAGCCTCATATTGGAGCATTCCGTTATCCAGGTTGCCGTGAATAGCCCTTAGGCCTATGCTGCGACCCCGTTGGGAAGAAGGCTGAACACCACGGGGTTTAGTAGGTAGGACGGCCCCAAAAGGCTAGGAGTCCCACACACCGTTCTTGCTGACCCTGCAATGCAATAGGAATAACGGCGCGTAAGCATTGCCCGCGTGATAAAAAACTATCATTATGTCTGATTATTGTATTGCTTTGGTAGCCGATAAGCCGGGCGATTGAAAAAAAAGCCGCATCCTGCTCCTGTCCATTTTAAACATGGCAATAGGCTCAACACCTATTGCGTGAGATAAATTACAACTGATGAAAAGAGGGCGCATAGTGTGACTCTGTTTAACCCGGGAAAGCGTCGTAACTTTACATATGCTATACAGATCAGAATTTTATCTAATTTCAGTCAACAAAGAAAGACTTTGCTTTAGGTACTTATCAAAGCCGGTGGCGTGGCGTAAAACCTACACGCACACCTGTCAATGAAGTGGGTTAGCACCCGAATCCTCTCCAAAAAACTGCGATAACACCCGAACCCCCGAAGACTAAGTCGCGTATGCGGGTGAAGTCTGTCACAAGGCCTGAAGTTATCCTTCCAAGGACTCGTAGCCTTAGGCAGAAGGAGGCGTACCGTAGTGGCTTTAGTCGGTAGAATCCGGCATAGCCTCCATCAGGTTTTCATTCAGGATTCAAATATAAAATGTACTTCTCATAAATTGGAGGCTACCGCCAAAGACGCTTAATGGTATCGACCCCAAGATTTATGAAAAATAAATTGATTGTAAACAATGTACATGAAAAGCAAATTATCATAGAAGTGTCATTGACTAATCATATGCACGGAATTTGGTACAATGGGGTGAATAACAGATAAAACTATTATATGTATAACGTAAACAGAAAGAATAATGGAACAAACAAATAAACATTCTTCCTATAAGTCATCCGCATCAGACAGACAGTCTGCGATAAAGTTCAAATTTCTGGGCCGTCAAGATGAGGGTCGGTTGAGATAGCGGCCCCAATCACGGGTTTTCGTCTTTGCTTACCATCAGGCGGGCGACGCCAATTTAACGTGCCAAATATAAAAAAAAATGGTTTTAATTCTATCACAAATTTTTTTTTTTTTATCATTGCAGGCAATTATTCGTTAAACTTGCGGAAGAGCTTCAGGCAAGTGAGGTGCCTGATATTTCCAATGGCAACACTGAAAGTGACAGGCCCGGAGATCCAGTCCTCATAGGAAAAATAGACTATGACGATGAAACATTACCACTTAAAGATAAAAAATCATCATAGGAGAAGATTGTTACTCTAGAAGAAAAATTATGGCCAGAATTTTACCAACGCCATTTCTAAATAGAAAATTGTGTATTTGTATGAATATGATGTATGGATGTGTGAAAAGTGAATTATAATGAGCTATATTTTGATCGAATATGTTTGCATTTAACATTATTTAAATTAACATATCTTTAACAAATTAAAATTTAACATATTTACAGAAAACAATACAAAAAGAAGGGGGCGGGTGGTGGGAATTATTACAAGACTGACAATGATGCCCCGACTAGGTGTCGAAGAATTCCTCCCCATCAAAATTAACCGGTAATGTTCCCATAAGGCTGGCCGCATTGCCACGTTGTATGGCAATGCTTATTCTCTGAGCGAGAAAGAGGCCAGCGCTTTGCGATATCACTATACAGCGAACGAGCACTTGGGCCCCACGAGCCCAGTGTCTCGACTCAAACGGCTCAAAAATATAATTACCTATTAAATTATTATATTTGCGCCGCTTGAGAGTCTCGGCGGATGCAGCAGCAGCACAAGCGCAACCCGCCGAAGAAGATGAGAAGGAGCCAGGGTGTCAATACAATTTGCATCCTAAACTAAAGGCTTTCCCATCTTCCATGGCACCAATGACCTACCGTCCGGCCTCTTGCCATCGTCACGCGCCAAACCATTAGTTTCTAGAACGGCTGGAACACCGGCGGTGACAAGAGCCCGACGGATAATGTCATTATGGTATGCATGACGTGACCTGCGACCTGCACTCCTGCTACATGAGAGACCGTGATGCCCAAGGCTGTCGACTACTTCACCACATTGACAGCAATGCGGAGAAACGCAGGGAGCACCTAAACGAAGACAGACAGCAATTCTGAATGTAGTGTCGTCCAACATAGTACCTATGTTTGGCGACGGAAGAGCCTGAAGCCAAACACCTGACTCCCATTCTCCCACAGCCAATAGGCGAGCACGTTCTGCAACATTCGAACACGTGTTCAATAAATGTTTTCTAACCACGTTGCAGAGCGGCCTATCCCACTGCCTCTGGGAGCATGGGTTGGTCGACAAAACAGTATCTGGGCACTTAAGTTTCCAAACATTTATGGCTTCAATCTTGCCTGGCACTTCAGAATTGACCAGTGTAGGAATTAAAAAAATCCTGGTCAATTCATCAGTGCCGTGTACTGAAGACAAAAATGCAGTTAAACTTATATCAGAAATGTTACGAACACCGAGACCGCCCCAGCATATCGGTAACGACGCTTGGAGCCACGCTCGGTCGTCAAAATCTGCATTCAAAATTTTGGAAAGCGTGGTATGAATAATTTTGTCCATATTTTCCAAAAGGGTCGGATGTTTAATAAATTGAGATGAGCGAGGGGCATGAGTTAATACCGAATAATTGTAAAGGCCGATTGTATATTAATTTGAAGGAGTCGATCCGAAACTTCACAAAAATTTTTGATCTTTTCCTCAATGAAAGATTCATAGGCATCTTCAAGAATGGGAGACCCTAGGAGGCGTAGAGAACATTTCTGAAGGATTTTCAAATTTGGAGCCAAAACATTGAATTTTGAAATAGTAGAAACACTATCAATATTGTCATTTAGAAAAATTTCACACTTTGAAGGATTCAGATCCAAACCAATTTATTTAAATTTATTTTTTATCAATGCCTAATCTTTAAAAACTGTGTCTACATCTCCTCCTAGAGTGCCGTCATTTAAATACCAGACGTTAAATTTGGAATTTAGCTGGCTAATTATTGGGTGTATTGATAACCTGAAAATGAGTGGCCCAAGAGGGTCACCTTGTTGACAACCCACTGCAGAATCTAAAATTAACAATAGAAGTAACAATGGATACATCAAAACAGGGTGCAATATTAATTCATTTTCGATTGAAACTGTAGGTGTGTTACTTAGATATGTCACTGCAGTTCCTGATTTTAGAATTATTAGTTTTTTTTTTTAATTTATTTAAAACGACAAGTCTTCCTATATTTTCCATGTTCAGATATGATTATTCCTGTCACGGTCGCCAAATTAATGTCGCCAAGGGATAAATGGCAAGTGATACAACTATAAAAAATATTAATTGTAATGCCATATTGCATATTGTTGCTCAATATACGTAACTAAAAAAGTGTCAATTATTATATTTAAGTAGACAAAATTTAGTAATTTAAATTATTAGATATTTTTATAGACAACTGCCAAATTAATGACAGTATTTTATTTGTAAATATTGAATTTAGTGATAATGTAAGTGCAATATAACAATGTAATATAATTTGTCTAGTCCTTTTACGTGTTGAATATGTTTAAGGTATGTTTAATAAAAAAATCCTTTTTCATTTAGAGTAGTTTTACTGCTAAGATAAAGGCCCTAAACCGATTTAACGTTCTTAAGACTTCCATCTCCGTCGCACCAACCATCTACCATGTTAAGAGAGATAGGTACTTAAATAACATCATTATCATCATCTGTCTGTCCCAGTTGCGTGTCGCGAAGCTCGGGGTCCGGATTTCCTACTATTTCTCCACCATTTCGCACGGTCGTCGGCATCCCTTGTATTGAGACCATAGGCACATCATGTCTTAGGTACTCAAATAATGCTTTAAGCTTATCGAGTTTGTAAATTCAATTAGCGATATTAAAAATATACAGTAAAGGCTTTTTAATAATTCATCTACATATTGGTGTTTGTTGTAATATTATTTCGTGTAAAGTCCCGAGTGGCATATAAAAATAAAATCTGAAGTTTGTTTGTTTGTTTGGTTGAAGGCGCTAATCTCAGGAACAACTAACTAACTATTTACGCTATATGCCTGACGGAGTAGTCAAAGAGGACAGATCGCCAAGCTTCGCGATTCATGCATACTTCTTTCGCTTCTTGCAGATTCATAAACCGCTTCATACATGCACGTCTGGGTATCCGAGTACTTTTGAATTTTCCGTTTTTAAGCAACCTATTAACGTGGTTTTCATTAAGTCTCGCCTACCCTGATAAAAATATAAGAAAATTACAATAATAATTTGGTTACAATTTTGTTTTTGTGTTGGATAGCCCATTTATCGATTAAGGCTATAGGCTATATATGATGGATCTCAAGCACCCTCACCTGCTAGTGAGATGAGCTGAGCACATCTGCTGACCAACGAACGAAGCCAAGACGCAGGCGCCCATATGGGGTCCAGCAGCCAAATAAACCCAGGTTCAACAAAGTAGGGTTTAGGTTAACTGGGAATACACTAAGCTGAACAGGAAGAAGAAGCTATAGGTTATATATTATCTCGCTACTACCTACAATCCTAATACATCATAGGCTTCCTCTGAAAATCAGCGCTACCCATCGCATCCGTTCGTTGGTCAGCACATGCTGAGAGGAGACTAAATTTTGCTCGCTTGTGGCGTGCATCTGGAACGAGATCAATTTTGCATTTTATATTCTTTTTTTGTTGTTTGTTTTATATACCTACCTTTCCTTATTTTTTGTTGTTTATCGTCGTAAGTTTTTGAAGCCTGTGTACTACGCCACACTCGTGATGAAGAATTAAACGCACTTCATTCATTCATTCATTCTTACAAGAGAGTGAGAAGCAGTCATTATAAATGTAAACAAATCCGGCAAATTTTCATACATTATTGTAAATCGACGGGATATAATGGGTGCGTCATGTGTGTAGTCACGAAGTATGACACGGGTAAAGCCGCAGACCCAGCTAGAAATAATAGATCACTTTTGTGATTATTTCGAACTAAAAACAAAATGTAAATCAATCAAGCTTTTATCCCGGAAGCTTTTATCAGAAGCATATATATATTATACGCCCACATTTCACCGTGCGCATTTTTGTCCCACGTAACGAGCCCATTGCCGCGTTGAAACTGACAAGCTCTTGGTTGTGGCTACGTGCTGTTGAAATTTCTGTTTATCCTTCAATCTGACTTTACGACTGCCACGTTACTGGCAACTGGGACCATCGGCTTACTGTACCTTCTGGAGCACGGAAGCGTACGTAGTGAAGAAATTATGGCTAGCCCTCATATGTGTGCTTACCTCAGCTCAGAATATGTTTATGAATAGTGAAACATTTTTTTACACACCGCTGTCTAGCGCAAAGTAAGCTTATATAAGCTTGTGTGTAATGTGATCTAGACAACTATATATTATATACATACTTATTTATTTCGAAATACATACATAACAAACACCAGCTACCATCAGCTATAATCTTGTATTTATCAATTAATCACGCCTTATCTCCGATGGGGTGGCATAGGCATATTATACGCCCAGATTTCACAGTTTGTATTCTTGTCCCACGGAATAGGTGGTGAGCCCACTGCCGTGTTGAAATAGACAGACGCAGGTTGAGGCTATGCGCTGTTGAAAATTTTTAAGGCGTTCCTAAGGCCTTCAACTTGACTTAACGACCGCCGTGGTACTAGCAACCGGGACCAACGGCTTAAGGTACAAAGCAATAATCTTCAAACCACAAAAAGGAGTGTTTCAGTTTATATAAATATTTCTGAAGTAAAGTTTTGTACCAATTAGCAGGTACGGATCCGTACATTGTAAGTTACTAGACAAAACTCAGCCGGTATGTTAGTAGTTCATATATATTTCCAAGATAGTAAATTGTATAACCTTCGCAACATGTCAGCACAACTAATTACTTTGTCAAACACAAATGATGACTACATCTAACTATAAAGAGAAACAAGCTATATATATACTGTGTAAATATCTTTAATCGGGTAAATGAAGGTGTATTGTGGTTTCGCGCCCAATTATCATGCGCCAAAATGTGTAGTCTAAGAGGCCGCCATTTGTTTTATTATCAAACATTTTGTAGTCAGAAGTTACTAAAGGAAAAATAAATAGTACTGTTTGACAATACTTTATTTAAATTGTCTTGCGTTACATATATTTGTACGAATTATTAGTGTGTATCGTCTAGGCTGTAAACCTACTTTTTGTATTCGATATCCATCATTAATTTATCTTTTTAAAGTGCTCGTGATTTTTAAAACTGTGTGGTATTTTATAAAAGAAAGAAATTCCTCAGAACAATTCCTCTGTCATTACGGATAATAAAGAAAACCTAATACTTTGTACTACCTTTGAAATATTGTACCTACCTATAAAAATGTTGATTCCACGTACGCTTAGATGGTTTGTCAAAATATCGTGTTCAGGTTTATTTTTTTGGTTCGCTTACTTTGTTTTCAATAAAATGACAGTTTCCGCGTTGGCTTAGATTGTGAAATAAGTCCCTGCCAGGGATTTATCGAACGTCTAGAGTGTGTGGTTTATCCACAAGGGTCTTAGAAGGTTTTAACAGCGTAGACAGCGCGAATGCCGTAACTCTGGTATTGCAAATGTCAATGGACTACTCTCTATCAGGTGGCCGTATGCTTGTCTGCAATTCAGTGAAATAAAAAATAAAAATTACGACTTTCTAGGTGATACCTTTAGAGTGGATAGTATAATAATAACAATAAGTATACATAGGTACCTACTTACGAGTACATATATTGACACTATAGACAAATGACCATTTGTTTTTTTTTCCATTAGGTACTTGCCAGTTTGGAATAAGCCCTACATTCAAACGTACCCTTGAATTTTAAGGACAGCTTAGTTTAAGAAGTATCGAATTTCTAAACTACAGCTGAATTCACATTTTTTTCCTCTCCCAAAGGAACCACACAGAATCAAAAGTATGAACGAATCTGACACTTCTGTGAATAATAAGCCTCTCTGCTCCGGCGTGAAAAACCGCCTCACCCTGTTACCCCACCTTGCGAGAGGCCAAGCTGATGCACCCTTCGAAGAAATTTTTAATATTGCATTGTTATTGGTAGCCTATGTATAGTTCATGAATGGCCAATGAATAAAGTATACTGTAAACTGACCCTGCATGAATTATTTAGGTTTTAAAGGCTATATCAAAAATAACTCTTAACACTAGGGCGACTCTTTTGAGTTTTTGTTTTTGCTCCAAAAGAATCAAGTGAGTAGGTATGTATTAAAAAATCACTTGAAATAATATAGGGCAGAGTGTTGTTTTCATTAGCACTTTTTAAGTCCTGTAATATAGAAGAAACCCTTGAGTCTGTGGATATTACAAAAACGATAACTATTTCTCCAAGATTTTTCCATGTATATCCATTCTACTCTCTATTTTATTCTATCTCTCCCATTCTGTCCTTTCCCTAATACAGTATGCACATGCAGTATAAGGAGAGATGATTTAATATATGTTTGGCACGCTAGAACTACCGTGCTTAACATAAATATTCTAGGTTCAAAGCATTCTCATGTCTCCTAGACTATAAGACTAGTGGTAAAACAACGGTACTCAGAGACCCACTAACCTCATCTCGTTACAGATCTGTCTGTGTACGTGTACAAATGCTTCGTTTTTAAACAAAAAAACCGGCTAGTCTAGTCATATTTATAGCTACACTATGACTGTTTGTGTTTTTCAGATTCATATTAAAACTCATACATAATCAATTCTTATTCCCCGAAGGTAGACAGAGGCATACTAAACGCCTACATTTCAACACGTATATTTCGTCCAACGGTGGTGAGCCTATTGCTCATTATATTGCTTGTGCTTTGTGTGTAAGGGGCCCCACCAAGATCTTCGGGGCCCAAGTCAACCTCCCGTGCTAGTGCGTGCACCTGCTGATTAACGGACGAGGCTCTGGCGCTGGCTTTCCCCTCTGGGGTTGGGAGGTCTGATGGCGTCGCTCCCATAAAAGCCACCCGCCGAAACAGAAATGGACAGACACAAAAGGATTGCAGCTAGGGATAGGGCGCCGCCGCAAAACGGCGCGCAGGAGCCCCGCCCGACTCCTGTGGCAAGTGGGCTAGGGCTGCCGTGTGTCGGGCCAGCACGGCTAAAGAAGTTAGCCCCAACCCGTATCCGCTTCGCATCGTGGAACATTGGCACGCTGACTGGGCGTGCGGTAGAGTTGGCCGAAGTACTCTCCAGGCGGAGGGTGGACGTGGCGTTCCTGCAGGAGACTCGGTGGAAGGGCAACAGAGCCGGGCCCTTGCAGAACGGCTACAAGCTGTATTACACGGGTGCGCCTGGTGGGGAGAACGGGGTGGCCGTGGTGCTCTCCGAGGGGCTGCAGAGTGGCATCTTGGAGGTGAAACGCTGTAGCGACCGGCTTATGATCGTAAGGGTGCATATCGATGGGATTATTACCCACCTGATAAGTGCCTACGCGCCACAGGCCGGTTGTAGCGACGCCGATAAGATGTCGTTTTGGGGTCAACTCGAGGGAGTGCTTCGGAGCATTCCGTTGTCACAAGGAATCGTTTTGGGCGGCGACCTAAACGATCATGTGGGTGGGAGGTGTGAGTAGTTTGAGCGTGTTCATGGTGGTTTTGGATACGACACCCGCAACGCTGAAGGAGAAACTATCCTCAGAACGTGTGCGGCTGCCGATCTGGCCATTGTGAACACGTAATTTAAAAAGAAATCCGAACATCTCATCACCTACAAGAGCGGGAGGCGTACAACTCAGATCGATTTCCTACTCACTAGGCGACACAGCATCGGCAAGGTGGCCAACTGCAAGGTCATACCCGGAGAGAGTCTTACTGCACAACACCGTCTCCTTGTCATGGACCTCTGCGTGGAGCCAAAAGGCAAACGCATCGAGCGGTGCCAGCGCCGCATCAGATGGTGGCTGCTTGATGAAACTAGATCCCAGGAGTTCGTCTCAGCTGTCGGTGACAAGTGCACCGATACTGAAGGCGAACCAGTTCAAGATTACTGGGACAAAGTTCAGGCGGCCATCCTTGGAGCGGCCAAGGTGGTGCTCGGTGAGTCTAAGGGTGGACGCAAATGTGACAAGGAAACATGGTGGTGGAACGACGCAGTCCAGGGGGAGACTAGGGAGAAGAAAGCCCTCTTTAAAAAGTGGCAAGCGACCGGATCTCCTGAAGACCGCGACGCGTACAGGGCTGCCAAGCGTGCCACAAAGAGAACTGTAGCCAGAGCTAGACGTGACCACTTACAACCTCTGTATGATAAGCTGGAATCGTCTGAGGGGCAGAAGCTCATCTATAAGCTGGCGCGCTCCAGGGTCAAAGCGGCACATCATATATACAAGTGTCGCCGTGTAAAAGACCATGAGGGCAACCTGTTAAGCGAAGACCTCGCGGTAAAGGAGAGATGGCGCTCGTACTTCCACGAGCTGCTTAATAAACAGCACAAGAGGTGCAGCCTCCGGACCTCCCTCCGAATCAGGGACTAGTGCCACCGGTAACGCCTGGAGAAGTCCTGACTGCGCTTCGCCGCATGAAGAATCGGAAAGCTGTCGGACCCGATGGAGTCCCCATCGAAGCCTGGAAGGCAATGGGTCCTCGCGGTGTGGGCATCTTAGTAAACCTATTTAACCGCATACTCCTCAGCGGGCAGATTCCAAACCAATGGAGACTGAGTATTATTACTCCAGTCTTCAAAGGCAAGGGGTCAGTGCAGGAGTGCGGGAGCTGCCGCGGTATTAAGGTGATGTCCCACACCATGAAGATCTTCGAGAGGATTATAGACTCTCGGATCCGGCAGGAGTGTACCCTCTCGGAGTGTCAATATGGGTTTCGCCCTGGTTATGGGACCATGGACCTTGTTTTTGCCCTGAGGGTTGTCGCAGAGAAATACAGGTCGAAGAACACGCCTCTGCACTGTTTGTTTCTAGACATGCAGAAGGCCTTCGACTGTGTTCCTCGTGCGATGATCTGGTGGGCACTGCGGTCCAAAGGGGTTCCAGAGGTCTATATTGACACTATCCGGGACATGTACTGTGACTCCGATTCAATGGTTCGGACTGCTGTTGGCGACACGAAACCCTTCCCCATCACCGTCGGGGTACACCAGGGTTCTGTCCTTAGTCCGCTTCTGTTCAGTGTAATATTAGACGAATTGTCGGACAGCATCAGAAACCCGAATGAGCAGCCTTCATGGTTGCTTATGTATGCTGACGATATTGCGCTGGCAGACGCGGACAGGGGCAGATTGGTGAGACATGTAAAGGCGTGGAAGTAGACGCTTGAGAACGGCGGTCTGAAACTAAATGTGGCGAAGACCGAGTACTTAGCACTAAACTCGACAGATCCCACATCCGTCCGCATAGGCGATGATTTGGTCGAGCGCACGGACCAGGTTAAATACCTGGGATCTGTTTTTCACACGTCCAGTGACATCGATTGCGATGTCAAGTCACGCATTGCTGCCGCGTGGGCCAAATGGCGGGAGATGACCGGTGTCATTTGTGTTCCTAAAATGCCGATCCGGTTGAAGGGACAGGTCTATAAAACCATTATTAGACCTGTCCTTTTACATGGCAGTGAGACGTGGCCGATATTGGAGCGACACAAGCAGGAGCTGCGTGTCACGGAAATGAAGATGCTGCGGTGGATGTGTGGAGTCACGCGGATGGACCGCGTGAGGAACTCTCGCACCCGCGGCAGCCTTCACGTCCGTGACATTGCAGACAAGTTGCAAGAGTGTCGCCTTCGTTGGTATGGTCACGTCTTGCGGCAACCGCCGGGCTACGTAGTTAACAAATGTCTGCCCATGTCAGCCCCGCCGGGTCCCGGTAAGAGGGGAAGACCCAAGAAGTGCTGGCTTGACGTCGTAAGGGATGACATGCGTGCCAATGGTCTCACTACAGGGGATGCCGAAGACCGTGCAAAGTTGAGGAGAAAATATAGGAAAGCTGACCCCGGCCGTCGCGAGACGCAACTGGGACAGACGCTCGGATGATGATGATTGCTTGTGCTTTATAATGCTGTTTAGAATTGGATACGAGCAAATTGTTACTACCTGCTGTGAAAATTATTTATTTTTATTCGCCGTCCAAAATACCTTCAACTTGGCTCAACGTCTAACTACCACGTTACTCGCTACTGGAACTGACGCTGCTATGGCTAAATTCGGATCGTAAAATAGCAATACTTACTAATATTATAAACTAGCTGTCCCTCCCGGCTTCGCCCGTGACATACTTCGAACCCCGTGGCACCCATTTAATCCCGTCGCGTCGTTTACTAATTTTACAATAATGTATGAACATTTTCCAAATTACTTGATTACCTACTCCTCCGCTCTCAAATACCTACGCTCGCATTGGCCCGGTCGAATTTGGTTACACGAAATTAATTTGTTTGCATTTTTTTTTTGAATTTGACATATCTCCAAAGATATTCATTTAATTTGAAAGGTGTAAAGGGCCAAAATAATCTTCATAAAATGCTGAAGCCAACTAACATAGGTATTAAAAATGATAAGGACTAATAATATATTTGTGTAAATAGCCTTCAAACTACTGCTTTATAATTGCTGTTTTTTTTAAGTATAAAAATGGATATAGTATGTTATTCTTAAGAGATAGACATATACCGTCGCGGACTTTTTTGTAGACCTATATTAGATACACAATTCCACAATACATTATTTTGTTATATCTCAAAGGCTTTAGGCAGCGTTTTCGTTAAAAGCTCCCAGACGGCTCATTTTTTCCGACGCCTCCAACATATATCGTTATAATTAAGCATTATGCAAAAACATAACAAATTATACATAAAAACCTTCTATGAGAATCACTCCAACTATTAAAAAAAACTGCATCGAAATTCATTGCCTATTTTTAAAGATCTAAGCATACATAGGGACAGACAGCGAAAAACGACTTTGTTTTATAATATGTAGTGATGATGTAAAAGTTACTCTGTTTGCGTCTCCTTTCACGCTAAAACTACTGAACCAAAATTTAATCATATTTGGTACAGAGATAGTCTAGAACCCGAGAAACAACATAGGCTTTGACTATTTGTCCCGGTAGCTAGTTCCTGAGCGAAAAGAGAACGGGAAAGCTTGATGCGCGGGCAGAGCCGCGGGCACTAACTAGTATCTTAATATACCTATAAAAAAATTATATCTGAAACTAAAAGTTACACACACTTTCCAATGTTGTTAAGTTAGACAACATTGTAAAAATTTAAAGGCAAAAACTTCTGAACTGATTTGGCTGTAAAGCTGCGAGCCATAGCCTAGTATCTAAAAGATAAAAGTTTAGAATGCTTCTCACAGACTGCATTGTGCAGCGGTCAATATAATAGAGATGCCACTTTCCCAAAAGTCACATTAAACCTACTTGTTACTTTATTAAATACGGTTTGTTCCACTTTAAAGCTAGCTTTGGACTTGTCGCTGTAGATTGTCATATTATGTGTTCTTTGCGTGTAAATATCCTCGTAGATGCTATGACGCCTAGTGAGTAAAACCACACATTGCTCTTCCATCTATGTACAATAAAAATATCTATCTCGACCATAAAAACCAAGCCAAAACATTTTGCAGTATGGAATTTAGTCACACTGCGCCGACCCCAAGTAAATTAGGACAAGGGCAAGAGGATGATGATTGCTCTTCCATCTATCTATGGCTGAGAGTCCAGGGTTATCCTGGAAGGATAGCGCCAGGGCTTCCAACAAACTTTGTCCGACAACGGGGCCTCGTCTCAAAGCCGATTCGGGTGTTATTCCGCCTTTATGGAGTGTTCAAGTATCATTTCGCTTCTTTAGGGGTGTGGTATGGGAGGTGGGGTAGCACCCGATGTTATCCTACTTCCTTGAAGAGGCGAAGGGCGTGCCAGTAGCTGTAACTCTCACACCACGGTCTAGGACCTGCTTCTGTAAGAAGCTGAATAACCCATCCGCCGTCCTAAGGTCCCAGGGTTGGTAAATACATTTATTTTATCATTATTTTATTATATTTTATTTGTATGCCCACTTTTCACCATGTGTATTTCTGTCCCACGTAATAGGTGGTGGGCCTATTGCCGTGTTGAAATAGACAGACGCTGGTTGTGGCTACCTATTGTAGAAATTTTTCAAGCCGCCCATAAGGCCTTCAACCAGGCTGAACGATTGCCTTGTTACTGACAACCGAGACCAACGGCTCAACGTGCCTTCCGAAGCACGGAAACGTTCGCAACTATAAATGCCACAAAGTCGTCACCCATCCGTGGATCAGCCATAGTGAAAGATGCGTAACTCAGTGATCGTTTACAAAACTCTGAGTCCGCGGGGCCACGAGCGCTTCAAATACATGGTAAATACATGATTTGTAAAAAGTGCAGGCGAAAGGTATGTAAGGTCAAAGTTGTTCAAATTGAGGCTAGTATTGTTGCTAACCATTTTTCATAAAAGGAAACAAAAATATCACTGATGATATATAGGAGAGCCTTTCGAGGTGACCCTTTGCCAAGTCGCAGTGACCTAACCTCTGGTATATTTTGATTTGGCCTAACTGACCTGATCTGAAACTAAAACATAAATATACTTATATATTTCTAAATACATACATATACATACATAGTAGACACTCAATCTCAGAAACACATAGGTATTTGTGGATTATACAAATATTTGTTCCGACCCGGGACTGAAACCTGAGACAGTCATATAAGTACACTTCGCCACAGAAGCAGTCAAAAAAGTGTAACTGGGTTACTTAATAATGTTTTGTTGTATTTGATCTGTACCTACTGTGAATGTCCAACATACTTTTGGAAGACTGACCTTGGGCAATGATTTACGACAATCTACGAGATTGTTCCGACATCGAGTTATTGTCATAATTCGGAAAGTGAAAGTTGAATTCCAAAGACCTTAACATAATTCAAATTGCAAATATACTGAAGGTTTGAATAAAACTGTAGACCAATCCTGTAATACTTATTCTATTTAAAGTATATTACTTATTCTAACTGTTTGAACTCCCGTCGCACCTATTTAATCCCTTCGCCTATAAATTCCACAATAATGCATAAAAACATACATACATACCGTCACGCTTCCATTCCCGAAGGGGTAGGCAGAGGCATATCAAACGCCCACATTTCACCGTATGTATTTCTGTCCCACGTAACAGGTGGTGAGAGCTTCGAGTTAGCTTAACGGCTGCCATTTTATTGGCAACCGGGACCAACGGCTTAACGTGCCTTCCGAAGCACGGAACTGGGGTGGGTCTAAATAAAAGGGCCAAATAAATTTAATTAAATGTGTCTATTTTAGATGTTAAATTTGTAAGAAATTTTGAATCCGTTGCCTTTTTAGTGAGGTAGTAAAAAAAAGGCTTAAAGGTCTTATGTGCTAGACACTAACAAGCACGACTAATTAAAGTCCTGGTAGCCCGATTTGTTGACAATTATGACTACTGCTCCGCTCCCCAGGACAGTAGCGTTATTATATATAGCCTATAGCTACTCAAACGTTCAAGACTGACTTCTGACTTTTTTTGCCTTTTCTTTTTTAGAACTGACCACATTTCAAAAATTTTTAAAAAAATGTTGTCTATGGTTTTAATGAATGAATTTTATACCATTGGAATCGTGGATAAAAAGCCCGTGTATTAGAGGTTCTTCCTTAATAAATGGGCTATCTAACACAAACATATTTTTTCAAATTCGTTCACGAGTTCAACCATACAAACAAACAAACAAACTCTTCAGCTCTAGAATCTTATTATAGATAGGTATATACTAAATAGAAGCTCATCACGCAAACATACTTCATATTGTCAATCGTCAATAAAAAAAATGATTAAAATTCGGGGAAAGGTGTCCCTTCAGTTTAGAATTTTTTTCGTATGTATCTTTTAAACCGCTCAATAGATAATGATTTGCGCGGGGAAAGTGAAGAATTGTACTGTGCAATTAACTAGTGCATTTAATTTTGTTTTATGTGTAAAAATGGCAGATTTTTTATATAAAAACGCTTGCTTCAACGTGCTATAGAAGACAGTTATATAACCTTGATATAACGCAGTAAATTGAGTTTTTAGGGTTAGGTAGGTAATAATACCTGCTGCATTCTTAAGCTGCTTTATAACCATGCTTTAAAATTTATAAAAAGAAAACTAAATAGATAAGGCTAAACTTTGTGAGTTTTGGCGGGAGAGTGACAAGTGTAGTGACAGTATTTTCTAAAACTAGTGCATTTATCTTGTTTTATGTGTGGGAGTAGTGGTTTCTTGTACATAAAAGTTGTGTTAACGTGCTATAGTGATAGACAATGATATATATGCAGTGAAATGCTATTTTCTCTCTTGACGCGAAAAGTCCACTGTAAACCTCAGTATAAGAATCACCATTATACTGAGGGCAAGGACAAGGACCTAGGACTGAGGACTCGACATCGACAAAGACTGGACAGGACTATATACTAAGAAAATATAAATACCAAAGACTAGGCTGTATGGACAAAGTTTCCTTTGCCTGCCCAATATGGGCGAAACTACAAAAAAAAAACTAAACTTTGTATAAAAATGTTTAATGACAGATTTTAATTTAAATTGAGAAAACCGTTACAACATTCATTTTCACCACAGAATTCAGCAGTAAAATAATAGTCCCGTTAAAATCGGTTCAGCCGTTTTAAAGTTTAACCAGAACAAAAAGCAAAATTTTCAAGCCGCCCATAAAGCTTTCAACTTGACTTAACGACTGCAATGTAACTGGCAACCGGGACCAACGTCTTAACGTGCCTTCCGAAGCACGGAAACGTTCGTAAATGTAAATGCCACAAAGTGGTCACCCATCCGTGACCAGCCATAGCGAAATTTGCTTAACGCAGTGATCGTTTACAAAACACTGAGTCCGCGGGGCCACGAGTGATGTCTATGCGTATGTAATATATTCTATGCGTGTGTAGTATTTTTTATAAACATCTTGAACTCTAAGGGGGGTTTTCATAGAGTGGAAATTGACAAAATTGCAACGTGAACGGGCGGAGCCGCGGTCATCAACTATTACAAATTATTAACTGTATTAACAAAAAAAATCTTAAAGTTTAGTTTTACAAAAAAACACAGTAACAAACGACACGATGACATTTTCAAACATTTTAGTACTTATATAGCTTCTCTGTAACTTTGTATTTAAAATTATATAATATAATTGTAGCCTGTATTTTTGTAATATCAAATTAACTTTTACTTAGCTTCGTAAATTTTTCTGCGTAATACGAAACGTATATTTTATACTCTGGCAAGATTCAAATGGCGTCAGCGCGCGCTCATTGCATTATATTGTCATCTTTTTCTGACTAGTACGGAAATGTACTGCTATCTCGACATCGCTCGACAGATAAATAGTTTTCTTTCATGCCTGTGATGTAAAACAAAATAAATTGTGAGAGCCGGGTCAGCCGTGAAACGGAGTACTTTTCTTTGACGTTGCATGGTTCCGATGGTGGTGTATGTGTTTTGAGTTTGCATTCGTGTTTTATAAAAGAAAATATCAGTTTTTATCAAAATTATTACGTCAGACGTGGGCGAAATATTCTATTATTTATAATTGTGTGGTTTTAACGAGTATTTCATGTAAATTGTTTGTGAAGTTGTATTTGTATATGATATTTATTGGAAACTGGCAAATTTTCCGCGAAAAACATTTTTAATAAACAAAGAAAGTTGTTTTGAATTATGTTCGGAGGAACAAGAATCAGAATTGGTAAGTAGTTTACGAATACAGACTAATTTAATTTTGTAAGTCGGTCGCGTACGCACTACGATTTTGTGCAAGTAGGTACCTGGCTAACGCAAGTTGATCTGCAACAGCTGAGATTAATTCTCATGCCAGTATTGTTATATGAAAAAGATGAATAATTACAATATACGTGTGCTTTTAAAAAAATAACAGTAAACTTTCATTTGTTTTGGTATGCAGTCACTAAGATAATATGAAATTTAATCAGAAATAAGTAGGTTGTAAATCATGAACACTCAAACAATATTATATGCAGGTAACTTGTCACTTAAAACTTGGTTCTAATAACCTCTTACCTAAATTATTGATACATATAACTAAAATATTTACTTAACATTCAATTTGACATTTATCCATGAAATGATGAAGCTTGTACCTAATTTTTTTCTCTTGTAAATAAATAAATAAATAAATAAATATCCATCACGCCTTATCCCCGAAGGGGTGGCAGAGGCATATTATATGCCCACTTTTCACCGTGTGGATTCCTGTCCCACGTAACAGGTGGTGAGCCCATTGCCGTGTTGAAATAGACAGACGCAGGTTGTGGCTACCTGCTGTTGAAGTTTTCAAGCCGCCCATAAGGCCTTCAACCAGGCTTAACGACTGCCATTTTACTGGCAACTGGGACCAACGGCTTAACGTGCCTTCCGAAGCACGGAAACGCTCGCAAATGTAAATGCCACAAAGTGGTCACCCATCCGAGGACCAATAGTGAAAGTTGCGTAACTCAGTGATCGTTTACAGAACACTGAGACCGCTAGGCCACGAGCGCTTTTTCTCTTGTCAGTAGTATTTTACTGTTTAACAGGCATACTGATGTTACTCAATGTCAAGAGAGTCACCTTTTGTCTGAAATATAGTGACAATAATTACTTTACAACATGAGAATGTAATATTGGTACCAGTCAAGTCTATATTCACCTAACATATGTAAACAGAAAAGTACTTACTTAGTCAATTGATTCACGATTGATGTAAATAAGAACTTATTACATTCTTAACTTCTAAATCATTAAGTTCTCGTACTACATATTTATTTATCAATTGAGTACTTATTACATTATTTGGTTTATAGCATGTAATTGATAAAATGTACTATGTTAAAATGCTAGTATAATGCATATACTATTTTTCCTATATGAAACTTCAACCGAGATAATAAGTATTTGATGATCAGAACTTATCTATAAACCAAATTTTGCCTAATTGGTCCAGCTGCTATTGCATGTAGAAGACAGATAAACCTATAAATTAATTAAATTGCTTTTTGTGGGACAAAAGAAGAACAAAAGTTTGCTTTTAAGAAATAAAAATGCATATGGTGCAATGTAATATATATATATATATAAATATAGTATGCCTCTGCCTACCCCTTTGGGGATAAGGCGTGATAGATGAATAAAATAATAAATAAATGTATTTACCAACCCTGGGACCTTAGATCGGCGGATGGGTTATTCGGCTTCTTACAGAAGCAGGTGACAATATGTATGTATATTCTTAAAAATTTTTTAGTATTTTTTAGTATCATTAAGTATTCTGACAACATTCTGCTATATTTTTTATTATAATTTAAGATAATAGTTGGTGTTCAATTCCTCATACCCTCATACCTACATCATATTCAATAAATTAAACTATAACCAATTGTTTAAGGATAAACTTTATAATTAAGTATTACACAACATATCAATCATATGAATTAAGTAATTGCATTAATTTTATAATTATGTAAGTATTCCATTGAGTTTTTTTCCTTATTTCCTTTTTTGTTTAAGTACAGCTGTAAATAAATATGTGTATTAATTTTTCAAATATTTATTAGGATTTCAATAATAATGACATTCTGGTGAATGATTGTCTTTTCATAAATTGAATTCTGGGGAATGGTGAAGGTTTGTTTTTATTTTATGATGAAAAGATGTTTAGGACACTGCTTTTTTATAATATTTTTTTTTGCTTAGAGATTCTAATTTTACAAATTTGCATCTTGAAGCATTTATATATTTTTTCTTGTCTGAACTATACATTTCACCAATTTTCCTCCCACTTTTCCACATGATTTTTGAAGTCTTAGAACAGAAATATAATTGATATTTCAAATACTACTTGGGACTTAACATGAAAAAATATTCTACTTACATTCACTGAATTGGTTTTAGTCGAAATTGTGATTTTGCTTCATTTTCAACTTCACAACTGTTTTTGTGCCTACACCATATGGCAAAGGTATACATGAGATGTCAATATCTGAAACTGAAGCCCCTAAAAACTTGTAGTATTTAGGGTATGCTACTCTTATTATGTAGGCTTATAATGTATTCTATTCTTAAGGGGTGAAATAGTGGGTTCATGTTGTGCAGCATAATGAAGAATGTCACTGGCAAAGCCAGGAAGAAATAGCTAGTTGTTAATAATTGTATAATTATTAACAACTAACTATTTTGTCGAAGCGCTTGTGGTCCCGTGGACTCAGTGTTCTGTAAATGACCACTGCGTTGAGCAACTTTCGCTATGGCTGGTTACGGATGGGTGACCACTTGGTGGCATTTACATTTGCGATCGTTTGCGTGCTTCGGAAGGCACATTAAGCCGTTGGTCCCGGTTGCCTGTACCATGACAGTTGTTGTCAAGTTGAAGGCCTTTTTAGGTTTGAATAAAATTTTAACACAGGTAGCCACAACCTTCGTCTATCTATTTCAACATGGCACATGGTGAAAAGTGGGCATATGATATGCCTCTGCCACCCCTTCAGGGATAAGGTGTGATAGACTAATTAAAACAAAATCTAAAAAAGGATGATCATAAAAGGATGATCATAAAAGGATGTCATAATCCTTCTTAGAATATTATTATTGGATTTCTATAATTAAAATTATATTCAGATAGTGACATAATAATGAGCTGTCCGTTTCTCTGATGTTTTTGATCGGCTATGGTGACTCCATTTTACCGAGCCTTATGCTTGTTTGCAGTAGTTTAAAAATGTACCTATTATCAGCTTTATTAATATGTTTTCCCGATTTCGTAGTCAAAAATATATGGGTCATAGTTTAAAAACCTTTAAAGTTCTTTATGAACCGGACTGGAATATCTTTACTCCGATTCCCAAAGTGACGGCTACGTTCCAAAGGATTCGCCCGCTCTGGGGGCCGAGACTGCTATTTCAATCGTGTCACAATAGATTCGAAATCGTCGCTCAATAAAAAGCCCTTTATAGGCTCTGTTCTGAAAATTTACTATATATCTTGATGTTATTAACATTTTCGAGCCTCTGAAATATATAGGAAGATAGCGTCTTTGACTGCATTTTAAAGAATCTATTATAGCAATGGTAGTTTTCCGGAAGCGCTCGTGGCCTCGCGGTCTCAGTGTTCTGTAAACGATCACTGAGTTACGCAACTTTCGCTATGGCTGGTCCTCGGATGGGTGACCACTTTGTGGCATTTACATTTGCGAACGTTTCCGTGCTTCGGAACGCACGTTATGCCGTTGGTCCCGGTTGCCAGTAAAATGGCAGTCGATAAGCCTGGTTGAAGGCCCTAAGGGCGGCTTAAAAAATTTCAACAGCAGATAGCCACAACCTGCGTCTGTCTATTTTAACACGGCTATGGGCTCACAACCTATTACATGGGACAGGAATACAAATGGTGAAAAGTGGGCATATAATATGCTTCTGCCACCCCTTCGGGGATAAGGCGTGATGGATAAATAAATAAATCGTTTTTCGGAGAGCTTTGCTATTTAAGTAATTCCGTCTTATCTTCAACCTTAAATTGAGACAGGTATAATATCATATCTACATTACTATGTAGTGGAAACTACCTCCCTAGTCCTAGATTCTCGGAGTTCTTACACAGCATCCCTGTTAATTGGAGTATGTTAATGGCCGACAACAGTGAATCCTATTTTAGTTAAACATGTAGAATAGGGACAAGGACCTTTACTCTGTTTGGTGTTTGCTGTAGCTTGCTATCAGGCCATTGACATTATTGTTATGGCAAATTAAAAGAAAGAACCACGAAGCCATAATGGTTCTGATTTTGTTATATATAAAAATATGAGTTTACAATTTTTGAACGAACAAATACCTAGCAAATACGTCTGTTGTTCCTATTCTAACATGTGGTCGCGTGCGCACGTGCTTAGCACCACGCTCAGCGCGGCGCGGATAATGACCGCACATTTTTGTGGCCCTAACCGTACCAGACCGTATAATTTGGTCTATCCTGCTCTCGCGCATACTTTAATCACCTTTAATGGTAGATCGCCGAGGGCGGGACGAGGTGATTTATAACCGAACTTGTCTAGGCTTTAACCAAAGGAATAAGACCTTCCCAATTTCCATCAAAAGAGTACAGGAGGTAGTACAAGAGTATCATTAAAGGTCTCTATTTATTGGTGGTCGTGATTTTTGAGGTCGGTCCGAAATACCATTGTGGGTTCGATCTAGAATAAGTTTTATAGGCTTTGAATTTTGTTTTTTGAAATTATAAAACTACAGCTCGAATTCAGTTAGTAGACTAGTAGCTGAGTTTGATTCGGAGCTAGTAATAAAATCCCACTAGTTGCCATTATAGGAGTACGTCATCTCATCGAAGTCGTTTTTTCACCAAAGATCTTGGAGCTCTGCGTTCGCTGTATTATGTGCATGCCAAATTGACGACTAAATTTCGTAGGAGATATTTAAAAAATAAATATGTATAATTTTAAATTCTGAGTCATGGAATTGTCACTACACAAATTGCCATTTCCTGGGAGGCAGTTTTGTGCAACGCGACATGAATCTTAAACATATAAATGTCAATATCATACGAGTACAAGTTCTAAGTAATAATTAACATTAAGGCTACGACAAACTTTGTCGGTATGGTAGTTCTAATTATTTTTAAGTAAGAATTTCCTAATCCTAAAAGTAGAGAAGTGCAGAGGGACCCTACCGTGTTTCTTTATAGCAAACAAAAAAACTTTACCTAATTTTCGGTTTGTAGAAATGTAGAAGTTATCTGGTTCGTCTTTTTTTTCTATTTCCAATTTTAAAATGAAAGATATCAACATGAACTTTAGTTTTTTCTCAATTCCTTTCTCGGCTATGTCCAAAGCTTTTTCCATCCTCAACATAGAAACACGAATTTTTTTACCAGCGCACATGATAGTCTCCTTTTACAATCGCGGGTTTGTTCAAGCGTGGTGTGAAGAGGTGTTTAATTAGTAGGCCGGCGTGACAGTAGCCTTCTAATTAATGATATTAGTACTACTATCACAGCCGGCAGGACTATTAATTATTGACAGCCCTGGATGGATCCTTTATTGCAACCATGATCTTCTAAGCTTCAGCTTCGGTAAGCGGTAATTTATGCAGCTAAATATGAAAAGATATATCGAACCTTCGTCACCATACATAATCTGTAATGTCACCATACATAAACCTGTTTGTCACCATACTCGTACATAAACCTTGTCTGATCAAACTGATAAAATATTTGGTCCAGGAACATGTGGATGATAAACTGTTCCTAATTCAGCGCTATTCGCTGTCCAAATTCTTACATACGTAGGTAATAATATCGACTTCACAAACTGATCAAGTCATTTAAATGTAATTTCTTCTACAAAACACTGCAGCTTCTAACATCAATTATGGCCAATTTGTATTGATTTGCATTCATTGTCACATTGAGGACAATAGCTCTAACTGGTCATATCGATTATATTGGAGAGAAAAAAGGCAATGTGACAAGAATTAGAAAATATGCAATTGCCATTAAAGTAGATATTCAAGGTTTAGTAATATTATGTAGCGTTGATTCATGTCAAGGTACTGAATATATATTCAGTATATTAACTGGAAAGAATACTACCAAATATAATAAAAAAATAGTACCATCATCACAACCACTACTGGACCTATCCAGCATCTATCGCCACAATCATAAATCGTTAAAAGCAATGGGGCCCTATCGAAATAAAACCCTGTATGAACAACCAAAATTATGGTACAGGTGACCCTGGTTTCTACGACTATTGTCCACCATCACCATCCTCAAGTAAACGGCGGCACTGCGAGATGCTGACCTTGCCCTCTAGAGAAGACGCTATCATGGAGAAGTGGAGACACAACATCCCATCAAAATCGCAAAATTCATTTTCGATTGTAGAGTAAAAGTGTGAATTCTTCAAAGAATTTATTTAGGTAAACAGGTTTTGATAACCAATGCCAGACGGTGCAATACGATATCACAGTTGCAGGTAGTTTGCCTTGACCGAGGAACAAACCTGTTGTAGTTTGTTATGAAGGAGCTCTAGTTCTTATTGTTTATAACCTAACCTAACCTTTTTTGGCTATAAATGGCGTTGGAAACCAGATGTTAGAACTCTCCTCTTTACGGTATCTTGCTGTTATTAATTACGATTTATCTGCCACCATATTTTCTAATGAGTCTAAAAATGTACTAATTAATCGCAACTCTTCTTTCCGATCCCTGTAAAGCGAGCGGAGATGTTTTCACTCTCAGGGGCCGAATCTAGAACCAAGGTGTTTCGCAATTTCTTCCTTTGCTATATCACTAAGGGTAGCATAGATCAGACAGGGTGTTTATCCTCACACTACCTCCAGAGTGGTTGCGTTCGTATTGTTCAATAGGGGCTTACTTCCTCGTACGCTCATTATGCGGTGATAGCTCATGTGGTTTAGTCTAACATCTTTAGTACTTATTGGTATTCTTCAAAAGGGGTTGAAGGTATTCGCTGGGCTGGCGTTGCGACTGTGACATACCCTCGCTGCCATTGCAAATGTCCATAGTGCATCAAGTAACAGATAAAAAATGTATTGATACTAGCACGATATCATGAAAATATAACACAATAAGAGGTCGCCCACAATCGGTGCCCCAGTGACGTCAAGAATCACGGCCATGTGACAATTGCACATCTCAATTATAATTTGGGTCACCGTTATGTCATGGCATCATCTACGTATTTAAATGAACGTTTTTAGTCTACGATTTCAACTTCTACAACAGTCATTGTTTCTTGGTAAAGAGTAATGCATCACCTTAGAATCCTATCCGAAATTCTTGCCATTCTTGTTCAAATTCCAGAAAATTTATAGTCCGGTGAGAGCGATGTTTATTTATTTATTTATTTAGAAACTTAACAGCTATGTTACATATCTCATGGATGAAGTTAAGGATTACAATGGACTCTTAGCCTATAATACAGTTTCCCGACAATAATAAAACTTCGTGCACCACTTAACACATAAATAATATAATTTACTTAGAACTAAGTAGGTATACTACAAAGTATATAACTAATTACGGTATGTTGTACAGAGACCAATGTTTGTAATGGAACGTAGTTTAACAATCATGGATATTGATTTTAAATCTACAAATATGATTGCAGGCTTTCAGTAACTCGTTTTTAAAAACTTTTTTTGAAAGGTGGAATATATCAATTTCGTTAAAATTATCGTTGTAACAGTTAGGTAATCGAGTGAGAACAGCGTTCTTCCCATAATTAGTACAGTGCCGAGGAACACCGAACAGGCGCGTGTGCCTAGTACGAGTTTTGGGTGCATTTAAACTAATATTTGAAAGAAGCTCGAGACTGTCAATTTCACCTCTTATAATAGCGAATAGAAAGCCCATATCTAGTAATACGCGTCGGCTTGACAGCGGCAGCAGATTATAGTACCTACAATCGTCAAGATATAATATATGTCGTCTTCTAGTTTTGTAATTTAGGTGTCTCAGGAAACGATTTTGAAGTCTCTTAATTTCATCCATATAGGTAACATACTGAGGAGACCAAACAGGACTACCATAATCCAGAATACTTTGCACGTATGCGCAGTAAATGGTCTTAAGACAGTTGATGTTTTAAAATTTAGTGCACGTGCGCATAACGAAACCTAAGTTTTTAAAAGCCTTACTAGTAACGGCATCTATATGGTGAGATAAAAGCATCTTAAAATCTAATACTACACCCAAGTCCCTCACGCAATCCACTCTACTGATAACATTATCACCAAAACTATACGTGTAATTGATAGGATTTCTGCGACGACTAAAACTTATGCACTGACATTTATTAAAGTTAACAGTAATACCGTTGCGTTTATAATATGAATACAAAGAGTCCAAATCACGTTGAACCAACTCACAATCAAGTCTAGATTTAATCCTCATATATATTTTTTTATCATCTGCGTACATTAGATGTTTCGAGTTACTAAAGCACTTGTCTATATCATACAAATACGCACAATAGAGCAGAGGCCCAACGTGAGAACCTTGTGGCACACCTGAAGAGATATCAATAAAGTTAGACCTGAAACCTCCCACAGTTACAGCCTGTGAGCGGTTAGTTAAGTACGATCGTATCCATCGCAATAAATCTCCATGGATTCCCAATCTATATAATTTTGCAAGCAGTATGTTGTGTGGGACGCGGTCAAAAGCCTTTTCAAAGTCTGTATAAATTGTGTCTACTTGCCCAGTGGACTCCATCTCACACAACACATAATTAGAAAACAGAGCAAGGTTAGAGTTAGTCGAACGGCCCTTCACAAAACCATGCTGCGTATCTGGGATGCCTTGTGATATAACCGGGTAGATGCTGTTGTATACAATTTTCTCAAAGATCTTGCTTATCACTGAAAGGATAGATATAGGACGATAATTTTTAATTACTGACTTAGATCCTTTTTTATGTACTGGTATTATATGTGCTTTTATCCAAATGGATGGAAATTTACAATCACGTAGTGATTTTTAAAAGATTAGATAAATAGGATAGGATAGATTTTTAGCACATTTTGATAAAAATATAGCTGGCAATCCATCACAGCCTGGACCTTTTGACATGTCAAGTCTAGTTAACAAACGGAGAACCCTGTCTTCAGTTATATTTATTTTTGACAGAACACTGAGACCGGTATCACAATCTGTATCGGGAGTGTTCTCAAATCTATTACAAGTAACGTCGTTAAAAACACTATGAAAGTAACTGTTAAAAGCTGTGGAAATGGCTGGTCCCTCGGTAAAAGTTACCCCTCCTGATGTAAACTGGTTAGGGTACTGACCGCCACCTCTCTTCGACTTAACGTAAGTCCAAAAAGCTTTTGAGTTGCGATTTATATTAGATTGAGTATTAGTTATAAAGTAATGATAGCATCTCTTTTGTTCACGGTGTTGCCTATCACGCATAATAGCGAACTCCAGGTAGTCACGGGGATTACCGAATTTTTTCCATCTTTTGTGTAATTTATGTTTTTCTTTAATTATCTTTACCAAAGATGGGCTGAACCATATAGGATACTGACAATTAGTGTGTTTTTTGGTTAAAGGAATAAACATTTCAATACTATCATTTAGTATTTCATAGAACTTAGTCACCGCATCATTCACCGTACGAGCATCCAAAATAGCAGACCAATCAGTCCGACCTAAATGTTCGTTTAGAGCCTCATAGTCACAACGGTAAAAGTTACGTCGTATATTATCTTTTTCTTTGAATGAGGTAATATATAAATCTTTTATTTCTATTGTGAACGAAGGATGCAGTATATCTTCCTTCGAAAGGCTATTGCATTTGAGCACGCTAAGGGGTAAATTACATAATGCCAGGTCAAGTGTTCGACTCATGCTGTTCTTAATGCAGTTGAATTGTTGTAAACCTTGAAACAATAGATCTTCGATAAATAGGGTAGCCGCAGATTGAATTTCTTTAGTTCCGATGTTGGGTAGCACATAGCCATCATCGGACCATTGCAAGCAAGGGAGGTTAAAATCCCCTACCAACAAAATCGTATCAGAAGAATGGGAAAAAATAATCTCCTGCACTGATCGTTTAATCTCTTCGAGTTGAGTAGGTATATCAGGACTACCAGATGGGACATACACCAAAACAATGTGTAAACTGACTGGTGTCTGTAAAATCTGGGCGGAAACAGTGACACAAAGCAGCTCGATCGCCGAACCACTAAAATCAAACCGCACACTAGCCATGTATTTACGTTTAATGCACATCATAATCCCACCTCCACCCAGTTTATTTGGCTGGCTTAGCTTATCAGAATGACGCCAGCCTTCTAATGGATAGACTATGTTCAAAAATAAGGCCCTTCACGGTTTAAAATATTGTAGATAATATTCTCTCACGTTAAAAGCCCCTTGCTACCGTTTCACGCTCCTTCTCTGTAGAACTGGGGGCTGTACGAGGAGCAAAACATGTGCGCTTATAGTCGGTTCCACAGATAAGACGTATCGTGAGATCTGCGGCTGCCTATTTGTCTTGAGAACAGCTGGCCGTGTGACTGACCCCATGTAAAACTGGATGCCAATCACCACCACATTGGTGGTGATTGGTATCCAGGTTCGCATGGAGTCCACATAATATGTTGGTAAACTCCCATGATTTTGTGGGATTTCGTTCGGCCATTGTTATTCCTATATATATGATGATGAATTTGCGAAGCCTGAAGACAGCAGCGCAGTCTATGATAGTTCAGCTGTGGACTGCCATAGACTGATTTGATTGATTGACTAAAGATAGCGAACCTGCGAATGACAAGTCATGAAGCTAGTCATCGTTTGTGGTCTTTTTTCCCTTCCGAATAATTACTTTTGAAATTTTTTAATACCTCCCTTTTACGTAAAAACTTAAAATCCGATTCAGATGCTACTGTCGAGTTCGCAAATGGACGTTTTTAAAAATGTCCAGTTATTAAAATCCCAACTAAAACGCTTAAATACTGGATATCGAGTTTGAATCCCAAATTAACTTCTTTAAAGTCATGCAGTGGCCAATCCAATCAGGCCATTGCAATAATGGCCCTATTTGATTGATTGCTTGTGAATGCAGTATATGGTATTATAATTCGACTGTTTCTTTGTTTATAAAACATTGTATCAATTTTATGTTTTTTTATAAAACATTGTATCAATAATGTTTAAGTTAATTGTTAGTTAGAAATGATACAATAATATTGTGCACTTATTGTTTTTTTTTATAATGAAATTTATTATGTAATATAAATATTATTTTCATACATACATACATATCGTCACGCCTGTTTCCCATCGGGGTAGGCAGAGACTATGACTTTCCACTTGCTGCGATCCTGGCATACAACTTTCGCTTCTTCCACTTTCATAAGTGTTTTCATACACACACGCCGATTAAGGGTACTCTTGACCTGACCTTTTTCCAAAATGTCTTCTATTTGATTGACATATGTACGTCGAGGTCGCCCCTTACCAGTTTGCCCATTCACTCTCTTCTGATAAATCAGTTTTGTTAGTCTATTTTCATCCATCCTCTCCACGTGTCCGAACCATCTAAGCATACCTTTTTCTATCTTAGTCACTACATCTTCTACCAAACCGCAATGTTCACTTATCACACTGTTCCTTTCTTTGTCCATCAATTTTTATTTTCAATACAGGTTGCGTGAATAGAAATAGAGAATACGTACAATTGCAACCTTAACCAACCCTGCTGGACGTAAGCATCTCCTAATTTTTGCTACCGTGGGGAGGCGTTTCGTTTTCTTTTGTGGGTGGAATTCCTTATGGAAGCTATGCCGGTAGGAGATTAGCTAAATTGAGACGTTGCCCTTCAATCTGCCTATAGCAGGGAATCCCGGGTGATCCCTCGAAAGGATAGCCCTCAGGGCTCCCTACAGACTTTGTCCACTACCGCAGCTTCGTCTCAGCGGTGTTTAGCCTTAGTGTACCACGCTAACGATGGATTTAGGAGGGTACAGGTGGGTACAAGGGTTTGTTTCGAGTTTTCTTTTTTCGCCATGACATTGCACGTTAGTTAGCAGATTATTAGCCAGTTTATATTAATATTTGGCACGAAAAAAAGGCGTCGCCCGCCTGATTGGAAGCAAAGACGACCTGTGAATGAGGGCCGCTATCTCAACCCGCAGGGCTCCGATAACGACCCTCATTTCGACAGCCCAGAAATAAGCCTATATAATAAGCCTGTTAGTGCACTTTTTTTTTATTAAGTGTCGGTAGAACCTCATTGTTCTCTTTCCTGAAATGTTAACTAACTAACCTAACCTAACCTAACCTCAATCCAAGAATTATAAACTATGCTTCTATTAATTAGAATAATATATTATATACTAGTTGACGCCAGCGGCTCCGAAGTGAAGTTTTCCCATTCCCGTTTCCCACAGGAACTTGTTACCGGGATAAAAAGTAGACTATGTGTTATACTGATGTGTAAGCTATATTATTGTAAAGTTTCATCAAAATCCATTTAGTTGATTTTGCGTGAAGGATTGTTATTTAATTACTATGGGACCCCCCCCCCCCCCGGCTTCGCCCTCCCGTCGCGTCTATTTAATCCCGTCGCTTATAAATTCTACAATACTGCATAAAAATTTGCCCGATTTGTCGACATTTATGGCTACTGCTCTGCTCTCCACGGCAGAAGCGTGATGATAGGCCTATAGCCTTCCTCGATAAATGAGCTATCTAATACAAAAATATTTTTTCAAATCCGGTCAGTAGTTCCTGAGATTAGTGCGTTCAACGAAACAAACAAACTCTTCAGCTTTATAATATTAGAATAGATAATGTGGTGGCATGATGTGGCCAATCTGAACTTTAGATCTATAAAATTATTATTAAATATAAATATCCATCACGCCTTATCCCCGAAGGGGTGGCAGAGGCATATTATATGCCCACTTTTCACCGTGTGGATTCCTGTCCCACGTAATAGGTGGTGAGCCCATTGCCGTGTTGAAATAGACAGACGCAGGTTGTGGCTACCTGCTGTTGAAATTTTCAAGCCGCCCATAAGGCCTTCAACCAGGCTTAACGACTGCCATTTTACTGGCAACCGGGACCAACGGCTTAACGTGCCTTCCGAAGCACGGAAACGCTCGCAAATGTAAATGCCACAAAGTGGTCACCCATCCGAGGACCAGCCATAGTGTAAGTTGCGTAACTCAGTGATCGTTTACAGAACACTGAGACCGCGGGGCCACGAGCGCTTCTTTTTAAGCTTTTTTTTAAAATAATTATTTATCTAGCTTACATTGTCATATAGCCTTGTTAATACATTGTAGCCCTCGTGACTCTACTAACTCAGTGTTCTGTAAACGATACAGAACACTGAAATAATGAAAGTTGCTACTTTCACTATGACAGGTCTTCGGATGGGTGTCAGCTTTGTAGCATTTCTTTTTACGTGCATTTTCGTACTTCGGAATTCATGTTACAACACTAGTCCCGGTTGCCAGTTAAATTGCAGTCGTTAAGCCCAGTTGAAGGCCTAATGGGCAGCTTGAAAAATTTCAACAGCTGGTCGGTCATCACGATCTGCGCCTGACCATTTATAATAATGCAATGGGCTCACCACCTCTTACGTGGGACAAAATGCTTACGCTAAAATGTTTTTTTTTTAAATAAATAAATATTAATAAATATTGTTGGGACAACTCACACAACGCCATCTGATTCCACACTAAGCAGAGCTTGTACTATGGTAACCAGATAACTGATAAACATACTTTTATATTTCTAAATACATACAAATTATAGATAACACCCAGACACAGAATAAACCATCGTGCTCATCACACAAAGTTTTATCCTGGGTGGGAATCGAACCCACGACCTCTTGCGTAGCAGTCGGATGCACTCCCACCGCGCCACAGAGGCAGTCAAACTGTGGGCGTATAGGATGCCTCTGCCTGAAAAACAAAAAAAGTCTGATAGTAAGGAAAAACCCTCCCAAATATGAAGGCACAAAAATGTGGGCGTATAGTACGAGTATGTCTCTGCCTGACATAGACACACTGCATTTACTGGAGCCCAGTTCTTGTTTGTTCCTTCATCTTGGGAGATTTTTTCCATATTATCAGACGGGTTGGTACAGGGTTTTGATTCGAATTTTCCTTTCTTCGCCATGACCTCGTTTGTTAGTCAGCAGGTGCAATACTACACTACGGTGGTGGGGCTGGCTTGGACCCCAAAGATGTAGGTTGGGCCCTATAGCATCTGAAATCTGCCTTGGAATGCTTAAATTATTGTGCGATCTATTCAAACATTTACAAATTATTACAAGTATTGGAACCCCCCCCCCCCTGGGTACATCCGTGCTCTGCCAGCCCTTCGGGGATAAATAAGTAAATTTTTGTTGGGTATGTTTGTTGCCTAAAACTTAACCCGTCGCCGACTGTTAGTTATAAATAAACATCAACATTATTGTATTTTTTTCCTTTTCCTCCGATAGTGTTATCATTCCATCCGGATGATTGATATAGAAGTGTAATGAGCAGGCCATAGAATAAGTAAATAGACAGGAATGTCATATGCACAGATACAGAGTGGACCTACGTCCATTCCAGAAATGATTGTATTAAAAAATAGTTTTAGATTAGAAATGGTCATTTACAGAAAGTTTTATAGTTTTACTAGGTGATCCCCACGGCTTCGCCCGTGACATATTTCTAACTCCCGTCTACTATTTAATCCCGTCGCATTCAATACAATATAACCTAGGTTGTACCGTCTTTGACAGTAATGCATAAAATTTGCCCGATTTTCGAAATTTATGATTCCTGCTTCGCAGGGTAGTGTCGTAATGATATATAGCCTTCCTCGATAAATGGGCTATCAAACACAAAAAGATTTTTTCAAATCCGTAACCGTATCCCTTCCTGAGATTAGCGCGTTCAAGCAAACAAACTCTTTAACTTTATATATAGTTAATTATGATTGATATAGTTGCGCTATGCGCAGCAGCACAGAATAAGTAAATTCACGGAAATGACATATGCACAGACACAGCGTGTATATCAATTCCAGAAATGATGGAAGTTAAAAAAATTCGTTAGATTAGAAGTGGTCGAACTTGGAAAAAAATGTATTTTTATGCCGAAGTAAGAAGATTACAGTAGTGCTCACCAAACCCGCGTCGAAGCCTGTAGGTGAACTTGCTATAATTCAACATTATGAGTTGTATGACACAAATAGAACAAATTTTCGACTGCCTCTGTGGCGAAGTGGGAGTGTATCCGACTGCTACGCAAGAGGTCGTAGGTTCGATTCCCACCCAGGATAAAACTTTGTGTGATGAGCACGATGGTTTATTCTGTGTCTGGGTGTTATTTATCTATAATATGTATGTATTTAGAAATATATAAGAATGTTTATCAGTTATCTGATTACCATAGTACAAGCTCTGCTTAGTTTGGAATCAGATGGCGTTGTGTGAGTTGTCTCGATGATATTTATTTATTTATTTATTCTATTGCTTGAACACACCCATTGCTGGGAACTATTACTAGAAATACTATTAGTGTCAAATCGCTCTAAAGTGTGATCTAATCAAAATCGAATCTATTTAGTCTAGTACTTCCTTATTCGGACTGTTAACTGTATAGCTTGAGTTTATGATGATTGACTGGTGTTAGGAAATAAGTTGATAGAAATCTGGTGGATTTAGAGGTTCAATATGGCCGTTGGATTCTGGTAACTTTGACGGTAGTTGCGCTTTTTTTTAATTTAAGAACTGTAATGAAAGGACAAATAATAAGTTTACTCAGCTCATCACGAAATTTTTAATCATTATACAATAACTAATTAACTATCTTCATGCTGTATCCCTGATGGGGTAGTCAGAGGCGACAATTAATTAATTTAATATTTATGATGTTTTATAATATTGAAATGGCAGTACTTGTGCCTATGGACTTAAGTAACTATTCGTTTTGCAACGTCGACTTCAACGAGAACCATGCTACTAGCAACCGGATCTAACGTCTTTACGTGTCTAAAACAGTCTCCCATCAGCCTTCAGGACCGACCTGTCCGAATGATACACTGGCATAGACTATGCTTATAGAATACTGATTTAGTGGGTTAACAAGTGCTTTAAAGTATCTCCTTCTTTGCGTATTTTAGCGTATTCCCAGTTGCTTGCAAACCCTACCTGCATGGGATAAGCTTTTAATGACTGTTAGGAAAATCTACGGTTTGGCTTTTTATTTTCAGCACCGTTAGGAACGACTGCCTCCTGACCTTACCAAACCCCGTAAGGTCGCGTTCCGTCGTTGCCTCGTCAGCTTTGGTCAGCTAGGTAACCGCTAGCAGATGAGGTCACTGCCCCGGAGTTATTGTGCTTCAAAATATCATAGTCACATAATCTTCAAATGGCCTGCTTTGTCGCTATCATCTTAGCTAACGCATACATGCATATTTTACTCTTGAACTTGAGGTGCTTTCTATGTTAATAAGTCTGCAAACACGGTCGGCCTAATGGTAAGCGGTCACCAGAGCGTATTAAACGTTCGTAACACTAGTGGTATCACACGTACGATGCATGTTAATGACCATACTTAACTTTGTTGAAACTGTGGATAAATTTTTAAAACAATTATTTTGCTAAATTTCTCATAATTTTTTAATAAAGTGGAAAAAGACAATTCGATTCGAGACGGGGATTGAACCCATGAACATAAACTACCTGAACCGCATCGAATCAAGTTGAAATTCTCCACCATATTTTAATCGTCATTTTAGGAGAATGAACAGAGCCATCTATCGAGCTAATGAACAACTCGATACCAAAGAACAGTGTTACAACCATTTTTAAACAATGATGCAATGGATTCCACTCAATCTGTGGATAAATTTGTTGAAGCTCTTTACTGTACGCCTCGATAGCACATAGCGTATGCAACCTGGCGGCCAAGTATACTATTTCAATCGCATCAAAATATAATCGTTTTTCAATAGAAAGCTGACGGTACAATTTGACAGTTTTTGTACTCCACTATTACAATCGCGCTCCAATAGAATACGTCTTGCCGGCCGCCGATAGAATTCAAGTAACTTGCATTTTTGGTAGTATCTTAATATTTTCACAGCTAAAACAGCATTTCTGCTTCTATTAGCTTCCTTCTATCGTCGTTTTATTGTAAATTAATAGACAGGGCCTCCTGTTCACTAGTCTCGGATTCGATTTCTAGGTGGAAACAAATTATTCCTACAAAACATACGCATTCTGGACACTTAACTGCATTGTGTCGCAAGTCCTGCATTCAATGACTGATCATGTCAATTGAGGTCGATGCCAACAATTGACCAATTGCTCCAGCCTCCGTTATCAATCGTGACAATACGCGTGCAATTTCGTCACCATTTATATGCACATTTGTCATTGATTCTCTTATAAAGTGATGAGAGCCTACCCCGACGACTATTTTTTTTATACAGCTGAGGTGGTACCTCTTTAATAGAGTATTTTTGAGCTGTGACTACTCGTATAGTACTCGTGTTACTGCAACCATTACTAATCGAATTTGATTGTTAATCTTTCATGCTTTTAACCCCAAAGGGGCATACTATATACTTGTGGGACATTTATTACTCTATACGTTCACATTTTACAATAATCATTGCACGTAACAGGTGGTAAGCCGTGTTGAAATGGACAGGCACAGGTTGTGGTGATCTGCTGTTGAAAATTTTAAACTTGGCTTAACGACTTAATGTTACTGGCAACTGCGACCAATGACTTCATCGACATCGACATATTGTCACGCCTTTATCCCCGAAGGGGTAGGCAGAGGCATATTAAACGCCCACGTTTCACCGTATGCATTATTGTCCCACGTAACAGGTGGTGAGCGTAAGGGTTGGGTGTAAGGGGCCCCACCAAGATCTTCGAGGCCCAAGTCAACCTCCCGTGCTAGTGCGTGCACCTGCTGACTAACGGACGAGGCACTGGCGCTGGCTTTCCCCTCTGGGGTTGGGAGGTCTGAGGGCGTCGCTCCCATAAAAGCCATCCGCCGAAACAAAAAAAAAAAAAAAAAAGAACAGTCAGAAAAGGAATGCTGCTAGGGATAGGGCGCCGCCGCAAAACGGCGCGCAGGAGCCCCGCCTGACTCCTGTGGCAAGTGGGCTAGGGCTGCCGTGTGTCGGGCCAGCACGGCTAAAGAAGTTAGCCCCAACCCGAATCCGCTTCGCATCTTGGAACATTGGCACGCTGACTGGGCGTGCGGTAGAGTTGGCCGAAGTACTCTTCAGGCGGAGGGTGGACGTGGCGTTCCTGCAGGAGACTCGGTGGAAGGGCAACAGAGCCCGGCCCTTGCAGAACGGCTACAAGCTGTATTACACGGGTGCGCCTGGTGGGGAGAACGGGGTGGCCGTTGTGCTCTCCGAGGGGCTGCAGAGTGGCATCTTGGAGGTGAAACGCTGTAGCGACCGGCTTATGATCGTGAGTGTGCTTATCGATGGGATTATTACCCACCTGATAAGTGCCTACGCGCCACAGGCCGGTTGTAGCGACGCCGATAAGATGTCGTTTTGGGGTCAACTCGAGGGAGTGCTTCGGAGCATTCCGTTGTCACAGGGAATCGTTTTGGGCGGCGACCTAAACGGTCATGTGGGTGAGAGGTGTGATGAGTTTGAGCGTGTTCATGGTGGTTTTGGATACGGCACCCGCAACGCTGAAGGAGAAACTATCCTCAGAACGTGTGCGGCTGCCGATCTTCCCATTGTGAACACGTATTTCAAAAAGAAATCCGAACATCTCATCACCTACAAGAGCGGGAGGCGTACAACTCAGATCGATTTCCTACTCACTAGGCGACACAGCATCGGCAAGGTGGCCAACTGCAAGGTCATACTCGGTGAGAGTCTTACTGCACAACACCGTCTCCTTGTCATGGACCGCTGCGTGAAGCCCAAAGGCAAACGCATCAAGCGGTGCCAGCGCCGCATCAGATGGTGGCTGCTTGATGAAACTAGGTCCCAGGAGTTCGTCTCAGCTGTCGGTGACAAGTGCACCGACACTGAAGGCGAACCAGTTCAAGATTACTGGGACAAAGTTCAGGCGGCCATCCTTGGAGCGGCGAAGGTGGTGCTCGGTGAGTCTAAGGGTGGACGCAAATGTGACAAGGAAACTTGGTGGTGGAACGACGCAGTCCAGAGGGAGACTAGGGAGAAGAAAGCCCTCTTTAAAAAGTGGCAAGCGACCGCGCCACAAAGAGAGCTGTAGCCAGAGCCCGACGTGACCACTTACAACCTCTGTATGATAAGCTGGAATCGTCTGAGGGGCAGAAGCTCATCTATAAGCTGGCGCGCTCCAGGGTCAAAGCGGCACAGGATATATCCAAGTGTCGCTGTGTAAAAGACCCTGAGGGCAACCTGTTAAGCGAAGACCTCGCGGTAAAGGAGAGATGGCGCTCGTACTTCCACGAGCTGCTTAATAAACAGCACAAAGAGGTGCAGCCTCCGGACCTCCCTCCGAATCAGGGACTAGTGCCACCGGTAACGCCTGGAGAAGTCCTAACTGCGCTTCGCCGCATGAAGAATCGGAAAGCTGTCGGACCCGATGAAGTCCCCATCGAAGCCTGGAAGGCGATGGGTCCTCGCGGTGTGGGCATCTTAGTAAACCTTTTTAACCGCATACTCCTCAGCGGGCAGATCCCAAACCAATGGAGACTGAGTATTATTACTCCAGTCTTCAAAGGTAAGGGGTCAGTGCAGGAGTGCGGGAGCTACCGCGGTATTAAGGTGATGTCCCACACCATGAAAATCTTCGAGAGGATTATCGGTTCCGGCAGGAGTGTACTCTCTCGGAGTGTCAATATGGGTTTCGCCCTGGTCATGGGACCACGGACCCTGTTTTTGCCCTGAGGGTTGTCGCAGAGAAATACAGGTCGAAGAACACGCCTCTGCACTGTTTGTTTCTAGATATGCAGAAGGCCTTCGACTGTGTTCCTCGTGCGATGATGTGGTGGGCACTGCGGTTCAAAGGGGTTCCAGAGGTCTATATTGACACTATCCGGGACATGTACTGTGACTCCGATTCAATGGTTCGGACTGCTGTTGGCGACACGAAACCCTTCCCCATCACCGTCGGGGTACACCAGGGTTCGGTCCTTAGTCCGCTTCTTTTTAGTGTAATATTAGACGAATTTTCGGACAGCATCAGAAACCCACATGAGCAACCTCCATGGTTGCTCATGTATGCTGACGATATTGCGCTGGCAGACGCGGACAGGGGCAGATTGGTGCGACGTGTAAAGGCGTGGAAGGAGACGCTTGAGAACGGCGGTCTGAAACTAAATGTGGCGAAGACCGAGTACTTGGCACTAAACTCGACAGATCGCACATCCGTCCGCATAGGCGGTGATTTGGTCGAGCGCACGGACCAGGTTAAATACCTGGGATCTGTTTTTCACACGTCCAGTGACATCGATTGCGACGTCAAGTCACGCATTGCTGCCGCATGGGCCAAATGGCGGGAGATGACCGGTGTCATTTGTGACCCTAAAATGCCGATTCGGTTGAAGGGACAGGTCTACAAAACCATTATTAGACCTGTCCTTTTACATGGCAGTGAGACGTGGCCGATATTGGAGCGACACAAGCAGGAGCTGCGTGTCACGGAAATGAAGATGCTGCGGTGGATGTGTGGGGTCACGCGGATGGACCGCGTGAGAAACTCTCGCATCCGCGACAGCCTTCACGTCCGTGACATTGCAGACAAGTTGCAAGAGTGTCGCCTTCGTTGGTATGGTCACGTCTTGCGGCAACCGCCGGGCTACGTAGGTAACAAATGTCTGGCCATGTCAGCCCCGCCGGGTCCCGGTAAGAGGGGAAGACCCAAGAAGTGCTGGCTTGACGTCGTAAGGGATGACATGCGTGCCAATGGTCTCACTACAGGGGATGCCGAAGACCGTGCGAAGTGGAGGAGAAAATGTAGGAAAGCGGACCCCGGGCGTCGCGAGACGCAACTGGGACAGACGCTCGGATGATGATGATGTAACAGGTGGTGAGCCCATTGCCGTGTATTTACTGGTCTAAACAGGCTATAAGGCAAAAAGCTGAAGGCTGAATCGGCTTGTCATCACTCTCTGTCAAACCTGGTCTGGTATGTAACCTGGTCTCGTCTGCAACCTGGTCAAAACGGCAGGCAATTAAAAAAAGTATGCACCATAATCGCGTTTAGTTAATAAATAACTGCTATTTATTTTTATTGCTACTTAACTTTAAAGATCCCGATTCGTCTACCGACGCTACGGATGATAAGAGGGTGATAAGATGAATATTCCCAATTTCGTTCTATGGCCGTCACAAATTTAGGACAGGCAAATCTATATAAATGTTCCTGAATATCTTTTACTTAACAATCAATCATCATCAATGTATGCCTAATAGTCTGAACATCGCAGGTCAACTACCAATTGTATCTTAAATATATGTCAAGGCCGTTATGCTACAGAATAAATAATAGTATTGTATTTCTATTATGTACTTCTATGGTTATGCTCTTTATATATTTATTGCCTCTTTGGCAACTGTTTGCGAAGCCTGGCGATCTGTCTCACTGACTATTCCGTCATGGTTACAACGTGAATATAGTTAATTTTACCGAATCTACCATTTCCAAAATGTCTTACAAAGCTGAATCCATCTAACCCCAACAACGGGGATTTTAAACTTAAAAATTAGAAACTAAAAACTAACTAACTATCTTCACGCTGTATCCCTGACGGGGTAGTCAGAGAGGACAGATCGCCAGGCTTCGCGATCCATGCATACTTCTTTCGCTTCGTCGAGATTCATCAATCGCTTCATACACGCACGTCTGGGTATCCGAGTACTTTTGACCTTTCCGTTTTTGAGCAATCTGCTCACGTGGTCTTCATATGTAAGTCTCGGCCTTCCCTGACTCCTTCTACCCTCTACTTTTGAACAATATATATTCTTCGTTAATCGTTCCTCACTCATTCGTTGGACGTGTCCAAACCAACGGAGCACGCCCTTTTCCAGCTTAACGCTGACACTTTCATTCAAACCTGCCATATTGCGTATCACTTCGTTACGTATTCGGTCGGCCAAGGTTATGCGCCGCACAATTTTCGAAGTGATCGCATCTCCACAGCATTCAAAATTAACCCAGTTGAAGGGGTTTGAAATATTTAACAGCCGGTAGCCACAGTATGTTCCTGCCGCTTCAACAGAGCTTTGTGTAGGATGTCATCCTGCACGAGTTTAAGACGCGGCTTCTCTACCCTTATTAGCACGATCAGATTAGTGTAAAAGGAAAGGATAACGAATCTCCAGCAAGTATTCAAGGATCAGGCGACCTGCCTTGTTATGTGGCATCGGACAGGAATATGTTGTTACTATCTGATGATGAAATTTTACGACAATAGGGTAGGCAACGTGATTGTAACTTATCGAGTCATGCAAACTTCCACAGACTATTGTAACCACATTCGATCAAGTGGTCCGTATACTTGTCTGACACCTTAGTAGTATAAAAAACCTGCCATTATCTAATTTATTAACGAGGAAAGCAGGTAGGTACTCGATACTCTAGTACCAGAGCTATCAAGCAAGCCTCATATAACCTATGCACTTGTCTGCAAAACTGTAGAATTTTATCCAAGCTTTTAAATTTCGTAGTCTATACGGAAATTGCAGTTCCTACTTGTATTAGCGGACGTTATTACTTTTTAATACAACTATCCATAATTATTTCTTGTTACGCGGCTCATTTCCTGTTTCTTTTTGATAATAACCTAGAATTCTATCGGCCTTGTTATGTTATAATTACTTAGAGCTAGTGCTGATAACAGAATATGGCATATGATTTTTTGCACTGTTCTGATCGTGCTTAGTTAAGAACGAACAGAACCAGTTGGGTAGGATAGATGCGTCTTGATCTTGTGTAGGATGAGATGCTAATGTTCTTTCCCACCTTTCGAACTGGGAAATATATGGATTTATTTACTCATCTATACCTATTATGATGACTTATCCTAATAATTTCAAGTGTATTAATGTAGACAACTAGTAGAAAAGGGTTTTCAAAATTCCACCTTAGTGAAATAGGGGGTGAAAGTTCGGGTTTTCAAGTTTGTCACGTGCAAATCCGGGGGATACAGCTAGAACATATGATAAAGAAAACGCTGTTATCGGGTTTGAGATGCAACCGGGAGTATTTCTCGGATAATGATGGCAGTGCAAGTGTAGCTTATGTTTTAAACGTCCATCGGCTACGGTAATCACTTTCAGTCAGGTGAACCATATGCTTGTCTCCCACCTTATAGGTATGATTAAGACTAAGGCTTATGAACTATAGTAAAAGCCCATAACGATCAATAAATAAAGGGTTACCCTTAATTATTCTTTAGTGGGAGGAAATGAGGCCAAAGTTGGTTCATACGAGTACGAATGAAATGATTTTTAATTTATTCTTAACATCTTGTCAATTCTTCTATATTTCGAGAATATGTTTGTGAGTTTGTGACGTCTCGGCGTCGTAGGGGATAATCGCAACTACTTAAGCGATTTAATTTTTTTCACTGTTAGAAAGGTGTATTACATCTGAATGATTTAGGTTATTTTTATCCCGGGACAATCCGAGAGAATGAAATAACCCACCATCACACAAAAACCGCGCCTTGATGTGGAGTTGCGGAAAACAGCCTGCCATACAATACAACCCCGGGACAATCCTCCTGTGGGAAACAAGAACGTCAAATCGTCACCACGCAGGCGGACCCCCGGTCCTTAGCTAGTTTGTAATAAAGATCCCGGTAAATGAATGTGACTTACTAGAACGGTAACTATTCCCCCTTTTAATAGATCGGCGTGGACCAAAATAGCTCACATCCCTTCTGGTACGTGGCTTGCTAGATCGTAAACTGCGTACGCCTGGCCATTACCTCTACGCGCATTATTCAGTAGTAAAGCTGAAAATTATATATATTCATAACACTGGTTCCGAGTGCTGTGAAACTTTCTTATGAAGCAGACAGGGGCACGCTGATACAACTTCATGTTTATTGAGAGCATTATTTAAAAACTAGTTGACGCCCGCGGCTCCGCACGCGTGGTAAAGTTTTCCCATTTCCCACAGGAACTTGTTCCCGGGACAAAAAGTAGCCTATGTGTTATTCTGAGTCCGAGCGAGACCGAGACTACCAGGACTTTAATTGGTCGTGCTAATTAGTGTCTAGCACATAAGACCTATTAGCCTTTTTGCTACCACCTCACTAAAAAGGCAACGGGTTCAAAATTTCTTCCAAATTTAACATCTATAGACACATTTTATTTTATTAAATTTATTCGGCCCTTTAGACCCACCCCAGTTCCGTGCTTCGGAAGGCACGTTAATCCGTTGGTCCCGGTTGCTAATAAAATGGCAGTCGTTAAGCCAAGTTGAAGGCCTTACGGGCGGCTTAAAAAATTTCAACAGTAGGTTGATACAGCCTGCGCCTGTCCATTTCAACACGGCAATGGTTTCACCACCTGTTACGTGGGACGAAAGTGCATACGGTGAAACGTGGGCGTTTAATATGCCTCTGCCTACCCCTTCGGGGATAAAAGCGTGTCAATATGTATGTATGTATGTATGTTATTCTGATGTGTAAGCTATATTATTGTAAAGTTGCATCAAAATCCATTCGGTACATTTTGTGTGAAAGAGTAACTAACATCCATTCTTACAAACTTTCACGTTTATAATATTAGTAGGATGTTTGTTGTGCACTGTCCACAGTGGTAGGTATAAATCTGGAGTTCAATTCCCAGGTTTGAAAGCCTGAAAATAGTATTTGAAGTGAAGTTTATCAGTAACTTAAAGACGCCCGTAACTCCACAGGAGATTCACCGCACCGATTTCGTACAGGAATCTGGTCTGAATGTGGCCTATATTGTAGTCCTAGCTACCTCCACACCAAACTTTTATCTAAATTGGACGAGTACAAGTAACAACATACACACTCTCCATCAATCTTTCACCTTCATAATATCAATACTAATTAGTTCTCATTTATTTTTCAAATTTGAGACAGGAGGGCGTTGTGTAATTATCTCCCAATGTCATCTCAATCTATATTACTAAGTGAAAATTGCATTGGACTCTAAAATGGTTTTCAGGGCTTCGAGTTTCCTCTTGATCCCCTTGACAAACACCAATGTCACGTATCTAATTAAGTGTGGAAATGTTTTCAGTGCTGATTGAATTTCATAATTGAATCTTAGTATGTCTATAAGCACTGAGAGGTTGTCTCCAATTATTACAAGTTCTGAATTTCCACACAAATCAAATCAGCCTAAGGCAGTTTACTATTGTCTTGCCTTACGCTCTCTCGATGTATTGGTATGCTAAAAGACTCCGTGTACCTGCACCTTACGCATCCAGTTCCCTTAACATTTTCCAGGTCGTCGGTCCATTCGGGCGAAGAACTGTGTGCGTTTCGATTGCTCCGCCACGGTGTCCTACCAAAAAAAACACTCCGTCAAAAAATTGTCAAAATTTGTCAAAACCGAAAGCATCAAACCAAAAATTTGTCAAAGTAAAAATAAAAAAGATATTAGGGTTTAAAGTTGGCCGCGCGAACGAAACGTGGAGGATTGCGCGGCCACGGAGATCTCAGCAACTACATGGGTTAGAGACCTAATTCTTTTTGTCAATTAAAGATTGAATTTGTCAAAAATTGTCAAAAAAAGAATTATAAGCTTTACAGCAATATTTTACGAAATATTCGCCTTTGAAGTTATGGCCGCGCAATCCTCCACTCGTTGTTTCTTTAATGTTGATTATTTTTTAAATCGTAAGATTTCTTTTAGTAAAATTTATACTAGAAGAATGATCTTAATTTGTCAACACTAATGAAAGCAATAAATACTACTGAGGTTTAGTTAAATCGGAGATACCGGTCCAAAACAAAAAGTCCGAGGCCGCGCGAACGAAACGCTACTTTGTAAGCTGTTATCTCGCTACCTATAATTGCTAGGATTTTGGTGTAAACTTTCATTTATTCAGCATATTAACCTTATTAAAATGACGTATCGTTTTACCCTCAAAACCATTTTCAACGCGTGTTAAATCAAAAATAATGATGTCCCATACAATGTTCTACCAGGGTGACCATAATTTCGATTTAATTTGGTAATATCTTTACATTTGCTATATAACTAGAGGACAGCTATGAAATTGAATAACATCTAGGTCATTCTGAAAAAAATATTACGTTTAAAAAAAAAACTTGGATATTTCAATAATTAAACTATTTATTCATTAAAAATTGCCATTGCCTTCGGGGATCTGCGGGACTAATAAACTTATAAGGTAGCTCGTGCCATATTTTGAGATTTGCCGAGGAAGAAAGTTGGGAGAGTAGATAGGTATAGTGATATATATATTATAAGAAGCTAGGTTTGGGCAAAAATTAAAACGAGACTTGAGCAATTTTTTACTGATTGTATATGAAGTTGTAACTTAGCATAATTTTGGGCGTTTATGTAGGTTTATCGAGACATGTGAATATTTCGCGATTTGGACCAATGTAGTATTGTTAAAGGGGCTCTTGCGTCGTTAGTGGCAATACTAATTTAACCTATGGTTTATCGTACACAACCGGGTTCATATTTACCTAACCAACTTTTACACATTTTTTTGCCATGTCTCTTAAACGGTGCATCTGAGCTTGAAATAATGAGATTTTTGGTCCCCTTTGTAACCCCGAACACCTCTTTCTCTACTAATTAGAAGAAAAAAAGGATAGAAATTTGACGTTTTTAATTTTTTTCTTGATTTTTTTTTTAAATAACAACTACTCCTCTACTAATTAGAAGATAAAAAGGATAGAAATTTGACGTTTTAAATTTTTTTCTGGATTTTTTTAAAATAACACCTCTACTAATTAGAAGATACAAAGGATAGAAATTTGACGTTTTTAGTTTTTTTTCATGGCCGCGTAATGTAAATAAAATGGATGAGACGTTAAAAGGTTTGTTGAAAGCCACTGTGCCTCAGTCGCATTGAATTGTAATACGTAATACCAATTTCACGCCACCTGCTAATTGCTTTCAAAGCGTGGTGACTATCGAATAAACCAAAGCGACGTAAATTGTCAAAGTTACATAATAACACGGCAGATCGCATCCATTGCGGACGCAATATGGTGGTGCAGTTCTCGTCCAGTGTTATTCTAACTATTAATCAAATAAAATTCGAGCACAAACATCATTACTTTATTATATGGTTCATACTTAAGGTTTAGAAACAACAATGTATCCCGAATTTGAAATAAATCTTTCCGTGAAACGCGCTGCTGCACAAATAAAATGTTAAACAAAATGTTTATAAATTAATAGGTGCTATTGAGTATATTGTTCCTACCATTGGAACAATAGGTCACTATAAATGTCATTTTATAAGAAATGCTGGGATGCTTTGCTATGACGACAACAACAGCAAAGTAACTAAGAGCACAATAAATCCAGTTTTCATACATTTTCTCACATATGCTTTTGTAGAAATGTAACCAGAATTATTGGATAGCACATTTTTCACAAAGTTTTTAAGATCTATTATCGGCAGCAAAGTTCAAGTCACGGCATTTTATATCATACCTAATGATAACTGGTATCTATATTTAATAGTAACAATCGAAACTCACAATCTAATTGAAATCATACATCTTTTTTCCCTTAATTACCTAGGTACCCAAAATTATTATTATAAAACAAACATTCCAGACAAGATTCCTTTTAAGACTCATTCAAGGTACTTAAAGAATACATTTACCAAATTTTACGTTTCTATGTTTAGTAATCTAGGCTAAGAGACCAGCGGGTGATACAATAAACGGTTGTAAAACTATAGAATACTTTATCCTGTGTGTGGTTTCACCCGCGTAGTTAACCTTTCAATAGAAACGTAAAATTTTGTGATATTCTTTAGGTAGTATCTCATTGAAGCGATAATAAAGGAAATCCTAACATTCGCACAGGAAAGAGAACTACGCGAATGAAACCAAAACAACCCAAACTATAAAAAAATAAATACCTGAAATTAGGTGAATTGATAAAAGCAGCAAGAAAGGAATTCCTGGTATTTCCAGTGCAATGAAATCTTATTAATATTATAAACGTGAAAGTTTGTAAAGGTTTTTAAATATCAGATTTTTTATATATTTCATTAATCACAATAAAATAATTAAAAATATATATTTTATTAATGTGATTAATAAAATATATAAAAAATAGGGAACTTTTATACCGGGAATCATCTTATTCCCACGATAAACACTTTTTGTGCAATAATCAAATCTCATACGAGCGGAGTCACGAGCATAAGCTAGTTAATAATAAATTTACTTGAGAATCTAAATGAGAATTTCACAGAGAAAGTAAAATGATAATTGTAAACGCCACTATTGGCTACGCTATTGCCACGTTATTATTGTTGTGTACAAACAATAATAACGGTCGAAAACAGTGTAAGGGAGTAATAGGCTTATTGTGTGTAAAATTTAGGGTTGAATCACCGCGACACGAGAATTAAATTTTAGAAGATTAGATAATTACGGACAAAATGCTGACAGTGAAACAGGCGCGTACAATATGTGTCTGCCTACCTTTTTGTGGCTATAGGCGAGACTGATATGTGATTTTTAAATTAATTTTACAATTATTCATTTTCCAAAACAGATCCTGTACAGATCTGCAGATTTTTAATTCATGACATGTTATTGTTACACCGAGTGGACATTTTACGTCGAAGACGTGCAGCTGCTGCTTTTTTCATTATTCAATAATTATTGTGAAATATTTTCCGATAATCACTACATTTACTGTTTCATGTAAATTGGTTAGTACCATACAATCTAATTAAAGTAGGTACGACATCTGTCTTTCTCCATGTTTTCGCCGCGCGCGTAACTAGAGTACGATATTGCGCGAGTACAACTCCTGACATTTCTTTGTTGCACTCTCAAAAATCGACACGGGACTGGTACGTCACGCGGCTTCGTCTAACGCGCCAATGTTCAAGCTGCCGCGCGCGGTACCTATACGGAGCCAATGTTCAATGGCATGCCGCGCAAAGTCGATACGCCGCTTTGTACTACTACTACTACTACTGTGATATTTACCATGTATCAATTATTTTTTCATCGAGTAGCAGACATTTCGGTTCTGTTACAAACGCCAAGACCACGAATCTATTAAAGATCGCATTTATTATATTTGTTGATTTTTAAATGTTACTGTTGAGATTTACAATTTTTACATTATTACCTACATTTTAATAATTTATAATGAATAAATTTTTTAATTATTGAAATATCCAAGTTTTTTATTTAAACGTAATATTTTTTCAGACTGACCTAGATGTTATTAAATTTCATAGCTGTCCTCTAGTTATATAGCAAAAGTAAAGATATTCCCAAATCAAATCGAAATTATGGTCACCCTGGTAGAACATTGTATGGGACATCATTATTTTTGATTTAACACTCGTTGAAAATGGTTTTGAGGGTAAATCGATACGTCATTTTAATGAGGTTAATATGCCGAATAAATGAAAGTTTACACCGAAATCCTAGCAATTATAGGTAGCGAGATAACAGCTTACAAAGTAGCGTTTCGTTCGCGCGGCCTCGGACTTTTTGTTTTGGACCGGTATCTCCGATTTAACTAAACTTCAGTAGTATTTATTGCTTTCATTAGCGTTGACAAATTAAGATCATTCTTCTGGTATAAATTTTACTATAAGAAATCTTACGATTTAAAAAATAAACATTCAAGAAACAACGAGTGGAGGATTGCGCGGCCATAACTTCAAAGGCGAAAATTTCGTAAAATATTGCTGTAAAGCTTATAATTCTTTTTTTGTCAATTTTTGACAAATTCAATCTTTAATTGACAAAAAGAATTAGGTCTCTAACCCATGTAGTTGCTGAGATCTCCGTGGCCGCGCAATCCTCCACGTTTCGTTCGCGCGGCCAACTTTAGACCCTAATATCTTTTTTAATTTTACCTTGACAAATTTTTGGTTTGATGCTTTCGGTTTTGACAAATTTTGACAAATTTCTGACGGAGTGCTTTTTTTGATAGGACACCGTGGCGGAGCAATCGAAACGCACACGAAGAACTCGCCTGCTCACGTGCCTACTCTGTGAGCTATGTTGACCACCCAGGGGGCCGAGTCTACTATTTTCCAATTGAAAGCCGTTCATGTTCTATTCTACAGCGTTTCTATTGCGATTAGTCCAAAACTAGCTAGTCTAATAAAACTATTATATATTTCACAATCACTTCTTAAACTGCAGAATAGAGACGAAATAGCTAGTTTTAAGCTATCAAAATATTAATATAGACGACCAAAAATGCAAATTAAGAGCTACTTACTAGCGCTACACGTGTTAATAACATTCTATTGGAGCGCAATTGTAATAGTAAAATTAAAATTAAATTAAATTAAATATCCATCACGCCTTATCCCCGAAGGGGTGGCAGAGGCATATTGCATGCCCACTTTTCACCGTATGGATTCCTGTCCCACGTAATAGGTGGTGAGCCCATTGCCGTGTTGAAATAGACAGACGCAGGTTGTGGCTACCTGCTGTTGAATTTTTTCAAGCCGCCCATAAGGCCTTCAACCAGGCTTAACGACTGCCATTTTACTGGCAACCGGGACCAACGGCTTAACGTGCCTTCCGAAGCACGGAAACGCTCGCAAATGTAAATGCCACAAAGTGGTCACCCATCGGAGGACCAGCCATAGTGAAAGTTGCGTAACTCAGTGATCGTTTACAGAACACTGAGACCGCGGGGCCACGAGCGCTTGCCTTAATTGTAATAGTGGACTACGAAATCTGTTTTTTTTTCTCTTGGGTCTCTATTGAGCTACGATTTCTATTCTCTGACGCGATTGAATTAGTAGACTTGGCCCCCTGGTTCTCTGACGGATAATCTCATTACACTTATATTATGACATATCCCAACCAACACGCACTAAAAAGAATGTCATTAATCGTCTGGTCGGCTTAACATTACAAACTCAGTATTGATGCCTGTACTAGAACTTCTTCCGTTCGTCAGTTAGAAGTTTGTGCGGCAATTTGGTAGATGACGGACGCTTGCTGTTTATATTTTTTAAACTTGTAGATACTTAGATATAAAAGTTGTGTACTATATATAGTGTAAGACAGTGATTCATATCTTAGCGCGCAAATTCGACTAAAAGCTACACTGTATTGGTGCAAGTTTGACTTTGACTTAAGGCTCGACCAAGGCGTAGAAAAGGAAGATACCCGTATTAGGTAATCCGAATACTAAGAATAATTATGAAATAAATAAAATTTGGCAAAATTTTTGTAATCGAGTCATTTAATAAATACAAATGGTTACAATCCGTTCGTCCGGTAGTCGGGATGTGTTTACTACTTATAGATAATGTTACTCTGAGGAGGTCCAATAATAATAGAAATCGGTGGTCAAATTGAAGTCACGAACAATTAATGCTATAATAGGTTACAATACCTTGGCCGACCGAATACATAACGAAATATGGCAGGTTTGAATGAAAGTGTCAAAAAGTGCAAATGTAAGAGGGCAGAAGGATTCAGGGTAGGCAGAGACTTACATATGACGACCACGTAGAATATTGCTCAAAAACGGAAAAATCACAAATACTCGGATACCCAGACGTGCGTGTATGAAGCGATTAATGAATCTACAGGAAGCAAAAAAGTATGCATGGATTTTTGATGCCTGGCGATCTGTCCTCTCTGACTACCCCATCAGGGATACAGCGTGAGAATAGTTAAGTTAAGGTTACAATACATTCATATCTGTATTATATGTTGAGTTCAATAAACCCATTTTTTGTTTAATGCGCCACGTTGAGTAATTCGCTTTTTAATAGTAGTTACCTACATCATTCCGTGCTTCCTCAAAAAAGGCAGCCTTGTTTTTTATTTTAATATAATAATATTATCTTTAAGCATTATTTATTTTGTGGAGAGACTGGCACCTAAGCTAGGCTCGAGGCCTGTGTTTTAGGATACCAGGGCTCCACCCGAACATTTAACATTATAATAGTCCACTACAGCATATTATGTTGTGATAAGAAGATACAAGAGCAATCTATTTTAACTACTGGTACTATATTGTGTGGGCAGTTGACCAATTATTTAATTGTTTAAATGGTTTAATTTACACTGGGGAGGTGGAATGTAAATGCGTCATGCGTCACCTATCCTTAGGATTTCTATAAAACTGGGGGCAGACTTAAATACTCCGTTTAGCTATGTTAAGTTCTGAATCATTGTTGGAAAGAGGGACGCGACTTACAATCTATTTATGTTACATTCTTACTATCTGAGACTAACTCCTGTAAACCAGGATCTACAGCAGTGACCAAGATCAAGATTTGAAGGCGTTGAAAAATAAATTAACGCCTCTTCTGTCCTTTGCAAAGCGGGAGACCTGGAAGGTAACAAGGTGTACATCTTATGGAAAAAGGGAAGCACCACGGTAATAGTACATTACGAGTCGTATGCGAGCTGTGTTTGATTCCAGTAATATGTATGACAGAAACGTCTAAAAGCACGAAAATTCACCCCAGATGCAATGAGACATGGGAAAGGGATGCAACCATACAGGCTTTGATACAGGGGAAGTTAATAGCGAGTTTATAGCTTACACTTAACTATCTTCATGCTGTATTCCTGACGGGGTAGTCAGAGAGGACAGATCGCCAGTTAAGTTTAAGTTATAGATATATTTAATTACAAAATTATTTTGGATCCAAACTTAATGTGAAAGTGACGTTTGTAATTGTATTCATCCGGGTTTTAACGCTGGTGAAAGACTACGTAGGATAATCTATTCTTAAGAATCGCTTGTAAAATTTAATATTACTTTTGTACATAATTTTATTCATACTGATGTAGAGTAGGCTTTCAGCAAAACACCATTCAGTCTTTTTTTTCCGTGTCGAAATCCTCATAGATGCTATGCCGGACTCCACTAAAACCACACGTATCCCTTCCATCTGTCTATAGCCGCGGGTCCCGGGTGAGCCCTCGAAAGGATAGCCCCAGGGCTCCCGACAGACTTTGTCAGCTACCGCGGCCTCGTTCAGGGGGGGGTTCGAATGTTATCTCGTTTCTTTTCTTTTGTTCGCTCGCCGTTCTTACAGAAGCAGGCCGCGGTCGGTGGCGCGGTGTGAGAACTGCACCCATGCCCTTCACCTTCACTGAAGGAAGTGGTATGAAACCTGAACACCAATCAGTCTGACAAATCTTAGTTACCAGCAACGGAAGTCACAAACTGCTACAAAACATTGCCAAGTTAGGTTTGCATTGTAAACAGTTGGTAGCACTGTTTGTTTTGCTGTTATCAAATGTGGCATATTTCTGTCGCTAAATATAACTACTTGTGTTTAACACCTTTTGTGGTAAGATACCTTAGAAAGTGTAAAATATGTTGCTAAGTAATTTCCACCGTTATTTAGTGGGTCAGAGTTATAGAATATGGTTCATGAAATAATGAATTTCAGTAGTGTTTGTGTTGTGAATTTAAGAGGTCCCAAAACAACGATGAGTGCAGAAAAGTATTCAAGTAGTTCTAGTGGGTATTCACACTGCCACCACGATCAGGGGCCCTAGTCTGCTGTTTCGACCTTTCACCTCACCTTGGTTTCCCCACCTTAGCATTAATAACACTTCTTTTCGTTAAAAAAATAAATTAGAAACTAAGAAATAGTGTCATTTTAACACAACCCATTGATCGACACAAGTTTTTTTACCACAATGACAAACCTAAAACAAAATCCTTCGAACAACACATACAGTCTTCTTCAGTGTACATTATGATAACAATGCATCGCTCGGTTAGATTCACACGTGAACAAAGAAACTGGAGTGAATCCAAAACAGCTGAGACAATCGCCGGTTGACCAATCATCTACTTACATCTGGACATTATAAGGGTTTCCCTTGAGACCGTAGCATTTTATAAGCTGTTTTGATTACAAAATATCTAAAATTTACAATATTTTTTGATTTTAACCTTTATTTTGCAATATTGCGATTTTTTAAGTTATACTTTTTTTTGGCGCGTTTGGAAAGAATTATATGAGTAAATTTTTACGATGCGCGCGCAGACTGCTACGAAGAACCGACACCATGAAGTTAGCTGATAAGTGTTTCCATGACAACATATAAACACCCTGAAGTTAGCTGATAAGTTTTTCCATGGCAATCCTATTAGACTAAAACAGTATAACTTTTAACGCGTGTACATAAGTACACACACACTTTTTTAAAGGTCATATGATGTCAACACGTGCTTCGCCTACATACGAGGCATTATCAAGGCTTAGCAGTCGTATTTTCTTGATAACGCCTTGTATGTATTCAAAAATAAAAATAATTATAGTTTAACAATGGAATTGCGCCATCTGACACCTGCTCCGATTAGTTATTTTCTTAACTAAAATATATTATTAAATGGAATTCCTTTAGGCAAGGTTTCGGAGATACTGGCAGCGTTCCCCCTTTTCTTTGTCCGAGGTAGCTGCCAGCTCTTCGGTCTCCTGTGATGTCTACTAACCTTTTTTGCTATTTCTTTAAAAAGCCTTATAGCGCTAGGCCCCACGGACCAATGGTCTCAACCATCTTTGGATTTGGATCTTGAGCTCTACTTTTATTTGACTACTAGAAGAAGCTACAAATTGGTTTTTATTCTCGTCATTGTTAGGGGCGGCTGCCTCCAGACGTACCAAGTTCGTAAGGGCGCCTGTATGGTTACCTCGTCCTTTAATCAGCAGATGATCTGCTAGCAGGTGCCGTCGCTTGGGCTCTAGAGATATGAGTGGGGCTTACTGTGGCAAACACGTAATATATATATTTCTCCACGTGTGTGAAGCTGCCAGCATCAGCAAGTGAAGTAATAGAATTGAATAAGCAATGACGTCACGCCAATGAGACAAACCATAAGTATAATAAAGAATGCTTTATGAGCTTTGTAATAAGTGTCATGTTATAAATGTAGGCTTAATTTCGTTTTTTAGACGTGTCAAGTGTATCACCACCGATCTAAAAAAAGTAGATGTTGCTTAAAAGTAGATGACAGATGTGATTAACTACTCACTTGGCTTATTAAAGGTGAAGTATAAACATTGTAAATTATTTATATGTGTTGATGCAATAAAAAAATGCCAGCAAGTATTAGAGTAGTAGCATATGAACATCTGATAAGTTATCCTACTATAAATTTAAGATAAAATATACATAAAGTCAATTTATACGTTACATTATTAGTAAAAAATATTCTAATCAGTAAAATATATTTCAATTCTATATTCAGAATGAGTTGGCACCTTCTCACCTCTCGCCATCTCTCCATACAACACGCGCGTTCATTGGTCAAACAGCGTGCGCTTTTTCGGTTTCCTATAACACATTTCCGCCCATTTTCTAAGATCACTCTATATATATCACACTATATAAATATATCTATATCTACAAAAAAATGTGTATGTACCAGAGTACACAGGAAAGAAGTAAAGCTTCTTCACGACATTTTTGTTTACGGCTATAAAATGTCTCTCATACGTCGATAAAGAAGTTTCACTTCAAAACAACATGGCGCGTAATCGAAAAACGTGACGATTTTTTTGCAGCTGTAAAATTTCTCTCAACGTGGATAAAGAAGTTTCACTTCATAAATCTAGCAACCATGAGGAAAGATGTTACAAATCAAAAACAGTTATTAGTCCCTGATATTTTCACGTGAAGTGTATGTGACACAGTTTCCTTATAACTGTGTCACATACACTTCACACGTGCACGACATGTGCAGTTCTTGTACAGTTACAGATTCTCAGCATAATACTGTAACATTCCGTCCGTACTTTTTTAAAGTCCGTGTTCTAAACATTGTTTAGATATATAATCTTTTTATATATATAATCTTTATTTCATCAAACCTAGTTTTAATACATCCATTTAATAGAAATTTCCATTTAAGCTATGGAACGCTTGTGTTTGGAAATTCCGCTCTTCCTCGTTATACGAGTATCATTCGAAATAAATGCAGGTGTTACAAAATCAATTTTTAGATCAACTTAAACAAATTCATGACTATAAATAAAAACTATAAGTAAAATCTACAATAAATGGCCACGTGAACAAAAGAAATCCAAGAGTGTGTATGTGTGTGTGTGTGTGTGTATATATGTGTGTGTGTGTGTGTGTGTGTGTGTGTGTGTGTGTGTGTGTGTGTGTGTGTGTGTGTGTGTGTGTGTGTGTGTGTGTAAAACCTCTAGATAAATCTCTTATCAGAGCTGAGAGGACCTATGTCAGCTGTTCCTATGTCGGCTTGTAACTGAAGGCGTGTTTATTCAATAATTTGTTTATACTGTTGATTGTTGGCACCTGCTGGAATTTTGCTACTCATCTTGAATGATAATACTTCTTCTATTCGCCTTCGGGATAGTATAAGTATTAACACATATTATTACATACATACATACATACACATTGTCACGCCTTTATCCCCGAAGGGGTAGGTAGAGGCATACTATACGCCCACATTTCACCGTATGCATTTTTGTTCCACGTAACAGGGGGTAAGCCCATTGTAGGATAAATAATTATAGTTGTTATAAACTTATTCTACGGCTCCTAGATACATACCTTAAAATTAAGAATACATCACTACATATTATAAAACAAAGTCGCTTTTCGCTGTCTGTCCCTATGTATGCTTAGATCTTTAAAACTACGCAACGGATTACGATATGGTTTTTTTTAATAGTTAGAGTTATTCTCATAGAAGGTTTTTATGTATAATTTGTTAAGTTTTTGTTTATATTGACCAAATTATAACGATATTTGTTGGGGATGTTGGAAAAAAATAAGCCGTCTGGGAGCTTTCAACAAAGACGCTGCCTAAACCCTTCGAGATATACCAAAATAATGTATGGTGCAATTGTGTATCTAATAAAGGTCTACAAAAAAGTCCGCGACGACATATGTCTATCTCTTAAGAATAACATACTATATTCATTTTAATACTTAAAAAAACAGCAATTATAAAGCCATAATTTGAAGGCTATTTACACAAATATGCTATTAATCCTTATCATTTTTACTACTTTATATTGTTAGTTGGCTTTAGCATTTCATAAAGATTATTTTGTCCCTTTACACCTTGCAAATTAAATGAATATCTTACGAGTTATCGCAAATTTAAAATAAAGCGCAAAGAAACTAATTTAATTCGACCGGGTATACATTATTGTGAATGTGAAATTATTAAACAACGGGATTAAATGGGTGCCATGGGATTCGAAGTATGTTACGGGCGAAGCCGGGCGGAACAGCTAGTTTATTATAATATCTTAATCTAATTTACACTACATTTATTATATTTTAATCTAATTTACATGTATTTCGATGTTTGCCGTTGTTTTCTATTGCTAAAGTGGTAAATAAGCATACCGCCCATGAAATTACAATTTGGTCATCGTAGACTCAGCATACTGTAAAAGTTTGTGAAAAATGGCATGGAGCTTAGCATAATTCACAATCCAAGTGTGGAAAGGAAGGAAAACTTTACTGTATATGAGCGCTCCGAATACAAAGCGGAGAAATTACAGCCATATTAGAGAGCTCCCTAATATGGCGATCCCTGATTGTTGGTGCCTAAAAGGGATTAACAGAGCATTAATATAATACATAATTTTGTATTGAACGGGATTTCGCGCGGCACTATATTACAACTAAAAGGTTAGTATACCTTTTTATTCCTCGACGTTTCGACAGGGTTGCACCTGTCGCGGTCCCGAGGCAACTGATGCACGTAGGCTGGAGCGACCGCTATGCACCGAGAGTTTTTAATGTACTCTCGGAATTGTTATTTTTTGGAAACACACGACACACAACACTGACCGTATACGCGGACGCGTTCACTGATCTATTGCGGGACTTTAAGGTATTAATTATCGGATTCCAAGATGTTGAAAGCTTATATCCGTCTTCCCGGTTGAAAGTTTTGTGCTTTTTTATTTCAATTGCTTCCCGAACCATCCTTGGGTAGTAATGTCTGTCAGTTGACAGGACCTTTGGCGTGTGTAGCTCAATCCAATTTTAGTTGTAATATAGTGCCGCGCGAAATCCCGTTCAATACAAAATTATGTGTTCAACGCGTGTTAGTTTAAAACAAATATTAATATAATAGTTCGAGATTTATCTCAAAACAATTTTTTTTACCGTCCAATTTCTAGGGAGGGTATAAAGGATATAAATATTTTTACTATAAAGGATATAATTTAGTAAAAATTATATTCCTCATTAACTAAATAATTCATTTTACAATTTCAAATACCATACAAAATGCAAAACTAACAGTAGACCAACGGACTAAAGCTCCATAATGAAACCCCCTGTTGATTCCTCTTAGTACCCAACTGATGGTGAAATAGTTCTACTAATTGCCCCAGATTTAACAACATTGTTATTGTAATAAAATGCGTAACAAATCCATCTTAACAAGCCGTAATTGCATGCGTACATACCTTACTTGATAAGCGGTTGTTGACCTAACAGGTAAATATTAAACATCTGAGTTTACTACTTACGTATTGCATATTGTGTAGTGAATATTTAATGTTTCGCTGATGTAATGCGTATACACATACATTGAATGTTACACACGTGTGAAAATATTCTTTGTGTTGATACCGACAAAGCAGGAGTTGTGGATTCGAGGCAAAACGTAGCTGAGAAAAACCTGTCTACGGTTCGAATCCAACATTTGGTGTCCTCTTTTGCAAATATACAATATAATAGAATAAACTTTATTGCACACCAATATAAAAATAAATCATACAAAGAGAAAACAATTTTATAAATGTAAGGAGGACGTCATTATCGCTAAAAAGCAATCTCTTACAGGCAAACTTTTATATATATGTATATTTAATTTAGGTATTCATATATTATTAAGTATACATATAGTAACTAATTGAATCAGGCTTTACATGGCGGAAATCCATTTCAAAAAACTATAATTATTTTTGTTTTTAAATGTTATTTTGCAATATTCCGCTTTTTTAGAATGTCGTACGATTTTGACACGTGTTTCGCCTACACACGAGGCATTATCAAGACTGTTTGGCTGCCAAAACTTGATAATGCGTCGTGTGTAGGCGGAATATTGCAAAAATAACATTTAAAAACAAAAATAATTATAGTTTTTTTATACATATAGTAGTCAACTAGTAAGGCGATATGTGTGAGCTGCACACAACAGTGGATCGAAGTTGGTACTTATCTAAGTGTTAGGGGCGGGCTATTTTTTGTCAAGATTACAGCTCTACCAATTATGTTACTCGATTTGCTCCATACTGCGATATCACAGATTAACACCAGTGATGTTTAGTAACATATTATAGTGATTATTATGTTTTTGCGATTTAGCATAATGCGCTATGCTATTTATAGTTTTTAGATGACTAAATATACTGTTTCTATTCCTGTACGTAACTAAATATGAAGATAGTTCCGTTCTCGCATGATAAAACTTGGTTTTGACAAAAACCTTCATCATATCAAGTGTAAGACAGGCATACGACCCACCTGATTCAGTCAAGTGGTGGTAGCCTGAATACGTTTTTTAACACAAGAGGTGCTACACTCACACTGCAAACCCTGCAAAAGTCTTGTAAGACCCCTTTTGATGAACTCCATACTGTAGACGGAAACAAACTTACTTAACCACTAGTTCTGAAGTTCAAATACTTTATTTTTTTAATTATTTAGCTATCACTCCCAATTTGGACGTCCCGGTTTCAGATTATCTAGGCGATAGTTCGCTGCCCTGATTACTTTTATATTGGTTACAAGACAACTTTGACTGCCAGCTATCTGACTCCTAATTACCTTTGAAACGCCCTCTCCATAACACTGGCTATCTTACCCTGGAACCCGGAAATGTTGGTGTGTCCCCATTTATGCCATCTTTCCGTTAGTTATGATAATGACTATAGCCGTTGTCTGCATAGCTATGTGCTCATGCAGACAACGGCTGTAAGTGATGTCGCCACTTGACCTCAAATTAAAACAAGCCATCGATTGACGTTGGTATTTAAAAAACGATTATGAATGAAAGGACTTGAGCCTTCGGGATTCGAATGATCTCTTTGATTCAATAGATAATAATTGGAAAGTTTCATGTTTTTCATCATGATCACTTACGTCTTTGTAAAATTGGTAAAGAGCAGACTTATTATCCATTTCACCTAAATCTTGCCTCCCTCTTTATCTGAAACTGATATTGCAAATGCCGACGTTTATGGGCTTTTAATTTAAGCAACTGATTGTTTTCAAAAGTCTGTGTTTGTATTGGGACTAATTCCACCCGCATTCCCATTACTGTGACTCCTGTAAACCAGGATCTACAGCAATGACCAAAACACCAGAAAAGTTACAGCTTGATCTCGGTGAGGTCCCAGGATAAGTTAGTCTTGGAACCCGCAACGAAATTAATCAGAAGATAATTTGAGGAATTAGGAAAAGAACGTAACGCTTCCCTTCTGTGCAAAGCGGGAGATCTGGAAAGCAAACTAGGTGTAAATCCTATAGAAATAGGGAAGCACTTTGTCTGTGTTTGTATGTCATAAAGAACTTCTTGGTCTATAAAAATCTACTCTCTGTTCAGAACCTTAAGGTTTTATCAGGGTTACAGAGTGAAAAATCCGTACTAAAATAAATAAATGAAATATTGTTGGACATTCTTCACACAGCGCTTAGCCCAAAGTAAGCTAATATACACTTGTGACAGGTATGGGATTAAGATGTAAATCTAGTTACAATAATAAATGCGTTACAATTTTATGCCCAAAAATCCTTGAAAATAAAGGATAAGTTGTCGTAATTACCGGAATAGGCGAAACCTTCGATAATTTTGCGAAAATAAAACACGTTTCAAGCGAAATTAGAGGAAACTTAATTAGATACTAACTACCGCCCGCGGTTCAGCCCGAAGCTCTGTCCGCGTCTCCACCCGTGTGGTGAATATTTCCAAGGAGCTTGTTCCCGGTATAAAAACTCGAGTAGCACATGTGTTGATCCAGAGTGTCAGAACTCTATATACGAATTTAAATTTTAGCCAACTTGGTTTAGGGTAACCCCTAAACCAAGTTGGCTTAGGGGTTACCTTGTTAGGTTATAGTAAATTTATTTCACATTTCTAACGTTAGTAGGGTGTTAAGGCAGACACAAAGGAGGTGATAGACAAAAGCTAGTCTTAAACAAGTTGTGTGAAGCAAAGAGTAAATAATATCTAATTAAGGAATAACAGTTAGTTTCTAGATTACTTTTTATACGAGATATAATTGAAAAGTGAACCCTTGAGATAAATTTACCTTTAAGGTATCTCATACTTCACCGCAGTATACAATTGCACCAATTAACTCTATTAGGAGCTATTCCTGTTATTCCCATTGTCCGTATTCCCATTCTGGGAACAACAGAAAGACATAATATTTCCTACCCGTTGCACGTTGTCCCGATGGACACTTTCTTTGTCAATAGCACAACAGGAATAGTTCCCATTAGGAGCCCAGGGACACCCCTTTGAGTTTTATTGTTTTTGTTGGGGGGATGTATTTTTGCATATAGTATGTAAGAACTAGTTATAAACATCTTTTTGGCTATATCATTTGTATCTATACTTACCTTGATATTTTTCTTTATAGACCAAGTCGTGTATTCATTCAACACTTCAATTTAAAATTAATCAACTAACCACCTATTATTTTTGGGCACGACACTATTTTTTATTGCGATAAAGCGGCAACACTCCAAATGTCTATAAAAAGTAGGCATTTTAAAGAACGTCTCAATTCAATATAAGAAAGCGTGAATTTCCAATTTCATTTGTTTTTCTTACTGTCAAGATAAGTAAATCTAATGAAGAAATGATTCGATATATTTTTTTGACTACAATAAAGGCCTGCATGCATCGCAAGCCGCATAAATTTCTAAACATGCACAAATTATTTTCGTCCAACATTGGTGCACAACATAAAAGGGATTTTAGTAATGTCAGATACAAATTTAGTGCTGTTTATAATATCACCAAGTTTAGTTCAACGTAATAACAGAATAGCATTTGGCAATCTCTTAATAAAAATAAAAATAATAAAATAATGTATATCAAATTGTTTTTAAAATCGAAATGAAATCTACTTTCAGTAATTATAATATGTATTAAAGTAGGTTTATTATTATGAGTACCTCTTTAATTTTTAAACCAAACAAAGCTTAAACATTTCTTTAAGCTGATCGAGTCATCGTTATGTCTGGTTCTGTAAGTGTTTCACTTACAGCAACAGCTGACAGCTGATTTCAAATATGATTAAACTGCTCATCACAACATACTCTGGAAGCGTTAAATTTGGCGAAACAAACGATATTATATGCTAACTAGTTTACAAATAACATCGCGAGTAATTTACTATGGCCTTGTGTTGCTCGTTTATTACATTTTTGAAACTAGTGAATGCCAAAAGATCTTCATCGCAGTATACAATTGCCCCAATTTTATCAATTAGGAGCTATTCCTGTTGTTCCCATTGTAAGTAGCCCCATTCTGGGAACAACAGGAAGTAATAAAATGTTCTCCCCGTTGTCCCGATCGACACTTTCTTTGTCAAGAGGACAACTGGAAAAGGTCCCATTAGGAGCCCATGAACCCCTTTGAGTTTCATTTTTTGTTTTGGGGGAAATAGGATTAGGTACTGTACTACTGGAAATATTAGTTTTAAGGACTATATTCCTAAATTTTTCCTTATTAGGTATTAATTAATGTTTGCAGAAGGTATGAAAATGGTTAATCAGCTCAATAAATATAGCTCGCATTACTAATTAAATACATATCCTTAATATATTAATTAAATATTTAAAAGTGATTTCAATGGACGTTATTAGTGAGTGTGAACTAGTTAGTGAAAGGTGTTATGTTCTAAATAAATGTGTATTTCGAATTCCTCATAAATATTGCCGGGATATTGCCTATACCGCTAGCATATGTAAGAATAGAACAATAATTACCACTAGATACGAGTGTATTTATTGGAAATAACCCTCAGCCACAAGCATGCAAAGTTGAATGCCTATCCTTCAGCTTGAAACAATTTAACAGCAGGGGCTAATTCTCAATTACACGACTTGAAAGCGTAGACGCAAATTTACTGGTAAGATATATTTTGTATCTTGTTTTGCCGTTTTTTTATTTTTTAAGTCGCTTATAAGGCCTTCAACTTGGCTTAACAACTGCCATTTTATTGGCAACCGGGACCAACGGCTTAATGTGCCTTCCGAAGTACGGAACTGGGGTGGGTCTAAAGGGCCGAATAAATTTAATAAAATGTGTCTATTTTAGATGCTAAATTTGGAAGAAATTTAGAAACCCCTTGCCTTTTTAGTGAGATGGTAACAAAAAGGCTAAAAGGTCTTATGTGCTAGACACTAATTAGCACGACCAATTAAAGTCCTGGTAGTCTAAAGTCCTGGTAATCTGTGGTGAATTTTTGTGCTTTTAGACGTCACTGCCGTACATGTTGTTGGAAATATGTATGCATAGCTCACATAGGACCCATAATTACCCACTTGAACGTCCCAATTTGTTGATCCCAAATGACCTAGTTTTTCGTAGTAAACCTATGATATATCCTGGTTTACAGGAGTCACAGTCAAAAACAGTTTATAGAAAGAAGTGTCTCATTCAAGCGAGCAGACACGTCAAGACCGAGGTCTTGTACATATTTTGCCATTCTAAAGGGTATCGGTTTGCTAATCTGCATTTGAAATAGAAGTGAAGCAAGGGTGTGTAGCTAGTTTGTTAAATTTTTGAAAATAGTCAATGCCAAAATATCTTCATCGCAGTATACAATTGCCCCAATTTTATCAATTAGGAGCTATTTCTGTTGTTCCCATTGTAAGTAGCCCCATTCTGGGAACAACAGGAAGTAATAAAAAATTTTCCCCGTTGTCCCGATCGACACTTTCTTTGTCAAGAGGACAACTGGAAAAGGTCCCATTAGGAGCCCAGGGACCCCTTTGAGTTTCATTGTTTGTTTTGGGGGAAATAGGATTAGGTACTGTACTACTTGAAATATTAGTTTTAAGGACTATATTCCTCAATTTTTCCTTATTAGGTATTAATTAATGTTTGTAGAAGGTATGAAAATGGTTAATCAGCTCAATAAATATAGCTCGCATTACTAATCCTTAATATATTAATTAAATAGCTATTTAAAAGTGATTTCAATGGACGTTATTTGTGAGTATGAACTGTTAGTGATAGGTGTTATGTTCTAAATAAATATCCATCACGCCTTATCCCCGAAGGGGTGGCAGAGGCATATTATATGCCCACTTTTCACCGTGTGGATTCCTGTCCCACGTAATAGGTGGTGAGCCCATTGCCGTGTTGAAATAGACAGACGCAGTTTGTGGCTACCTGCTGTTGAAATTTTTTAAGCCGCCCATAAGGCCTTCAACCAGGCTTAACGACTGCCATTTTACTGGCAACCGGGACCAACGGCTTAACGTGCCTTCCGAAGCACGGAAACGCTCGCAAATGTAAATGCCACAAAGTGGTCACCCATCCGAGGACCAGCCATAGTGAAAGTTGCGTAACTCAGTGATCGTTTACAGAACACTGAGACCGCGGGGCCACGAGCGCCACGATGTTCAAATATCATGTAAATAAAAGCGAATCTGGCAGTAAGTGTACAAGCAATATCTTGACGTTCATAGGTGTTACTTTGTGACTTACATGAATAAAGATTTTTCATATCCATTTTTTAATTTTTCCAATTTTTATCCTTATACTCCTCGAAATGGTTTTTGATTTTAACACATTTTAAAATGTGAACAACCTTCATTGTACGTAACTTGAGTACCTACATATTTTATAATCTAACCACCTTTTGGTGGTATTCAAGCAACGCAAGTTCTTGACGCACCATTCCTTTAACTACAGATAAAGTGCTAATTTTTATTTCTCGTGTTTCAGATGACTACGTGACAAAACGCAATCAGAAAATAAACTAAAACATTCCCGCAACTCTGCTTCAATTAAATCAAGACTGATTTTGAGTAGTGTAAGAAATAAAAAACTCATCGATGAAATAATGCGAAGGTGAAATTGACAGTGCAGGAAGAAGTTATATCACAAATAAATAATGCTATAATCGACAAAACACCAAAATGTTCAAATTACTCGGAGATTTACGTGTGTATTTCAAATATCAACCGATAAGGACTGACAATGCGGTTTTCCGACTACACAATGTGTTCACCACGGTGTTGCTTTTGGCATGTTCGATGATCATCACAGCGACACAGTATGTAGGCCAGCCGATACAGTGCATCGTCAGTGGGTTGCCGACGAATGTGGTTAATACGTACTGTTGGATTACATCGACATTTTCTATGCCTGATGCCTTTGCCAGAGAGGTGAGTTTTTATTTCGATGTACTCCATTCTTTTAAATTTTATATTGTATTTTGTCAAATGACGCCTCCCGACCTATCAAAGCCGGAAAGGCCATTGATAGTAGTCCTCAAGTGGACGACCTCTTCACGACACAGGACACCTCTTCAAGACATGATCTTGTATTGTGTCTGTAGTACCAACAGAACTAAACATGGAGTAAAGCATGTGCCTATATTAAAAATGCCAAGCTGTCTAAAGATTTTATAATGTACGTAGTAACCTTAGCGATAAGTTTGGACAGCCTTGGAGCTTACGATCGTAAAACAAAGCTCAATCTATGTCACGCCACCGAAAAACTCACTATATACAACATAAACTGATTACCAATTCCTATTTCGTCTGTTGTTCTGTTCGTGACAATGGATGCACACGAAAGTGCAGAGAGACTCACGAACAGAATTAATTTCAATTTTAACACAATATTGGCGTGACGCCAGTTCCGAAGATTAACACGTTATAAGCAATTTGTTTGAAAACATCAAACAAATCGCTTTTGTGTATGTATTGATTGAAGGTTTTTTTTTCAAAAGAGATTTTAACAGTCTAATAGTGCATCGAGGCACTACAATTCCGTGCTTCGGAAAGGCACGTTAAGCCGTAGGTCGCGGTTGCCAGTAACATGGCAGTTGTTAAGCCAAGTTGAAGGCTGTATGGGCTTATTTCAATAGCAGGTCGCCACAACCTGCGTCTGTCTATTTCAACACGGCAATGGGTTCACCATCTATTACGTGTGACAGTAATGAACACGGTGAAATGTGGTCGTATAATATGCATCTGCCACCCTTTCAGGCTTTATCCTTGAAGGGGACGTGATTGATTCACTAGAAAACTTTTCTGATTTTCCACTTAAAGGGAAGTTTTTGGTGTCCACCATCGGTTTATTTATATTTTCTTTGCATTATCAGCGGGTAGATGCTATCTTATTTCTTCGGTGTCCACAAACTTTAAAAATATCTGGGATTATTATCATCTTTGTTTACAATTTGGTGTATATTCATTAGCCTTTAAAATCAGTGTTGTTATTTCCAAGTACCCCTTGATTGGATCAATCATCCTTTATTTACAATTTTGACGAATATTATCAAGAAAACTATCACTGCGGGCAGGAGGATTCAAGCTGGCTCTATAATTTTTCTTTATTCCCATTTATACTTCTTTGTTAACACTAGAAAGCAAGTACAAGCGGGTCTTTTTTCGTATTAAGGTTATGCTACTCCACTAAAACTGATTACCATAATTACAATACACATGGTGTTCGTTACTGCACACTGATTATGCGGTATGCTTTCCATAAGCGAACAACCTCAAACAATTTTTAATCGAAAGCACTTTATGAAATGTACATTGTATGTATTAGATCATATACATCAGATTAAAATGTACTGGGTCTATTTCTTGGATGCTTTAATATTAGTAACTAGAAACTAGAATTAGAACTACAGCTTCGCCCGTGGAATATTTCGACCTTCCGTTGCACCTATTTAATCCCGTCGCTTATAAATTCTACAATGATGCATAAAAATTAGCCCGATTTGTCGACATTTATGACTATTGCTCTGATCCCCAGTGTAGTAGCGTAATGATATATAACATATCCTTTATATAGCCTTTCTCGATTAATGGGCTATCTAACACAAAAAGATTTTTTCAAATCCGACTAGTAGTTCCTGAGATTAGCGCGTTCAACCAAACAAACAAACTCTTCAGCTTTATAATGTTAGTATATATAGTTAAAAGCCATCTTTAGTTTTACACGTAATTCCTAATATTTTTCTATGTTCAATGCCTGTTTTTATAAGATTGTGTGTGTGTGTGAATATCAAATTATTACATAATAATTGCGAATAAGGGATATTTTTTGTCTAGCAATATGTTTTTCTAATAGATGTAAAACATTATTGTAAAAGATGTAAGTTTATTGTAGTTTTGGAATTAAGGTTTATTGATATTGGTTTTCTGAAAAGAATTTTATTGTCAGTGGAACAATCAGTCGTTTGTCATTATTTATACTGCTTCTTTCTTGTTTAATTTGAAGGAGGTCATATCTATTAAAATATTCAGGCCAAACATGAATTATTTACCGTAAATTAGCTACTGTTTCTTGTATTATCTAAGAGGTGTCTGTTAATAAATTGGTGTTAATATTTCAATTCTATCATCATTCATCTCCACGGCCGATTGACGCCAACTGCTGGGTAAATGACGATAAAAGATTAAAAAAACCCCTTTGAGGGTTATTTTTCTACTTACCACTACGCTGACCAGTCAAGTTACCCCATGGTTTTATTTCGAATTCCTTTTCATTTTATAGTATTTATTCATTGCAAAAGTTTCTGTTATTAACAATTTCCGATTCCTACGTAGTAAATTGGGGTGAGTGAGATTTTGAGATTTGTATTGTATACCGTCACTAAATATTTCTTTACAAAAAGAAATCCATGGTTTAAAACGGCTAGGACTGCATTCTTACCTATGTTTTTATATGTATCAAGAGTTCTTTTTATCTTAGCTTAGCTGCCTTGTGATATTTTGCCCTCGTTTATTTTTTCTAGATCAAAAATAGCCTCCACGCCACCCGCTCAAAAGTCAGTAGAATCGATCCAACCCTTCTCAAGTTTTCGAGCTTGACTTCACTTGACATATCATTTTATAGACGTTGATACATCTTCCTGTTATAAATATAAATAGGTAACTTTATCAGGTAGAAGCACTTTGTACCTTTTTGCTGCAATCATATAAATTAATCTTCTATTATTTGTCCGAAACCGGTCTGTTCAGTTCTATATCTAATATAGTATACTGATGACAAATGGAGTAGGTGCCTTCAATTGCTCGCGGTCCTCAACTCCTTAACAGTCTGCTTCCTCTTTTGAGTTGATTGTGATGCACGTGAATCAGGGTTTATATGTCCTCGCATTTTATACGTCAACGTAGATACACGTCTCTCGTCTTATTCTCAATTAATTTTAGTCATGTCTTTGATAGTCTAATAATGTCCAACTTCCATTCGACTGCAGTTAAACCGACAAAAATATAGTCACTGTTCAGAGTCCGTGTTAAATTTTGGAAATTATTATTTTATCGGGCTTTGTTGGAAGGTATTGATGTCTGACCTTCAAACTCCATAAGGGACTCCTGCTCAAAAGTCTTGTTAAATCAATCACTCACTTAGACTACTTCTGTACTCTAGAATTCTCAGCAGCTTTAGCCACCAACCCTGGTCTACATAGGTACCTATATAATCACCTCGCGTTATGTTTCATATCCGTATATGGGTTAATTATTATTTATCCTCATTACAGAGCAACGGCATGGTTCACTGATCATTTGTTATGTCACCTTGTGGTCTATGCACCCAATTAGGGGTCAATTGGCAAACAATTATGGTTCGTTAGGATCCCGATGTTGTTGCTCCACTTTGAGTCACTATGGTATTGTCAATGAAATTGTTGACATGTAGAAAGTCGTAACTTTCTAAAGTTCAATACTTGCTGCTGAAGTAGTGTACAATTACGAGGACCAACTAAGCTTTATCTTTTCTAAATAAAGTTCCTAGAGATGCTTGTTCAACATTTATATCATCGAGGCTCAAGCCAAATCCCCTACTGATCGACGGACTGAATTCTGCTGCAGGTAACCCTAAAATGAGGTGGTAGGTCAAACGGCAATCGCTTCCATCAACATCCAAAGAAACCAGTCACAACTACTCCTATCACATCAACCACGTATTTCGGAACAATTGACAGTTCAGTTCACGCTATAATATTGTGAAATTGGCCATATGCAGTCAGATTTAAGTATACAAAAAGAGAATTTGTCATTTATTCAAACGGTGCTGCCAACCCTGCTGATATAAATCATCGAACAGATTGTTTTCCGCAATTTACTGCTAGTGACGTTCTACGGTGGGTGTGTTACGCTCCGAGGTCACCACTTGTCTTGTACCTATTGTTTATATGACCTGTGTGAACTGATAGTAGTTTATAGCGTAAATTGTTTCACCTTCGGGAGTCAGTCAGTCACCCATGAAGTAATTAAATTTAAATACGAAGTTAAGTAGCCTGCAGATATAACTTTGTTGACTTATCACCCAAATAAAGCTTTTAAGCGCTCGTAGCTTCGCTAACTTTGATCATGTTCTGTAACGATCACTGCGTTAAGCAACTTTCGCTATGGCTGGTCACTGATGGGTGGCTGCTTTATGACATTTATATTTACGAGCGTTTCCGAGCTTCGTTGGTTCTAGTTGAAGGCTTTATGGGCGGCTTGAAAAATGTTAACAGCAGGTCGCTATAGCCTCCGTTTGTCCAGTTCAACACGACATTGGACTCACCACCTGTGACGTGGGAAAAAATGTACACGGTTAAATATGGGCGTGTAATATGCTTCTGCGATCCCTTCGGGAATAATGCCGTGATTGATAAAGCTGTAGAATTTTTGTGTTTAGTACAAGTAGGATTTTGACCATACAAGTGCTAAGTGTTTCACCTGGTAAACCATTGATTGAAAGATTGAAAGGTTCTTTCTACACTTCTCTCTTTTGTCATAAACATTTACTCTGCTACTCATCAATTTACTGCCAGAATTTTATTATTAGTTTCTTCTGTGTTTGTACATATATAATAAAGAAAGTCTGTTTTGACCATCCGACAGTATAATATATCCCTTATCAAAACTTCCTACTTGCTTATAGCATGAATGGTTTTGAGGTACCACAGAGTAAGAAATCAATAGCACTTGCGTTAGGGCGCGAACGATGTAGCGAGCAACATTCCTTGCTCTGTGTGAGATACGAAGGATAAGGATATAAGGTAACGCTATAGGGTGCTTACGGACATTTAAGAAAACGTAAAGTACAGGATATTTAACAATACCGAGCTAAACTTTCTTAATACCTACGTATTCAATCACTAATATTTGTATTACGTACGACATATGCCCTGCATTAGTCAATACAATTATGTGCGTTGATGAATAAGTCAGTCAATCATATTTAATGTCATATATGTAATGAATATTGCTGATTCGAAATGGCGATAGTAAAATTTATGATTTCACCATCAAACCTAAGTTATTATGAGAAACATCTAGCTTATAAATATGTAATGTTAGAAGGCAGAAGTCACAATACTAGGTAGTTATCTGAAATTCAAAATACGCTATGAAGAAAACGAATATAGAATTTTGAAAGGCAACTTATCCATTCGGTCAATACATATTGCATGAAATTTTCAGAATAAATGTGAATTCTAACATGAATATCATAAGTGTATATTAAAATATCATAAATATAAAACAAAAATGTGTTGTTTATAGCTGTAGGTATCAACACAATTAAGTTACCTCTCACGGGTTCTCTCAAGGAGTTAATTTGGAACCAATATGTTCTTTTGTCGTATAGAATAAATAAATTAATAAATAGTTTATTTCTCATCACAGACACATTATTGACTTAAACATAACTTATTTACTATACACATTGTGATGGCATCGGAGATTGACAAAATATGGACTCTACTCTCTGAATTAGGTTAGCGTTCAGCCTAAATAATATACAATTAACGCTAATGACGAATGCTAAATACTTACTAATTTTTGTATTAACTATTAGCTGCAGCAGCTCTTGATATATGTTAGGTTTAAATAGACGTAAAGAGAGATTGTAAAAAAGGTTATGAAATGTTGTAAAACTAAAATGTCAAACCACCAGATTACCATTGACTTAAGTAAATTCCATATCAACGTCGAATCCGAATTCATGAATTTAGTTATTTGACTATGCGCAGTAGTATGCGTGTGTGGAAGTCTGCACGTTGATCTTGAAAAATATGCACATAAGTCCAAGAGAATAGCTTATGTTTGTTATGAATAATATAACTGAGGAGTTTGCTTTTTTTGTCTCTGTTTTAAGTCCACTGGTACGGGGAAATGCTATCGATGTCCGACCGTTCGTCCGTCCATTCAGTCTACAGGTCGCATTTTTCATCGGATTTGCATGCAACTTGGCATGGACAATCCTTGATATAGCCAAAACCTTTTAGCGAAGGGGTGTTTTGATAGAGGGGGAAATGGAGGCAGGGGAGGAGAAATGGTCCCGTAGTGGTTGGCAAGAGCACTCAAAACGGTATGGGGTGATATAGGCTTGAAGTGTGCTGCTGAGCGAAGCGTTTTTTTATTTTTATTATAATACAACAAGAAAAAAAAATTGATAAATAAAATGTACATGGTATCTCATGGGTGCGCAACAGGAAAGCCATGCATGCTCTCTGCTAATAATAATTAACACATTAACCAAAAAAATGTTTAGCCTTTTTCCACAATTTACTCCGAAGTCTACGGTTCACAGAACCACTAGTTAATAAAGCATTTAAGATTTTATATTACTTTGAATTCCTTGAAACATTGTCTGGTTTCTACATTACTCGCCAAGAGTAAAAGGTTTTTGCAACTGCTGTATTGTTCTGTAACGACACTGCGGTACGGTTCGTCATAAGGTCTTTTGCCCATCATCATTTCCAACTTTCTCAAATTATCTGCTGATTAATTCCGTTGTGGGTTCCAAGACATTCTAACTTCTCCTGGGACTTTACCGAGATCGAGGTCGGTGTAACTTTTGTGGTCTTGGTCATTGCCGTAGATCCTGGTTTACAGGAGTCACAGTAATGGGAATGCGGGTGGGATTAGACCCAAATAAAAAAAAAGGTCTTTTGCCCGTACGTCACCGTACGGGCAAAAGACCTTTTGAAAATCTTGAATTGCGTTTCTGTTACGTGATTTTAATTAGGTTGATCATTTTGATGTATGAGATCTTATTTTGAAATACGAAATATATTAACCTCCATATCATTTTCAGGTGGGCAAAGAAGTAGCGCATCCAGGTGTGGGGCCCGAATATGACAGCTCTCAAGAGAAGAAATACTACACCTACTACCAGTGGGTGTGCTTCGTATTGTTCTTTCAGGTAATAAGGGGCCGTTCAAGTATTACGTAAGCACCAAGGGGGGGTGGGGGGTCTCTGTTTTGCTTATTTTGGATGACATGGGGGGTGGGGGGGTCTAGATTATGATTACGTCATCGTTAGTTATTTAAGTTTTTTCGGGGATTCCCGCAAATAATACATATGCGTAGGCACTCGCTTTGAGAACTGATTAGGGGAATTACCGCGCATTAGGGAAATTACGGTGCGCTATTCACTAGTCTAATAATTCACTCTCGTGCCGCCGGCTGCAATTGCGCATCTATCAGTATTGTTTTGTTTGGATTCTAAACGTATTGTAAGCATTGAAAGTTATCATTTGTGTTTATGTTGATGCAATTAGCCAAAGTTTAACGTTTTAATTATTTAAATTTAAATATCTTATTAGAATGTCATATCATATAGACAAATCCAAGTTATACCAAAAACTGTTCGAAAGTTTTAAAAAATCTCATACTGGGACGAAAGTGCAAAATGTACAAAAGTTAGTTAACGAAGTTTGGCGAAATTATAAATTACAAGCAAAGTCAGATAAGGAACTAGATATTATTGTATCTAAGAGAATTGAAGAAGAATTGCAAGCGGCGACTAAAAATAAATCCAATCTGCTTCATTTTTTTTCCAAGGTGAGTAAATATAAGTACAAAGTTTCTCTTTACGTTCTGTAACAATTAAAACGATTTATGAGTAAAAAATATGATGGCCTATCTCAAAGTAAAAAGGTAAATGATTGATATTTTATTTCTTAAGATCGACTCCGGCAATTGGTCACAAAATACACGGTATTTTCAATATCTGTATGTGAAGGGTTTCTGTGGGGAAAAGCTTTCAATAATATTTAAACGCTGGTTTTATTAAATACGGTGAATTTATGTAGCTTAATAAGAGAATATCCAGCAGAACTCTTAGAAATTTTTCATTTTTAGGCAACGTCTTCTACCAGTAAACCTGCAGAAAAAACACAAATTATACAGCCATTTTCTAACATTGAAAAACAGAAAGAAGATAAAATTAAAACCGGCAATGAATCACAAGAGCAATGCGAAAATAATAATAATGCAGATAAACAAAGAGCAAAACCTTCTCAAGAAGCTTTGAAAAATAAGATTACTCTACTCGAAAAAAATCTGAACGCTTTGTATTCTGCCAGAGATACTATGTCAAATTGCGCTGAAGTTGATAAACAGATCATTAAGTTGCGCGAGGAACTAAAAACAGCAAAAATTACTTTAAACAGGAAGATTCAAAACGCAGTTGCCCACAAGAAACACAGGGATGGTATGAAAAGAAAGTTAGAAGATATTTGTCAGGAAAATCCTGAAATAAAAAGAAGACTATCTCTGAGGGATTCAGTAGGACATCCTAAACTTGAAAGCGATCAACCATTACTATTGAAAACAATTGCGGATATAGCTTTATTTGGGAGTGCATGTGATGACAGGAGACGAACGGAATCTATTCGCAGCGTAAAAACTCTTGACGAACTCACACAAGAACTGCGTAAACTAGGATTTGACATTAGTCGCAGTGCGACATATCTTCGTTTGATTCCCAGAAAATCGAATTCTACAGAGGGACGAAGACATGTATCGACAGTCCCTGTTAGGCTCATTCGTGCTCAAACTGATCACCACAAGAGCCACTTAGATAGCAAGTTCGCTGAAACATCAATCCATTATTTAGAGAACATAGCATCCATACTTGGACCAGATCAAGTATTTTTCTTATCTCAAGATGACAAAGCTCGAGTCCCTATTGGCGTCACTGCGGCAAATAAGCAAGCACCTCTTTTAATGCAAATGAAATATAAAATCAAATTACCTGACCACGATTGGGTAATCGCTGAGCGTCATAAATTAATACCATCTGTTTATGCTGGTATCAAAGTTACTTCCAATATGCTAGGACAACCGCAAGCCGTCGGATATTCTGGGCCAACATTCATCGCTATTCGAAGTGGAAAGCATAGTTCATCTACTGCTAATACTCATGCTCAGGATTTCGAGACGCTTCTCGAACTTGAAGAGTTTCGACCATTAGCAAAAACTGACCATGGACTAGTAAAACCAGTAGTAATTATGACGGTTGATGGAGGGCCAGATGAAAATCCGCGTTATCAAAAAGTCATAGGGTTTGCTATACAACATTTTAAACGACATGATCTCGATGCATTGTTTATAGCTACCAATGCTCCTGGAAGGAGTGCGTATAACAGAGTAGAGCGAAGAATGGCTCCTCTGAGTCGGGAACTGGCTGGTTTAATACTGCCTCATGACCATTTTGGGTCTCATTTGGATGAACGTGGCATTACAATTGATGAACAATTAGAAAGATATAATTTCGAATTTGCAGGAAATGTATTAGCTGAAGTATGGAGTTCAATGGAAATTGATGGCTATAATGTTACTGCAAAATATGTTAAGGCTGATGAACAAGATGTTCCTGAATTTCCAGACATTAAATGGTACTCAGAACATGTGCGTGAAAGCCAATACTTGCTTCAAATTGTAAAATGTAAAAATTCAGAATGCTGTCGTCCAAGAAGTGGCCTATTCAGATTACTAGACAACAGGTTTCTTCCACCACCTGCAAAAGTAAAACAAACAGTTGATGACTTGGTTTTGGATGAAGGAGGACAATTTCTTGATCTTCCAGTCAATTTAGCTCTACGCTTGAGTACTACCCTCAAAGATTTTTTGCAAATGCCCTACGATTATTTTTGTCCGACGGTAAAATTGAGGCTCTCAAGCCGAACATGCAAAACGTGTGGTCTTTATCATGCTTCCGTCAAATCATTAAATCGTCACATCGAGAAGATCCATAAAAAAGTAAACACGCCCACAGAGGGAAAAGTTAGACCTGTAAGAGTCGCTGCTCGTCGTGCTAATGAACTGATGTGCATTATTCAAAATTTAGAGCACCAAGATGTTGAATGGCTCGATGAGAGTGACGTAGACATTCCAAAATCGGATGAAAGTGAGCAGACTCACAACACTGAGCAGCAATCCAATGTCATCGATAACTTAGAATCATGGATTCAGGTTTCATGGACTGAAGACTGTTAATGTGTTCCGAAAATATTCTTTATGTTAGTTATGTTCTTTATTTCTGATTATATTTTTTTGTCATTTACTCTATGTGTATCAGTTAAACCTAATATATTCATGAATTTTCCTATTTTAAAAATAACATTATAAAAAAAACATTTATTACTAAAAATGTCTACGTAAGCATAGGGGGAGGGGGTAAGTGCTTTGCTTACTTTTGATGACAAGGGGGGCGGGGGGGTAAAAAATGGTAAGAAATCTGCTCACGTAATACTTGAACGGCCCCTAAGTCTTCTGAATTTGTACTACATAATAACGATTCTCATTGAACTATTTGACACTAAATAGACAGAGTCACTTTTTTTTTTGTGTGGAAATCCTCATGGATGCTATGCCGGACTCTTACCGACTAAAACCACACGTATGCCTTCCATCTGTCTATAGCCGGGAGTCCCGGGTGAGCCCTCGAAGGATAGCCCCAGGGTTCCCGACAGACTTTATCCAATCCCGCGGCCTCGTTCAGAGAGGGGGGGGGGGGTCCGAGACTTTTCTCGCTTCTTTGGGGGGATCAGGTTTTATACCACTTCCTTGAGAGGGTGAAGGGCGTGCGTGCAGCTCTCACACCACGTCACCGACCGGGGCCTGCTTCTATAAGGACGGCGAACAGCCCACCCGCCGTCCTCAGGCCCCCGGTCATGGAGGATGGTAGTCTTGGGCGAAGACAAGTCTGCGGCGTCCTTGCCGCAGACTGCGGAACTTGAGAGGGAGAGTTCTCTCTCGCTCCCTCACCGCCGCCTCTTTTGCGAGTATGACATGCTCCCAAAAAGATGCAGCGGCGTCCCATTTGCTCCCGCTGGAGACCATAGCTTTCACCATATTCTCCAGCGTGCGAACGTTCACGCCCAGAGACAGAGACACTACGTACAATTTTAACACATATACGTCATAGAGAAAACAACCGGTATATTTTATGTAAGAACATTGACTGCCTCGGTGGCACAGTGGTTGTGTATGCGACTGCCGCGCTAAGATCCCGAGATCGATTCAAGGGTCGGAATTTTTTTTTTTTAGTTCCGGAGCTTTGATGTTTCCTATGTGTAATATGTATGTTTTTAGAAATATACAAGTATGTAAGCTTATAGCTTAATTTTTGCTAGATGGCGCTGTAAAAAAAAAGTGTCCGACAATATCTATATATTTATTAAATAAACAGATTGCGCTCATGGTACAATAGCACAAAAGCTATATTAGGTTTGGCTATGAATTATTTGGCGCCCAACGCGGGACTTTTTTTTATAAATAACCTCCCTTGATTAGGGTATACTAAACCGCCCTGTAGGTCACGTTGATGGTCCTTCCATTTGTAAACATTTTCCAGATACTGTGTGGTCTGAATAACAGAAATACTAGACTTCGTATAACAAATAAAGTGACAACTTATTATAAGCATCTAAATATAAACAGAAATCAACGATTGTTTAAACTTACATAGTGCCAACCTAAGCAACAATTGTGGCGGGGTCGCATAAGGTAGGTAGGTTATTTGACTATTTGGCTTATATACATATTCCTGTTGACTATTTGGCTAGAAACAAGAAGAATTGAAATTAAGTAATGATTCAATTTCCAAAACTCAGTTGCCTCCCTTTTTGTTTCACCAAATTGTTGGTTATATCAAAAAACTTTTTGGACAAAAGTTGTTTAGAATAACGCTCTTATTAATTGGGATTTATATTATAAAGGTATCTCTTATTATCAATTTACGGCGCTACGATTTTACAAAAAAGTTCAATCCCTATGATTTTCAACACAATGAACCGATCTTGCTCAAGTGCTCCAAGCTCAAAGAATAAACAGATAACAGAGTTTGATTTTTATAAAATCTCCCTTCACGCTGTATCCCTGACGGGGTAGTCAGAAGACAGAGATCACCAGGCTTCACAATCCATGCATACTTCTTTCACTTCCTGTAGATTCATTAACTGACATACAAATTTCAAAATGCCTATGCACGTAGTATTCATGGTGACCTGAATCGAACAGCGCAAATCGCTTGTCTCTTTTTATGTTTCCTGAGAAATAGTTGAGCACAGTCGGACGGACCGACGCACGGACAGAATGAGCCGTTTTTTAAGACATTTCTAAACTTTAGGGTCTAGAAGTCTAAAACTCACTTTTGATGATGTATGATACCAAACGCTGAAGTGCTGTTGTAATGCTAAAGTTTTATTATGTCATGTCAAGTGGTTAATGATGTTTACTCTAATATGTCACATGCCCATCAAATTGTTATCTCAATGCAAATACTAGCTGTCATTAGGGTGCGTTTTAATTGACAGGATACGCGAATGAAGCGTGTCGGAGACGTACAGGTCCAATCTCAACACATCTTTCGTTGTCGTCTTGTCGTTAAATCCGAATTTGAACTAGCTGTGCCTCACTACTTCCAACCCTGATTGCTCGCTTTTATCCTATATATACACGAAACTTATTACTTTTATAATAATGTCTACATCTAACCAATTTGTTGGAATATTCGGTTACCCTGGCTCGGGTAAATCCGTGACGAAAATAGCCTCCATAATGTTCAAAGATACTATGGTAATAGTGATTATTTATGAATAGAATTATTTATTTCGTTCTCGTTCTATATAATAATTCTCATAGTAGGAATAATCTTTATTAATTCATTGGCGTGTATAACAGTTAAAATTGACTTGATTTGTGAAGATCTTGGTGAAACTCCTTACACCCACATTTTGAGTCTAAATGCCCGTTACCTCTTCCTTACTTTACTGCATTGTATGATAGCGCTATAAAGATTGTATAGTTCAACAAAAAATCAGGATTGAAATAATAAGAGGCTATGATCGCCACAGGCTACTATTAGAATAATTTCTGTTCAAAACGAGACTAGCATTTTACGTCGTAATGATGTACCGATCTCACATGTCCCCGCTTTACTCGTATCCGCACCATTGGATCCTCTTCCTTATGCACTTATCCCGGCGATTTATTGTTCCGAGTGTTTCTATTTATGATAAATACATTATAAAAATAAATGTAAATCTAAGTATGTTTATTTGTATTCTAGAATCTACACAAGAAGTACTCATATAATAGACTCAGCTTAGTTTATTTGTACTACACTGGCCTGCAAAACTAAGTATCACACTTATAAAATTGCAATAACTTTTTAGGTATACAAGTCTTGTGTACTTACAGTCACAAGATATACTTTTGAAACAAAAAGGACTTGAAATAACTGGCTGAACGCGCTAAGCTAAATTATAATTTTTGTTAGATAGTCCATTTATCTAGGAAGGCTGTATGCTATATATCATCACGCTACTACTTAGGAGAGCGAAGCAGTAATCATAAATGTCAACAATTCGGCAAATTTTCATAGATCATTGTAAAATTTATAAACGACGGGATTAAATAGGGTGCGGCGGGTGTTCGAAGTATGTCACGGGCAAGGCTGTGGGGATCAGCTAGTAGTTATTTATCTGCCTTCCACGTCTAGTCACTTTAAGTGGCCTTATTTAGTTCATTTGTCCCACTAGCTGAGGAGCGTTTCTGTGGTCTTTGCCAGACATACTTGTTTCATTAAAATATCAATGACCTTGATCTACATGCAAATAGTTTTTTCGAGGTGACGAAAGTGACGTCATTTATGTTCTATTTTGGCGGCAGCCGTTTGACGATTTGAGATAATGGGCGGCTTATAAGCAAAGGTTAACAACCTACGATTTCACGTTGCTGTTTCTTGTGAATCATCTAATTCTCTATTCGACACGAAAATTTGTACAAATCTTGTGTAACAATAAGACAAACCAGTGACCTAGTATTCTTGGATTTTAGCACGATTCAATACGAATTGAGAACAGATTTGAATTTTTCGCATTATAGATCCTTATTTTATCTTATAGGTTTTCCTACAAATTTTGTTTTAAACATACTTCCTAACTAGCTAACTAACTAACTATCTTCACGCTGTATCCCTGACGGGGTCGTCAGAGAGGACAGATCGCCAGGCTTCACGATCCATGCATACTTCTTTCGCTTCTTGCAGATTTATCTCATCCATACATGCACGTCTGGGTATTCGAGTACTTTCGACTTTTCCGTTTTTGAGCAATCTGCTCACGTGGTCTTCATATGTAAGTCTCGGCCTACCCTAACTCCTACCCTCTACTTTCGCACAGTATATATTCTTCGTTAATCGTTCCTCACTCATTCGTTGCACGTGTCCAAACTAATGGAGCACGCCCTTTTCCAGCTTAACGCTGACACTTTCATTCAAACCTGCCATATTGCGTATCACTTCCACTAAAAGAAATCATTAATATTCGTAATGTACTCCCTATTTTTTTTCTTTCTGTCTTGGGCTGAGTCGGATTGCCAGTAAAAAATAAAAATAAAAGATATTAATTCAGTACCGGCTGACATGTTATCAGCTGGTATGTGCCAGTACCAATTACTGATCACTGATGACAATGACACCAATTATTCGTGAAACAGTGATTTACGTCATTTTGTCACTACGCCGCCGCGCTGTGCCTTTCCGGTACCGTTACTCGGAGGCTATGTGACCAGGGCATTAACTCGTTCACGGTCGTGAACAGGCTGTTAGTGACTGTTTTTTATCTACATTATTATACGCTAATAAGGACACAAAGAGATATACACGTGCTGCTTTTCGGTAATATGGGGGATTAAGAAAAGATCAGTCGAGTAATAACAACTTGCCAAGTATCCTAAAATAAATATGTATTTACTAGTTGACGCCCGCGGCTTCGCCCGCGTAGAGAAGTTTTCCCGTTCCCGTTTCCCACAGGAACTTGTTCCCGGGATAAAAAGTAGCCTATGTGTTATTCTGATGTGTAAGCTATATCATTGTAAGGTTACATTTAATCCATTCTGTAGATTTTGCGTGAAAGTGTAACAAACATCCATCCATATTTACAAACTTTCGCGTTCATTATAATACTAATATTATTATTAGTAGGATATATTACTATGTCCTTTTTTATTTACGACAACTTGCCAAATATCCTAAAATAAAAATGTCTATATTAATTTTTACAATCCATAGCAGTCTCTTCTCTATACACTTACAGGTGTTGCCCTTTTGTACGACGAATTGTAGGTGAAGGAGAACCAGTAAGACATTGAACTCTAATGTAGGTTAATAGTTTTTGAATATATTAAGCAAAATACCCCAGCGACGTTCGTTCAAATTTGTAGATGATTTTTTAAAATGATTGTTATAAAATATTATCTCAGTTACTTCTTTATTATGAACCTTTAAATTATTTTAAATTTGTTTTTGAGTTAATTAATTGGGAACAACCTGTAGTGAGTCATTGTTGCCAAGGGGAAATGTTTCGTAAGTTATTTTTGATTCAAATCCTATGAAAGTTTGCATCTGTCAAATATAATAACATCTATACAAATAAATCTGCAGGAAGCGAAATAATACTTGTTTCGCTTCCATGGGATGCAAAGCCTGGCGACCCGTCCTCTCTGACTACCTCGTCAAGAATACAGCGTGAAGATAGTCTTAACAGATAAAACAAATAAACGTGTCTGTATGTAATTCCAAATTTACAGCTATTTACTAAATTCATATTATATAAAAGCGTTCGTGACCCCGCGGTCTCAGTGTTCTGTAAACGATTACTGAGTTACGCAACTTTCACTATGGCTGGTCCTCGGATGGGTGACCACTTTGTGGCATTTACATTTGCGAGCGTTTCCGTGCTTCGGAAGGCACTTTAAGCCGTTGGTCACGGTTGCCAGTAAAATGGCAGTCGTTAAGCCTGGTTGAATGCCTTATGGGCGGCAAGTAAAATTTCAACAGCAGGTAGCCACAACCTGCGTCTGTCTATTTCAACACGGCATTGGGCTCACCACCTATTACGTGGGACAGGAATCCACACGGTGAAAAGCGGGCATATAATATGCCTCTGCCACCCCTTCGGGGATAAGGCGTGATGGATTAAATTATATTTATATTCGCGACGTATATTATTAGGTGCAAAGCCTACCCTATACTTCCCGAAGTTCCAGACGTATTATACAACACGGGTGGACTTCACCCCTGGCCACGGCTAGTGTAGTATTATTTTTATCTGCTCCTCTGTTTGTTCCTATTATTATTTATTATATACTATTACTATTTTAGATCTAGACCTATTTTAACGGCACTTTTATTGGTAGATAGCTAATATTTTAAGGTATATTTAGCCCCGTATACCCGTGGGAATGGACACTACGCAGGTGAATACATAATAATGATGTTAACTTGATGTTACCACGCCTAAAAATTTACCTACAATACCTCTGGAAAATTTTCACTAGCTTTATTATTGTTTTTCAAGGTTGTACCTATTTTAATTCAAGACCACAACATATTTTTTTATCGGTTGAGTTACTTCGAACACATAATGTTGTATTAAATTGAGGTTTAACAGGAAATTAAACGCATTGAAACCCTGTCCTTGTCACTTAAATGTTGATGAATAAAGACAAAAGAATTAAAATTAGTAGCTCACTGACTGACAGGTATGATTGTCGAATGAAATTTAGAACTAGGGCAGTACAGTCAAAGACAAAAGTTTTGTAATATTTTTCTCCAAATCGTACAACCGATGTCCCCAAAGTGATATGCAATAATAAAAAAATAAAAGCTCCTTCGTTTTTTTGCAGTCGTCGTATAAATAGTTATGCAATGTAATTCGATTAATGATAGTGCAATGAGTTCATTTATAAACTTGTAATCCTCATGTTATGTTACAACTATGGATAAATTCACTTAAAAATTAATGAAGCTTCATGAATGGTAAAAAAAATGTATCTCTTCTCTTCATCTTAGTGTATTCCCAGTTGTTACCAGACCAAAATCTAGATTTAGAGCTTGGGGTAAACGTTTATTTGGCTGTAGCTTGAAGCAGCTATTGATTTTCCGCAGTTTTGGGAGCGACTGCCATCCGACCTCCTTACCCAGTAAGAGCGCATGTGTTGTTGCCTTGTCCGTTAGTTAGCAGGCTGTACTACTAACATGTGAGATCGCTTGTGCCCCGGAGATCTTGGTGAGAGCCCTAAAAGAAAAGTATATGATACACAAATGTCTAGGGTGCCCAAGCTAAACTTACCTCTACAGCCAAAATAATCAAATCTTACTTATTATTTCCGGACAGATAATAACATAAAAATTAGAAACAAGTCTAAAATCTTTCTGCCTAGGTGGCGCAGTGGTAGTGTATGCGACTGCCACGACCGAGGTTCCGGGTTCGATTCCGAGGTCGGAACAAATATCTGTGCCCATGTATAATATGTATGTATTTAGAAATATATAAGTATATTTATCAGTTATCTAGATTCCATAATACAGGCTTATATTAGCTTACTTTGGGCTAGACGATGATGTATAAAAAAATGTCCCACAATATTAATTTATTTATTTATTAATCGAAAGTAATTAATAAATAAAAAATAAATATTAATCAACAACAGTGACTAACTAATTTATTTGTTATTTCCCAGGCGTTAATGTGCTACACGCCAAAGTTCCTCTGGGATGCTTTCGAAGGTGGTCTCCTGCGCACTCTAGTGATGGGACTGAATATTGGCATCTGTGAACACGACGAGAAAGAGAAGAAGAAAGACTTGCTGATCGACTACCTCATCAGGTATAAAAGGGTAAGTGCTTTATTATATATCGATACTAATATTTTAAAGAGGAAAGATTTGTAAGTTTGTTTGTAATAAATAGGCTCAGAAACTAAAAACGCTTTCACCATTAGTTAGCTACATTCTTTGTAAGTAACATAGGCTATAATGGATTATAAAAATGTTTAGGATTCTGTACGAAATCTCGAATAGGAAAACTTCACCACGCGGGCGACGCTGCGGGTATGAGCTAGTCTCTTATAAATTTATTCGAGTATTACGTTTAGTGACTTCCCTGATAACGTAATTATTTACAATTGGATATGTGTTTTAGACGACGACCTGAAATTATTATAAATAAATAAATAAATATCCATCACGCCTTATCCCCGAAGGGGTGGCAGAGGCATATTATATGCCCACTTTTCACCGTGTGGATTCCTGTCCCACGTAATAGGTGGTGAGCCCATTGCCGTGTTGAAATAGACAGACGCAGGTTGTGGCTACCTGCTGTTGAAATTTTTCAAGCCGCCCATAAGGCCTTCAACCAGGCTTAACGACTGCCATTTTACTGGCAACCGGGACCAACGGCTTAACGTGCCTTCCGAAGCACGAAAACGCGCGCAAATGTAAATGCCACAAAGTGGTCACCTATCCGAGGACCAGCCATAGTGAAAGTTGCGTAACTCAGTGATCGTTTACAGAACACTGAGACCGCGGGGCCACGAGCAAATGATTGAATTGAAATATATTTATTAAACATTTTCTCTACGAGCGTACATACCTGTAAAGTACCAAGATTAAACATGTTTTGTTTAATTATTCGTGTCATATATTCTTCTAACTACAAAAGAAACTTTTACAGTATATACTTATATTGGTATGATCATTGAATAAAAATCTTGTAAATTTAATGACAACTAGGGTTATTAATTACTAAGCTACATAATGACCCCTGCATTAATTGTGAGTTTAATTCATGTTAAATTTTATTTTTTTAATTTATAATATTTTTTGTGGAATGGGATCTAGACAACTAAAATACATATATTATTATACATGGGGAAACACCCAAACTCCGAAACAAACATTTGGGGATTACACAAATATTAGTTCTGACCCGGAAATTGAACCTCTGACATCAGCACGGCAGTTGTACACAAACTGCTAAATTTAACACCTCAATTTAAAAAAAAAATGTATTTTACTTCAATCAGTGTGGCCCTAGTAACTGTTTGTCGGCTAGAGGTTCATACGAGTGCACTTCAAAATCAAATTATAATTCATTACTGCAGTTTTCTTTGCCTCTGGGAATCGAACCCTGTTGTCCGGAGTTGCGTGATTGGCTTACACAATACAGTCTTGGTTCACTGTTTTAGTTCTTATTATATACGTGCAATGTGTGCGACTTGCAATGATAAATGAGACAGTACTTACTTTATTGAAATTATCATATGAATGTACTTTTTTCACACCGAATTTCGTTTATATTTCGGTAAATGCTTTTTATTCGAGAAAGTTCGTCATCTGAAGTTTTATCAGTCACGCCTTTATCACCAAAGGGGTAGCAGAGGCATATTATACGCCCAACGTAAGCATTATTCCCACGTAATAGATGGTGAGCCCATTGTCGTGTTGAAATAGACAGACCCAGGTTGTGGCTACCGGTTGTTAAGGTTTTTAAGCCACTCATAAGGTCTTTAACTTGGCTCAACGACTGCCATTTTACTGGCAACCCGGACCAACAGCTTAACGTGCCTTACGAATGAAGGAAGCGCTCGTAAATGGAAATACCACTGAGCGGTCACTCATCCGTATCCAGCCATATCCAAAGTTGCTTAACGCAGTGATCGTTTACAGAACACTGAGTTTTATTCTTTGGTTTAATCTTAAGTTTATTAATTGGTTCTAAAAAAGTTCTGTTATTCCTCTCTTTTAGGGTGTTGTTTCGTGTCTTATTATGAAGCTAGGAATTCGTTACCAAACGTGTTTTCCTTCTTGAACAGTCCTGAAAAACAAACTGGAAATATATCAACTTAAAAATAAAATCTTGCCAAGCTAGTTTACCGCTCACTCTACATAATATGTCATTCAACCAAGCATGTCAGAGGACGACACCCTTTACTCATATGATTTTTACTACAGATTTACAGATACTTACATTATTACTTCAGATGAATGCTTCAGGCAACTGACAGGTCGCGTATGCATTTTTGTCAAAAACCTGACGTAAACGATAATTAAGGCGGGGAGGAGGATCCCACCACACAACCTCGATTCGTCAATCCTAACGCACAACGGTCAAGGATAACCTCTACTAATTGTAACGGAGGAATGACGAACCGAACTCCTCAAGGAAAGGGATGTAGGATTTTAATAAGGAAACCTTACCCTCTATCTGTCACATTGCACAGTCCAAAGGCTATAAGCTCTAAGATCATCACTCTCTGATTACAAAAAAAAATGTATTTTGTATCCATCGGTCAAAGTTAACTTCGAGTTTACCTTATTTTGGGAATATTACTCAGCGTGTGGCGTTGTGCGTTAGGATTGACGAATCGAGGGTGTGTGGTGGGATCCGCCTCCCCTCCTTTATTATCTTTAACGATGGATTTCCGCCATGTAACGCCAGATTCAATTAGTTAACCTGACGTAAACTTGGCATGTGGTATTATTATTGGAACGAAGTTTTGGAACGAAGTTCCTTACGGCAGGCGTGGAGGAGATATATTGATTTATATGGATTTTGCTGCGCGCATGAACTGAAAAAAATGTGATAGTAAAACCGTAAGAAAAATTCCGTGGAATAAAACCGTTAAATGAGACGTGCGCAGGCGCGAAAGTCGTATACACAAGCGAGTAGTGTATAATACCTTTCTCTTTCTCCCTCTTTCAGTGAGGGTGGGGTGAGGGTGAGGGTGAGGGTGAGGAGTGAGTGTGAGGGTGAGGGTGGGGGTGAGGGAGAGGGTGGTTTTTTATTTATATTTAACAATTATTTTTTATTAATTTTTAATAATTTTTTTTTTTTTTCTACATTAGTTTTTTCGAAAGTTCGAACTTCGTTCCTACCTGGTGTTTACTTATGTCTGGTTTTTACTTTTGTCTCCTACATTCCCTGACTTTGCCTGTGACATCAACCAAACCCCCCTCAAAAAATTTCATCCAAACTTTTTTCCTCTATTTTACACCCTTAAAAGTAGAAAATTCTAAAACATTAGTTGGTTTATCATTAATCAGGTGTACGAAATTTAGTGTCGAAGTCTTAGAAAATAAAGAATTTTCCATATAAATTTACAGCTCCTATTATATCTCCTTATAGGTAAAATTAAAAAAAACCGCGATGTAAGTGTTCATTTATTTTTACCCAGAAATTGGTATATTTAATATGTAACAAATTATCTAACTTTGAAAATGACGAATTTTCATACAACCGTTCATCCTTTATTGTATTCCTTTAGGGGTGGAATTTTGAAAACTTCTTTACTAGTGGGTGCCTATTTTAAAAGGGTAGCTTGCCCTAAAATGTCAAGTTCATAGGTATGTCAGGGTTTTGACTGGGCGTTGATAGGTGAGTGGTGGTATATGATAGTAGAGTGGTACAACATGTGGAAACAATAAATAACGATAATCGGGTTAAAGTCGCCATACCGAACTGTCGATACTTGTAAACCTGTTTGTGACTGTCAATTTATTGCCTGTTATATTGCCTATTACAGCACGTTAAATTTTGAGAAACAGCAGTCTCCTTCTATGGCCCTGGTTACGCCATCATTGACTTTTTTTATACAAGACGACAGCAAACAAGCATTCAATTCTTTTGATGATAAGAGTGTCGTGTGAAATACTTACACCAGAGACGAAGGTGTCAGCATTCACTGAATATACGAAATCCAATCAATCAATCTTTTAAACCAGACTAAAGAAGTCTGTTGAAAATTTCGTTCGTTGCACCGTCGCGTCGGTCGGTTCATCTGACTTACGGTCTTCCTACCATGCTTTTTACCGTGGGAAATATTATTACGCACATTATAGTCCTCTGAGAAAATTAATAGCGTATACCTCTGCCCTAAACCCAAATCCCCACTAACTACTTTAGCAGAAAAAAGTTCCAATAACGCATCAGTTAATTCTGGAAACTTCCCCAAGATCTCATTTACCACTTGATGGAAAGCAATCTTGCCTCATAGCACCTGGCTAGAACGATCTGAAACTGCACCTTCACGTACTTCGGTGGCATCGTCGTCTTTTTCGAGATCACGAGCCCTTTCCTCTCCGGCACTTTAAAATCCAGTATTCTACTACATCAAGTAGTTGTTTAGTCTGATGACATTTTCTTCTTCAAGGAGGCATTATTGGACCGTTCAATATGAAGTAATGTACTTTGATTACCTTTTCTTAATTTTTCCAAGTTCTTGTTTCTCCCTTACACACTTTGCAGTCGATAGCGAGTAAATGAAATTAGTATAGGGATGAATTCCTCTACTGTTCGGATGGTTCTGTTCGGATGCATGCCCAGGGCTACCTTCTATTATTGCAGTGCTCGCCATAGACAGGGTGTTAGGAGTGAATGAAATCAGTATAGTGAATGAGACGATCTTGGTACTTACAGTATTCTGTACAATGCAAGGGTTCAAATTACCCGATGTTATGCTTCGGATACCTTAACCAATTCTTTTCATTTATAGAATTCATCTATAGTTATCGTTGTAGTGTCGCTGTCATCGCTGTCATTAATTATTGTCAGTCAGTCTTGGGTTGACAAAAACAATGATGATTTTATTGCATCATAACGACTGCAGTCTAAGATAAAGAATAACTATATGTAGTACTTGATGACCCCCACAGCTTCGCCCGTGGAATATTTCGGCCTCCCGTCGCACCTATTTAATCCCGTCGTTTATAAATTCTACAATGATGCATAAAAAAATGCCCGATTTGTCGACATTTATGACTACTGCTCTGCTCCTCAGTGTAGTACCGTCTATCTAACACAAAAATATTTTTTCTAATCTGACCAGTAGTTCCTGAGATTAGCACGTTCAACCAAACAAACAAACTCTTCAGCTTTACAATATTAGTATAGATATTCTTCTCAGCTTTACAATATTAGTATAGATATTCTTTAACTTAGACTGCCTTATTATTATCCGTACTAAAATATTTTTTTAAAAGCTTTTCTGAATCGGGTCCTACAAATTTTGGAATAAGACGGCCGCTATACGTGTACCATATTTATTTCGTTCTTTTCTCACACCATGACTGTGACGCGAAATGCGACGAGTCTTTCCCAGATATCTGATATCCATATTGAATAACATTAATAGAAATACACTATATTTAGGATTTATATACTAGTTGAAATTCCTATTTCAGTTTAAAGTAGTTTCAATATCAAGGACAGGTTCTGTCTCGTCTGTCATCGCAATTGCCTGACGTCATCATTATTCATATTATGCTAATTACAATTACCTAGTTAGGCGCCCACAACTAACACCTAATTAGTTTACGTTTGTATTTAACAAATACCATATTATTTATTTCCTAGCACATATTTGTGTTTTGTGAATACTAACACAGCAACTGTAAATATATTGTATTTTTTCTGACTGCCATAAAAGTGTCTGAATTGCATCATCATTGGTTTATCGAGACGCCAAATGATCGTCATCACATTGTTACCTACTGGTTTTTATAAACTTTCACTTCAGAGATCAGGGCTTTGGGCTATTATAGCAGTGAAACGGATAGTCAAGCAATTTTTTTACTTATTGAATCCCCTTCGGTCTTCACCACATCTGAACTAACGGTGAGAAGCGTATGTCGAATTTGTATCGACTAAAACCACTGTGCTTTCTCACCCTATATTTTGCTAGGAATAGCTATATCCTCGAAAAGAAACTCTTAGTACCTTGAGCAAAATCAAGTCTACTACATCTGGCGAATCCTCGTTGGTGAGAGTTAATTCTCCATAAACTTGGGAATTTGTCGCGCCGTAAATTAAGCAAGTCCCTGCTAGTGTAATATCTTGCCCGACCAACGGAGGCTCACGCTCATGGGTCGCGAGCCTACTCTATTTCCATGACTTGAGGTGGATGTCGAACACAGTTATAAGGAACGGGAGTAACCTATCCATATTTCTGCTTTGAATTATTGCCATCGATAACGAGTAAACTTCCAATTTTATTCGCTTATTCATTTTTTTCTGCACTTGTTTGTTTGATCCTCTACAAATGTTGTTTTCCTAGCCAGCTTCTTTCCTAATGGGAGTGAAATATAATACTTAGGCCCAGATTAGACTTTTGTATTAAGAGGGTACTGACGGTCTGTACCACCCTAAAAAGACTATATTTTGAGCCTTAACTTTCGAAGTTCTTTTCATTTTTATGAGTGGTATGCTATATGTCCATGCGATCAATAATCTTCTATTATCCGGGGTACGATTTCCTACCTTTTCTTCTCCACTTCGCGCGGTCGTCGATATCCCCTATAGTGAGACCTTCTATGCCTTGAATATTTTAAATAAAACATTATTTAATATTATATTTATTTATTTATCTATCATGGCTTATCCCCGAAGGGGTGGCAGGGGCCTACATATTGTATGGCCACTTTTCACGATGTGTATTCCTGTCCCACGTAATAGATGGTGAGCCCATTGCCGTGTTGAAATAGACAGACGCAGGTTGTGGCTACCTGCTGTTGAAAATTTTCAAGCCGCCCATAAGGCCTTAACTTGACTTAACGACTGCCATGTTACTGGCAACCGGGACCAACGGCTTAAAGTGCCTTCCGAAGCACGGAAACGCTAGCAAATGTAAATGTAAATGAAACATATTATTTACTATTCAAGACATTTCACCATAAGATAACTCTCAAAGAAATAATAAATATCTAAATACTAAAGCGCTATCAGAAACGCCATCTCGGTGATCACATTGGGAGCAATCGCAATAAACAGTCGTGACACTCGATCAAATCGCGTCAGAGACAACCGACACCAATTTTTTCTACCACCACCGGTCATTGCCCATTCACCGTTCATTGATCGCTGCTAGTTACGCAACAATTTCATCAGCGATTTCCATTGCTAGTTTTTTATTCAATACTGAAGTTGTTTCACGTCCTCCATCGGCATTGGATTGTGAATTTGTTTTTTGCGTGTAGTACCTACTTTGGAGTTACTTTACCGGTTTCAAATTGTATTGATTGTAATTGAAATATGTACTGTTTTTAGATCATTTGGGATTGAAACACTATTTCATTATTATTAGTAGATTTTAATTAAATTAAATTGTTTTATGAGATAGCTATGTCTTAACCAGACTGAAAGCACTATTAGTTATTCCCATGTACCAAATCCCCACCCCCACCTCTCCCTTTTGAGAGAATTGCAATGAAATAATTCATTTTTTCAACATCTACTTATATGGTATCCCGTCGAGCCTGGTATCTATTTAGTGGAAAAAGCTTCTATCACATTTCCTGCTTTCAACATAATTGATTATGTTTGAAATAAAAACCCCTTAGGGGCCTGACTAATGACTTTTCAACGAAACAATTAAAATTGAAAGGCTTCGGTGCTATTTCTGCTAAACTATTGACAGCCAACGATGGAGCAACTGCTGATAGGTACATGTTCTGACGAAACACGTAATACGATTGGAAATTGAGTAATAGATATAATTATATTATTTAGGAGTGGACGCCTCGCGGATTCACCCTCGTAGCTCCCGTACCCATGGAAAAACAGGGATGACATGTAGTTTAAGATATTCTATATATATATTCTTATAAATTGGGAATAGCGGACCACGGGCGTCGCGAGACGCAACTGGGACGACGCTCGGACGATGATTATGAAAGTCCCGTTAAAATCAGTCCAGCCGTTTCACAGATTAGACGAACAAACAATGAAGAATATCTTATTATACTTGTTGTTGTAGTGAAAAGGTATTCATTTGTAATTACGAAGAGACACATAAATATTTTTAGTTGTTTTAACTAGTAAACTAACGTTATTATTACACATTATAAGTAAGTAAACGGGATTACTCACGTTTTTACGACCAGTAATAGACCGACCGGTTGCAGCTGTATTTAGACAGCCTTTTTTAGAGGTGCGAACCGTTCGCCGAGCACTCTTTACGCGCTTAACTCTTAACATCGTGCTGTCTAAATACAGCTGAAACCGGTCGGTCTATTACTGGTCGTAAAAACGTGAGTAATCCCGTTTACTTATTTTTAGTTGAAAGATTTTTATATCTTTCAACAAGGTTTTGTAGCTATTAGGTCAGACCCTTGCTACATGAGGCGGGTCTGGAACTGTGCAAGTCCCGCCCCAACCAAGTTGTATTTTTGCACTATTAATATTTTTCTTTTATCATCATCATCATCCGAGCGTCTGTCCCAGTTGCGTCTCGCGACGCCCGGGGTCCGCTTTCCTACATTTTCTCCTCCACTTCGCACGGTCGTCGGCATCCCCTGTAGTGAGACCATTGGCACGCATGTCTTGGGTCTTCCCCTCTTACCGGTACCCGGCGGGGCTGACATGGCCAGACATTTGATACCTACGTAGCCTGGCGGTTGCTGCAAGACGTGACCATTCCAACGAAGGCGACACTCTTGCAACTTGTCTGCAATGTCACGGACGTGAAGGCTGCCGCGGATGCGAGAGTTCCTCACGCGGTCCAACCGCGTGAGTCCACACATCCACCGCAGCATCTTCATTTCCGTGACACGCAGCTCCTGCTTGTGTCGCTCCAATATCGGCCACGTCTCACTGCCATGTAAAAGGACAGGTCTAATAATGGTTTTGTAGACCTGTCCCTTCAACCGGATCGGCATTTTAGGGTCACAAATGACACCGGTTATCTCCCGCCATTTGGCCCACGCGGCAGCAATGCGTGACTTGACATCGCAATCGATGTCACTGGACGTGTGAAAAACAGATCCCAGGTATTTAACCTGGTCCGTGCACTCGACCAAATCACCGCCTATGCGGACGGATGTGGGATCTGTCGAGTTTAGTGCCAAGTACTCGGTCTTCGCCACATTTAGTTTCAGACCGCCGTTCTCAAGCGACTCCTTCCACGCCTTTACACGTCGCAAGAATCTGCCCCTGTCCGCGTCTGCCAGCGCAATATCGTCAGCATACATGAGCAACCATGGAGGCTGCTCATGCGGGTTTCTGATGCTGTCCGACAATTCGTCTAATATTACACTGAACAGAAGCGGACTAAGGACAGAACCCTGGTGTACCCCGACGGTGATGGGGAAGGGTTTCGTGTCGCCAACAGCAGTCCGAACCATTGAATCGGAGTCACAGTACATGTCCCGGATAGTGTCAATATAGACCTCTGGAACCCCTTTGGACCGCAGTGCCCACCAGATCATCGCACGAGGAACACAGTCTAAGGCCTTCTGCATATCTAGAAACAAACAGTGCAGGGGCGTGTTCTTCGACCTGTATTTCCCTGCGACAACCCTCAGGGCGAAAACAGGGTCCGTGGTCCCATGACCAGGGCGAAACCCATATTGACACTCCGAGAGAGTACACTCCTGGAGTGACCTCCTATTAATATTTTTCTTTATTTCTTATTAACTTTTTTAATCTATCTTCACACTGTATCCCTGACGGAGTAGTCAGAGAAGACAGATCGCCAGGCTTCGCGATTCATGCATACGTCTCTCTTCCTCTTTCTTCCACTTCCAAAAAGAAGTTCATAAGTCGACAGCATTTTTTCAGTTGTTTTTGACGTTTGAAAAAGCGTTTTTTGTTCAGTTATTTGATCTCAATTAATTTCATGATAATCGGTACTCAAGCGTTTTGTGAAACATTATAGATTTGGCTATAAACGACATCATTATTAATTTCTAATATGGAGCACATGGTCTACCAGGGGCCGCCGTCGCCTCCTTCGCCAGCGACGTGAAGCCGGCAAAAAGAGTGGAGTTACGAGTGCGGGAGCGAGCATTAGGCACGCTCCCGTCCCGCCGATCACGTCACGTCACGGGTGTGACGCTGAGCGGAGCTACGGCGCGCCCCTGACTAGTTTACGGCCGTGGGCGGAAGGTCGGGGGACCCCGCTAACAATGGCCTTCTGGCGGCTGGTACCCTGCGTGTTCCGGGGTGCCTACTAGTGCCCGCTCGATCACTCTCCACCCCCTCTGGTCACAGAGGGACGTTCAAAGAGGGCTCGAAGCGGGTATAGGCTAATCTCTTTCGGGAGATTGTTGGGGGCAGCACATCTAGCCCCCCACGGAGAGCCTCAGATTGGGGCATTCCCTAGAAGCCTTTTAAAAAATTGTCATTAAATTCACTATGTCACATCATAATTGCGTGACATTACGTCATAATTGCGTGACATTACGACATTATTGAGTGACATTACGTCATTATTGCTTGAATTCTCGTCTGTAGGTACATTTTTTTTACGCCCGTGACAATTGTATCGACTTTTAGTATTTTACAGTATCAGTAAACTGATGTTCTTTAACGTCCATAAAGTGTATGTAGGGGTACTAGCTACCTGCCTATTCACCGTCGTTATCGATTCATACACCTTACAAACATCTGGCGGATGTCTCAGCTTACGCGCCACACCGTACAGCACCACAGGTGGAACATAATTGTTTGCGTAGCGTGCACATCTGCGTATGTGCAGTACTAAGTCAATGGCTTCATGTACCTACACCGTTTTACTCAGTCATATGTTTACGGAATGACGTTGTAATGAAATACATATACATTCATAAATTCGCACAGTTACGCCTTGCTCCTCGAATGGATAGACAGAGGCATACTAGAATCCCAGAGTTTACTAGTTTTATTTGTTGATTTGTTACGGCGTAATAGGTGGTGAGTGTATTGCCTTGTTGATGTTGGAGCAGGACAGGGGCAGTCATATAATTTAATTTACAAAAGTTGTTTGTTAGTGAATTTAATTTATGGCGTTTTTATGCGATATCAAAACAGAATAGTTAGCAAAATGGGACCAAACTCTGCAGCGAAGACAGACTAGACTTGACTAGAACGGTGCCGATACTGACGCTCGAATCACTTAATATTATAAAATAAACCATACTCCTTTTCGTATAATGCTTACTTACGGTGCAATGTGGGCGCATAATAATGCCTCGGAGATAAAAGCGTGATGGATATTACCTTAATGTTTTTAAGTTGGGATATACCAAGTTGTTGATTCATGCATTACACATGACAAGATTCTCAAAACTAATGTGACTAATACACAACTTAGTTTATAATTCAGATTCGATTATATTTTGTCTCAACTGTGACCTTTACTCACAGTTTACTCGCTATCGAAAAGCGCTGTTGCCCCGCTAACTTAGTGTTCTTGGGGCCGAGTCTACTATTGACAAGCCGTAGAATAGAACCCGAATCGCTGTTTTATAGTTGTCAAAAGTTTAGTAAACTTTCAAAAATGCAACTGACTAGCGGCCATTGGCGCGATACGTGTTAGTAAAATTCTATCGGCTGACCGATAGAAGTCTATTGGAGTACGATTGTAATAGTAGACTACGAAAAACTGTCAAAATTATACCGGTGGCTCTCTATTGAGCGACGATTTCGATTATATTTCGACACGATTGATATAGCAGACTCGGCTAACGATCACTGCGTTATGCAACATTCGCTATGGCTGGTCTTTGAAAGAGTGACCGCCTAGTGAGCGATTCCGTGCTCCGGAATGCACGTTAAACCGTTGGTTCTGGTTGCCAGTAACGTAGCAGTTTTTAAGCCAAGTTGAAGGCTTTAGAGGCAGCTTGAAAAATTTCAAATGCAAGGGACAATCTCCACCCCGTCCATTTCAACACGGCAACACGGCTCACCACCTGTTAGGGACAAAAATGCTTAAGGTGATATGTATGGACCTATTAGTATGTCTCTGCCACTCCTTCGGAAATAAAAAGGGTGAATGATAGATAAGTTAGTAAGATAACGGTATGAACATGCACAATTATTGCCCATATTTAAACGTACATGTCTCTTGACGCATACGCGCAACTTGAATAACAAATTAACAGGATGATATCATATGATTAGGTCTCAGACTGCAGTTTGAAGAGTTTACGTCCGATTAATATTGTCCTTACTTATGAGCGAAAGGGTAATAAATATCAGGCCCACGCCTACCCCAACTGCATGTCAGGACGTGTACCTTAACATACATACTTACATATTGTCACGCCTTTATCCCCGGTAGGCAGTACTATACGCCCACATTTCACCGTATGCATTTATATCCGTAACAGGTGGTGAGCCATTGCCGTGTTGAAATGGACAGGCGCAGGCTGTAGCGGACTGCTGTTAAAATTTTTCAAGCCGCCCATAAGGTCTACAACCAGGCTTAACGACTGCCATTTAACTAGCAACTGGGACCAACGACTTAACGTGACTAAGGACCACCTATAGCGAATGTTGCTTAGCGCAGTGATCGTTAACAGAATGCTGAGTCCGCGGGGTCACGAGCGCTTCCCACGTACCATAGCGGGGTTAAAATAAAAATAAAAATATCTTTATTTTGCATAGACCATTTTAACGGCGCTTACAAAATGTCATACACTATTTAAAATATTTAAAGCGACCACCGGTTCGGAACGCGGCCCACCTGAGAAGAACCGGCAAGAAACTTAGGAAGGCTTCTTTTTTGATGGCCTATTTACAATTTAATATTATTTCACTTTGCCAGCAGATCATTTCCAGGCGTCCCTGTCCTGCAAATAGTCTGTAACGGAGTAAAAACCTTTTTCACAAAGCTTGTTTTTAATAAACTTTTTAAATTTATTTAAAGGTAAATTTCTCAGGTCACAGGGAAGCTTGTTGTAAAAGCGTATACAGTTACCCTGTAAAGAATCGCCAATCTTATGTAGTCGACTGTGGTGGACTGAAAGATTATTTTTATTTCTAGTGTTTATATTATGTTTATGAGTTTAGAAAACTGTGATAGATTTTTCTGGACATACATAAGATTGGCAAAAATGTATTGTGAAGGTACGGTTAGAATATTTACTTCTTTGAATTTTTCTCGGAGAGAAACTCTGGGGCCCAAATTATAAATAGCGCGTACAGCCCGCTTTTGTAGAACAAAAATAATATTTAAATCTGCAGCACTCCCCCAAAGGAGAATATCGTAAGACATAATACTATGAAAATAGCTGAAGTAAACCATTCTAGCCGTATCCACATCTGTTAGAGTCCTGATCTTTTTTACAGCGTATGCAGCCGAACTTAATCTAGAGGCTGTCTTTTCTATGTGTGGGCCCCACTGCAAATTGGCATCAATAGTTATACCTAGGAACACAGTTGATTCTACAAACTATAACACTTGTCCATTAAGTTGAACATTGGCCGCAACTTGTTTTACATTTGGTAGAGTAAATTTTATACATAAAGTTTTATTTTCATTAAGGCAAAGATTATTTGAGCTGAACCAATGAACTACTCTTGCAATTGCATTGTTTACATCGTCATAGTTATCTAATTGTCTTTTAATTTTAAAAATTAATGAGGTGTCATCTGCAAACAAAACAATCCTATTCCTGTCCCCTACATAAAATGGTAAATCATTAATATAAATGAGGAACAAGAATGGCCCAAGTATCGAGCCTTGCGGAACACCCATTGTAACCATGGATCCTACAGAACGTGTACCATTAATATCGACCCTCTGTATTCTATTGTTCAAATATGAAGACAGAAGGTCGAGAGCTTTGCCTCTTATTCCATAGTGGTGTAATTTTTTGCACAGCGTTTCATGTTGAACGCAATCAAAAGCCTTTGATAGATCGCAAAATATACCTAATGCATCGTGCTTATCTTCCCAAGCTTCATGAATACATTTTAATAACTCAACACCAGCATCGGAAGTTGAGCGCCCTTTCGTAAACCCAAATTGATTCGCATGGAGTATTTTATGACTATTAAAATGGGATAGCATTTGATTCAAGATTATTTTTTCAAATACTTTGCTCAAAGTTGGCAGCACTGACACTGGTCGGAAATTAGACGGCTCTGTAGCGCTGCCAGCCTTGAACAAGGGAACGACTTTTCTGTGTTTCATTAAATCAAAAAAATGTTCAAACTCCGTAGCCACTTCCAGGTCCCCTGTAACATGGCAACCATTTACTTTTAAGTGGAAATCCCTTTCAGTCACTAAAGATCTACCGCATTCACAGTTAATGATGTTCCAAGTCATTTTTATTTTATTTACAGAATTAGAAATTTTATTTTTAATGAAGTTTGACTTAGCAAGATGACACGTTTGTTTAAATATCTTTGAATAATTTTTAACATATTACTGAAAGGTTTGCCTAAAATTATATGATTTTTCTGAATATAATTCAAATAATTTATTTCTACTTTTAAAGATACCTGGTGTTGCCCAGTCACTGAAAACAGGACGACCACCAATCTGTAGAGTTTTTGAGGTAAAACCTTTGCCAAACTCATCATTATCAAATTAAATAAGTGTTTATATGACTGGTCTACACAAGTGAAGTTAGGTAGATATGGTAATCTCTTTAATACATTTTCTTTAAAATTATTCAAACGACTTTGGTTAATTGGTACATATTTAATTTGTTTTTTGCTGACTTTGTTACTACTTTTAGGAAATTTTATCCATTGGCCACGATGATCTGACTCCACAGGATCCACAATACCTTTATCTATAGGTTTAATATCAGTAAAAATATTATCAATACATTTTGCACTGGTGGCTGTAATACGAGTGGGTTCTAAGAATATACTATGCAGATTAAAGGATTTAAATAAATTTTTCATTTTATTTCTCTCTGATGGAGTTAATGATGTATCTAATATATCAACATTAAAATCTCCACAAACTATTATACATTTCTTAGAACATTGGCATTTGAACAGTGCTTATTCAAGCTTTTCTTCAAATTTAATGTAAGAAGCATCAGGGGGACTGTATACGCTTAACAAGATGAAATGCTCAAACTCAATACTGGCAATCTTAATAACTCGCTCAATGGAGAGGGCTACTAAATCCTTACGTTCTTTAAATTTTAAGTTTTTATTAATTAATATTAAAGAGCCTCCACGTTAGAATGTTTTCTATTGAACGAGCTAGCAACCTGGTGATTTACGAAGTTCAACAATGTGATTTGATGATCTTTTAACCAGTGCTCTGTAGCACAAAAAATATTAATAGAATTTTCATTAATGTATAGCTCTAACTCTAAATCTTTACCATTTATTAAACCTCTAACATTATGGTGCACCAGGTTTATAAAAACAATATTTTTACTAAGATTATTCTCAGGGGCCAAAGTCAACTGGCCAGATTTATTATCTGTTGTCCTATAAACTAGTTTTTTGGAATTTCATTTTCCAAATGTGAAGTATCAAAACTGTCCTGCTCAATAAAAGCAGTTGTACTTGCCAATAATTTGGCTTGAAAAATTAAAAAATTAGATAGCAACAGAGCTACCTTTCGTTGTAAAAATTTTGATAGAAAATATCTATCTAATGTCAACAAACTATTATTATTGAAAATTATGTTCCAATCGAACAATTCAATTTTTTTGGAATATGATACCATGGTATGTAGTTTCATATTTAATTTGTATCTTAAGTAATTTTTCCTTGTGGCTCATAGCAGTGCTGTATGGCAAGGTGGACAAAATTACTTGTTTTACTTGCAGACTTGATAACTTATCAAAATTTTTTAAAAGTTTGTCACTATTAATATTGCCTCTTCTGCCAACCAGCACCACTATAGTAGACTGCATGCAGTGTGTACCAGTCAATATTAAATCTATAATTTGAGAGTATGAAGCTCCTGGATATGTATGATTTATTACAGAATGACTTAACTGTGATAAATAATGTCCAAAATTTTTACCTATTTCATCGCAATAGACTATGGTCTTTGCATCACTTTTTATTTGCAACTTTTCTATTATACTCGTAGATGCCTCGCAATTACTACTTAAACTTAATATACTATTATCCACACTGCACGCAGTTTTAATTGGTGAAAATTCATCATTGCATCTAATTCTTTCACAACTTAAGGGTGAGGAGGGAACATGGCCTGCGGATGTCAATTGGTCATTTTGACAATGACATGAATTTACTAATTTACCTATGGCTAACAGCTGTTCCCTATTCTGTTTCTCTGCTGTTTCATATTTATATGAAATTGATTTCAAAGAGTCTTGAAGTCGGTCAATCTGACATTAAAGGGCCTGTGTATCAGTTTTGTACTGTTGTGCAACAGTATCAAGTTCTAACATATACATATTTACCTGGTCAATCAGTTGCAATCTCTGTCTATTAAGTGACATGCTATTTATAAAAAACTTGTATTTATGTATCATTTTTTTAGATTTAGTAATAAAATTTTTAATTTTTAAATATTTCTTTAACTTATTCTTACTACACTTAATAATTTTTAATGATTTAGAACAGTCCCCGGATTCATCATCAGAAGTGAGGTCTATGACAATGGAAGGGTGAGCTGTAGCAGTATCTAAGCTTGTAGCCATCAGTTCATCGAACAAACTCTGATTAGATTGAACCACTGTGCTCTGTTTCTTGTCTTCTAGTTGCGATATTTTGATTTCCGATCGTTGTAGCTCCTCCTTTAGTATTCTAATTTGGTGCAGAGTTTGTTCATAATGTTCCCTACATGAGTCAAAACTGTCAACTATAAGTTGTAACCTATCCCGATCCTGTAAGGTATCAGTATACAGTGAATGCAACTGTGCCAGTTCTTTTTTGAGTTGTCCGTTCTTACTTAAAATACCTAGCAGTTCTAACTCATTTTCGTCCCTTTCCTTGTTCAGTTTATCGCACTTCTCCCTAAAAATCTGTAATTCTTTCAACGTTAATTGAAGCCTTGTCTCTTGTTGATGAGCCAAGGCCTTACGCGTCATTATCATGTTATTAGTATTCGACATTTTGTTATAATTACGTGCTACAGAATCAGTAATTATTAGCAAAGTAGACTTAGAGCAAAGAAATGCGAAACAAAACGAGGTTATGTTTTATTCATAGAAAATTACAAAATCACACTATTAATGGACATATGAGGATGTAAAAGTAAATAAACTCACAAACCTTGATTGAAAAAACGATTAGTTTTATAAATCTTGCCAAATCCAAGTAATAATTTCAAATATTGAAAATTTTTCCGATGTCCTAACTGTCACTACACCGGTACAATTTTTAAGTTTATATTTATTTACTTTTAGCACAATAAATGGTGAAAATGATTATTTAACACTCAATATGGTATTATTTGGCAATGATGAATTGGTTTTTAATTAAAATTATAATTATTTTTGCAATATTACAATATAAAATACGGAGCCAATTCAAATCAGCTGTTATACCTAGGGTTGCCACAAGGAAAAAAAAGGTTCAGAAACGAATTCTCAGACAATTTCACAATCAACCAAACCACCCTACAGCAGTCCATTGCTTGACTTATGTCTCTCACAACTTGCGCAATTTCTTCGACTCCCAACTCTTTGCCTTTCAAATCCATTCTGCAATCTGATCTAGGTCTAACATCCAAAATTATTGCTTCATTACATTATCCGCTTTTAACAAACAAACTATAATTTCAGATGACACTGGCACAATATGGAGTCCCCTTAGATTATATAAATGTTTAGATTATATAATATAATAAGATTTTTTTTTTAATATTGTGGGACTTTTCTTTTACACAGCGCCGTCAAGCCCAAAGTAAGCTAATATAAGCTTGTGTTATGGGATCTAGACGACTGATAAACATACTTATATATTTCTAAATATATACATAGAAAACACCCAAACTCCGAAACAAACATTTGTGGAGGACACAAATATTTTTTCCCGGGAATCGATCCGTCGCATACACTACCACTGCGCCACCGAGGCAGTCAATATAATCTAAGGAAGTCCCTATAATGCGTAGGCCTAGCGGCCCTCTTGTATGGAAGTGTATGGGCACTCTAGGTATAGCGTATACAAGCAAGTTTGACATAGGTTGATAATTGCCGCACCTGCATTTGGTGTTCACAATATGCACTGAAAAATAGCTATCGCGATATAATTCCGTTTATTCATAACGAGGAATAGCTTCGGATTATTATGGCCTTATGATAGTAAGAGAAAATCTTTAGTTCCTCACAGCGATCCCCCAATGTGTTTCTTGAACAAACAACTTTAAGGGCCGTATTCCAGCAAAAACTCTGCCTCTGTGGCGCGGTGGGAGTGCATCCGACTGCTACGCAACAGGTCGTGGGTTCGATTCCCACCCAGGATAAAACTCTGTGTGATGAGCATGATGGTTTATTCTGTGTATGGGTGTTAATTATCTATAATATGTATGTATTTAGAAATATATAAGTATGTTTATCAGTTATCTGATTACCATAGTACAAGCTCTGCTTAGTGTGGAATTAGATAGCCTTATGAATGTCTTGTGTGAGTTGTCCCAAAAATATTTATAAACAAAAATGAAAAAAAACTAGCCTCAAGCGTTGATTGAGTATTGAGAAACGTTCTGGAATACGGACCTAAGGGCCGTATTATTATAAGAATCACTTGAGAGTAATATTTATAAGGCAAAACTAGCCTTAAGCGTTTCTTGAGTATTGAGTAACGTTCTAAAATAACGGCCCTAAGACTTTAAGACACCGTCATAGAGATGCATTATGCTCCACTCCATCAACATCGTGATATTTGCTTTAAAGATGTCTCAACGCCTACAATATAAAAAAACTTAGCCAAATATTTAAAAATAGAATACAACCGGAAATCAACACAAAGATTAACACAGTTTAAAAAGATGTTTTAACTATATTTTAACTTCAATATGACTGTATACAAACTGGTCATTACAATCGTAATGCTAACTCATAAACACATAATTACGTTCAGAAACATCGATGGTGGACAAGGTCGTGCTTAAATATACGAACAATCTGGTAACGACGAAAAATATAAGGAAATAATAATTAGTGTTCATTACGTACCTCATCAACATATATGCATGGTTATAAATTAAATAAATAAATAAATATTTTGGGACACTTTTCATACATCGCTATCTAGCTCAAAGTAAGCTAATATAAACTTGTGGTTTGGGATCTAGACAACTGATAAAATTACTTATATAGTTCTAAATACATGCATATTACACAAACTCCGAAACACACATTTGTGGATCACACAAATTTTTGTTCCGACCCAGGAATCGAACCCGGGACCTCAGCGCGGTAGGTTCAGTACCACTGTGCCACATAGGCAATCTAATTTTATTTTACAATACCGGATCGACCTTGAGAAGATCAAAATAGAGTTACCGAAGATTTTGGTCAGGAGGAGCCAAATTTTGGTGTATATAATATATTTTTTATAGTTATATCATTTGGAATATAGCATTTGGTATAGTTATAGCAGCAATATGAAGCGCTTGTAGCCTCGCTAACTTAGTGTTCCGTAAACGATCACTGCGTTAAGCACCTTTCGCTATTGCTGTTCCTCCAATGGGTGAATTTGTGGCATTTTTATTCACGAGCAATTTCGTGCTTCTAAGGGCACGTTAATCCGTTGGTTCCGATTGCCAATAAAATAAAATGGTAGTCATCAATCCTAGTTGAAGGCCTTGAAAATCTAACAGGAGGTCGCTACAACATGCGCCTGTCCAACAGGGCAATGAATTCACCACCTGTTACGTAGGACTATGCTGTACCGTATCATTAGTATCGAAGTCAGGCAGACTTTATAGCTATGAGTAGTAAATAAGTGTTCTCGAACGAAGACGTTTTATTCACGCTATTATCACGTGTAGCATGAATGAAGTGATTCACACGAACGCTGCAGTTGTATATCACGTGTAGCATGGATGAAGTGATTCACACGAACGCTGCAGTTGTATAGGTATAATCACCTGCATAAATTCATTTCAAATTTATATGTCACGTTATGTTACTTACTGACTTGACTATCTTTTTTTATGCATTCTTGTGCCTCAGTTTTACAACAAGCTTCCCTGTGACCTAAGAAATTTACCATTAAATAATTTAAAAAGATATTTACCTAAGAAATTTACCATTAAATAAGTTGAAGCGCTCGTGGCCCCGCGGTCTCAGTGTTCGGTAAACGATCACTGAGGTACGCAACTTTCACTATGGCTGGTCGTCGGATGGGTGACCACTTTGTGGCATTTACATTTGCGAGCGTTTCCGTGCTTCGGAAGGCACGTTAAGCCGTTGGTCCCGGTTGCCAGTAAAATGGCAGTCGTTAAGCCTGGTTGAAAGCCTTATAGGCGGCTTAAAAAATTTCAACAGCAGGTAGCCACAACCTGCGTCTGTCTATTTCAACACGGCAATGGGCTCACCACCTATTACGTGGGACAGGAATCCACACGGTGAAAAGTGGGCATATAATATGCCTCTGCCACCCCTTCGGGGATAAGGCGTGATGGATATTTATTTTTATTTTTTTAAAAAGATAGTAAAAAAAAGCTTTGTGAAAAAGGTTAATATTCTGTTAAAGACTATTTGCAGGACAGGGACGCCTAGAAATGATCTGCTGGCAAAGTAAAATAATATTAAATTGTACATAGGCGCCATAAAAAAAAAGCCTTCCTAAGTTTCTGGCCGGTTCTTCTCAGGTGGGCCGCATCCGAACCGGTGGTCACTTTAAATATTTTAAATAGTGTATGACATTTTGTAAGCACCGTTAAAATGGTCTATGCAAAATAAAGATTTTTTTTGACTACAACGACACAGACCTCCTAACCTTATAAAATTAGGAGGTCAGACGGCCGTCGCTTCCAATAATGTCGAAAATAAGCTAACCCAAAGCTGCTTCTGGCAGCCAATAAAGCCGGACTCCAAGGTTCCAGGAACCCAGGAACTGGGAATACGCAAAAATTAATAGTGTCCTCACTTTAGACGAGCGTAAAATTTCTAATGTCTAATCTTTATACCATCATCGTCATCATCCTCTTGCCCTTGTCCCAATTTACTTGAGGTCGGCGCAGTATGTATGTCTTCTTCCATTCATCCATGTTATTCGTCTTTTGATCATTCACTTCTTCCATATACATATCACTTCTTACTCAGTCCATCCACTTTTCTTATAATCTTTCCATACAGATAACTGACAGAAATTTATACATCGATCTTAATAAGTACTCGGGCTCAGAACCTGACCAAATACCAGATGACGGAGTGGTCCTATGTGACACATCGAGTTATAAGATAAAACCTATTTAAGTCATCAATTTCATTCGATATATATCTACTCCATTACTATAAAAATATACTTTCAAATTCCTGTGTCGTTTACACCATCTCTCTGAACCCAAAGCGGCTGGGTGTCGTGCGGCAGCACTTTGTCTGATAACGGTGTTTAAAGTGCTGTCATTGACGCCTCGCCGCCGCCATCCTACTACCAGCCGCAGAGTTAATCAAGTATGTGCAAGCGCATGTCGGAATTACGCTATATTTAGGCACTTTGAATAATATAAGATTTTACTTTTCTGACAAACAAAATTATAGTTTTTTTTATTAAAGTGAAAAAAGACAACGTGGTTCGAGACGGGGATTGAACCCGTGACCTTTGCCTAACCAGGGCAATGTTCTAGCCTTTATTTATTCTTCACTTTATTTTAATCGTCATTTAAAAAAAAATCTAGTCGAGAATTTCAACGTGTTTCGGGACGGTTCGGGTAGTACAGTGGTTAAACATTGCCCTGATTAGGCAAAGGACACGGGTTCAATCCCCGTCTGTGATCTGGAGATCGAATATGGAGATCTTTGGAGAGCCTTACTCCTAGGAATTAGCGTCGTTTGACCCTGGGAATTTTTGACAAGCTGCTGTTGAACCTTTCCCTGGGGCGGGATGATATGCTTATATTCATTTTGATTGCTGTCCTGAAGCTGACCTTTGTGAATATAGAGACATTTTGCTGTCACTCTTGTCCAATTTTTGAAAATTAATGAAATAGTGTTCTTCTGTGAAGGCCTTTAATCTAAAAATAAGCAGGTTTTATATAAAACCTGTCATAAATACAACTTCAACCTGTAATGTAGTAAACATCATTTGCACTTAATAAGTAGGCACACAACGTTGATTGTGATCATGTCCCGTGCGCAGGAGTTTGCCTTGACATGTCGTGCTCTCGAACGCTAGCTATATTTTCTATATTTAGTATTAAAGGTGACCTATGTAGATACGAGCTCATGTCATCTGATAATATGGTTTACACCCCCTATGTCAACCGAAATACTTCACTGTATTATAGAATCATCAAGCATTTTATATTACCTACTCAACAATAGACAAATTCAGACCCCAATACTGATAATAAGCCAAGCTTTGATTCAATCACAACATCTTGTACATTGTGTGTTTTACCCCCAATTCGCGTCTTCCCCTAAATTTCCGTTGCAACAAAATGAAAGTACATTGTCCGCAATCAGAGCGTCCCCGTACTTTTAATAGAGAGACAAACAGCTGTACTAATTTCATCACGAGTTTAAACAATCAAAATTGAACTTAATTGTAGTTGCTTTGCAGACATTATTGTTTAAAGTTGCGGAGGCTCTGTAGTTTTATTCACGTAGTGTCTGTTCCCGTGAGAATACGGGAATAAAATGTATCTTAAAATACTCCTTATAAGATCTGCTATCTACTAATAAAAGTCCTATTAATATCGGTCCATCCGTTTCAGAGATTAACCGAAACAAACGGACAAACAGATATAATTTAATATGTATTTAGCTCAATTTTTTTCTCTGTATATATGACGTTGTTTTTGATTGAACATAGAATGGCAATCCAGTGTGTAATGTGAACTGCGAACAGATTAGGCTAATAGCTTAGTGGTCAGTGACCCTGATCGGAAAGTTTGGATTAATTGGATATCTTATCTAGGTATAATTTCAAAACAGTACAAATCTCTGTGAAGAGATCGCTCTCTACTTTTGCATTCACAAGACTTTCAGTTCAGTTTCAGTGTCTTTGTCAACCATAAGTCATCTCCAGTCATCTCTTGTACTGCTTCTGTTTGTAAGTACTTTTTGGACTGAGTCCATCTACTTGGGCCTTTTAATCTTTACTAATATTATAAAGCTGAAGAGTTAGTTTGTTTTGTCTGATTTGAATTTTTGAAGTGAAAACTTCTTTAGCGGCGTTGAGCACTTTAAATATAATATTCTGTAATGGGTATAAAATCTTAAACTCGCGTCAGGACACGTGGCGTCAGGACACGTGTCCTGATCGAAAAAGCGTAAGATTTTCATCATCATCTTTACGTCGATCCCGGTCAATTTTTGAAGGAAAAACTTCTTTTAGCGCGGTACGCATATTTTTAGATGAGATAAAATCTCTGGACTCGCGACCATAATCATCATCATCATCAAACGTTGATTCCGGTCATCTACAGGTCTTATTAAATAATGCTGTGTAATCAATTAGGACTCTTTCAGTGTAGAATTATTTTTTATCATCATCATCTTTACGTCGATCCCGGTCAATTTTTGAAGGAAAAACTTCTTTTAGCGCGGTACGCATATTTTTAGATGAGATAAAATCTCTGGACTCGCGACCATAATCATCATCATCATCAAACGTTGATTCCGGTCATCTACAAGTCTTATTAAATAATGCTGTGTAATCAATTAGGACCCTTTCAATGTAGAATTATTTTTATCATCATCATCTTTACGTCGATCCCGGTCAATTTTTGAAGGAAAAACTTCTTTTAGCGCGGTACGCATATTTTTAGATGAGATAAAATCTCTGGACTCGCGACCATAATCATCATCATCATCAAACGTTGATTCCGGTCATCTACAAGTCTTATTAAATAATGCTGTGTAATCAATTAGGACCCTTTCAATGTAGAATTATTTTTATCATCATCATCTTTACGTCGATCCCGGTCAATTTTTGAAGGAAAAACTTCTTTTAGCGCGGTACGCATATTTTTAGATGAGATAAAATCTCTGGACTCGCGACCATAATCATCATCATCATCAAACGTTGATTCCGGTCATCTACAGGTCTTATTAAATAATGCTGTGTAATCAATTAGGACTCTTTCAGTGTAGAATTATTTTTTATCATCATCATCTTTACGTCGATCCCGGTCAATTTTTGAAGGAAAAACTTCTTTTAGCGCGGTACGCATATTTTTAGATGAGATAAAATCTCTGGACTCGCGATCATAATCATCATCATCATCTAACGTTGATTCCGGTCATCTACAGGTCTTATTAAATAATGCTGTGTAATCAATTAGGACTCTTTCACTGTAGAATTATTTTTTATCATCATCATCTTTACGTCGATCCCGGTTAATTTTTGAAGGAAAAACTTCTTTTAGCGCGGTACGCATATTTTTAGATGAGATAAAATCTCTGGACTCGCGACCACAATCATCATCATCATCAAACGTTGATTCCGGTCATCTACAGGTCTTATTAAATAATGCTGTGTAATCAATTAGGACTCTTTCAGTGTAGAATTATTTTTTATCATCATCATTAACGTCGATCCCGGTCAATTATTGAAGGAAAATCTTCTTTTAGCGCGGTACGCAATTTTTTAGATGAGATAAATCTCTGGACTCGCTACACCCCGTTACGATACGCAGCTATAGTGTGTGCATATATGCATGTACCAACGCGTCTAGATAAATAAATTATTAATAAATTGAGTTTTCACTTCTGTCGGCACTCCCGGAGTGGTTAGGTTTTTTTTTTATTTTACCACTGAGGTGGCAGTCAAGCATACGGCACACCTGATGGAAGTGGTCACCGTAGCATATGGACGTTTGCAACACCAGATTGCATGATTTTTAAATTTTTGTGCTTTATTGTAGAATTTATAAGCGACGGGATTAAATAGATGCGACGGTAGTTCATAGTATGTCACCGGCTCAGCCGGGGGTAAATTATTATCTTGATCCTTGGTTTATAATATACAAGCGACCCGGCCCAGCTTAGTGCGAGTGCAATGCAGATACTAATATGTCTGCCCCGACTCAGAATACTGAGTACGCGGGACCTCTAGCGCTGCTATTCCTTAAAATTGAGTAGTTTAAAACTAGATCTAAGCGACTAGACATCGTAAGCAACTTCATTTTATACTAGTAAAGAAGTATTTTGCAATAATTGCGTCAATATACGTTTCATATCGTCCAAATTTCTGAATACGAAAGGGGTCACCGACTGCAGAGAATTACAAACTAGTAATTACTTTTTTGCCGAATAAATTTCCTTACTGTTTATTTATTGTCTATTTTTGGTATAATTAATGAGAGCAAAGCCGGGGGGTACAGACATGTGGTTCGCAGACATCGGCTCTACTTGTCCAACAACTTTACTCGTCCGGTGTAAGCTGCATTACATAACAAACTATTCAATTTAATTTAATTGCCAAATTACTGCATAAATATTGCAGACTAGCAAACACAAAACCTGCAAAGTTAGTAAAGCCTTGTATAATTTTAGTACCTAATTAATTATTTTCGACATCCTACTAATAATATTATAAACACATAGGCTACTTTTTCCCGGGAACAAGTTCCTAGTTCCTGTGGAAAACGGAAACGAGATAACTTCACCACGCGTGCGGACCGTGAATAAGACATACAAACTTTCGCGTTTTTAATATAAGTAGGATAATGCGGACAAATAATAGTAGAACAAACGTACACTCTCGGTACGTGAGGTTTATACAAGTATCTAGGTACTTTATGGTATGGAGTGGTCGGGGTAGCTGACCGCTTGATATTCGTTTAAATTACGTTTTTTTATGTTATCCTTACGTTTTTATAAGGATGAATTCTTAGAAGTTATTTTGCTTACACGTATATTTTTTTATTTATACATTCGTTCATCGTTTTTTTGAAACCCTTGAATAACAATACCAAGTTTAACGTAATTCTCGAGTATTTTGGAAAAACGTATACAAAGTTATTCCAAGGGTGTAAATTCAAAGTTAAAATTATTCCCGTAATAGTTACACTCGTGTAACTTCGTGTTTGGTCGAATCCGGCCTTAGAGATACAACGTACCTTCTGTGAGACGCTTCCATGTGTATGTTCTGATCCCGGCTCCCCGATGACCTCAACTACCAAACTTTATCTTCTTAACGTCTTTGTTAGTTATTTCGAAACACTATCAGGATTTCCAGACGAAAAAAATGAAAAAAATACTGGGTACCTGAGATCAAGGGCTTATCGTGCCTTCTGATGCAGTAGTTAAGAGTACTTCTCTTTGTATATCCATCATACTTTACTCATATTCAATCCTTGCGACAGTTTCAATGTTGATTCGCTCTCAGTAACCGGTGATGTTCTGGTCAACAAACTGGCAATATAATGAAGTCGGTGAGGCAATCTTCCGTCAATGATTGACGTTTAAGTGTGTCAATGTAACAATGGATGCCACTTACCCATAGTACATAGGTACCTATGGTCACAATGCACCACAGTGATGTACCATGGCACTTTGTGTGTTCAACTGGTCATATCTGAAATACAGTAGCGGTTAATTGACCCAACATCATATATTATTGCAATTGTATAAATTTAGGTTCTCAATTGTATAAAGTAGAGGGTAGAAGGAGTCAGGGTAGGCCGAGACTTACATTTGAAGACCACGTGAGCAGATTGCTCCAAAACGGAAAAGTCAAAAGTACTCGGATACCCAGACGCGCATGTAGGAAGCGAATAATGAATCTACAGGAAGCAAAAGAAGTATGCATAAATCGCGATGCCTGGCGATCTGTCCTCTATGACTAACCCGTCAGGGATACAGCGTGAAGACAGTTAAGTTAATTGTATAGTTTAACCTCAGATTAGTGACCACTTTGTGGATTTCCCATTAACAAGCGTTTCCGTGCTTCGGAAAGCATGTTAAGCCGTTGGTCGCGGTAGCCAAAAACATGACGTCGTTAAGCGAGTTTGAGTAATTTATATATTTGGGCAGCTTGGAAAATTTATCACCACAACCTGCGCCTGTCCATTTCAACACGGCAATTGACTCACCACTGGTTTTGTAGGACAAAAAAGCATATGATGAATTTTGGTTGTATAGTAGCCTACCCAGGTTAAACGTGACTGATTAGTACCTAGCTATGTTGTAGAATATTAAGGTTGTAAAGGATGAATTATTGCAGTGTCTAAGATTCTATCTAAAAAAAGTATGTGTGTGTACCAACGTACACAGGTAAGAAGTGAAACTTCTTTACGACATTTTTTTACAACCATAAAATTTCTCTCATACGTCGATAAAGAAGTTTCACTTCAACTATAGACAGTTTCTTCTTCAAATCTCATTATCACAAAAATATAATCCAACAGTCTCCAAGATCCCCATACATCTTAACACCAAAATGCATTGAAATTGGCCTAGTATTTAGTAATGAAAATGAATACCAAAAAACCAAACATAGAACAAAATTTCGCTGTGCTAATCTTACTTGCCCAAAGATCTTTTTAAAGTTGGAACATTTCAGACCATTACACTATAACAGGTACAGAAGTAAACTCGCGGTATTTGACTACAATTATATCTAGTCTATGGTTTGGGGTACTCCTAATTCGATCATGAATAATAATAGTTTATTATTATTATTATACAATAGCTCCACATAAAAACAAGGCAGGTGTGACTCGCCATGCATCTGCGAAACTATCCCCTTGTAACTATTCACCTTTATGTATCATTGAGGGCAAGCTTAGGGTGTTTATTGACTAACCACACCCCAAATACGAGTGTTGCTGACGCAAATTCTTTTAAACTTGCGGGAGCTTCAGAAATCTTGACTCATAGTAATTTTACATTGCATTTCGTCATACACATTCCATCTTTCGGCATTATATGTTTTTAGGAGTATTGATATCTTTTTAATCTAATCCTTTGTATGTAATTGTTTTTTTTGTTTATTTCATTGCCCTTTTAATCAATAGTGACAATATGATGTATGTCTTGTAAAAGTGTGGAAAAGTTCATTTTTGTATGCTGTACATCGTCAAAAGGTCACACCATTTAATAAACGAATATTGATATCTATAGTCCTACTAACTAACTAACTAACTAACTATCTTCACGCTGTATCCCTGACGGGGTAGTCAGAGAGGACAGATCGCCAGGCTTCGCGATCCATGCATACGTCTTTCGCTTCTTCGAGATTCATCAATCGCTTCATACACGCACGTCTGGGTATCCGAGTACTTTATAGTCCTACTAATAATATAAATGCGAAAGTTTGTAAGAATGGATGTTTGTTACTCTTTCACGCTAAATCTACTGAATGGATTTAAATAAAACTTTACAATAATAAAGCGTACACACAAAATAACACATTCACAAACACACAGACAGCGGGTCGGTTAGCTTAGATCTTTTAGGGCCGTTTTACAAAACGTTTGTCAATACTTAAGAAACGCTAGTTTTCGCCTTATAATACTACTCTCAAGTGCTTCTTGATTATTGAGAAACGTTCTGTTAAACGGCCCTTAAAGTACTCAAATTATTTTAATACAGTTTTCAGCAATAGATAGAGTGATTTAAGAAGAAGGTTTACATATATATATGCACGTTAGTAAATACATAACGTCGTATCTTTTAAAATAATACGGCAATGGGCTCACCAACTGTTACGTATGACAAATACAAATGGTAAAATCTGAGCGTATAATAAAGTCTCTGCCTATTCATTCTGGGAAAAATGCGTGATTATGTTAGTATGTATGTACCATTATGAATAGCACAGGCGCATTATTTTCGATTCGTTTTTGTTATGCTGTAACTTGCATGACGCAAATTCTTCTAAAAGTTGTATAAGCTTTAGCAATCTATGATGAATGGTGAGATTTTAAGTTAGACATATTTGTGATATTTCGTCATACAAACTCCTTTGTGAGTTTTTTTTACGAATAGTGTTTTGAAGTTATACTTTTGGCGCGTTAGGGAAAAATGATGAGAGTAAATAATTAATATCCGCGCACCTTCACGAACCGACACTCTGAAGTTAGCTCATAAGTGTTTCCGTGTCAACTTATAACTACATTCAAAGTAGTTTTCAAACTCCCTTAAGTTAGCTATAGTCAACATTTTAATGTTTTCTACAAACCAATGATAAAATTTAAAAAAGATTTTTATCTTGTTACGCCAAAGATGCATAACTTCTAACGCGTATTAACGCGAAGTACACGCACATTTGTTTTAGTTTACAACAGTTAACCCACATGGCTTCGCTCGTGATATATTTCGAACTTCCGTCGCACCTATTTTATGCCGTCGGTTAAAAATTCTACAATCTATACTAATATTATCTATACGGTCTCAGTGTTCGGTCACTGAGGTACGCAACTTTCACTATGGCTGGTCGTCGGATGGGTGACCACTTTGTGGCATTTACATTTGCGAGCGTTTCCGTGCTTCGGAAGGCACGTTAAGCCGTTGGTCCCGGTTGCCAGTAAAATGGCAGTCGTTAAGCCTGGTTGAAGGCCTTATAGGCGGCTTAAAAAATTTCAACAGCAGGTAGCCACAACCTGCATCTGTCTATTTCAACACGGCAATGGGCTCACCACCTATTACGTGGGACAGGAATCCACACGGTGAAAAGTGGGCATATAATATGCCTCTGCCACCCCTTCGGGGATAAGGCGTGATGGATATTTATTTATTATTTATTTATTATGAAGAGTTTGTTTGTTTGTTTGGTTGAACGCGCTAATCTCAGGACCTACTGGTCGGATTTGAAAATATCTTTTTGTGTTAAATAGCCCATTTATCGAGGAAGGCTATAGGCTATATATCATTACGCTACTACACTGGGGAGCAGAGCAGTAGTCATAAATGTCGACAAATCGAGCAAATTTTTATGCATCATTGTAGAATTTATAAGCGACGGGATTCAATAGGTGCGACGGGAGGTCGAAATATACCACGGGCGAAGCTGTGGGGGTCATCTAGTATTGTATAAAATATTGCCCGATTTTTGTGGACATTTATGATTACTGCTTTGCTCGCCAGGGTAGTAGATGCGTGATGAAATATAGCCTTCCTCGGTAAATGGGTTATGCCACAAAAATATTTTTTCAAATACGACCAGTAGTTCTGAGATAATTGCATTCAACCAACCAAACAAACAAACTCTATAGCTTTATATATTAGTGTAGATTCGGTTGTATACAATTGAAATGTAGTCGTTAAGAGTAAAAATGGCCTTATCGGTATGAAAAAAATTATTAGCTCCTGCCCATTTCAACACGATTTCATATTTCTGCCTACCCCTTCGAAGAAAAAGGCATGACTTTGTGGCTGTATGTAACTATCTTCTCGCTATATTCTTGACGGGACAGAGATTACAGATCGCCAGGCTTAGCGATCCACACATACTTCTTTCACTTCGTACAGATACTTTAATCGTTTCATACATGCAGCTCTGGGTATCCCGAGTTTCTATGAACATTGTATGTACCTAAGTAAATCAATCTTTTTCATAGTTTGACGGTGTGTAGGTATTTTAAACAAAGCTAATATACCTAAATGTATGTAACTTAGTTAAGTGTAGAAGAACACAGGAGGGTCATCTATCGGTGATGGCGCCTTACGTCACCTTAAGACGGTAAGAGGTGGATTAATTCATCAGTTTCGTATGGGTCTCGATTGCCCAAAGTAGAGCGTCTGGCGCGTTAAGCCAGAAGACGAGATAGAAATTTATTATTTCCCGCCAAGGTATCTTTTTATACAGTAAGTATAAGGCACAGATCAAAGGTTAGCTTACAACAGGTTAGCAACCTCCGTCTGTCTATTTCAACACGGCAATGGACTCACCACCTATTACGTAGGACAGGAATACACATGACGAAAAGTGGGCATATAATATGGCTCTGCCACCCCTTCGGGGATAAGGCGTAATAGATGATCTAATATTCTCTAAAAACAAAATGCAATTCTGTCTGCGGAAAATTATAATTAATTTAGTAGTTTTTGACCTAAATTATAATAACAGTCAGGTGCCAGTGTAATCAATAAAAAACCTCATATCTAAAGAATTTCATAAAGGCGTCCCAAAGAATTCCCTTCCACGGTAGCTTTATCTTAAAACACGAAGGCGGTATGTCTGGACTATATTAAAATTCCTTAAAGAGTGAACAACCGCTTAATGAACAGCGCTCTTAAGGGGTCAGGATATCACAATGTGGTGTAAGATTATGAAGCAAGCTGATCTTTTTAAATCCGATTGTCGGCATTCTATCATATTTCTGGGTTACCTATGTTATCTTCTACATATTAGTGTATTCTCAGTTGCTTTCAAACAATTTGGAGTCAGTTTGAAAACGTATAGAAATATCAAAGTTATAGAGAATTTATAAGCTTTCATATCTTCTTAGAACATTTTTTGCTACAATGCACCGTTTTTAAAGAATATGTGTTAGCGAAAAATCTAAACTTGAGACCTTTGTACCCCCCCCCCCCCCTTTTCCTATCGGCTCGCCTCCTAGACGTCAGGACTTTTTGAATAATGTTTCTGAAGAAATCACTTAGGTTCCCGCTCACGCAATTTATAACCCCCTTTGAGGCATTCCTTAATCGGTCTACGGTGGCAGACAAGCATACGGCCCACCTGATGGAAAGTTGTCTCCCCTTAGCCTATTTACGTTTCCAACACCAGAGATGCAGCATTCGCGCTGCCGACCCTTTATAAACCTTCTAAGCCCCTTTTGAAGAACCCCATACTGTAGACGTTCGGGAAAACCCAGAAAAATTAAAATATATATACTTATACAATGTATATCAGTTGAGAATTGGTTGCATAATCTGTCTCGCATCGCTGTCACCATGGTGGTCGACTCAACTTACACAGTGTATCATCGATGGTACTGTTGCTAACCTGTTACTTGACCCGTTGAATACCCGACACAGTAATACTTCGCTAGCTCCGACTACTAGCCTTGGTATATACGTGTGCAATATTTGTGTGTACAAAGTTCAATGTCTGTCTTGATACACACGTGTTTTCATCCTCATACGGGGTCTTAGCTACATGTGCTATTGTGCGACGGTCTGCGGCTGCACGGTTAAAGCTACTGCAAAGGCATTGTGTACTGTTGATATATTTTATATGCTGCTCGGGACCTAACGCGAAATAATATTTACTTACTTTTCTAACGCGTTGCATCACGCCCGTGGTTGCGACTGATCCTACTTATGTACAGCGAGCTATTCTACCATATCCTCTTGGTTTGGCGAATGTACATATTACGACAATCCTCTTCATTTATAACATACAAGGAACTTAAGAACCTTCACTTTATACATAGTTGTAGGTTGAAAACAACAGCACCTTGTGCCTCATTATCACAGAACGAAGTAACGCGATGGTATGAAAGAGGCATTCATTCGCGGGTGGGCAGCCATGTTTGGGTTATCTGTCTCCGGTATCAAGCGGGCATGTTTACAAACGACAACTGTCACAAGAACCGTAGTGATCTGTTTATGATCTTCTAATTATTGGAGATATTATATCGCTCTACATAATGCTTGTGAGTATTCCTGAAGGAGGTCTTTGTTAGGTTTTAGATATAGTACGAATAGAAGGTAGTACAGTAAGGTTACAACATATCCACCTTTGAGTAAACTCCGGGGTACTTAGGGGGTAAGAGGGGTTAAAATATTATCTTTTGTTGGGTCGTCAACTTGAGGGTCTTTAGGAATACTAATAAATCTTTCAGTTGTGATAGTGGTACTCAATCTTTTAAAGGCTTAATGTTTTACATCTTGTGGGTGCTGCCATTTAGTCGAGCAAATCTAATTATCGTAAAGTTTCAAATTCTCCACTTTGGAACTTGTTTCTAATTCTCATGCTGTTTTGACTTAGAGATCTACCTACTTACTACTACAACATTGGATTATAGACATATTACGATATAGATATATTTACGATCTCAAGTCACTTCTTTTTGAGACCAACTCTCTAAATTAAATGAACAGGTATTAACGTGATTGCTTAATTACCTTGAATTTACTTCGGGAGTGCACTGCACCAGTTTTGATCACAATCAGGCTGAAGAAGTGATGTCATTTTGATTGCCAATATACACTTATATATTGTGTATACACATACCAGTTTAAACTTACCATCAAGACTGGTGCATCGCATGGTTTAGGTGCAGCAAGATGGCAACAGAATCGCAAAAGTACTTATTCTCAAAATGGCTAATTCTCAAAAGTCCTATTTCTCTGAATGGCCGATTCTCTTTATGGCAATAATACCTATTTTTCACATTGACTAAGTAACTGCCACAGTAAGGTCTCCTTTAATTCGACCTGCAAATCCTGTCAAGAAAATAAAAATTGGCATCATCACTGACGACGCTTCGTTCGTTCACGTCGGGTACGTTCTTACTCTCTCCGTCTAATTCTATTATCTATCTTTTCACAGACGCACAAACTATACGCACTGAGGTACTGGGGTTGCGAGCTGCTCTGCCTAGTAAACATAATACTGCAGCTGTTCATGATGGACAGCTTCTTCAACGGAGAATTCTTCACCTACGGCACAAGGGTGCTGGGCTACAGCGACGTTCCTCAAGAAGAGAGGTACGCAGAAATATGTGTAACTGGTTTTTATTATATCTAAGGAGCGAGAGAGGACCCTTGCACCCGAGTTCAGGCAGTCCGAGTCGCGCGAGACGGTATCAGTCTTCATGATCTGTTCTGGGGACGGCGGGTAGGCTGCGCACCGTATTTATAAAAGCAGGCCCAAGAGTACGTCATAGCATGAGAATTTTACTCACTTCTCACGCCCGAAGAAGTGCGATGACATCGACATCCGAACCACCCACCAAACTAGCGGGATAACACACGAGGCCGCGATGGTAACTAAAGTCTGTCGAGTACCCTATGTCATCCTTCTGAGAAGTTACCCAGGTGACCAACGCTAGACAGATAGGTAAGGACTGCGTGATTTTAGTTGGTTTGAGTTGAGAGATAACATCCGTCGGGATTGACACCTTACAAAGAAGTTTAAGAAGTTTAGTTTTTTTATGATCTAAAACCGGTAACAAGACTTTGTGTTCACCACCGCTAGCTAAGATAAACTGCTTGTGTTAAGTGTAGTAATGTAATGTTTAGTATGTATACCTACATGTACCTACCTAACTTCCCACGTTACATACGTGGGTATTATAATAAAGTTAGTCTGTAAACGATACTCGTATTGTTGGATTCACGCCTACGAAGAGACTGGTGTCACAAACCAGTACTTCCGATTTGAAAATATAATGGATCCTAGTAAATTGAGAGGAAGTTGCGACCTTAACTATTAGGATCGCAATGCTAAAGAGACGGCACTAGATTTAAAAAAAATATCTTGTTTCAGATACGATCCTATGATCTACATATTCCCTCGCGTAACAAAGTGCACATTCCACAAGTACGGCGCGTCCGGCAGTATACAAACGCACGACAGCCTGTGTATACTACCGCTAAACATCGTCAACGAGAAGACCTACATCTTCCTATGGTTCTGGTACATCATATTAGCTGTGGTACTATCGCTGCTCATTTTATACAGGTGAGTTTTCCATTACGTCATAAAGTGCACATTCCAATAACTAGTACGATACCTCTGACAGTATACGAAATACGTACACAAGGCACCTTGTGACCAACGATGATGACCCTAACTTGTGGTTTACATGTGCTTTTGTCCGTGTAGAGTGGTGCATATATGAACATGACATTCAGTCTTGGCTGCAAGAAATGCAACTGGTGAATGAACGAGGTCATGACGAAGAGAAAAACAATTAAAAGCAAAATTCCCCAGTAGCTTCTAAAAGCTACCTAAATTTGGAGCTGGGAATCCACTTTTTGGCGACTAAGAACAGCTATGGTTTTACTTTTAATTTACAGCATTGTTGGAAGAGACTGCTATCTAGCCTCTTAACCTCGTTAGGGAGCCTGTATCTTTGCTTCGTCCGTTAATCAGTAGTGCACCGTTGGCAAGTGAGGTCGCTTTTACCGGTGATCTTCGCGGAGCCCTTACACTCATAGAAGATAGTAAAGCCAATCACTCTCTCAAACTGATTAAGAATGGCCAAAGGTAGCATACTAATTGCTTTATAAAATTATCCATACCTACGTCGAGTGGAGTCCATAGCATCAATGTTTAAAAATGGTTGTAACACTGTTCATTGGTATCAGAGTTGTTCAGTAGCTCGATAGATGGCTCTGGTCATACTCTTAAATGACGATTTTAATATAGTAAAGAATTTCAACTTATTTCGGTACGGTTCGGGTAGTTCAGTGGCTAGAACATTGCCCTGGTTAGGCAAAGGTCACAGGTTCAATCCCCGTCTCGAACCAAGATGTCTTTTTTCCCTTTAATAAAATAATATGTAAAAGTTAGTATACTATAATTGCTTTATAAAATTATCTTTAAATAGGATTTATATCTTTATATAGCTTTATATAGGATTTACATTTAGTTGCCTTCCAAGTCCCCGGTTAGGAGGGAAGTTCTTTATGTTCATTTTCCAACTCCCCTAAATTATCTTTTGATTAATTTCGATGCGGATTTCAATATATTCTAACTTATCCCGACTTCGCCGAGATCGAGCTTGGTGTAACTTTTCTGTTCTTAGTCATTGCTGTAAATCCTTGTTTACATAAGTCACAGTAACGGGGAATGCAGGTGGAATGAGTCCCATTTAAAAAACCTATAGGTTTCTTTAGAAATAGTAGCTTCGGATATGCGGCACATAAAACGAAATAGGTCATCGAACCTTCAGTACAATTATGCAAGCATATGTTTAGAGATAACACCCGAACCAACCCCCAAAGAAGCGGGATAGAACCCAAACTCTTAGGCGAAACGGCGGTGGTAGCCAAAGTCAATCGGGAACCTTGGGACATCCTTCCGATGAGTTACCCGGGGTGCCCGGCGATAGACAGATAGGTAGGGACCTTGTGATTTTAGTCGGTTCGAGTCGAGCGCTCGTGGCCTAGCGGTCTCAGTGTTCTGTAAACGATCACTGAGTTACGCAACTTTCACTATGGCTGGGCCTCGGATGGGTGACACTTTATGGCATTTACATTTGCGAGCGTTTCCGTGCTTCTGAAGGCACGTTAAGCCGTTGGTCCCGGTTGCCAGTAAAATGGCAGTCGTTAAGCCTGGTTGAAGGCCTTATGGGCGGCTTGAAAACTTCAACAGCAGGTAGCAACAACTTGCGTCTGTCTATTTCAACACGGCAATGGGCTCACCACCTATTACGTGGGACAGGAATCCACACGGTGAAAAGTGGGCATATAATATGCCTCTGCCACCCCTTCGGGGATAAGGCGTGATGGATGATGGAGTCCGGCGTGACATTGGAGGGGATTTCCACACGATAAAAAAAGCATATGTTTAAGGTGTAAACCACTCAGCATTACTTATCATAATTGGTTTAAGAGTGCCGCTATCAGTCAGCCCTCATTACTGCCATAATCAACTGTCAGCTTGTTTACATAGATAAGCCACATTCTGTCATAGGCCACAATGCAAATCCTAATCTGACGTTTAAATGCACTGATAAATACTCTATTTGTACAGATCGGTGACTGGATTTGTTTTCAGTTGAAAAACTCTCAGTTATTGAGCTGGACTCGACCCAGCGTTTTCGGACTTGCCGGGCCAGACGCTTTACCAAATAGGCTATCGAGACCCACTCGGAATCGACGAATGAATACACTTCTTTCCGTCTTAAGGCGATGTCACCGAGACTAGCTCGAGACTAAAAATAAAAAAAATGGGGTACTAATTGCTTTTTAAACTTGTTTCTAACAACATGACATTAATGCGACACGTATTTCGCTTACACTCGAGTTATCCTTAAGACTGCTTGGTGGCTCACTTGCTTATCAGTCAATATTTTAGGTATTCGGATACCCAGATGTGCATGTATGAATCTGCAAGAACCAGTATGCAAGGATCGCAAAGCCTGGCGATCTGTCCTCTCTGACTGGGGTAGTCAGAGAGGACAGATCGCCTCAGGGCTATAACGTAAAGATAGTTAGTTAATATTTTAGGTCCTTACTTTTCTAAATATATATTAACACTTGATTCATATATTGACTGCCTCGGCGGCGCAGTGGTAGTGTTTGCGACTGCCGCGACTTAGGTCCCGGGTCGGAAAAAATATTTTTGTGATCCACAAATGTTTGTTTCTGAGTTTGGGTATTTCCTATGTTTAATATGTATGTATTTAGAAATATATAAGTATGTTTATCAATCGTCTAGATCTTATAACACAAGCTTAATATAAGCTTTGGGATAGACGGAGGTGTGTTAAAAAAAAATGTCCCGCAATAGTAATATGTCCCACAATATTCCTATATAATAAACGATGACACCATTATGTGGTTTTGGAATGAAATACGAAACTAACATAAATGAACATTAATCACGTACGAAGTACCGTTACAGAGCAAAGTACATGTTAATCGAGTGAACAGTGACCAGACAATAAAACTTCCGGATTAAAAGATTCGTTAGGGCTGCCATCTAATCAACAAGTGTGATGATACTGTGATACATCAGCTGATGAAGGGTTAATATCATAACAACCTTGACTTGTTCTTTAAAAAAAATGTTGTTTATGCGTGTAACTATCAACTGCCCAATTTTGTCAGGTCTGTTAGGTTATTTTTGGCATAAATTGGATTAATCTGGATAAATTAGAGCTATTTCAATAAATTGAGTATAATAATCTTAGTGAATACTGGTTTGAATTCACAAAATTATTTTTGTATTGGATAGCCAATTTATCTAGGCAATAAAGATTATTATTATTTTCAATTTCGACTGCCTCTGTGGCGCGGTGGGAGTGCAACCGACTGCTACGCAAGAGGTCGTGGGTTCGATTCCCACCCAGGATAAAACTTTGTGTGATGAGCACTATGGTTTATTCTGTGTCTGGGTGTTATTTATCTATAATATGTATGTATTTAGAAATATATAAGTATGTTTATCAGTTATCTAGATCCCATAACACAAGCTAATATTAGCTTACTTTAGGCTAGATGGCGCTGTGTGAAAAGTGTCCCACAATATTTATATTTATTTATCTTTTTTTATATGCTATATTAGCCCTCCGCTATCTGTCACCGTTTATTTCACCACCTGTTACGTGGGACAAAAATGCATACGGTAATATGTGGGCGTATAGTATGTATCTACCTATTCCTTCGGGGATAAAGGCGTGACAATATGTATGTATGTGTGTATGTCACTGAACTCCTCCAAAACGACTGGACCGATTAAAATGATTTGAATTTGTATGCGTTTGGGTGGCGCCCTGAATGGTTTAAATTCACAAATCAAAGAAAAAATAAAAGGTGCTAAAGTCGGTATACTGCAGTACAACGTCTGTTGGGTCCGCTAGTTAGTATATAGATATGACATGTGTTTAAACAGTCGCGATGTCACCTCGAAGTGAGATTTCTCTGAAGCTATATGTACAACTGATGACGCCATAGAGGTAGTAAAGTGTCAAACACTTGACTACCTCTGTGGCGCGGGGGGAGTTTAACTGACTGCTACGCAAGAGGTCGTGGGTTCAATTCCCACTCAGGATAAAACTTTGTGTGACGAGCACGATGCTTTATTCTGTGTCTGGGTGTTATTTATCTATAATATGTATGTATTTAGAAGTATATATGTAAGTATGCTTTTTATTAGTTATCTGGTTACCATAGTTCTAACTAAGCTCTGCTTAGTTTGGAATCAGATGGCGTTGTGGTAGTTGTCCCATGGATATTAAAAAAAACACAATTGTGTCTAGCTTTTAATGTTCTCTTCCAGGCTGGTGATAATTTTCGTGCCATCAATAAGACCGAGATTGCTTCACGCTCGTTCGCGAACTCTCTCCAGGGAAACGGCAGAGATAGTATCGCGGCGCACAGACGTAGGAGACTGGTGGCTCCTGTACATGCTGGCCAGGAACATTGACCCTCTTATATACAGGTACGTCTTCATAAAGTTATAACTATAGTGGATTTTAGAGTAAGGGACCCTTTGGCTGTTTTTTTGTATTTATTTTATGGCCTAGTAACTAAGGGCCGTATTTTAGAACGTTACTCAATACTCAAGAAACACTTGCTTTACGGTAGTGAAACCTGGGTATGTCAGCAGATGCATGAAAGTAAATTGAATGCTGTGGAGATGCGATCACTTCGAAAATTGTGCGGCGTTACCTTGGCCGACCGAATACGTAACGAAGTGATACGCAATATGGCAGGTTTGAATGAAAGTGTCAGCGTTAAGCTGGAAAAAGGCGTGCTCCGTTGGTTTGGACACGTCCAACGAATGAGTGAGGAACGATTGACGAAGAATATATATTGTTCAAAAGTAGAGGGTAGAAGGAGTCAGGGAAGGCCGAGACTTACATATGAAGACCACGTGGGCAGATTGCTCAAAAACGGAAAGGTCAAAAGTACTCGGATACCCAGACGTGCGTGTATGAAGCGATTGATGAATCTCGAAGAAGCGAAAGAAGTATGCATGGATCGCGAAGCATGGCGATCTGTCCTCTCTGACTACCCCGTCAGGGATACTTGAGAGTAGTATTTATAAGACAAAACTAGCCTCTAGCGGTTCTTGAGTATTGAGTAATGTTCTAAAATACGGCCCTAAGACCTTTTAGCTATATCTTATTTTTATATTTTTTTAATCTACTTTCTTATTAACTAAAATGTTCCACGTCTTAGTCAAGTCTAGTCTTAAGTCAAGGTCAGTCTCGCTCTAGTATAATGGTAGTTGTTATACTGAGGTTTTCAGTAGATTTTACGCGGCAAAATTGAAAATAGCATTTTACTGCATATATATCATTGTCTTTCACTATAGCACGCTAACACAACTTTTATGTCATGAAACCGCCACTCCCGCACATATAACAAGATAAATGCACTAGTTTTAGAAAATAATATACAGCAAGCGACTGCACTTGTCAACTTTCCCGCGTAGAATCGAACCCTTTGGTGTAAGGGGCCTGCTAGAAGTGTCCCTGCTTATAAAGGGACTAGGAAATTATGCAGGTACCATTACGGGTTTGGGACAAGTCAGACCACAGCCACTCTCAACAATTACAAAAATGAAAAGTCCAATGATAACTGGTCCTAGCAATTAAATAAAAACTCCTTAAAGTCAGGTAGGATTTGTAAGTAAATTGGAATACACTAGAATGAACAAGAATTAGAATTTAGAGTAAAGGTACACTATAATTGAAGGATTGAAAAAAATTTACAGCAAGTATGTTACGAAACGAAAGACTAACACTTGTTTCTCCTCCACGCTTTTATCCCCGAAAGTATGGCAGAGGCATAATAACATATTAAAATGGCCGACCCCGTCTCCATGAATAGTTTCTGTTACCGAATCCATTTAATCCCCAACCCAATAGTCCATTTTATAGTTAGCATATTTTTTTTTTTAACTCCGAATGAAGTTCTTCTGCGTAAGGCGGGCGTGGACTATCTGCAGTGGGGGTCCCATTTCCTATTAGATTAAAGTTCTCAAAGGGTCTCTGCGTCTTGGACCAGTATGTCCTCATGCAAGCCTACTAAAAGCCCGGGTATCTGTGTAACAAAAAAAAGAAGATACCCGTGAAAAGAACAATAAAAAAATACGTGTGTGTACGTACCAGACAGGTAAGAAGTGAAACTTCTTTACGACATTTTTTACAGCTATAAAATTTCTCTCATACGTCGTAGAAGTTTCACTTATGATAAAGAGCTTACACTTCACAACAACATGACGCGTAACCGAAGAACGTGACGATTTTTTTACGGCTATAAAATTTCTCTCATCGTCGATAAAGAAGTTTAATTTCAATAAAAAAAATATTTTTTGATTATTTCCAGAGAGCTGATATGCGAGTTTGCAAAGCGCACCGGCGAGAAGGAGGGAGCGAGAGCGTGACACGCGCCCCCTATCGCACTCATAGGCGTTTGACAGCGGCCTACTGACCTCTCCAAGAAACTAAACATACTGCTAATCTTTTTCATCTGAGCAATAATTCCGGTTGAATCCGAACCATTTCCTACTATTCATTTCACATTGTCTTCAGCACACGTTCCTATTTTATATATCCTTCATCACATCAAGCCAGGTCTTCTTAGGTCTAATTCTTTTATGCGTCTTGGAAGCGGATACTTGCTAATCAAGTACCCGGGTGAACTTGTTAAAACGAGACTTCTATCGAAGGTGACTTTATTTTTGTGATATTCGGGACATGGTGCGCATGTCCCGAATATCATTAATAGGAAAACTTAAGACACATAGAATGCCATTCATTGACTCATTACAACCTGTCTCTGTCGCTCTCACGCGATTATATTGGCATTTCACTCACACAGTTTAGTCGCCACGTTTGTGTGACTGCAAGAAGTAAATGTGCGATATTGGAGTGTTACAGATACCTAATAATATTCTCTACATAGAATTTCTAACTAATAAAACATTGGAAATGTTATCCTTCCCCTCTCTCACGCATGTTGTCGCATTTTCCTCCCAATGTCTTTCACAAAGATATCAAAAACAATAAAAAACGTGTGATGTCCATCGCTAAATGCGAAGAGCAATCGAGTTACATTGATATTAAGAGTCCTGTGATATAAAAGTTGTCTCTAATAATCCTGTATCGCACTATGGGAGATTTCGTGTTATATACTATTCTCAGCTCAGATTGTGTGGGCGACAGCATTCAGGCTTGCCGCTCTAGTATGACAACCGTACGTTTCCATTGCCCTAAAATGAACGTTTTCCGAGCGCCCATTACCTAAAATTGGCCTTTCGGGACAGTTCGGGAAAAGGACATTCTGGACCTGAACGTCGTGGTAGGTCGTGGGCTAGTTGAAGCTACCTTTATACAAGTGGAATAGAGATTCGTTCCCACCTAGTTCTTTCCCATAAATTATGATTAAAACATAACTTACTTCATTAGTAAATAATATACGAAAATAATTGTGGAACATTTCACCGATAAACAACCTATAGTTTCTAGAGGGTTATATATGAAAAGCAAGACATATAAGGGTATCGCTATATACCCTTATTAATTCCTACTCTATAGCAAGCTATATACAAACAATATATGAACAACGAATTCTCACATATTTAGGAACTCGTCTGTCTTATAGAACTGTTTTGTAGGATTTTTAAGGACCGTGTAATGTATGTAAGATATCACTGCCATTTATATTGTTAAAGTGTAACTAACTCGAAATAGGGCCGAGAGCAGTACATCTGGTGTAGCAAACGTCCATAGGCTGCTACGACCATTTTTGATCAGATGGGGCGTATGCTTGTTCGACACCTTAGAGGTACAAATCAAGAACAAATGATCTGAGAGTCAGAATATCGTATTAATCTCTTTTATTAATATATATTTTTTTATGAAACTAATATACAGTCTCTTATTAATTATCATAGCTTAGAAAATGAGACACAACATCACATTTTTTTGCATAACTAGTTGAACTTAATTCTTGTTACAAACACGAAGCTACATCACAATATGTATAATAAAATACTTGATATATTGTTTGAAACTCAAAATTCAGTGCTAAAATATTTCAGATAAACAACTTGTTTAATTTAATATTGCTTGAAACGAATCTTAGAATAATATTAAAAATAATATCCAGTACTCAGAATCCCGAATATCATATAAAAATAATTAAGTTTATATGATATTCGGGATTTTAATAGTATTTAAAAAATATAGAAAAAACCTTAAGTAAATTATTATTTAAAATACAAAACCATCCAATATTATAAATATAAAATTATAAGAATGGTTTATGACATGCTGTAATTGACTGTAAAATCTCAAATAAAATGACATTTATCTCGAAAACGCCAAGATCTGGTAAAAAGACATTTTGTATATTTATTTTTAAATACATATCAATTAGTTAAATGAATTTCTTTAAATTTATCTTTATAGTTAATTTAAAATTTTAATATAAGTACTTGAATATTTTAGGTAAACTCTCAATTGCTTATTCCAGAAGGGATGGACAGGGATTTATTTATACAAGAGTCACACCTCATTGTCCATTTTTATTTTTACCTGTGTTTTTTTATTTACTTGCAAGCTGTCTTTTGATAGTTTAACTGTAATTTTAAACTCATCGTTCATCACATTTTAAGTCATCACTATCATCATCATAACGTTATTTCCCGTCGCATCTGAAGGAATACATACCCCCCTACATAGGAACCCGGTGTTCCTCATTTGGACCATCTTTGGCCATATTTTTATAAGCTTGTTATCATTAGAAAGATGGAAATTGTATGGCCTTACTTTTAAGGACTGTATGTAATGTATGGACTGGAGTAGTATTGTATGTTGATTGTATGAATTAGGGATAGGCCACTGTATGGATTATAGGTCTTTAGCGTTATTTGAATAGTGAGTAGGTTTACATGGTTGTCAGTGATATATATTATATCCTATGTGTATTTGTATCGTGCGATTTTTATATTATTTTATACAAAAACGTATATTTGTATGTGTAGTAAAGATGGTAGCGCCATCTGTTAGCCTTATATCGAGTGATTTCAGCTACTAACGCCATCTATCGGTGGCTTAAGTAAACTAGTGTTGTGAAGTATCTTCAGGTCGGTGTTCATTTTTTGTAATATTGCACGTTCCGTATATTGGAACGGTTTTATACAATTTTTGCTGTTGCGAGTTGATTAGATGAATTGTTAAGTTTTAATGCGATAATCATTTTTCTTAGTGGCATTGTGGCGAGGTGTTTGCATTTAGATTGTTTATTTTATTTCTTCGTCTTATATTCTTTCCGATTCAATCCCAGTACTTCCAATCTTATGAGATTATTATGATAGAGAATGGCATTAAATTTTAGGCCATTGGTCAGATCCTCAGTGTATAGATAGGATTTGACTCAGTTTTAAATCAATTTTAAAAGTATAAGCATTTTTACTATTAGAAAAATCTAGCAGTTTCTTTCCTTCCGGTTTATCTGCGATTCATACTTGGGTTTCTTATTATAATAATACAAATAAAATCATTTTTTGTTCTAAACTTAGTACAAGTTGAACTTTTCCAATGCCGCCCTTCGCCACAATGTCACAGTCATTTCATCTTAATCATCATGTTGTTAAATTCGTACTAAATTCATCCTAGCGTAAAACTTCCGAACAAAATCTCGATGCCTACTTACTAGGCTAAGAGGATACGAGTAATGCCCTTATTTGTGTCACAAATCTTAAACATAATTAATATATATTAATGACATCAAAACATAACCATAATTTCTATTCCATCTATTTTCAAGTTATAAAAAAAATAAATAGTTCAAAACGCTCAAAAGAAATAATAATTGCCATAAACATAATCGAATACTTCACAAAATATATAAAACATTTGTATATTATAGTAAGTTGTTTTATACTTAAGATTCCTTTACAAAATTTTGACAGAAAATTTTCCTGTCAAAATTTTGTAAACGGTTTAATTTTAGGATAGGAACATGACGTCACTTGCGATCGCGCAAGTAACGATTGATATTTCCATATTTTATATTAAGTTGATTAATCGCGTATTGAAAGACAGTGTAAATAGTGAATTAAGTAATTTTTTACGTACGTTCCTAGCAGATTTGGATTTAGTTCAATTGTAGACGTAACATAAAAGATTTTTCTTCTCGGTTGAGATATCATTTATAAAAAATACTATATCATTTATAATATTTATTAATTTTTCAACAGATTTCTCCAATAAATCCTAACTAATAGTAAACTGAACACTGTTAATATATCTTTTTAATATATATTCATTATAATGAAATGATGATATAATGAAGTAATAAAGGATGTGACATATCATCCTTTATTACTTCATTATATCATTGTTATTATTGATGTGTCATTAATACTGACATATCTTACTTTCTAATAGTCTTTAATCTCTCTCTGAAAAAAATGAACTAAAAAGCTTTTTGGTGCATTTTTATTTCCATTTTATATGGCAACACCATCTCTTCCGAGTTGAATTTATACAAAATATTATTAATTAAATTTAGTTTAAAAAATTCTATTCGATACACTGTAATTTGTAATTAGTTTTTTTAGTATCAAGCATTTATTATACTTTAGTTTTTTTATAAAAATACCTACTATGTATAATTTATATGATTGCGACCGTCGTTTAGACATAAAATTAAGATATTTATATTATTACATTCTATCGTGATTTATGAAGAATATCTTTGAGTAAGATTTATTGATTTATTTAACCGTCTTCAAAAATAAGATGAAGTTTAAACCTAATCGGATTTTTCTTGTTTGTTACTTGTTTGTGACATTTATCAAACCGATTTGAGAAAACTAATTAAGTAGAGATGAGACGTATTTACGTTACCAGGTTTTAAAACCAGGGTTTCCCTTCGAAGTACGGCGCCCAGTATGCCTATTCCCTAACTTTTTTGACAGTTGAAAGTGGTGATCACTGAACTATTTACTTATCCAATACTGTTTTCACAGGATATGCATAGAAGTTAGCAGTCCTCTTTGTATTGCATACTTTTAAATACTTTCAAGTATTTTAAAACCTGGTTTTCGACTCTGGTATTTTTATGTACTCGTACTTAGAAGTATGTCTCATCTCTATTATGAAGTCAGGCCGCACGTTGCCGAAATTCATTGTTGAACGGTACTAATGGAGGTGATAAGGGAATCCACCACACACACACACACACACACACACTCTTGAATTATCTTACCCAGCGATTACAACTGCCAAATATTAACCCCATCTAGTAAATATGGAAAGTAATGACAAACCACTTTTAGCTTCACAACGTGACATTGAGACTGAGACTAAATCCATGGACCCGTCCATTAGCCGCATCTGATAGAAGAGGCTCTATTCGTATTTGGATAGTATCGTCTCTGCTTCTCATAATACCGGCTGCGCCATTTTGACCAGACAAATATTTTAAAAAATTGGACGTAAATCGCGGACCTGATCTTCAAAACACTTACTTCACGTGGTAGTTCGAGCTCGGCGTAACTTTTCTGATCAAGGTTATTTGCTGTAGATCCTGCTTAACAAGAGTCACAGTAATGGGAAAGCGAGTGAAATTAGTCCCAATAAAAAATAACCTCCAATTGCGCTGTCCACTTAACCTTGAATAGCTTCAGCTGCTGACAAAGTCGCTTTTAATTTGATCATACGAAGCTTACTCAAGATGCTTTGAGGCGACTCTACTTGAAGTTCGTTCAAAGGCACAAATCAATATTGTGTGGTGGGATTCTTTTATTATTGTTCTACGATTTAAGAAACTAACCTTTTTTTCCTTTTCTCAGACAGGTTTATGAAGTCGGTGATAAGATTTTCGTGAAAAAATTCATATATTAATTTTTATTTTACTCTTTACCGTCAAAATAGGTAACAAATAAAGATATTATTCCGCCATTAGAATGGAGTGCTTGATTTTTGAGTGCCATTATTACAGAAATTATTTTAAAAATTCTATTTATGAAGCATTTAGGTTCTCATATTGTTTTAAATAAGCTTTACTAAGGCAATGGTGTGTAGGCAACTTCAGACTGATTGAAAAGCTAAAAGGTAATCGAAATTAAAGTTATTGCTTAAATATTTCAATCTTTTTTTTGTTTCGATTGATTAAGTTTTTGACTTTTCAATCAGTCTGAAGTTGTCTACGTAACAACCTTACTGCGTATAATCCTAAATTTCCTTTACTGTTCATAATGCTCATTATTTCGAAGCGATTTCATGTTTCTACATGAAACATGAATGAATACCTTTTATCACATTTTTATAGAGTAAATGCCTATAGACAGATATAATTTATAGTTAGGTGAAATGTACCAAGGACTTAACATTAAATAAAAAAAAAAAAAATTGTGAAACATCATGAAGTTGCATACATTTTATTTATTAAAAAAGAAAACTGTGTGGCTATTATCACGTAACAAACAGGGGGCCGAGACTGCTATTTCAATAGTGTCGAAATAGAATCGAAATCGTCGCTCAATAGAAAGCCACCGGTAAACTTCAATGGACTACTATAGGTCGCTTACTGTACGTGTTACTAACACGTACTGCGCCAGTGGCCGCTAGTTAGTTGGATTTTTGATAGTCTACTAACATTTTGACAGTTAAAAACAGCGATCTTGGTTCTATTCTACGGCTTGTCAATATTAGACTCGGCCCCCCTGTAGGTACTATGATTCTTTAGTTATAGAGTGTGATTTTGTTGATTGTAGATCAGAAACTATTATATAATACAGAACTGGTCTATGGTGAAGGAGTACCATGTGTCGCCATCTATTATTATTTGCTGGTACTAATTGTAAAAGAGGCTAAGGCTAAATGTTCAGCGGATCTTGTGCAAAGGGGCTGTTTGATCTAAGGTTCGTTTGTCTTTAATATTAGGTCTTTGGACATTACTTTAAGTCTGCGATGTTTCAGTTTATAAAATGAATTATACAAACATTATTCTTTTACTTTTTGGTTTAATTTTCTAACCCGCAATAGAATTACAAATCTTCGCTCTGAAGTGATCGTATTACGTTATAATGTTCTATCTTCACTCTGACGACGCTACGTGATCGATGCCTAAAGGTGCGTACAAATTAACCGCGGCAGCCGAGCGAGCCAATGTTCGACCAGAGTTGACGTTCATCGGCGCGCGAGTCAATGTGTAGAAATAAAATTTCGTAGAACGCGGCTGCCTCGCGCGGCAGGCGATCCAGTTCGAACACCCCGCGGCGGAGAGCCAGACCAGTTCATTCTTGTAAACCTGCAAGTATCGTACTGGTTCTGGTGAGTACCTTCACCAGAACCAGTACGATAACTTTTAGCTGTTGTGTGTATTCTGGACTTTTCTCTTCTATATGACGCTAAAAGTGTAGTAATTTTCCTTTTCAAGTCAGGAATAGGTATATCCATTTTTTTACTTATTTGTACCCACGCATCATGCCTCACCGATTTATTGTGGTAGTGTGAGGATTTGCTATTACACAACAAGTCATTAGCGCCATACAATTAAATTATTTGACGGCACTTTTCACTGTCTATTTTTCGGAATTCGCCGCGCGAGCCAATTCACCAACGACCGTCCCAACTGCGCGCGCGCGAGCGTCTGAAGCTCCTTTGATACGGTCTCAAAAACCGACAGCGAACGGTTCGCCCCGCGGCACGTTCGAGCGCGGCAATGCTCGAGTCGCCGCGCGAGGCGACCCCGTCTACATAGTGCGCAATGTTCGATGGTTTGCCGCGGTTAATTTGTACGCACCTTTTATTCTTTCGCTTTCTGCGTTCATTACCTTATAATAACAATAATTAATTAAATAAACTATTGACATTGAGGTGGTTGAAATAATAAATATTGTGGGACACTTTTAACACAGCGCCATCTAGCCCAAACTAAGCTATAAGCTTGTACTATGGGATCTAGGCAACTGATATACATATATAATATTTGAAGCGCTCGTGGCCCCGCGGTCTCGGTGTTCTGTAAACGATCACTGAGTTACGCAACTTTCACTATGGCTGATCCTCGGCTGGGTGACCACTTTGTGGCATTTACATTTGCGAGCGTTTCCGTGTTTCGGAAGGCACGTTAAGCCGTTGGTCCCGGTTGCCAGTAAAATGGCAGTCGTTAGGCCTGGTTGAATGCCTTATGGGCGGCTTGAAAAATTTCAACAGCAGGTAGTCACATCCTGCATCTGTCTATTTCAACAATGCAATGTGCTCACCACCTATTACGTGGGACAGGAATCCACACGGTGAAAAGTGGGCATATAATATGCCTCTGCCAACCCTTCGGGGATAAGGCGTGATGGATATTTATTTATTTATTTATATATAATATTTCTAAATACATATATATTATACATAGGAAACACTCAAACTCCGAAACAAACATATGTGGATTACACAAATTTTTGTTCCGACCTGGGGATCGAATTATTTCGAGGAGTATCTAGAAATAAATCTTTCTATTATACTTGCTAATGTTTATTTACAGTTTTAACTTTACGCAGGAGATTCTAGCTCAAAGCATTTGATCACCGGACAGCATTCAGGATACGGCTTAGTCCGGTCGCCTCTCGATAGCATCTTACAGTCAGGGGCAGCCGTATTGAGGTCACATCTGCCGACAGGTTAAAGTGAATCTATAACTTAAATAATTCTATAGTACCCTTATGAACTTCTATTGACATTTTGCCTCATCGCAGAATATCCCTTTCACAGTATGTCCCTTGGGCGCAAAATGTCCATTTTTTGCGAAAGGGGCATTTAGCAACTAGGAGACATGCTGCGACGATGTTATTCGATTAATCTATGAATGTGTGTGTAATCATAGTCACTCCGTTTTACCAAAAGAGGTAAATAGCGGCATACTATACCTACGCCTATAATTGCTGCAGTGAGCCTATTGCCGCGTTGAAACGGAACCGTTGAATGGACCTTGAATTAACAGTTACCATGTTATTGGCAACCTTGTTCAACGACTTAACGTGCTTTTCAAAGCGGAGAAACGTTTGTAAAGGAAAATACCTTAAACGGTCACAGAAAACATCTTGCGGGTCGGTGCCACGAGCACTAGCAAAGATTAATATTATAACATCAACTTACGTGTGATAATCAACCCACTCTTCGTGACATCTAAAAAGCACACAATCTGCGGAAGTCTCCTCCTTTCCTAAGGGGAGCACTGTATCCAGTTCAGTGACATAGCACCCAGGTATATCCTCTGTAACCACATAAGTTCTTTGGGTAAAAGGGCCCCAAGCCATCCTTATGAAACTACAGGCCATTGATCATAATGACTGACTTACACGGCTACATATTTTGCCAGTAGATTTGTTGGTCCCATGTAATAGGTGTTATTTAGGGCCGATTTAAGGTAACTTGATGCCCTAAGCAATCTTCCTCTGTGTGTCCCCCTATCCTTACGGAAACTACAAAAAGTTCCTATTCCTAGCCTAAAATGGTGTAACGTTAAACACCACAGTGGTGCTAATTCTGTTGTTGAGATCCCTAAACTAAATTTCTCTAAAATTTTCTAATTTTTATTAAGAGATTGCCAAATGCTATTCTGTTATTAAGTCGAACTAAAGTTGGTGATATCATAAATAGCACTTAATTTGTATCTGATGTCACTAAAATTCATTTTATGTGATAAAATTGAACAAGACGTGAAAAATGAACAAAGACAGTCGAATGTAAATACATGCCGACTAACTTGGTGATTGAACTGCCTATGCCTACTGTACATTTTTCACGTTACATCGTTTTAAAAGTTTTCACGTTTCAAACGGTTACTAAAATTAATAAACGTCCCACTAAAATTCGATTCTATCACATAAAATGAATTTTAGTGACATCAGATACAAATTAAGTGCTATTTATAATATCACCAAGTTTAGTTCGACTTAATAACAGAATAGCATTTGGCGATCTCTTAATAAACATTAGAAAATTTTAGAGAAATTTAGTTTAGTGATTTCAACAACAGAATTAGCACCAGTATAATAATAATATAATAATATATCCTTTATTGTACACCAAAAATTAAACATATTACAGAAATTAAGTTCCAACTTAAGTACAATGGGCGGACTTATCGCGAACAGCAATCTCTTCCAGGCAACCTTTAAATATAATTCAACAACCTTTAAGTATAAGCAAAAAGTAACCCGGAATGAGAAAGAGGCATAAATACTATATCTTCTTCTAACTACCTTATTGGTTGGCTAACGAGACTTTTAACTTTCGCGTTTATAACACCAACAACAACAGGATTACTTCAGGGAAAATCGAAAATCTTACTATATTTCTCCGGTTTTACTTCTAGAGTACTGTTCCACCTAGCTGCGGTGACGACTTCCAAGATTGGCGCTAAGAACAGCACTCGGTAGAACATTACCACTACTAGAGCTAGTTGTCTGGTCATGTGAACACGCCAGTAGATTGAGTATAAATCGCCTATTTATCGAGGCAGTAAAAAGCCATTGTCTTACAAATATTCAGAGGAAGTCAGAAACGACAGTTGTGAGAAAACTTGATTGTTTTGAGAATGCTTGTTGTGTACTATACAATAATGTCTGACACGCAAGAGGTAGCAGTGCTGGTTTTAATTTTAATCTATTAAGTGGTAGAGTTCCTTAGCTATAGCATGTTAAAGGGTTGAAGAGTTCCTTAGCTATTGATGACAAAAAAGGTAAGTCATGTTTCCTATTTTTTACTATTCTCATAAGTCATTTTTATTATGTAGGGATTTTCTGTGGAGTCCGTAGTACAGGATCATGGAACTTTCCTTTTACGGGCGTCAGAATGCAGTCAGTCAGTCAGACATTACACCTTGAATGTATCGTCTAATAATTATGTAAATGATACCAATAGTATAATTTATTAAAATTATTAATTTAAATCAAGATGTGTTTTTTTTTATTATTTAGAATTTGTGTTGCATTTGCCTAAGTGGTGAAGTTTCTTATTCGAGATTTCGTACGAAACCCTAAACTTTTTGAAAATCAATATAGCTTCTGTTATTCACGAAGAAAGTAGCTTTCATTTGGTGAAAGATTTTTTTAAATCAGCCTAGTATTTTCTGAGCCTAGTCATTACAAACAAATTTATAAAAATTGTCTTTTTATAATATTAAGTATAGATTAAAATGACTATTTTTGATGTTTGAACTCGAGTGCGTGAAGATAATACTTATATTTACACTTATCAATCACGCCTTAATCCCCGAAGAGGTGACTAAAGTATATTATACACCCAGATTACACCAAAAGTATTATTGTCCCACGTAACAGGTGAGCCCATTGTCGTATTGAAATGGTCAGCTGCAGTTTTTTTTAAATATTTTTTTTCTAAAGTGTCTGATACACAGAAGGCAAGTAACCAAGTCACCCTCGTAAGGCTAAACATAAGAAAAAAAATACAGTCAGAAAATTACAGTCTAGCTCTTATCCAATTGACTCAAAATGGTATTACACCCGACAGGTACAGATTGTGATGACCTACAGTTGAAAATTTTCAAACCGCCTTATGGGCCTCCAACTTGGCTTAACGACTGCCCTGTTACTGGCAATCGGGACCAACAACGGAAGATCGGAAACGCTCGAATATAGAAATATTACAAATTTCATACCCCATTCGATGACCAGCCATAGCGAAAGTTGCTAAACGCAGTGATCTTTTCACCACGAGCGTTTTACGAATAATTCAAGAATAATATACACCTACACGTAAATAGTAATAATATCTATTCCTTAGATTATATAAACACCCAGATTACTCATGCGCGCGACGAAAATGCAGCCAAAAAATATACACTACTTCGGGTATGTCGGTCAATCCGACCGCCAATGACCGTATTGAGTCATCGCGACGCAATACGGTCATTGGCGCACACGTGACGCACAATACAGTCATTGGCGCACACGTGACGCACACAAACGCAGCGGCGTACGTAATATACCCGCGCCGGGCGTGGCTTACCCACACATGGCTAAAAAAGTGGCAGCAACTTTGACGACACGCGTTGTACTGGATGCGGTATCTGGGTGTTTATATAATCTAAGATATATTCGTTCCAGTAAGTATCACCAAGTACGAAGTGAAACATACGTTGCATATTTTCTTAAATATATTTCTAAAAACCATCTATAGGAACCTACATCTACCGAAGGCCATACCGACGTCAACTTCCATTTATAGTATTGGATGGACTCTCTTGTATTATTAATTTAATATAGTTAATTTATTAAAACTATATTTCTGAATGAGTGAGGAACGATTTACGAATAATATAATATTGTGCGAAAGTAGAGGGCAGAAGGAGTCAGTGTAGTCCGAGACTTACAAATGAAGGCCACGTGAGCAGGTTGCTAAAAAACGGAAAAGTCAGTACTCGGATACCGAGACGTGCATGTATGAAGCGGTTAATGAATCTACATAGCAGTTAATGAAGCGAAAGAAGTATGCATGGATCACGACGCATGGCGATCTGTCCTCTCTGACTACCCCATCAGGGATACAGCGTGAAGATTGTTAAGATTTTTTATATTTCTCAACGATTATATAATTGATGTAAATTGCTAAATCTTTCGTTCCACTTTCGACTTTTAACTCACGGAGTACAGAACCCTTGTAATGGGGAAACATCATATTCGTGAAATACATTTCTTTTCTTCTCGGTCACTCGGATAAAAATAAAACAAAGAAATACAAAGATTTTCAATAGTTTTTATTCAATATCTCCCATGGTAACTCTGTTCTGTTGTACACCTTTGCCACAACTTATCTTTTGGCACAATATTTGGCAACAGCTATTAAATTGTGTACTAAAAAGATAATATAACGTAAATATTAGAATGTTTACGCAATACCCGTAATCTACGGGTAAATGTAACATTAAAAAATTAATTGACATATATGTAAACCTTGAAACTCTTAGGCACTCTGTCCGTCAAAAAATTTCAGTTATGAGAACAATGACGAACAAAAGTTTGTGATTTTTCACAAGCATTTGATTGTTTTGATATTGGGGTGATGGAAACTAGCTTTTACTATTTATTTATTAGGCTTTATTTTTGTTTCCCTTTATGGAAACCAAAGACAATATCTATGATGAAAATAAATACAAACGGAGTGCCTTAAACCTTCCTCCTTCCTTACATACTCGTATTTGAAAGTAGTTCTTATTCAGTCAAAAAGAAAGGTTTATATTAAAACAAACATAAGTACTTTGTGACTATTCCGAGCATCTTTATGTATAGTTACTTTTTTTTGTTTATTGGTTGACTCTCTCACATTAATGTTATTTAGGTGTCTTTGAAATACTCTTGTATTGTCTATTCACCGGTTCGTGTCTGTTTTAATTGTTGATGTTCTTAGTCTTTAGTTTTACAACTTGAAACAAATTTCTTTGAGACTTTGTTCTCATAGCAAAGAATAGAATTACAGTTTCATGTTAATTGAAACTGAAACAATTTACTAAAATCTTCACGAACACTAACAAAATTCCAACAATAATATTTAGCCTTATATAAATCAAATAATATTCTCTGGTTAATTCTGTACAGCTTATAGTTATTGCTACTTTTGACTTGTATATACTTGTAAATCATCAAATATATTTGAAACTATTTTTGGAATGCATCTCTCTTCTCTTTCAAATAAATCTTCAATTTTGTAAATCTGTCTAAAACGACGTGAACTATAAATTATATACAACGGCATATACGGTGTTGTAGGTATAGACAATACAGAACTAACCATGAAAAAATATTTGTGCCGAAGAGAAAATAACACGAACAGTACCTACCCATTAGAACTAAAACAACAATTTTATTTTGTCACAATAATTTAATTTTAGAATACTTCATCAGTCAAAGATAGCGGTCAAAGACAGAGGGTAAACCAATAAATAATAAGATTCAGTCGCTCCATAATTCAATTAAGAATATACAACAAATCTTAAATAAGAAAAATCTAATGTTATTCGTGCATGTTTTTTCATTTCTGGCAGTGTTTTTAATAGTCATCTTGAGCTTTATGTTATTGTTCAATTCAAATTTCTTTCATAACAATGTCTACATTGTTTAAAACAATAATCTATTACTGTTATTTATACTGTACATAATAGGAACAAATTGTTTTATAAAAATCTTGTTCAATTCAGTACATGAAATAACTAATCTAATAATATTTCGTTCGTTAATTGCAATTAATGTCTTTTGACATGCTAGGTCACTGTCAAGTTCGTGGTCATTTAGATACACGGGGATATGAACCTCGACTCTCCTAAGTATAACTTTGTTCAACTAGTTAATATTATAACTACACTATAATACTAAATTGCTTTATTAATTATTGCTTTAATTTTTTGGTCTGTCAAATCCTTGGCGAGTGAAACCGTGTGTAATAATGTTTATTGTGTGCTCACCGTGTGCTTAAGATCAATATTTTAAAACAGCTAAAGTAGGAAAGAAATAATGAAGCGTCCATTAACAGATTAATACAAGTGAACTATGAGTAAAATAGATCTAAAAGTATACTAGTGCTAGCGGGGCAGCCGTCGATGTTACTGTGGAAGGCCTTCGATAGGATTCGTCCTGAGATCACGTTCTTATAGATTAAGTACAAACTATTATTGCATGTTTAGAATTGCACAGTTACTATTTCGATTTCAAAAGTATCGATAAAAGTAGTCTTTACACTCGTTAGTATTGTCCAGTATCTTGAATATTCGTAGGGTACTGCAGGGCGACGTGCTGGGCCCAGTCTGGAGCGCTCAACCCGACTTTGCGTTTACACGATAGTCTATAGAGGGTCGGGGCGGCTTAGACTGGCGGGTCCATGTCGCGCTGCAGTGACGTGAGTCACGTGTGGAACACCCACCCGGGCACCGGAGGTCACGCGTCCGGCACGCCGTGGATGTGGTGCTGGTAATTGTGGTTCAGCTTGTTTGCAAACTCGTGCATTATATCCCTGAAGATCACTGAGTCTAAGTTCTCTCCTAAAATGTAGAGGAGGTACCAATCGCCCATCTTGCTGCGTCTGACGATGGTGTCGATGTTGTCGCGACGCACGAGTCTGAATCGCATACGCATCATGTAGACGCGCATGCGTGGTGAGAAGATGATGACGAGTCGGTAGATGAGAGTGATGAAAGTCAGGACGCCAAGAATGACGAACCAGAACCAGAGAAACACGTAGATCTTTTCGTTGACTACGTTCAACGGTAGTATGCAGAGCGCGTCGTGCCGTTCTACTTCGCCTGATGAGCCGAATTTGTTGAACAGTGTGCACTTTACCATCCTGGAAAATTTAATGATGATAAATATTAGTTTGTATTACACAAAGATTTTATTGTTCTGTAGTAGACAACTATTGCTTACAATAACAACTGTTATAAAGCAGATTGATAAGGTGATTAATATGATATGATAAATAAATAAATAAATAAATATCCATCACGCCTTATCTCCGAAGGGGTGGCAGAGGCATATTATATGCCCACTTTTCACCGTGTGGATTCCTGTACCACGTAATAGGTGGTGAGCCCATTGCCGTGTTGAAATGTACAGACGCAGGTTGTGGGTACCTGCTGTTGAATTTTTTCAAGCCGCCCATAAGGCTTTCAACCAGGCTTAACGACTGCCATTTTACTGGCAACCGGGACCAACGGCTTAACGTGCCTTCCGAAACACGGAAACGCTCGCAAATGTAAATGCCACAAAGTGGTCACCCATCCGAGGACCAGCCATAGTGAAAGTTGCGTAACTCAGTGATCGTTTACAGAACACTGAGACCGCGAGGCCACGAGCGCTTCAATTCAATTCAAATTAATATGATAAAGGGGCCTGAAAAGAAGAAAAGAAAAGAATCACCAACAACTTATTTAGTAATTGGTAGCTTCTCTTTTCAATGAAAGTATGCAATTTGACGAACTTTACCTTGGAAATATGTAGATCATAGGGTCGTAGCGTACTTCTTGGTCGGACTCCATGTATTTGATAACTTTCAGCCCGAAGGTCATGAACTCCCCGTCGAAAAAGCGGTTCATCAGGAACATTTGCCCTAAAATTAATATAACGTAATGGTTATTATCACTAACAATTACAAGTCGTTTACCTTCCAGTTTGCTCTCCATTCTAGGCAAACGAAAATTAGAACATTACTTATTCTAGGTTTGTTTGTTGCTTTTCTAACGCTTTCGTACGTCGACAGGCACTTTAATCCATTGGTCCCGTGTGCCAATAGCATGGCACTCATTAAGCTAAGTTGAAGGACTAAATCAATATTGTTTTGAGCGTGTACAGCGTTGCTGGTACACACTAAAGTGTTTTTAAGTGTGGTATTCAAATTATTCATTCTGCTCGTGGCAATTGAGTCGCGGGTGAGCGCTCGGAAGGATAGTGACGCTAGGACTTCCGACAGACTTTGTCCGCTACTGCTGCTTCTCTTCAAGGTTTATGTCTGGTACGCTTTATAAATTACGAGTATGCAGATTCGGAAGGATATGTAGGTAAGTACCAATATTAACTTCGATATTTGTACAAAACTCTTTAAATTCCCTTTGGACATCAAAATTTTAAGCAGTCATGGTGATATAGCCAACACAACACATTATAGCGTATATATTATATTTGTGCAGGACTGAGCCGAATCAATAAAATTGTTGTTTTATTATGATTTACAATCGAAACGTTTTAGACACTGACCGTGTATAGAAAATAACAAAGTAGTTTCAGTTCAAATCTTTCGTGTAAGAGGTTGTCGTAGTCAATCAATGTTCACTACATTACATATACATTGTTTTTTGGCGACTACCGATGCGGTATTAAAGACGCACGTTTTAGAGACTGGCGCTTTTAAAGTTGTCATTGTATGGACCATTCGATCTTTGCATGAAGCTTCTAAAAAGAGACTTATTCGCCAGTCGCCGACGCTATAAGTAGCTAATTTGCAGTCTCCCAAAATTTAAGTTACGGATTTTTTTGCCCGTAGTCGCTTGGGAAAAAATTGCGAATTAACCAAAAATTGGCGAAATTATGTTGTGATGATCGAGCGATGATGATCTAATTAAGACAGTTTATACCAAGATATTATATACCAAGAAGAAAACTGTTTATTGGTAATGTGAAACATTACTATTGCTATCAAATTTAATATGTAGTGTCTTAATTTAATATGTAGTGTCTAAATTAAATATCAAATTTAATATGTATGTTCATTTCGGGACGTCTCTTTGCCTAGATGAAGTGATTTAACCTTGCGCTCGACAAAAATGTGGTGGATAACCTCGATGGTTTAGTAGGTAGTTTGCCACTTTGGAGTGTGGAACTCCCAGCTGTGGAGAACTCCTACTAACTACCAAAGCCGCCTTGGATTCACACATTGCATTTCACCACAAAGTTCAATTTGATGTGTTTGATTCATCTTTATCCAAGAGACAATAAAACACCATTAGGTGCAAGTATCTCACTGCTACTAGCATAAACTTTAATGCTAGAAAAGAGCACTGCTACTAACAAAACTATCAATATGTAGGGACAGTGAATCTTCTGCTGTGCGTTTGTTTATTGCGTACGTGCGTTAGTTCCCGATTCAGATCGCGGCTGGCGGCTCGGCGGCAGATGTCTCTTGATATATCAGTTTTGGATACGTTTGCGGGTCACGACATGAGCGGAATCATATTGATACGTAGGAATATATGCTACAGAAATATGTACCACATCATCATTATCATCATCACTAAACATAAGTTAAATACTGTTTACTTGGCACTTGGTGGAACTTGCTACATATCTTGAACAAAAATACTTGTACAAATAGTGAAAATTGCCTTGTGAAAATGCCGTAAGGCGAAACCGGTCGGGTTTTAGTAATAAATAAGTGGAACAGTACAAGTGTTTTAGTTCAAGATAAGTAAGTTAAATACTATTTTTTTACGTTGAAATACTCATGGATACTATGCTTTCCATCTGTCTATGGCCAGAAGTACCGGGTGAGCCCTCGGAAGGATAGCCCCAGGGCTCCCAGCAGACTTTATCCGCCAACGCGGTATCTTCTTCGGGGGAGGGTTCGGGTGTTATCCCGTTTCTTTGAAGTTAAATACTATAGGAAAAAGACGACTAACATAAGGATATTTACAGTTTTATTGGCACAAAAAGGTTAAATATTGATTTATTTACGACGAGCAACAGTCCTTGTTCTGTTTGACAAACGCTCGGATGATGAAGTTCCAATAATGTTATACATATTGAATTTCTCATGGCCCCACCCAGACGATCCCGCCTCTAGTTTCGTTACGCGCGGCCTAGTTTGTTTTTTTGTTACTAGACTGAAAGTAAATAGCCATTGCTGGTTTGACATTATGTGCAGGAAGTAGCCTGAATGTCAAGTATCTGGTAATAGATTTGTGAAGAATGGAAAACTAGTTTATCATCATCATCAGATGCCACCAATCAACACCCATTGATTCACGATCCTGGAGATAGTCCACCCTAAAGATCGCAACAATGTTCGGTAAATAAAAGTTTCCTGACTGAAATTCTTTTAAGCGATGTTGCTGCTTAAATTTTAGAAAAAATCATTTATAAAATAAAGTATAATAAATAGTTAAATTAACACATAATAAATCTATTATTTTGAGACATTTTTTATCCGCGCCATCTAACCCTTAATTAGATAAAACTCGATCGATCGTCGATCGAAGCTACTAATAAACATACCTAAATATTTTGAAATATATACTTAAAGATACATTCTTTCTCAATTAGGTTTTAATGAAACGTTTGATAAAATATATCAATAAACTTTCATGTGGCCATTCGATTTTACATCATGAAATTTCGGGACCGCTAAAAGACTCATTAGGAGAAAGGACAGAATTTACGTTCTAAATGAATATAATGTCTTATTTTGGTAGTAAAAATCAGGGGTTTTTCAGTGAACTTTTTTTTTGAGTTACTTCAAATGACATAGGTACTTGATTTTTAAGAACTCATGGCAGTGATTTTTTTAAATAAACGATAAAGTTGAGGCAACGACGTAAGCACCCTTGTGGTGGAGAGATCAGACGGCAATCACTCCCAACAATGCCAAAAATCATAAGAAGCGTTCGATTCCCGGGTCGGAAGAAATATTTGTGTGATCCACAAATGTTTGTTTCGGAGTTTGGGTGTATCCTTTGTATAATATGTATGTATTTAGCAATATATAAGTATGTTTATCAGTCGTCTAGATACCATAACACAAGTTTATATTAGCTTAATTTGGGCTAGACGGCAATGTGTAAAAAAAAATATCCATCAATATTTATTTTGATTTCGGAATATAGCCGTTTCTAACAGTCTAATAAAAGTAAACCCCGGGGACAAAATCTAGATTTAATAGCGACTTGGAATACACTAAGCCGTGGAGAAGGAGAACATTCTACTAATATTACAAGTTTAAAAGTTTGTCACACCTTTAAGTAAGTAAATAAATAAATAAATAAATATCCATCACACCTTATCCCCGAAGGGGTGGCAGAGGCATATTATATGCCCACTTTTCACCGTGTGGATTCCTGTCCCACGTAATAGGTGGTGAGCCCATTGCCGTGTTGAAATAGACAGACGCAGGTTGTGGCTACCTGCTGTTGAAATTTTCAAGCCGCACATAAGGCCTTCAACCAGGCTTAACGACTGCCATTTTACTGGCAACCGGGACCAACGGCTTAACGTGCCTTCCGAAGCACGGAAACGCTCGCAAATGTAAATGCCACAAAGTGGTCACCCATCCGAGGACCAGCCATAGTGAAAGTTGCGTAACTCAGTGATCGTTTACAGAACACTGAGACCGCGGGGCCACGAGCGCTTTAAGTAAGTTTGTGAAGATATTTGTTTCTCCATCCCGCTCTAACCACTAAAGCAATTTGGCTGAAATTTCATATTCAGATAGCTAACACTCGGCATAAATACATAGGCTTTTATCCCGGGAACGAGTTCCTGTGGGAAACAGGTACGGGAAAACTTCACCACTCTGATCGAAACCTCGGGCATTAGCAAGTTTGTAACATTGTTCAACTTTTAGTTTTTAATTTAATTTATTCTAGTTTACGCCCGCGGCTTCGCCCGCGTAGATAAGTTTCTCGTTCCCGTTTCCTACAGGAACTTGTTCCCGGGATAAAAGTAGCCTATGTGTTATTCTGATGTATAAGCTATATTATTGTAAAGTTTCATTAAAATCCATTCGTAGTTTTTACGTGAAAGAGTAACAATCAACAACATCCATACAAACTTTCACATTTACGAGTATAATATTATTAAGATATATTTTTCTCGATTGGTAGATTTAATTACTTGAAAAAAAAAATTGAACAAAGTTACACGTTATAAATATATTTGATTGACTCGGTGGTAGTGTATGAGACTGCCGCGCTGAGGTCCCGGGTTCGATGCCCGGGTCGGAACAAACATTTGTGTGTCTCATAAATTTTTAATAAAGTGGAAAAAGACAATCTGATTCGAGACAGGGATTGAACCTGTGACCTTTGCCTAACCAGGGCAATGTTCTAGCCACCTGAACTACCCGAACCGTATCGAATCAAGTTGAAATTCTCCACCATATTTATATCGTCATTTTAAGATGGCTAGAACATTGCCCTGGTTAGGCAAAGGTCACAGGTTCAATCCCTGTCTCGAATCAGGTTGTCTTTTTCCACTTTATTAAAAATTTATGAGAAATTTAGCAAATGATTGCTTTAAAAAAAAATATTATAATATTTGTGTGATCCGCAAATGTTTATTTCAAAGTTTGGGTGTTTCCTATGTATAATATGTATGTGTTTAGAGATATACATATATTCAGTATTTATTTATTTGTATATAATAATGGTCTCGTAGATTATACACCACCCACTATCTTATTTTAGATTACTTTGGGCTATATGGCGCTGTGTAACAAAATGTCCCACAATATTTAAATTATGAAAAACAAAAAAATACTGAATATAAAATAATATTTGCGAGCGTTTCCTTGCACGTTATGCCGTTGGTCCCGGTTGCCAGTAACATGGCAGTAGTTAAGCCCAGTTGAAGGCTGGGCAACTTCAAAATTTCAACAGCAGGTAACCATAACCTACGTCTGTCTATTTCAACAAGGCAATGGGTTCACCTATTACATGAGACAAGAATACACCTGATAAAAACTGGGCGTATAATATACCTCTGCCACACCTTAAGGCGCGAGTGATAAACTAATTAGTTTGAGGTTCTTCAAAAGGGGTCTTAGAAGGTTTATAAAGGGTCAGCGGCGCGAGTACTGCACCTCTGGTGTGGCAAACGCCCATAGACTAGGTGGCCACTTTCCATCAAGTGGGCTGTATGCTTGTCTGCCACCTCAGTGGTATAAAAATTATAAAAAAAAAAAAAAAAACAAATATGAAATCCTCACCTATAACATTGACAAGAGCAAGAAACTCGCAGAGGTAATACCGGTACGCCCACCAGTTGTGATACCTCAGGTTCTCCCACAGGTAGTCCAGGATCAGCTTCTTCTTCGTCTTCTTCTCTATCTCCGTGCACACCCCCACATCCAGGTCCATCATCAAAGCCCGGATCTTGCCTCCCTCCCATGATTTCCACAACCAGCGCGGCGCGTAGAACAACATTGCCTGAAATAAGACATTGAACAATAGAGACCTGAAATGTAGATTTAAGTTTACGACTTCTTAAGTTTGTTCTAATATTATTGAGGTGTTTTCTCGAACGTCTACAGTATAGGGTTCTTTAAAGGGTGTCTTAGAAGGTTTCTAAAGGGTTAGCAGCGCGAGTGCTGCTCCTCTGGTGCTGCAAACGCCCTTAGGCTACGGTGACCACTTTCCATCAGGTGGGTCGTATGCTTGTCAGCCATACAATATGTCAATATCTATATAATAGATCATTTTTTATACTACATTAAAGTAGTATAAAAAATGAGTATTAGATGTATATTATAAGATTTCAGTGTCAAGCTGACCCTTTAGAATGATCTAGTGTAAAATAAGCGCTCGTGGCCAGGCTGTCTCAGTGTTCTGTAAACGATTACTGAGTTACGCAACTTTCACTATGGCTGGTCCTCGGATGGGTGACCACTTTGTGGCATTTACATTTGCGAGCGTTTCCGTGCTTCGGAAGGCACGTTAAGCCGTTGGTCCCGGTTGCCAGTAAATTGGCAGTCGTTAAGCCTGGTTGAAGGTCTTATGGGCGGCTTAAAAATTTCAACAGCAGGTAGCCACAACCTGCGTCTGTCTATTTCAACACGGCAATGGGCTCACCACCTATTACGTGGGACAGGAATCCACACGGTGAAAAGTGGGCATATAATATGCCTCTGCCACCCCTTCGGGGATAAGGCGTGATGGATATTTATTTATTTTTATTTAGTGTAAAATACGTTTAGTAGACATACCATATAAAAAACTTTTTTGATGTCAGTGATGGCATTATGTTTATTTCTTTCCTCTCGGTTGCTGGATATTTTTTGTGGGAGTGATTTTGAAAAGAGACGGAAATGTGTTATAGGATACCGGGATTGGATTTCACCAAGGTTTGGAATTGCATTATAATATTTTGATGTAGTCACATTCTCTCATCTCTCATCATTAATTATTATCATCACTTTAAATCACCCTTACAGCATTTTACTATAGTTTTAAAGACGGTTTTCGTATTTTTTAATAAGATACTTTCTTGTTGATAGCAGCTTATTAATGTCAACGTTTGATTATAGTGTTACTTCAGTAAAGCGATAGAAGCTTTACCCGCCACTTGTACAAATTAAACACTCAAAAATACACTAGTTTGAGAACAAAATGAACAGTGATCTCTGCGTTCCCCCTCCCTACCCCTTCAAGATTAGGATTAATAGTTAGTTTGTCTAGTGATAAGATATTCAATAGAAAATAAAAAATAAGTTATTTCTAAGCTTTCAAAACAGTTTTAGTGCACTTATATGTTAATACGACAATTGTCTTCACAGACATCGTGATTTCGTCACCATTATGCTATTTGAGATCTTCTTTCATCATGAATTTAAAGACTAAACTTCAAAATCTGACAGCAATAAAATATGAGTCACAATGAGCAATATCTTATGCCTGTAGCAATAAAAATTCGTATCAAAGTTAAAAGTACCAGACGCTTTCCAGTATTGCCATATTGCAACCTGTAAGAGAGTGTGTTATATAAATTTTGTATGTAGCAATATTTTATGATATTACTTCTGTAAATGCAGTTTCAAAAATATAATATAGGAAGCTAGGGCTGTCGACATGGATTAGAAAATACTTTTAATTTATTAGGTAACTTTAAAAAGGGACGTATTTTTAAATAATATTTTTATTGAGTGAATAAAACCTGGAAGAGCCTACAGAGGCTCAACCAGGTCTTTATTGCCTAAGCCTCTCTTCCGATGATGTCAAAAATAAAAGCCGAATATAAAGCAGTATACATATTATAGTGCCTCCTACATTTAATCACTTCAATTGTGTAAACCAACTTTGAAATAATTTTTGGTAGCCCGTCTTTTTTTCAAAGAAGCAAATAAATCAGCTTATGATCCCATTTAGTGAACTTTTCTGGCCCGTAAATTACGTTACGAATTTCTTTCTTACTGCGTCATAACTCAAGATACAAAAACAGAGGAACCAATACTGCCTTTTATTTTTCTTATATTGACCTTTTTTGTCTTGACCAATGCCAGAGTCAGGTAATTTGGATCTTCATTCTAATAGAAATAACAAGTTTCAGTTTTCAAGCCGAAAGCAAGAATCGTCTACATTTAGAAGTACATTTTAGTATACAGCAGTGTATTCATGTATAGGTTTGTTTGTTCAAAGTTCTACTCAGGTAAAGCGATTGTGACTTTACTATAGCTATATGTAGATTTTGGAAAGTAACAGATAATACTACATTCCACTGAGTATCCAAATTAACAAGGCTTGTGCACGTTGTCGGAGCTTTTATGTTCGAAAAACCAATAGGCTTTCAGGCATTCTCGAGTATGACTGCCATCTGTATCTTAGCTGCTGCCGCATTCTATGAGGATTAGGATGCTCTTTGGGATCAAACTATGGATTGACATTGATATACCGGAATTATTTCAATCGATCCCACCGGAATTACTCCGATGCTTCCGTTATGAAGTATCTGAGTATCTTGGTTAATTTATGTAAATCTAAGCCATGTTCAATTTTTTGCACACGATTAAAAGTTTAGAAGTATAGCTGGAGTGAAGTTGATGGAAAAAGAAAGTAACAGCGCGATTAGGGAACGTTGCGGTATGACAGAAGATGTAATAAAATAAGATGGTTCGGACACGTGGAGATGATGGATGAAAATAGACTGACGAAACTGATTTATGTGGCGAGATTGAATAGGCAAACTGGTAGAGGTCGACCTCGGCGAACGTATGTCAACCAAATCGAAAACCTTTTGGAAAAAGGGGAGGTCAAAAGTACACTTAACCGGCGAGCGTGTATGAATACACTCATGAAAGTAGAAGAAGCGAAATTGGTATGTCAAGATCGTAGCAAACCACAGTCTCTGCCTACCCCGACGGCACACGGGCGTGATAATATGTATGTATGTATTAAATGTGGGCGTATAATTAGGCTTCTGCCACTACTTCAGGGATAAAGGCATTAACGATAAGTTATTTTTTTTAAGTTCCACTCCATTTATCGTACACGAGTATGACATATTATTTCAAAACCCATAAGTTTCGACAATTCAACTAACTTTTTTATAATTTATGGACAGTTAAAATGGATAAAATGCACAAAACAGATTTATCATTTTGTGCACCAACCGAATACACTTTTCCACTATTGGACAATTTAAATCCGTACGTCATGCGTCAGTGGCAGCCCTGTCTATAAGCCAATAAATTCATCTGACTAGACAGTATCGTAAATGGTTTATAGCCACGAAATATTATGACTTTCATCGTAGCTCCGTGAATGTATGCTCACTGACAGATATCTTACCTATCGATGTCGATATATAAATAGTCTCGATTTAAATAGCTCACCAAATTGATTATATCGATAGTGCAATCTAAGTGCAGACCAGTATTCATCTCTAATAATAATCTAATAATAGTTCGTTTTTGTGTAAGTCTGTTGAATAAACACAAGGTATAATTGTGTGTAAGAAAGGGATGTAAGCCTTCCTCGATAAATGGGCTATCTAACACAAAAATGAACGAAGTGGACGGCAAGACATGCGGTCGGATCGTTCGCTCGGCGGTGCCGGAGTAGCCAACAAAAAAATAAAAAAAAATCTAACACAAAAAGAATTTTTCAAATCTGACCGAGTTCCTGAGATTAGCGCGTTCAACCAAACAAACAAACATAGAAATAAACTCTTCAGCTTTATCTTTATAATATTAAGTGTAGATATAAAGTTGAAAGCGCGCGAGTATCATTGATTCCTTGTTATGTGGTTCTCATTAATTCTCAGGTCTTGAATATATAATAGAGCAAAGACATGCCTTGCTACAAGGTATCGGAACGTGCTCAATTTATGTGCTACGTGCAAGTTGCAACACTGCATAGCACTTTGGTCAGTTTGCTTTAGTTAAACTGTAAGCATGCTTTGGGATGGATAAGCTTTTATGCTGGTAGTAAAGTACTCGGGTACCCAGGCGGGCATGTATGAAACGATCAATGAATATTTTTTAACGTTTGTGCTTATCTAGAATGGGTAGATTCGGCATTATTTCGCTGATATGTTAGTTTATAGTTATTATTGGAATACTTTAAATAACATTATATTATCCAAATATATATTGTCAATAGAATTGTTATGTCAAAAATGATTGTATATAACATTATTATAATATTCGTCATGTATATTAAAATTGTCCTTACTACTCAGAGACGTACGAGCGACGAGTAATTCTGACTACAAGAAGCAAAAGAAGTACCTATGTAAGGATCGCGGAGCCTCCGGAGTCCCCTGTGACAAACTCATTAGGGATAAAGTGTGAAGATAGGTAGTTAGTGTTTTCCATAAATTAGTAATCATAAAGTCCTAATGAAACTATGCTTTTTAACAGCAATGAGACCCATTAATAATGGTCTTAACTTAAACCGTACAGTGAGAATGTTCACGCCGGCATTGGAACGGTGCCCAAATGCGGGTATAAAGAAAGATACGTTGCTGGAATCGGATAAAAACTTAATGCCTGCTTCAATGAATATGTGTGCGCTGGTATCATGTTATCACCCGGGTCTGTTAGCAAAGATGATATAATATTTCAGATGCAATTCCATTTACTTAGACATGTTCTGATTCTTTTTGTTCCGCATGTGAATATTTTACTCTTTCGACTTTGAAAGAGGTTTGAACATTTGTGGCATACTTACTGTCCGCCATTTTAACTTTAGCCAATTTCGAAATGACGCGATGTTGTGTCATTATGATGTCTGAAAAGTCATAGAAGCGTCAAACGTTTTTTTTATTGGAATGTTTAAGCCAAGTCTTATTTTTGTGGAAATATACGAAGTCTATATTTAATGTTTTAAGTCAACTTGACTTCTAGGACTTAGTCTGAAGATGTCAGTCTTGACCCAGTGAAGTGCCGCCACTTGGTTATTAAAGTTCCTGTAGAAATTGTAAAGGAAAAAAAATCATCGCATTTTCTTACTTTCTTATACCATTAAACATGAATTGTGTATCATTACATACATACATATTGTCACGCCTTTATCCCCGAAGGGGTAGGCAGAGGCATATTAAACGCCCACATTTTTCTCCGTATGCATTTTTGTCCCACGTAACAGGTGGTGACTCCATTGCCGTGTTGAAATAGACAGGCGCAGGCTGCGGCGACCTGCTGTTGAAGCGAAGTACCTTGAAGTTTTTAAGCCGCCCATAAGGCCTTCAACTTGGCTTAACGACTGCCATTTTATTGGCAACCGGGACCAACGGCTTAACGTGCCTTCCGAAGCACGAAACTGGGGTGGGTCTAAAGGGCCGAAAAAAATCAATAAATAAAATGTGTCTATTTTAGAGGGTAAATTTGGAAGAAATTTTGAACCCGTTGCCTTTTTAGTGAGCTGGTAAAAAAAAGGCTGAAAGGTTTTATGTGCTAGACACTAATTAGCACGACCAATTAAAGTCCTGGTAGTCTCAGACTATCAGTGTATACTGTGTATAATTAGTGTTAAAAAAATAGTGAATGTATAAAAAATAGTGGATAGTTTACAATATAAGACTAGCCCGCCATTCTTAAAGTTCCCACTTATTGCCCAAACTCCCCTAAATACGTCACACACTTAATATGTTAGAGATGCAAAAGCTTCTTTTTTTTTCTCGTGTTGTAACCCTCATGGATGCTATCTCTACTCGACTCCTACCAACTAAAACCACACGTTTCCCTTCCATCTGTCTATAGTCAGAAGTCCCGGGTGAGCCCTCGAAAAAAAGATATAGACCCAGGGCTCCCGACAGACTATGTCCGCTACCGCAGGCTCGTTCGGTGTTATACCACTTTCTTGAGGGGGAGAAGGTCGTGCGTGTAACCCTTACGCCACGCCTCCTTCCATGGCCTGCTTTTAATAATTCAAGCAGCCGGCCTGCCGTACTCAGACCCCGGGTCACGGAGGCCGGTAGTCTTGGGCGAAGACAATTCTGCGCCGCCCTCGTCGCAGACTGCGGAACTCGGAGGAAAAGTTCTCTCTCGATATCTCTCTAAGTCGCAAGAGCTCATAACATATATTCAGAGCAAAAGCAAACCTTACCTGATGGCATCTTCGACCGGTGAACATATTAACATTACACGAGAGAAAAAATATAATTATTATGAAGATCCACAAGAAAATAAAAAAATAACTGGTTTTTAATAATAATAGGCTGTATGGGTCGCGATACTTTGTCTATCGAATCCCAAAGGTAATAAACATATGACTGATGACTTATGCTTTCCCGGCTTGAACAAGGCTAGAGTCAAATAATTAGAATTTTGTTTATTTATTTGTTTTTAAGCCTTAAATCAAAATATGTATTTTCTTCATTTATAAGAGACTCTAGCTGTTGCCCGCAGCTCCGCATGCGTGGAAACGATTTTTATTACCCTTAAATTCGTCCTTATTGTTCCCGTATTTAGTATGTGTAAAAAAATATAGTTGATGCTGTCCGCGACTTGGGTTAACATTGGCTTTAATTTTCGAGATTTCTCTTAACTTCTAACTGTACAAAATATATCATTATATATTTGCGTAGTTTAAAGAAATAGCATAGAAGACAATTGTTATGTTATTTACTACGATGCTTCTATGTACTCTATATTAGATGTACATTAAATTGTCGATGTAGTAACAACCCGAGGTACCAACACGCAACAGAGGTGGCTCTATACGCTTATAGCTAATCGTGTGAAAAACAGGTAACACTTAAGTGTTTTACCTGATGTAAGTTGAAAGGTGTATCTTAAGATACACCTTTCAACTTACATCACCTTTCAGCTTAGGGCCTAGGCTTTATTAATCTAGACTCGCTTCAAACTAAATGTTTGTCCTACGGCTGTGGGCGGAGAAGGCGCATGGAAAACCGTCATATACCTCACACTACTTTTCACATGGCATGACCTTATTGCCAAACACGGAGAAGTCTACGCTTGAGTGTGCGTGACGTGGGACTGGTGTGTGAGCCAGGGGTGTCCCCTAGCGCTTAGTTGCCCGTTCTCTACCTCTCTGATCTCAGCTATCCCTATCCATCCGGTCAAGAGCAGGACGTGGGCAGAAATGCTACTTAAGGAGCTTGTGGAGGGAGAGGAGATGGGCGTCCATCAGGCCTTCAAACAAACCTCTTATCCCGGTTTGTCCTTTTGCTGTATCACAGTGAATAAACGCGCATCGAAGTCTTAATAGCCAGAGGGCTATTAAGACTTCGATGCGCAGGGAGCCGACCTTGCGCTCGCGTCTGTGCCGCGCGGGTACCTTACTCATAGATCTAAACTCCCCTCCCGCACGCGCACCCCCGCCTTGGTCACGCCCACTACGCAACGGGCCGAAACGTCAAATTTTAATCATTCAAAGACCTTATTATCTAAATTAACTATACTTGTGAAATAATTTATTTTGATAAGGATTAATAGCACGAGTAAAATAAACGCCTAAAAATGTAGTCCAAAAAAATTCAAGATTTTTATATCAAAAAATGGTTGTTGTGCCTCACTCGACATAGATGGGTATAGTGTGTCGCGGACATTTTGTAGATATTTATAAGATCTACAATTAATTAGAACATTTTATGGATCTATTTTTTATAGTTTAGGCAGCGTACGCAAAATAAGTAACTTTTCTGGTTGATTTTTTACACCTTGTGTCCGAAAAACCCAAATATCTTACGGAACCCTATTTTTTTCTAATTAAAATGTAGCCTATGTTACTCGTGGATAATGTAGCTCTCATATGATGAACGAATTTTTAAAATCGGTCCAGTAGTTTTTGAGCCTATTCATTACAAACAAACAAAGTTTTCCTCTTTATAATATTAGTGTAGACATATAAGTCTTATACATAGCAGCCTATCTGCGTTTAGAATTGTTCAAGGTTCTACTTCAGTAAAGCGGTTAAAACTTTATTGCAGGTATCTGGAGTTTGGAAAGTAACAAAAAATGCATGCGCTCCACTGAGTTATATAATTTCAATACTTTAAAAATTAATTTGCGTTTATATTTCAGAACCCATTTTATTATTAACAGTTTTTAGAAGATGCATGAAAGTAAATTGACGGCTATAGAGATGCGATCACTTCGAAAATTGTGCGGCGCAACGTTCGCCGACTGAATACGTAACCATACGCAATATGGCAGGTTTGAATGAAAGTGTCAGACTTAAGCTGGAAAAGGGGCTCAGTTGGTTTGGACACGGCCCACGAATGAGTGAGGAGCGATTGACGAAGAATATTTATATATTATGAGAAAGAAGAGGGTAGAAGGAGTACCCTGACTCCTTCTACCCTCTTCTACCCCGAGAGCAGACAGAACATCACGTGAGAAGACTGAACAAAAACGGAAGGGTCAAAGTACTCGGATACCCAGACGTGCATGTATGAAGCGTTAAATGAATCTGCAGGAAGCGAAAGAAGTATGCATGGATAACGAAGACTGACGATTTGTCGTTTATGACTACCCCGTCAAGAATACAGCGTGAAGACAGTTAGTTATTATTTTTATACATAAGCACTCGTAATTACACTAGATTAAAACTCCTTCCACGTCTTTTTCCTTCCCGCCAAAACCCGTGGAAGATGCTTAAGATGCCACCTATTGAAAAAAAAAATTCTCGGGCCTATAAAACAAAATGAAAGCGCTTTAGAATGTTAACAGTGCCAAGTCTGACCATTGCCCGGTGTTTGTGGTCGCCCACTGCAGCTGTATTAACTGACCACTTTAACGTTTTTGTATTTTATGTATGAGACTTTTACTGAGCATAAATTGTACTCTACATTCTTGTAAAGTGATTCTGTTTTTACGACTTTTGTTTACAGTGTTTTACAAGAAGTTTTGATAGTGTTTGGAGATGTATGGATATCGATCACAGAGACAATATATCAGAGTCAAACTAGAAAAGACAAGAATAAAAAGCGAAAACAAGGTACAAATAAATGTCTTGACTGGAGCGTCGAAGTACCTACTGGAGACCTCTAAAAATACTTTGTATTTCTCACTTGAATCTTTATTGTATTTATCTTTTTAAATAATATTCTGTAACATTTTTGAAACACGAAATTTCTGTTGTGAATTACGTAAATTTTTCTATACGAATTCGACATTTCCCGGAAATAACTAGTACACCTTCAGCGAGGCAGTCGCACTTAGCACTTACGCCACGGAGGCAGTGAAAATGAAACATTATACGAAACGAACATTATTTCCGAATTCCACGCCACCTATCGGAGCTTCGCGTAAGCAACAAGTAAAGCAATCAGTTCACAGCTGATGGAAGCGGGCACTCGCCTGTTAAGATAACGCGGGCAAAATGTGCTGAGCTTCGCCTTCCCAGACATCTTAGTAGCTATCACACCTATAGAGGATATAATCTACTTTTGTAGAACTGAATTTAGAAGTGCAAGCAACAATGCCAACCGAGCGCAAATAGGTATTCTCGTTTAGATTAGTTTCGTTCAACTATATAAGGTAGGTTTAAGTCAAGACTAAAAGCTAATTTATTCATAAGTAGATTAAACTAAGGTTTATTAATGATTTGGTAATGTGACAGAATGTCTGACTAAGGGACAATCATCACACTTAAACAGAATCAATAATTATTATTTCGAGGTAGGTGAATCAGTTGCATCAAGTAAGATTGATACATGCGTAAACTACATAATGTGGCAATTTGAAAATAATGGCTATGAGTTTTATTGCCATGTTCTTTTTCAGGGTCTAATTATTGCCTTGCGAATCTGGCAGTAAATGTAAATGTAGAAGCAAAAATGTAACAGGTACGCCTACATTATACAAATATCTTGTTTTTGAGTTCTTTTTCACAGTGGTCCCTTCGCCAGCTTGCGAGTTCGAATAAAATGAAATGCTTTAAACTGTATTTCGAAATTTGAAAAGAAGCGGATGCGACAAATTCGTAGCGGAACGTAATTCTTTTATCTTCGCTCGCAGTATAGCCTGCGCTTAAGTAATAAAAAAGACGAGTGGCACAAAAAAAGCACCCTCACCCTCACCCCACCCTCACTCTCACAGTCACCCTCATCCTCACCCTCACACTCACACTCATTATCATCACGTCTCGATCCGTGCGAGCTTCGTACAATCGTACCATATAATATATGTACATACACGTTAAGCCAGAGGTTCCCAAACTTATTTTGTCTACTGCCCACTTTGAGACAAAATAAATTTTTAGCGCCCCCATTTTTTCACCTACTTAAAAACCACTATAACTTCAAATTAAATTAATTAATTGTTGTGAGCTATATTAGCGGAGATTACACATTTATTCTAAAATAGACTTTTACTAAAATCCGCAAGAGTTAACTTGAGACCTGAGCATAGTAGGTAGTACATAACGACGCTCAGGTCTCAAGTTAACTCTTACGGGCTACACCTGCCAATGAGAATGATTATTGAAACGCAACTTTATAGTATTCAGACAGAGTATCTTTTATTCAAAATAAAACAAACATAATCGAATCTTATATAAAAATTAATGTGAAGGATGAATCTAATGCTGTTTAATAAGTTTGTTGATATCAGGTTCCAATTTACTCAAGAACAGCCGCAAGTCGCCACGTTCGGTAACATGCAAACGATTTCTCTTTTTAGTAAGCAGCGTTGCCACAGCACTAAATCCACATTCACACAAATATGACGATGGGAATGCTATCAAGAATCGTTGAACGATTGACCACAATCCAGGGTACAATTGCGGGATCGGTTTTTGTAGCCAAAATTCTTGATAGCCATTTTTGAACTTGATTTTTATTTCCTTGTTTGTTGTCAATTCTATAAGTTCTGAGGTGAGATTGCTGTGTTGACATTTGAAAACGGATCTAACACCCAACCTGGTATTTCCAAGTTCAAAATGTCCTGGTATCGTTCGGTGAAGTCAATGTGGAGGTTTTCCAAATGTTGGCAGTAGGCAAACAAGTCGTCGTTACTGCAGGATACTGATAAATTCTGAAAATTGTGAAACTCACGTCTGCCCATATTCTTTTTGTGTAGAAGCAGTTTGGCTGCGAAAGCAGCAACGACATTTTTTGTTTTAATTAAATTTAATTCATCGCCATGCAGTTGGAAATTCATGTCGTTGAACAATTTATACAGGTCTGTCATGTAAGCTATATCATTTTTTGATGTAATGAGCTTGTTGCGCAATTCTGTATCTTTAGTTTCCAAGGACTCTATCACAGAGTCAAACAGGTTGTAAAATCGAATCAGACAATTGCCTCTTGATAACCAACGAACCTCAGTATGAAGCAACAAACGGTTGGAATCTTCGTCATTAGTAACACAAAGCTGATTAAATAATCTATCACTTAAAGAGCTGGTACGGATTTTATTGACTGCTTTGATGACATATTGCAGTGATTGAAATAGTCGTTCACTTAAGTTTCTAGCAACCAAATGTTGTCTATGAATAACGCAATGTACAGCAATGTAAAGTAATGTAAAGCTCAACGCATACTTGGGGGCAGCGTAGATCAGTGCAATGTCTTATTTAGCTTTAAATGTGTTAACCCCAACGATATCGTTAAAGTATTCAAGTCGCTTAACTCAAAAAAGACAGCTGACTTGTGGGGTATTTCTGTGAAATTGATACAGTCTATTATTGTTAATTTATCTCCACATCTAGCTGAAATATTTAATAAATGTATCGATAAAGGAGTGTTTCCGGATTTAATGAAACACAGTAAGGTAATACCTCTATTTAAGTCTGGATCCAAAACTGACCCTGGTAATTTCAGACCTATTTCAATATTACCTGCCATTAGCAAAATTTTTGAAAAAATTATATTGCAACAACTACAAGCTCATTTTAATTCAAATATGCTACTACATAAAGAGCAGTATGGGTTCACAAGGGGTCGTTCTACCATTCATGCAGGTGTGACACTTCTGAATCATATATATGACGCCTGGGAGAATAGACAAGATGCTATTGGTGTATTCTGCGATCTCTCTAAAGCATTTGATTGCGTTGAACATAAAACACTATTGCGAAAACTCTTTTATTATGGTATCAAAGACTCTGCACTGGATCTTGTTGCCTCCTACTTAAATGATCGGATACAACATGTTGATGTTAATGAAATTCGCTCCTCTGGAGCATCTGTAGCTATGGGCGTACCGCAGGGATCAATTCTAGGTCCGTTTCTATTTTTAATTTATATTAACGATCTGCCATTCTATATACAGAACTTGTGCGACATTGTTCTATTTGCTGATGATACGTCACTTATTTTTAAAGTAGATCGTACGCTTACTGATTTTAACAGCGTTAATAGTTCACTTGCCCAAGTTGTAGATTGGTTTACGACCAATAATTTGCTACTAAACGCTAAGAAGACAAAATGTATCAGATTTAGCATGCCTAATGTCAGGAATTGCGGTACAAATATAACATTGAACGGTGATACCCTTAATATTGTAGAATCAACTGTATTTTTGGGGATCACTTTAGATAGCAAACTGCAGTGGAACGCGCAAATAACGTGTCTTGCAGGCAAACTCAGCTCGGCAGCCTTTGCCGTTAGTAAAGTCAGGCAGCTCACTGATGTAGAAACTGCCAGGCTAGTATACTTTAGTTATTTTCATAGTGTCATGTCTTACGGCATTTTGCTGTGGGGTAAAGCAGCTGATCTACAAGTAATTTTTGTACTCCAGAAGAGAGCTATACGTGCAATATATAAATTGAGTGCTAGAGTGTCTCTTAGAGAGAAATTTAAAGAAATTGGCATTTTAACGGTTGCATCACAGTATATATTTGCAAATATCATGTTAGTTAAACAGAACATACATTTATACAATCGACACAGTGACATACATTCGATAAATACTAGAAATAAGCATAAATTAATTGGAACGCATCATCGTTTACAAAAGGTTCACGACTCTTTTGCAGGAATTGGCGTACGCCTATATAATAAAATTCCTTTAGACATTATGAACCTGCCGTTACATAAATTTAAGGCGGAAATTAAGACGCACCTTTTGAAAAGGGCTTATTACACAATTAATGATTATTTGAATGATAAAAATAAATGGAAATGAGTTGCTTGCTCTTCGCTCGAGCTATTTAGGATTCGAATGAATCTTGTGATATATTATCTACTTGTCTTGAACCTGCATATATATGTTGTATTTTTTTTTTTTTACCTTATTTTTGTTTACATTCTCCAGTATAAATAATTTGAAACGCCAGGCAACTAAAGGTATGGCTGCGTTTAGTCCCGGTAATAACTAATATACATAATTATATGTAATTTGACTTTGTTATTGTGTGAGCACTATGTAGACTTATTTATTATTTTGAAATTGACATGATAGTTGCTGTGTAGTTTTTGGGTATGTCATGCTCGCCTAAGTGTCCTGGCAGTGGTGGCGGATGTATCGGGTCGCCTTGCTCCCTACAATACGGTTGAATAGGGCGATGGCTGATATATGCGTCATACCCGTGAACGGGTGCCGTCTGTTGGGACTGGTCAGCTCATAGCTGTTATAGCAATTGTTACAAATAATATTATTTAAATTTAAGGCAAACTAAGTTTAGTCGACTGTTCTCACATAAATTCAAAGGAACTATGTAAGTGTAATTTTAATGAACTCAACATTTATTTTGTTTTTTTTTTTTTTTTGTAAAATTTCTTTTCTGTATAATTGGTCAAATATCATGTTAATCAAACTGTGTCAAATGGCGGTTAGAAAAGAGTGGCCATGAGTTTTATTGCCAGGTTCTTCCTCTGGCTCTACCTATTGCTTTGCGAATCTGGCAGTAAATGTAAATGTAGAAGCAGTAATCTTGACGTTCATAAGTGTTACTTTGTGACCTACATGAATAAAGATTTTTGATTTTGATTTTGTTTTTGAATGCTTCATTAGTAGGTAAAGTGGACTCATCGAGCTGAATTAAGAATTGACTAGTCTTCAGATGATTGCACAATGATCCTTCAATGTTTTCAGTCATTTCATCAATTCGTCTTTGCACAGAATTATTACTCAAAGGAATATTTCGGATAATATCTGCGGCCGGTTTATGAAGCACAGTAGTTATTACTTCCTTTATTGCTGGCAAAATTAACTCTTCTCCGATGTTGTGTGGTTTGCCTTTTTGAGCAATTAACAAAGAGATATTGTACGAAGCTCGAAGTCCGTCGTCATCTTGCTTAACAGCTGCCGAAAATAGTTTTGCTACACTTGGCTGAGTATTATGCTTCATCTCTAGGTCTTGAAAATATGCTACATTCTTGTCTTTCTTATCTGGATGCATTTTATTCAAATGATCTTGCAGTCTTGAAGGCTTCATTGCGTCATTCGAAAATGTTTTTAGACATAGAAGGCACTAAGGCGACGATGGGTTTGTGGGATTTTCAATGAATCAGAATTTAATATATTCCACAGAGTATTGCCGTCTCTTCTTTTTTACTTCCGACATTGTTTTGTTTTAAGAAATACGTAAGTAAGTGTTGAAACTTAAGTACTGCTTATCTATTACGCGCGAAACCGCAAATGAAAATAAAATTAATATTCCGTTGTTTATATAGGACTGCATAAGCAGCACGCACCGACAGGACTAAGACAAACATGCATTAACTCGTTTATCTCATTCGACGCTCAATTGTACTCAACAAGTAAGAACAAGTATTCTATGAATCAGTCGATTGATACAGGAATGCACTAATCGGGTTATTAAACAAAAACTTGTTAAAACATGATTGCCCGCGGTCTATTATCTACGAAAATTACCTATCTAGGAATACTAATAACTATTAAAATGCGAAAGTGTGTCTATTGCCTTTTTATTTGTTTGTTTGTGTCTACTTTCATTTCGAAACTGAGCGACCGATTGACATGATTTTTCTTCAGAAGCGCTCGTGGCCCCGCGGTCTCAGTGTTCGGTAAACGATCACTGAGGTACGCAACTTTCACTATGGCTGGTCGTCGGATGGGTGACCACTTTGTGGCATTTACATTTGCGAGCGTTTCCGTGCTTCAGAAGGCACGTTAAGCCGTTGGTCCCGGTTGCCAGTAAAATGGCAGTCGTTAAGCCTGGTTGAAGGCCTTAAGGCGGCTTAAAAAATTTCAACAGCAGGTAGCCACAAACTGCGTCTGTCTATTTCAACACGGCAATGGGCTCACCACCTATTACGTGAGACAGGAATCCACACGGTGAAAAGTGGGCATATAATATGCCTCTGCCACCCCTTCGGGGATAAGGCGTGATGGATATTTATTTATTTATTATAGATACATGAACTACGCGGAGAGAGAATATTGAACAGAGTTTGAGCAATCTCTTAATTAATATTAGTTGATGTTCACAAGTTGTAGCCGAGAGTCGAGAGCTCTGTCGGTGTCTAAGAGTGTCGTAAATACGTCTTGTGAAAGCTATAATAATGATCTATAGAAAAATGTTGTGAATATCAACTAACAAATGGGAAGCAGAGGCTAGGATAAAGAAGAAAAGTTTGAAGTCAAGTTAGAAAGCAGTCATCTGTGATTTTGATTGGATAATAGATTGATTCATACGACAGAGAGCTATCTCCAAATTTAGTGTGACTCACTTGGCACCTGTTAGCGGTCAACGCCTCTGCCACCAATTCATAAGCGGTAGCGTTTAATAAATATATTATTAAAGTGAAAACTTATTTTAGCGCGGTACGCATATTTTTAGATGAGATACAATCTTTGGACTCGCGACACCGCTACGAGACGCAGCCATAGTGTGTGCATATATGCATGTACATATAGCAGACTGCAAACGCGGCTAGATAAATAAATTATTATTAAATTATGATTCCTCTTCTGCCGGCACTCCCGGAGTGCAACCCGTAATTATTTTTAAAAAACTCGTATGACGTGGCTATTACAATACCGTAAATATTACAATGTCATTTATTTTTTAATAAAGCAATATAAAACTAAAGCGCTCGCAAGCCCGATTATTCTGTGTTCTGTAAACGATCACTGTAGTAAGCATCTTTCGCTATGACTAGTCCTCAAATGGGAACCGCTTTTGAGATTTACATTCATTTACGTTTCCGTGCTTCTAAAGCGCGTTAAGCCGCTAGTCTCGGTTGCCAGTGACATAGCAATCATTAAGCTAAATTATAGGCCTCATGAGCGAAACCTACGATTATTCATTTCAACAAAAACACATATCACAACGTATCACAAATTACGTAACAGTAGACAAAAATGCACACGTTGAAATGTTGGCGTGTAATAAACCTTCGGCGATATAGGCGTGACTTTCTTTTTTTTTTTTTTTTTTTATACGATTGCGATGGCAGACCAGTATACGGCCCACCTGATTAAAAGTAGTCATTGTAGCCTACATATATAATATAAGTATCAGTCATGCAGTTTCTTGTTATATTGAAGAGAACATTAAAAAGGTATTTAATCAATAGTATATTACAAACAGTAAATTGCCGAATTTGTAAATATACCTATTCAGCTAGGTTAAGATTATCAATTATTATTATGGCTATTTCAATTAAGTTAATTTAAATCAAAGGAGAGTACAGGGATCACCAAGCCAAGGTCTTCAAGGTACAGCCTAACCTCACCTACGACCAACGGATGAAACTCTGTGCAGGCGCACATCACGGGATTGCGATATCAGTTGACAAACTCTTCTAACATACCAAAAAGAACTGCTTTATAAGCAGATCCGTATTGAGGTAGGTTTAGAAGCAAGTGGACAGACGCGAAAAATATGAGCAGATATGACCATTAGTTTTACAGCTCTAGTATAGTATTCAGTAATAAATTTAGTGAACTATATTACTCATTATTTATGAATAATGAGTAATATAGTTACTACGACAAAGTAGTGGGACTATTAAACGTAAGTTTGTACATAGCAATTAAGAATCACGCCAAACTATTCCCGCGGCAATTTCCTGCCTTGTGCCGCAGCCACCCTTTTCCTGAGCGTGACTCTTTCACGGCCAAATCAAATGACTTATGAAATATAGCACTATTAATGAGTACAACACTAAGATTTAATTTTAGAACGCGTTATTTTTGCACTAACTCAAAAATCCTATTGTTTTGTGACATTGTGAGTGAAACGAAACGAAACGTAAACTTAAGATGGAGGACTAGTTAATTTTAGTTCTTATTAATTTGTTGGCACCAATTCATTTGTATCAGGATGAATGTGTTGTTTATTTTAGGCTACTCATTAACGAATTTAAAATAACTATATTGTTAGGCAAATGTTTGACAGTTGGTAATTTGTTGAAATGTTTGTAGGGGGAGTGATCTCGCATAATTGATTTAAGTTGTCTTTGTTAGACGGAAACTATGAATTGTAAAAAAAATTGGAACCGCATAGAGGAAAAATCAAATGTGCTTACATTTTTTAGTTTACATTTCTGAGGCAGACCTCAGGCCTGGATGCAGGGAGCACGAGACAGAATGTTGCTGCGATTCTTGAGAGTAGCCCAGTCGGCGACAATCGGCTGAGTTAATGATGAAAAATAAAAATGATATGTCACGTAGTGCGTTTATGACGTGATGCTAGAACTGTCTGGAATTTTATTTCTTTTATGCTATCTAAACCCTAGACAACAATTTTAAATTGTGGAATTGCATTCACTTACATAAATAGGCGGGTATTTGCATACTTTATTCGTGATGAGTAGGAAGTACTTGTATAATTTTTTTTTGTTCCGTGATTTCACTATACTTATTGTGAAAATAAGTGAATTATTACCTATGACTAATTCTTATCTTATATAAAAAGCGTTTCGAAGCCTTTTTCTAGTATTCTTACTTGAAATCATGTAAGTTATAGGCATCTATATTTATAAAAATGAAACCCGTTTTACGTTGTCACGACATAGCATGAAAACGGCTTGACCGATTTGAAAATATTTTTTTGTATTGGATAGCCCATTTATCGAGGAAGGTTCTTAGCTATATATCATCACGTCACTACACAGGAGAGCGGAGCAGTAATCATAAATGTCAACTGATCGGAAAAACTTTTATACATTTTTGGAAAAGCGACGGGATTAAATGGGTGCCACGGGGTTGGAAGTGTGTCGCGGGAGAAGCCGCGTGGGTCAGCTAGTTGGTCATAAATATAAATGATTTTATAACTACCCAAAAACTAAATTATATATTATTTTTACTTTGTTATAACAAATTAAATTGTGGCACTGTTCAAACTCATGTCATAGTAGAGTGATGTCAAATCCGTGCGTATTTCTTTAAGTGTAACTGGCTCGTGGCCCCGCTGACTCAGTGTCCTGTAAACAACCACTGCGTTAAGCAACATTCGCTATAGGTGGTCCTTGGATGGGTGACCACTTTGTGGAATTTACATTTACAAGCGTTTCCGTGCTTCGGAAGGCACCTTAAACCGGTCCCGGTTGCTAGTAAAATGGCAGTCGTTAAGCCTGGTTGAAGGCCGTATGGGCGGCTTGAAAAATTTCAACAGCAGGTCGCCACAGCCTGTGCCTGTCCATTTCAACACGGCAATGGGCTCACCTACTGTTACGTGGGACAAAAATGCATACCTACGATGGAATGTGGGCGTATAGAAAGCCTCTGTCGAACCCGTCAAGGATAAAGGCGTGACAATATCTATGTAACAACTGGTGAGTCTAATTATGGTGCTGAGACGGACATTAGCAGCAGTAATAGCCTCAAAGGTCTTAATAGAGCCCATTAAATATAAACTATAACCCAAGATACCAAGAATACGTTGTTTAAAATTCTGAAATGTATTACACAATCACAAATCAAAGTGCAAACATTAAATAGGTACGTTTCCAACGCATCGATCATCACTCGTCGTTCCGTAACACGCTGCAAGCTGCACCCTATCGCCGCCGACACGCGTGATTTATGCCATGCTGGCTGTATGTTTCAGTTGTCTTTGCCTATCGTATCGATAACGCGGGAAAATTTCTATTTTTTTTTCAATAAAAGTAATTGATATAATTTTTTAAATGCCTGACCACATAACAATGATTTATATCAGAATAAGGGGTTTACTTATGTACAAGTACATAGCGAGCGTATTCCGGCAGGCGCCATACTATGAGCAAAGTTATCAGGAAAGAAATTAGGAAACTAATTATTGGTAACAGTGGCAACCTCATCATTGGCTTTTTCTTCTTTTCAGCGTGTGCAAATGTTTAATTTTAGGTGGTAAAAAGGGTTTTTGTTAGTTTCATACCACGAGTTATTGAAACTGAGCGGTTCGCATTGCCTTAATATTAATTCTGAATGGGAGCATTCACACCCAGTGGTTGGAGCAGTGCGAATGGCCCATGTGACTACGTAATAAGTACTTATATTGTAAGAAGCGTTCGTGGCCCCGCGGTGTCAGTGTTCTGTAAACGATCACTGAGTTACGCAACTTTCACTATGGCTGGTCCTCGGATTGGTGACCACTTTGTGGCATTTACATTTGCGAGCGTTTCCGTGCTTCGGAAGGCACGTTAAGCCGTTGGTCCCGGTTGCCAGTAAAATGGTAGTCGTTAAGCCTGGTTGAAGGTCTTATGGGCGGCTTAAAAATTTTAACAGCAGGTAGCCACAACCTGCGTCTGTCTATTTCAACACGGCAATGGGCTCACCACCTATTACGTGGGACAAGAATCCACACGGTGAAAAGTGGGCATATAATATGCCTCTGCCACCCCTTTGGGGATAAGGCGTGATGGATATTTATTTATTATTTACTTATATTGTACATCTAAAAGTTTGATTTAACCGCTAATCGGATTCCGATTAGAGGTTATATCAAACTTTTAAAACTAACCATTCCAGCACCACCTGGTCCTGGTAAGACGGGAAGACCCAAGAAGTGCTGGATTGATGTCGTGAAGGATGACATGCGTGTCAATGGTATCACTACAGGGGATGCCGACGACCATGCGAAGTGGAGGAGAAAACGTGGAAAAGCGGACCCCGGGCGTCGCGACTCACAACTGTGACAGATGCTGGGATGATGATGATAATCAAATATTTTAAATTATGGATATTTTTTTAAAGCAATTAGTATGTTATCATTGATTTTAAATCTTTCAGAGTGAAAAAATACAAGTTGGTTCGAGACGGGGACGAGTGTAGTAGGTAGAACATTGCTCTGGTTTGGCAAAGGTGACGGGTTCAATCCTTGTCTCGAACCAAATTGTCTTATTACACTTCAATAAAAAAAAAAAAATATATTTACGCTGTATCCCTGAGGGGTAGTCAGTGAGAAAAAAAAAGAATTCAATTATATTTTCCCTTTTGTCTGTTGGTTTCGTTGTAATATTAGGAATTAATAATGAAGACTACATTACCCTAGTATATAATTATGTTTTCCGTACGAATTTGATGATACAAAAGTGAGCTGTTTCCTGCTGTAATCCGTATCAGTATCAACACAATATTCTTAGGCGATTTGTACTGCGGTGATAAAGGACCCATTAAAAAAGAGCCCTTTAAGCAATTAATACGCCGAGAACGCTTGCGGTGCAAATTAATACAAACTTCATGATTGCAAACAAGTGCAAACTTGGAGTTGGAGTTGTTGCAATGTGGAGGAGCCATTACATAACCAGGCAAACGATTCGTAGTCGTATCAAATTGCCACAGTCTGGTTTGACTACAGTGAATTTTATTCATCAGTAGAACCTCATAAAATGGCCTAAAGTAGGTATAATTTTTGGGCATTTTATAACAAATATTAGAGCTGAAGAGTTTTTTGTTTAGTTATTTTTTTGTTTATTTGATTGAACGCGCTAATCTCAGGAATTACTCTGGAACTACTGGTCGGATTTGAAAAAAATATTTTTGTGTTGGATAGCCCATTTATCGAGGAAGGCTATAGGCTTTATAACATGACGCTACTACCCTAAAGAGCGGCGCAGTAATCATAAATAACAAATCGGGCAAATTTTTATACATTATTCCAGAATTTATAAACGATAGGATTAAACAGGAGCAACGGGAGTTCAAAGTATGTCACGGACGAAGTCGTGGAGCTCAACTAGTAGTCATTAATTTCAATAAGTATAGCTAATAATCGGAATCATACCTACTTGACTTAATAAGTTCACGAAGTACAGACACAATGGCTTGATGCAAAACTCGACTATCAATACCAATAAAACCAATACCAACAAAGCATTCATTGAAAACTTAGGGCTAGCGCATATATACAACTTTTGCATCAACTAAACTGTTTTGTCGCGGATCGACTGTTTAGTCGATGGTAAGTGCACATTAATTCAATGCAATACAAATTAAGCGTTTTATGATAGTAATCATAAGTAGATGATTGACTTTTTTGTCGAACAACTATATAGTTGACAGTATGCGCGCTTCAATATAGTCCTATAGACATTATGATACACAACTTGATAGTTGTTCAACTACAAGTTGTATATATGCGCTAACCCTACTTCCAACAGTTTTCACCAACACAAATAAATAGTGTTATTGTTTATGACTCTATTTAATTTTAACTTCAAACATTTCAATACAATGTTGCCAGCAACTACACTTAATAATTAGTACTACTAATGAGTTATCCTACAAAGTAAATGGCAATAATTTTATGTATTACAGCAATTTGGGTGGCCATACTTGACTTGTGGTATTTTTATGGGAACAATTAGTAATCGTGGTTACGGCGTTTTGGTTAGTGATTAATTACTAATTTATAGTCAGTCGTTTGAATGTGGTATTTACTAATGAACACGATTTTAGATTGGCTTGTAATTTCGAATTTGGATTTACAAGATGTAAAACAAAGTTACATAATATAATGTGAATTTTACATTGCCACTAAAGTCACAAAATTATTATATTTGAAATTCGACTGCGGCCTATGGTTTTTTTTTTCAGGAAATCCTCATGGAAATTTTTTTTCTGGCTGTGCGTAGCCAGAAAAAAAATTTCCATGAGGAAATTTCCGTGACGCCATTGCCAACAACAAAATTAATTATCTTCCAATATGTATAAATTTTTTCTTCTAAAGTGATAATTTTCAAGTGGATAATAAATCATCTACATTCAAAAGTAGTAAATTACTCTTTTTTTGTTCAAAGTTCTGCTGCAGTAAAATGATAAATTTTTTTTACTACAGTTATATGTGGGTTTTGGAAGGTAACAGAAAAAACCGCGTTCCACTAAGTAATCCTATTTCAAAACACTTGTGCATGTTGTCGAAGCTTTTTAAAGCTTTAAAACAATTATATATGTGATGAACACCAAAAATAACTACAAAAACTTTGCTTGAAGCAAACCGAAACCGGTCATTTTGTATAGCAATGAATTCAGTAGCAATAAATCTTGTACATTTTACAAATAAATACTCGAAAATACACTAGTTTGAGAAATTAATTACGGAGTGGCCACCGCTTCAATCGCTGTTCCCGCCAAAACCTCTTATGGACTCTACGCCGGAGCCCTACCGACTAAAACCACACGTTTCCTTTCTATCTGTCAATGGCTGGGCTGTATGAGAATTTGTACAATCCAATGATCCTTGGTATCAGTTAGCATTGGTAGGCAGGTAGGACGAGTGCACCACTTTCGGCGTTGCAAAAGTCTAAAGCCTACGGTAACCAGTTTTTATCAGGTAGTAGTATATGTATGTATGTAGGTATTCTTGTCTGCTACCTTAGTGACTTAGTAATAACTAATAACCTAATTGGCGTTTCAAGATCATCGTTATCAGCGTCTTATTCTGTTAAAATGACGTAGATGTTGAAATTGACTTCCATACTTCCAATTTCATTAATCAGGGACACGGGCCATAAATATAGGATGCTTCAAATTTATTGGTATGTTTAAAGGTTTTGTAAAACAGAGTTTTAGAACTGAAACTAATAACTGAACCATGAACCAAAAAATGTTCGAAAGTACCGAACATTTTTTGGTTCATGGTTCAGTTATTAGTTTCTGTGTTCAAAGTTTTAATTAGAACTGAAACTAATAACTGAACCTTAGTTTCTGTGTTCAGGGTATGCATTTTTTCTGTTTCACCGTATGCATTTTTGCCCCACGTAACAGGTGGTGATCCCATTGCCGTGTAATGCAATATAAGTATTGGTGACTCAATTCACAATATTTAACATTGAAGAGGAACTAGGAGGTGAAGCCACTAAAAATATTTCATTCATTTTTCACAAATGTTCATAGATATTTTTGTTTTTTGTCTTTACGCATCTTGAGCAGGCAAAGGAAACTCAGTCCATACAGCCCCATATAGTTAACTTTTGTTAGTATTTAATTTTGGTCATGATCAGTCCTTTACCGATGTCAAGACCAGTCCTAGGTCCTATGTCCTTGCGTCTACTAAAGCGATAGTAATTTTACTGCAGCTATATAATATAGATTTTGAAAGGTTTTCGTGCTATATACGTGGGCGAGATGACGACCTACTTCTTTTAAATCCGATGTAGGTATTACCAAGAAAAGTTAATTTTCTTTTTTGATTTTATTATTAAGACTAAGTAAAACATTGTTTGGAAATGTCTGCCACACAGACTAACATATTTTTGTCGTAATTGCAAACAAACTGACAATAATATAATCAAAAACAATAAATCTGACGGCTCGTATAAACATAGCCGACGCATGCACCGTGCGAGCGGGAATTATTTATGTATTTCGTAATATGCCAAGTAATAATGCAATAAAGTATTTCACAGTGCGCGTGTGCTGAATAAAAAGTTCGAAGAAAAACATGCCACGCGCTGTATTGGCGGGAAATTTGACATGTGTTCCGTCTATGCAGCTGTCAAATGTTATCGTCACGTCTTTTCACGTCAACTTTTTTCTTCATTGCAATTATGATACACACCATGGTTCGGGAAGTACGAAAACCGAAACTGACTCTCGCGGCTTCTCCCGTGACATATTTCGAACCCCCGCCGCACCCATTTAATCCCGTTGCTTATTATTATTACTCTAATTAGCTTATTATTATTAGTAGCGCTCGTGGCCCCCACCTATTATGTGGGACGGGAATAAACATGGTGAAAAGAGGGCATATAATATGCCTCTGCCACCCCTTCGGGGAAGTTGAAAGATAAATTATAATTACATAAGGGAGTCGAATTCGGATGTTGGTGTGCGCGAATATCATAACAAAAGATACCCAATAACATATTGTTCTATATATGATAGTTTAAAATAAATCAGAGTTAGAAACTACTATTTCTCAAGAGAGTTTACAGTTTGTGATGAACACCAAAAATAACTACAAAAACTTCGCTTGAAGCAAACCGAAACCGGTCATTTTGTATAGCAATGAATTCAGTAGCAATAAATCTTGTACAAGTTGCATTACGTGACTCCATAAGTTACTTCCAACGTGTAAATGCTAAGAAAAGTCGACCTCTGAAAGTTTCAGTAACGTGACGTATTGAATATACTGCAAGTATCGTGTGTACCTTAAATACAGTATACGCAAAGCGGTGCATACCTGTCCTAGAAATAGTAACTGTGGAGGAACGGGTGGAGATGTTACGACACAAAGGGAGGATCCTCCGTCCAGGCAAGGTGTACACGCCTGGTGGGCCGCGGCCCAACGGTTGATGTTGGGCTGTTGCATAAATCATCTTCAGCGCGAGAACTCTTATAGCGCGATGTAGGATTCTTAGTATTGATGTAGTTCGATAGCTGTACGCTATGTGGCGCTGGACGCCACATTAAAAACTTGCATATAGCTTAAGGATTGATGTGCATCTAGTAGCAAGCTTGCACTGTCAGCACGTACTATTGTTTCACCACAATCGCTGCTGTACCGCTCACTGTCCACGAGAGGTACCGGTCGTAGTCAAACTATACGTCTTAGCTGGATTAGATTAGAGCTTAGAGAAAGAGGAGGTGAACTCCGTCCAAATGGAAATGTTGTACATACATGACTTTTGACTGCCTCTGTGGCGCGGTGGGAGTGCTTCAGTTATCTAGATCCCACAACACAAGCTAATATTAGCTTACTTTGGGCTAGATGGCGCTGTGTGAAAAGTGTCCCACAATATTTATTTATTTATTTATACATATCATCATGCCTGTCATCCATCGGGGTATGCCAAGCGATACACGCTCTCCGGTTAAGGGTACTCTTTGACCTGGCAATTTCCCAAAAGTTCTTTAATTTGATTGGCGTACTTACGCAAGGTCGACCCCGACCAGCTTGCCTATTCACTCTCGCCGCTGCAAAGTAAATCTGCTTCGTCTATTTTCTTCCACGTGTCCAAACCAACTATACATCCCATTTTCCATCTTAGTCACTACATCTTCTGTCATACTGCAATGTTCTCTTATCACGCTGTAAATGTTGTAAAATGGTGATAAAATTATTCCATGACCAATAGGAAGGATATAAGTATTCGTCTGCATTAACATATTATTATGTAGGTCACCTAAATCAAAATAATATATACCGCTCAAACTCTAATAATATACTTATAGCCAATTATTTTGCAAATTTAAGATATTCTAAGTACCTATTTACACATAAATAATTACAATTAGCGTCATTTCTAACGAAAGAAATCTAAAAATAGTGCCGTCTGTTAGTAATAAATTAATACTTTTATATATCATATATCGTCAATGGGCTATGAAAGGGTCGTAAATTAGAAAATTATTAAATGTTTTTTTTTTACTAGAAGGCGCAAGTCAATTATTCACCCACATGTGCCTGGCAGATTCGCCAATTATTTTAATGTACAAGCTCATTTGTGAATTGGCTTAATCGGTTTTGAAGCAATTAAAAGCACACGGTATACCACAACGCCTCGCCACGTTCATATCCGTGAAACCATGTATTGTGTAAAGAAACTATCGCAAAACTCAATTCTTCGTACCCTATGGACATGAAGATCTAAATCATGATGTCCCGTCTCACGTGGAACCCTATCTATCTATCTTTACGCTAAATCCCTGACTCACTGTATACCCTGTGTCCCTCCCTGAGTAAGAGAGGTCAGATTGCTAGGCTTCGCGATCCATGCACACTTCTTTACTTCTTTAAATACACAGTTCTTAATGAGGTATGACGCTTATGACCAGTACCCTAAAAAAAGTACGGTCGTACCTTACTTATCATGAGAAAAGAAAAATTGGAGAATTTCACACTTAAATGGCCGGCAATTTGAGGGAATTTTATCTATACTACCAATTTGAAACTAAATTTAAAATCTGTGGTGTACCAAGTTTTTAGTCTCGTAAGAGTTTTTGGCGGGGGAGTGACAAGTGCGGACGCTTGCTGTATATTATTTTCTAAAACTAGTGCATTTATCTTGTTTTATGTGTGGGAGTGGTGGTTTCTTGTACATAAAAGTTGTGTTAACGTGCTATAGTGATAGACAATGATATATATGCAGTGAAATGCTATTTTCTCTCTTGACGCGAAAAGTCCACTGACAACCATAGTGTAAGAATCACCATTACACTGAGGGCAAGGACCAGGACGGACAATGAGGACACGACATCGACTGGACAGGACTAATTAGAAGATGAGATAGAAGAAATTTGATATAAAAAATAAGATTTGGCTAAAAGGTCTTAGAAACCAGGCCATTAAATAATTATTAAAAAAAAAAAATTAGTCTCGTAAAAAGTTTGCGTTCGAATTTGGAAGATGGCGTTACGCTTGCTGTATATTATTTTCTCTAACTAGTACATTTTGTTGTATGTGTAAAAAGCTAGATTCTTTAACATAAAAGTTGTGTCAACGTGCGCTATAGGGAAAGAGTATGAAATGCGATTTTACATCTTGCCGCGTAAATTCCACTGAAAGCTTAAGTAACGCTCTACCACTTTACTGGGGCAAGACTGACTTTGAATTAAGACTATCTGGACTAAGATGTAGAAGATATTAAGTAATATTAAGACTAAGAAGAAATATAAAAGAAATAAAATTTGGTTAAAAAGTCTTATTAGCCATGCCATAAACCAATTATAAATAGAAAAGCAAACGGAAATATTTGACATGCAGCTTCATAATATTAATTGTACGTATTTTTTTCATGTCGGTGACCTAGACTTATTAAAACTTAACCATCCTACCACGTAATAGAAGCAAGTATACTACACGAAATTTTAATTAAAATTATATTACGACGTAGCCCATAGCCAGTGGATACGTGACCTCACATAATATGGCTACCTACCTCATACCATGGGATGATAAGATCGAGGACATCCTCATATAGGGCTTGGAATTTCATTATTCAGGTAATTTCACCTGATTAAGATATATGAGATAAAAACTGAGTTAGTTTCAACTCTTTTTTTTTTTTTGTTGTTTTGGCAGTGTCCGGCTTGGACTTAGCCACGACGCATATTATATTAAGTTTTTCTAATAGTGATAATTTTCAAGTAGATAATGAATATTCTTCATTCAAAAGTAGTAAATTATTCTTATTGATAGCAGCATATTCATGTATAGGTTTGTTCAAAGTTCTAATTTCTAGGTGACGCGATTGCCAACAACAAAATTTATTGATCTTCGAAAAATTTCATACGTAATGGAAGATGTTCCATTACGTATTAAATTTTTCTTCTATATTGATAATTTTCAAGTAGATAATTAATCTTCTTCATTCAAAAGTAGTTAATTATTCTTATTGATAGCAGCGTATTCATGTATAGGTTTGTTCAAAGTTCTACTGCAGTAAAATGATGGTAAATTTTACTGCAGTTATATGTGGAGTTTGGAAGGCAACAGAAAATACCGCGTTCCACTAAGCTATCTAATTTCACAACACTTGTGCACATTGTCGAAGCTTTTATGTTTAAAACACCATCATTTTTACACATAATCACCCGAAATACACTAGTTTGAAAAAAAAAATAACGGAGCGACGATCGCGTCATTCGCTGTTTCCCGCCAAAACTCTCAGTTTCAACTCTATGAATGTTTAGTACATGAACATACTTATAATAAATATGTAGTTTATTTTATGTTTGTGGCAACATTATTAGTATGATGCCACAGTATAAAGAGTACTTTCGGCTGTGATAATGCCTCCATGACATCTAAATAATATTATAAATGCAAATGTTTGTATGGATGTTTGTTACTCTTTCACGTAAAAACTACTGAATAGATTTTAATAAAACTTTATAATAATATAGCTTATACATCAGAATAACACGTAGGCTACTTTTTATCCCGGGAACACGTTCCTGTGGGAAACGGGAACAGGAAACTTCTATACGCGGGCGTCAACTAGTAGCCTGTGGTAATATTTATTTCTCTTTAAAATGAAGAGCACTAACCGCTATTTTAAAAATTAATACTTGTAATAGAATATATTTTAATTTTCTATTAAAATGGGTGCAACTCATAAGAATTAGCTTGTTTGGTTTCATCAATGTTTATAGCTATGAAAACATGTAGGTCCTTATTATACTCGTTTAGTCACAACTAGTGTGACTCTAGCGTGAAGAAGTTAGCGAAAACACGGAAAATTTTCAGTGATGACAGCCCTTCATAAATCATAGAACCATCGAGGAAAATAAATGTTTAGTAGTTTAATTGTCTTCGTAATTTATTCGTATTATAATGACAAATCCCGACTTGAAGCTTTCATCAGTCGCTTGCCTTCAAATAGTACTTCCTTAAAATGTAACCTGACCGATTTCAGAATGATGTCAGCTCGCTAAACGTTCTCAAACATTTTCCTAGAGTGCACAAAGCACATGTAAAGGGTCATTACACGGTCGATTCAATATGTACAACTGTGTACGTACACAAGCTTATTATTGTTTTGATAATGAAACTATCGGACCGTGTAACAGCTACCAATTGGGCGACTTTAGAACTTAATGGAGCGCATACTGCATTGTGTTAGACGCGGGTTGGGTCCAGACGATACAGTTATTTCAAAATCTTCGAAAATCGAACTAGTTAATGGCTCTAACCGCGTGATGAAGTTTCCCGTTTCCCACAGAAACCTTTTCCCGGGATTAAAAAGTAGCCTATACCTCCTATACTGATATTATATGCGTCTCACCCAATAAACCTCCGCGGTGTTTCGTCTCACCTTAAAGTAAGCCGCATGCTAGACCAGAGATCAAAAAGTGTAACCCAGCATAGATAAGTGCTTAGATAAAGAATAGATACTAAACATACTTAAATACGAGTATACGACATGAAAGCGTAGACGGAAATTTTCTGGTGATAAGTCATTTGTTTCATATTTAGAAACGGCAAAACACGGGACAAAAGACTATCCATACCAGTAAAATTTCGTCTACGCCTTTAAATCGTATCGATTTCGAATCGGTGCCCAGGGCCCAATTCTTGATCATACGACTTGAAAGATAGACGGAAATTTGCTGGTAAAATGCCATTCGTTTCATATTTAGAAACGGCGAAACAAGAGACAAAAGTCTTTCAGCAGTAAATTTACGTCTACGCTTTCAACTTTCGCTATGGCTGGTTACGGATGAGTGACTGCTTTGTGACATTTACATTTACGAGTATTTCCGTATTTAGAATGCACGTTAATCCATTGGTCCCGGTTGCCAGTAACATATATGGCAGTCGTTAGGCTAAGTTGACGGCCTTATCAACAGCACGTTGCTACAACCTGCGCCTGTCCATTTGAACACGGCAATGGGCTCGCCACCTGTTACGTTGGACACGTTGATGGGTCTCACGGCCCTTGGGACTAAGTCACGCGGTGTTCCGATTTCTTCCCAACCAGATAGGCCTGAGGGTTATTCACGGCGACCCGGCTAAGGGAATGCCCCAATATGAGGCTCTTCTCGGATGCTAGATGTAATGCCCCCCACGATCTCCTTGAGGAGATTAGCCTGCTCTCGGTTCGAGCCGTTGTCGTCGTCTCTCTGAGAAAGATTGTTATTGTTTTTGCCCAACTAAAGATATCACTCGTTAATCATATGCATATACGTCCATAGCTTAGTACTACAATAGCTATTACCTAACACATTGTGGCATTACGAAATTTCGGTGAAACGCGTAATTTCCGCACATAACCGGACCGCTAGCGATAGGAACCAATTATTTAGCAACATAATACCACAGCCAAAGCCCGCATTGGCAACAATGCTGACCATAATTTTCCCCTGCATCATAACCAATACGTGTTCTAACGACAGTGCCCGCGGGACGTCGGTTCTAATCCGGGTAGTGCTTCGACGTTCCGCTAAAAGCTCTTTATCTGTTATAATAAACAGACTTCAATTAGTTCTCAGAGCTTTGTGCGGGAAATTCGCTATAGTGTTCACTAGGAAGTATCTATGCTGTTATGGTAAAGGTGTGTTCAAACTGAGTTTATATTTTATTTTTAGCTTGTCAAATTCGGTGGACTGATTTTCGTGCTTTTAGTTGTTTCTGCCATATATATTATTGCATTAAACATATGATAAGTAATATATTATATTCGTAGTGCTTCCGTTTTTATGGTATATGCAAATAATTGCTTTCCTGATCCTTCCCAGGGAAGTGACTTTACTTTCTTTGTAACTCCCTTATTTTGTCTTCTGATTAAGCTTGATGTAACTGTTCTTACTCTATTGCTGTATATCCTTATTTACAGGACTCACTGGGAATAGTCACCGAGTAAAATGGGTTGAGACTCTCAAGTTGAAAGTTTTAAGATACGCTTTTATACATTTCACTTGAGGAAGCCGGAGTTGTAAAGTAATGATTAGAATTATTGTTCTGTTGCGAAAAGAATACGCTATGACCTCATACGCGTTGCATAGTACTTATTAGTACATTATTTTTTGCAAAGTTTAGCAATTTTAGAACTTATTTGCGTAATAATCATTCTATTTGATAAATTTCTACTTCTTTTTCTGATTGAAAATCACACACTACAGTCACCGTAGCGAATGGACGTGTGCAACATAAAAATAGAAGTAACACTGTCGATGGGACCCTGTAAAAACCTTCGAAGCACCCTCAGAGTATACTATTTTTTATTGAACTTTAGTTTATGAAACTGCTGTATTTCGTAAGGAATATCGAATAGTTGACTTATAAAATTGTGACCGAGTATCAGATCATAATAATTGTACATGAGTGCGTAATTTAGAAATTACGCACTCATGTACAATTATTATGATCTAGGTACTTCAGATAAAAAAAATGACGTAAAACTGGCAATCACTACATCAGTTGAAGGCCTTATGGGCGGCTTGAAAAATTTCAACAGCTGGTCGCCACAACCTGCGCTTGTCCATTTCAACACGGCAATGGGCCGACCACCTGTTAAGTAGGACAAAAATGCATATGGTGAAGTGTGGGCGTATAGTATGCCTCTGCCTGCCCCTTCGGGGATAAAGAAATATGTATGTATGTAAGATCATTGGTTATACCTACTGCAAAATTATGTGGCATTCCACAACGTTTTACGTTAAACTTTCATAGTTATATTGTGCATAATTACTTTGGAATGCATTACTAGCAGCCATTGAACCAATTGTGATTTTGCATATTTATTGTGTTGATAAATATTTCATTTCTTTATCTACAAACGATGCCATACGTTTAAAAAAGTAAAACTATCTTCACGCTGTATCCTTGACTGGCAGTCAGAGAGGACAGATCGCCAGGTTTCGCGATCCATCATACTTCTTTCGCTTCCTGCAAATTCAGTATTCTCGGCTTGATGGACGATTATAGAATATTATTGATAATAATATTCTATAATAATATTAGTAATAACAATTCTCCTCTTCACTCCGAAACAAATATTTGTGTGATCATCCACACGAAAGAAAAGGGGATGAAATACAGCCGAAAGTTTATTTTGCTACTTGTAGAGATGTAGTATTTTAAAAAAAGAACTTAACTATCTTCACACTGTATCCCTGACAGGGTAGTCAGAGAGGACAGATCGCTAGGCTTCGCGAGCCATGCATACTTCTTTCGCTTCTTCGAGATTCATCAATCGTTTCATACACGCACGTCTGGGTATCCGAGTACTTTTGACCTTTCCGTTTTTGAGCAATCTGCTCACGTGGTCTTCATATGTAAGTCTCGGCCTACCCTGACCTCTTCTGCCCTCTGCTTTCGCACAATATATATTCTTCGTCAATCGTTCCTCACTCATTCGTTGGACGTGTCCAAACCAAATGTAGTATTTCAATGTAAAGATTTATTTTGTTTCAGCCGCGACCTTCAATGCTAACTTTAAACCAGATTATCGCTAATAGTTGATGCTCGCGGCTCCGTTTACGTGAAGTTTCGTTAGTGCACAAAAAGGATTTCTCGCAGGAAAAATATTATTTCCCGCGAGATATCCTTTTCCCGGATAAAAAGTAGTATCCTATGTATTATTTCAGGAAATGTTCTATCTACATGCAGATTTTCATCTAAATGTGGTTAATTAACAAACATCTTAATAATATAGAAATCTTTAGAAATTTGTACTTTTATAATATTTATAGGATTACATTCTTCTGGGAATACCGGGATTTCTTACTTGGTGCTCATCTTACGTAGGTACGTAAAAAATACGTTCATCAAATTTCAGACTGTGGTTTAACCCACGTAGTTCCGTTCCCGTGGGAATACCGGGTATTCTGTTCTTAATGCAGATTCAAGGTAGACTTAATTAGTAGGTACTCTTACTAAATTTCACCTATGTACCTATGTTTTGATAGTTTAGGCTGTGTGTGGTTCCACCCGCGTAGTTCCCATTCCCATAGAAATATCGGGAATACTGTTTTATTTTATTTTTCAAAGACTTAAAGTATACATTCACCAAATTTCAGGTTTTTATGTTTACTGCTTAGGCTGTGCGTGGTTTACCCCGCAATTTTGGTTCCCGTGGGAACACCGAACTCGCTAGCAAATTTCTTTTAGCCTTATAAAATTCATCTAAAACAGGTGTACGTAAGTTCATGTTACTAACTTTGAAAATGACAATGTTCCATAACACCGTTTATTCTTTATTTACTTCCTTAGGGGTAGAATTTCACGAAACCCTTTAATAGGGGGCACATACGTATAAATAAGAAGCCCCATGCGAACTTTGGGCTTCATAGCTCCGTTAGCTTCATAGATTTCGTGATCAATGAGTCAGTTTTCAAAAACCCTGTTTTACCTCCTTATAGGTAAAATTTTCCGAAACCGCGATACACGTGCCAATTTATTTGTAACCAAAAACAGGTGTACGTAAATTCATGTTTCTAACTTTGACAATGACGAACTTCTATACAACCGTTTATCGCTTATTTACCTCCTTAGAGGTAGAATTTCGAAAAATCCATTCTTAGGGGAAACTTAGGTGTTAAAAGGAACCCCCATGCGAAGTTTGGGCTTCGTAGCTTTGTTAGTTTTATAGGTTTCGTGATCGATGAGTCATTTATTACAACTTCTGTTTTACCCCCTCAAGGGTAGAATTTATCAAAATTCCTTAACAAGTAATTTTTCATTTTTATACAGAAGCATGTATCAGAAATTCGGTGTTGCTATGTTTGAAAATGAAGAATTTTCCATATAAACTTTCAACCCTTGTTTACCCCCTTACAGATCAAATTTTGCAAAAGCGCGATACACGTACCCATTTATTGGTAACTAAAACCAGGTGTACATAAATTCATGTTTCTAACTTTGAAAATGACGAACTTCCATACAACCGTTTATCGCTTATTCCCTTCCCGCTAAGAAGGGATTTGCAAAATTCTACATTTTGCAAATCCCTTCTTAGCGGAAACCTACGTATTAAAAAGAATCTCCATACGAGGTTTGAGCTTCATAGCTTTGGTAGTTCCAGAGATTTCGTGATCAATGAGTCAGTCAGTGATTTTGCCTTTTATATAGTAGGGGTTAAAGAATGGAATTGCCGTTTTATTGTAATAGGTTTTTTGAATTGACATAGAATCTTCATGGTTTGAGGTTTTCGAATGAAACTTTTTTGACATGGTTTCTATGATGTTCTTTTTTTAAAAATGTGAAACATTTGAATAACGACTCTCAATTGTTTTTGTTATTCAACTTAGACAAGAAAGATGGATACTGCGAAAATTCGAGTGATTCTTGAATACGAGTTCCGACGCGGAAGTAACGCGGCAGAAACAGCCCACAATATCAATGCTGAGTTTGGTGAGGAGTCTGCTAATGAACGCACCGTACAATTTTGGTTTAAACGCTTTCGTGATGGAAACTTCGACTTGAAGAACGAGCCACGAGGAAGACCGCCCACACAGGTGAATTACGATGAATTAAGAGAGATGGAGGAAGCCGATCCTAGTCAAACTACCCAGGAATTAGCGGCATGGTTTAACGTTACCTTACCCACAATACTGATTCAATTGCGCCAAATCAATAGAAAAAAAATAAGAAAAATAATAATAATACCTCAAGATTTGTCTGATCTGCAGAAAGAAACGCGTGTTGAAACTTGTGTTGCCTTGTTGAATCGGTTCAGAAATGAAGGAATATTGGATCGAATTGTGACATGTGAAGAAAAGTGGATTTTTTATGAAAACCGTAAAAAAAATGCAATGGCTGACCCCAGGTCAAACGCCACAACAGTGCCCTAAAGCAAAACTTACCAATAAAAAGGTAATGGTAACTGTTTGGTGGTCTCAGCATGGTGTTATTCACTATAGTTTTCTCCGATCTGGTCAAGCAATAACGGCAGATGTCTATTGTGCCGAACTCCGAACAATGTTGGCAAAACTAGCAGTAAAACAGCCCCGACTCATGAATCGATCTTCACCATTATTGCTCCATTACAACGCGAGACCTCATACAGCATGAGACCCCGTTTGACCCTTCAGGAACTGCAGTTAGGAACCATTCGTCATCCTCCGTATTCGCCAGACCTTGCTCCAACGGACTACAATTTTTTTCGTGATTTGGACAGTTATGTACGTGACAAGAAGTTTTCTTCCTAGGAGGCAGTACAAAATGCTTTCACACAGTTTGTGCAGTCTAGATCCTCAGAGTTCTATCGCAAAGGCATAAATGACCTCCTATTAGATGGCAGCAATGTATAGATAATAATGGTAACTATTTTAATTACATAAATTTGTTATAAAGTAAAAAATTAACAATTTAGATTTTCAGTAAAAAACGGCAATTTCATACTTTAACCCCTAATATATAGATTAATTTAGTCAAATGAGTAAATAAATAAATTGAAATTGAATTTATAAAAGTATTCTAAAACCTTCCAAACCAAGCTTTAAATATTGTAGAATAAGTACAAATTCTAATAATGCTCCTTAGTTTAATAAAGCGTAAATCAGGTCACTGGGTGTAAGTAGGGCCAATAGAGGGACAAATAGGGGAGGGGTGATAATCAACTGATATTAATGGCCGCTAAAGATACTCTCAGAATTTTATTCTGATGATCTGTTTAAGGGTTGGTTTCGACACAGCGATTTAAAGCCGCGACTATTTTATAATCAATATTGCAGTACATTTTTTTTTACACAGCACGACTAGACCTAAGAAAGCTAATATAAAGTTATGTTATGGGATCTAGACAACTGATAAACATCCTACTAATTTTAAACGCGGAAGTTTGTAAGTGTGGATGTTTTCGTTTATCGAGTTTCAATTCTCTTAAAAAAATATTACTGTTAATTTATTCCTAATTCTGTCAAATCAATATCTATATTTATCTATACTAATATATAAAGCTGAAGAGTTTGTTTGTTTGTTTGGTTGGGTGAAACGCGAAAATATCAGGAACTACTCGGAAGGTCGGATTTGAAAAAAATATTTTGTTGTGTATAGTCCATTTATCTAAGAAAGCTAATAGGCTATTATCATCTCGCTAATACCCTGGAGAGTGTAGCAGTAATCATAAATGTCGACAAATCGGTCAAATTTTTATACACTATTGTAGAATTTATAAACGACAACATTAAATAGGTGCGACGGTAGAACGAAGTATGTCACGGGCGAAACCGTGACGGTCACCTAGTATCTTATAAAAAAATTGAATTAGTGAAACCAGAGACTATGGCGGTCGACAGACGACAACATTTACTACTATTTACATATATTAGCCGACTGCTCTGCTAATAAAAACATTGCCAGTGGCCAAAGTCGCTTATTTACCCCCTCACACAAATGGTCGTGTAATTTGTTTAAGGTTGAAAATTGTTTAAGATGAATCATAATAAACATCTTAGGTCACGGGAGCACTGGGGTTATCCTTCAGAGGGCTCACCCGGGACTCCTGGCCACAGACAGATAGAAGGGTTAACGTGTGGATTTAGTCGGTAGGAGTCCGGCATAGCATCCATGAGGATTTCCATACGAAAAAAAAAAAAAAATATTTCATCATCACTCATATTTTATCGTAATTTTTGATAGTCTTAGTCTAGGACCAAGTATCATAATGGACAGAGCCATAGATATTTTAGCGTTTCCATTTTATGGTAGTGTCCAACTTTCGGAGTGCATTGGTGTGCGTGACTAAGTCTTGAATTCCCTACAAATGACTACAATATTAATGCATATTTCAATGATAAATTATTTAGCGTGTCCATTTTATGGTAGTGCATTAGTTGCGGGACTAGGTCTTGAATCTCTACAAATGACTACAATACTTATGCATATTTCAATGATAAATTATTGATATCAAACATGATATTTAACCAATGCAATCTTGAACGATCTTACTGAGAACATTTAAAACTGCAGATTTTTATATATTATTATTTAAAATTGAAAGTTGTTAGCGAAATAATGCTTATTGAAAACTAACGTATGATATGCAATTTCTAAGGTTTCCACGAATGTTTTCTTAGCTCTCGAGGAAGAGATTATTTATTTATTTATTTACAAAGCTTTACTACATTTCAGTTGCAACAGTGGCTACATTTCACACAGACAGTGTGACGTTGCCAAACTTAGACTTGCTGTAACTTTCATTCTTATGACATTCTTAATGACAGACAAAGATCGTTCACACGGATACAAGAACTGCAACAGCGCGGCTTATCGTTTATGCTCTGTCCATTATGATACTTGGTCCTAAGTCTTAGTCCTTAGTCACGAGTTGACTTAAAAAAGACAAGAATTTTAGAGAATTTTAGAGATCGTGTAAGTTTCAAACAATAAGATACTTTTTACCTTCATTGGTTTTGGAGTATGCAGTTTTGTTGGCTAGTTATGATTTTAATTTTCGGTATTGTTCGGAATGCCCTAATAAATGACAAATAAAATTATGTTTGTTTGTTTTGTCTGGGCTGTTTTCGCACTTAGCCGCTTGATTGGGCCATTTTACGTAACCTCTTTTCTTTTCTTTTCACATATTCATTTGATCTAACTCGGTGAGAGCCGCTTAATAGGATAATAATCGTAGTATGACCTCAATACTCGATTACATTTCAAAGTAATGTATAATAGTTAATATAGTTCCTACATTCGAAAATTTTACAAAGTTACAAGAGAATAAACCCTTCTATAAGAATAATATTTGCTATAGTTTTCAAAAAAATATCAGCTAACGGAAATGTCCAAAGCTAGCTGGGCAACCGCATGTAATCGTCTATGCAATGCCACTCTATAAATTACGTCAAAATATTTTGATTACACCGAATTCCGGATTTCTGATTAACGACCCAGTTTGACTGATCGTTAAAGCGGCAAAAATAATAAAAAAAGTATATATTGTGAAACGCTGGCAACATTTACACTAGTTGGACTAAATACTGTGATTATTTTACTTAGACTTTGTTTATGAGCGAACGCACCTTTATGTTGCGACACCCGCCATTTTAATGTTCGGAGAAGAATAGGTTGTTTATTTATGAATTTAAAATGACCGCAGAACTAGCTTTTAAAATATTTTTGTTTCATCGTGTGTTAGAATGGTAACTACATACAAAAATAGCAAACTCTATGCAACATTTTACCTGATATTGACCGACCTACATATTCCAAAATTATATTAATTTGAACTGCTTCAGGAATTGTAAAAAAAATATAGTTTTTAAGTTTTTTAATTTCGGAACCACGTTCCTAAAAACATAGCTAAGGTGTAGTTATAGAATAAAATAAAAGTTTTGGACTTCTTTGCTCGTACTCTTAAATTTTAGAATGAAATCGGGATCATTCAAAAGGAGTCTTAGAAGGTTTTTGCAAGATCGTAACGCGAGTGTAATACTTCTGAGGTTGCAAACATCCATAGGCTACGGTGATCACTTTCAATCGGGTGGGCCGTATGTGGTATAAAAAAGGCCCCAATATTCTTTAAAATTGACAGAACTAAAATCTGATCATATTACCAATTGGAAAAAAATCTCTTGGCTCTCACCGGATATACCGATACCCGATCTTATATATTTAGTGGCAGCTGTCACAATTTTTGACAGCCAAATAAGAATGTCATGTCATTTGTATTATTTTTTGTGATGGTTTAAAAATACATTGTTATAATACATTATTGCTGTTCAAAAAAAAAAGTCAGTTTTAATTACACCATAGTTGTCAGAAACGACTGTTTTATATTTAGTCCATAAAAAATTCTATTGTACTTATGACGTATCGTTCCGAGGAGTGAACCGGGCCGCCCGGCGCTACACTGATAGGTCGAGTCCGTCATAATATATGTGGGAGTTTCCACACGATAAAATAACCGATTTGAAAATAGTAGCGAGATTTACTATACCGAGCTTCGTTGATTTCAATCAATCAATATGTTTATTTGCAAACATGGGTACAAAATGGTTTTATACTTTTATGAGAATTTCGCTATATTCCATCTTACGGCACGCAAAACTTTATTTACCGCAAATCATTAGACAAATACGAATAAAAAAGTGTGTGTATACTTATGTACACGCGTTAAATGTTATAGGTACTTCTTTGGCGTAACAAGATTAAAATCTTGTTTTAAATTTTATCTTTCGCTTTATCCTATGAATGTGGAAAAAACTAAAATTTTGACTATAGCCAACTTCAAGGTGTTTGAGTACTACTTTGAATGTAGTTATAAGTTGTCATGAAAACACGTATCAGCTAACTTCAAGGTGTATTTTAGTGACGGTCTGCGCACGCGTTGTAAAAATTTACTCTCATAACTTTTCCTAACATAATTTACTTTTTAGACGCATTGAGAAAACCACAAAATATCTGCAGATGAAACTATTATTTTATGATCTATGCTCCTTGCTTGACCCAGCCCGGTCATGTTAACCTAGCGTGGACCTGACTCCGGCGTACTTTAATACCAGTTTTATTAAATTATTTTTGAAGATATGTTGTTATCCAATTTAGCTGTATAACCTATATCCAGTCACAATACAATGATTTGATATTGAAATTTACATCGTTATAAAGACATGTTCTGTTTGTTTGCGAATAGTTAGTACAAAATATCTTACAAACTAAGACTCACCTGAAAAAATAGACAAAAACACACCCATTGGTAGTATTTGTAGGTTTTTCTGTCGCTCATATCTTCCTCTCCCTTCTCCCTGCTGTTGCCGATGCCTGGATACGGCACCTCGACGCCCACCTTCTTGTAGAAGAAACTCTTGAGCGTATACGTGGAGTGGATCCAGCAATATGTGTTCAGGACATCCTCAGGGATGTCCTTTGTGTGAATACAGTCAATTGGGTTCCCTACGTACTGCCTCGTTGTCACAATGAGACTGAAGGAAATGAGCAGTATTACAGTAATGGAATAGTGCAGTCTGAATACCGGCGAATCGATGTGTACATAGTTCACTTTAATTAGATTCTTCAATCCGCGAAAAACGTCTAACATTTTAAACGTTTGAGTTTATCGTCCGTACGTATGTGTTCACTAACATTATTTATTGTTTCGAAAGCACCAATTTTCACTATTAATAACTTAAGGCACTTTTGTTATTGGCAGTGTTTCTGTTCGTGTAAGTCCGCGGCATCACGCCTGCGTCGATATTGTTTCAAGTTGGTGTAACTTCTTTGGTATTTTTATATACTTGAGCAGTGACAACGCTTGGCTCATGATTTGTTCGTTTCATATTATGTCCGTTTTTTGTCAGCGCGTACTGTCCATGGTAGCGCCCGCGCCGCAGCCGTGTTGTCTGGTCAATAATGACGCCTGCGCTGCGTAACCGTTGAGAAATTAATCTCTGCAGGAATTAATGTAAACTAGATTATCAGGTCAGCTGTTTTAGTACAGATTTATGAGATCACACGTCGGCGGTCGGAACGGAGCACCCGTGCGCGTAGTATGCCGTAAACTAACCGCGAGAAAACTGAAGAAAAATGACTTATTAGCGCTTAAATAGAAGCCGAGTAATCCCTATAGTTTATGTTACTACATGACTCAATTCGTTTCGGGAATATGAATAGGTGTTTGCTGAAATGAATAATCGGACCATTACGATATTAATGGGATATATGTTAGCATTTTAAAGTTTACTATCTCTGTTGCTATTAGTCAACGTAAATTGTACAGTAAGTACAAGATATAAGTAATACGTAGACAGGGCCTACCATTAGGATTGATTTTTTCCGAAAATCCTGTAAGTAGGTAAATATTTTTATGAGCATGTCTATGGTTAAACAATAATATTCTTTTCTCCAACATAGCAAAATTCTAAAAAATTCTGAAATAGTCAACAAATTTTAGTTCCTTTTCTTGTTTTCTTATTATAGTTTGCGATTCTCAGATCTCTAACCTGTATTTATTTATAAGCCAATCTCGCTCAAGGCCCTTTGTCACAAAGCATTTCACGGTATCTGTTTGTGTAAAATGATAATATTTAGTTGTACGTATTTTTAAGCGTTCGCGTTCCTTTGAAATATTTTACATAGTTAGTAATCGACGCTCTCTAATGATTCAACTAACATAAAAACAAATATTTCCTGTGTGTAATGTATTTGCGATTTAATATTTCGTTTCGATTACCATGAACATTAGTTTCATCTTTTGCAGCTTGATGAATTACTACATTGAACCTATTCTCCCTGTTATGAAATATTAAAAAAAATCTATTTTTGCCTACTATTAGATAGGTAAGAGATTGCAATCCATAAATCCATATTTTATTTTCCATTTCATAATTAGAACTATATTTTTTGAATCTTGGTTTTTATATATACCTCCTAAATAGAATACTTCTTTCTCGACAAAATACCGGGCACGGGTGCTTCGGTAAATTTCTGTGTGCGAAACCAGGAGATTCTAGTACCGTGGTGACTAAAGCAAGGATACGGCGCCGCATATAATGGCGGATTGCTTAGCTTGGGCGCTACAGGCGCTTCAGCATCGGGACGTCGTTGTGGACACGCTGAAGAGCATTGCAAGAGCCGTAGTTTCCAGTGAGCAAATCATGCTCGTGAAAGAAGCATCGGTGAGGCAGTGGAAGAGAATTCGCCCTTCCAAGTTCCGCTCTCTGCGGCGAGGGTGCCACAGACTGTCTTCACCCAAGACTCCCTCGACCTCCGTGACCGTGGGCCTGAAGACGACGGATGGCATGCTCACCGTTCTTACAGAAGCAGGGCTTTAACTGTGGCGAGGCGAGAAAGCCAAACGCACGGTGGCGGACCAAGTCTGTCGGGAGGTTACCCTTACGAGGGCTTACCCGGGACCCGGCAATAGATAGAAGTGCAACGTGCGGTTTTAATCGGTAGGAGTTCAGCATACCATCCATGATGATTGCTACTCGTAAAAAAAGCAAAAAAGAAATCCTTAATCAACTAAACTATTTCACTTCGTTGTACAATTTTTCTACATTCCCGCACTTTGTCTAACATTTAATAACTAAGAATTCACAATTTTTAAGCATTTACTCTTACTTTTTAGAATCCCAATGGGCTCACCACCTGTTACATGGGACAAAAATGCGTACAGTGAAATGTGGGCGTATAATTACATCTGCCTACCCCTTTGGTGATAAAGGTGTGTTTTCCAAAATTCCATAAACCAATATTGTTTCTTTGAGAAGCAAATTGGCGCCAAATCCAACAAAAGTTTAAAAAAAAAATAACATGGCTTTGTCTTTATATTCTGCTCACTTAGTGTTAGCAAGCGAGATCTTTGTTATGCGTATTATCATTCTAGAGAATATATTTCGTTGAGAGAACAAAGCGGTTCTCAATATGCTTAAAAGCTTTTAAACATCAAAGGATTAAGTAGTTGCATCGAAGAGTGAAATTTATTGATTTCTTAGGAAGTGTATCTATATTCAATTCTGTGGCTATTTTTATATATTAATTGCCAAAGTAAGCAGTCATCTTCATGAAGAAGAAATACTCTACAGCTTTTAGTTGGCATGATATATTGTTATCAATAAACTTAAAAAGCTTTATTTTGACATAAATATCATAAACTTCTAGACATTGATAGAACATTCAATGATAGTAAGTAAGTAAAGTAAAGTTTATGTGCCGTCCAGCTGTGAGCTGCATTGTAAAAAAAAACTCTATTCCACATTAAATGTTAGTTTCTGTACCATAAAGTATATTGATTTCTATTCTGTTTTACAGATGATAAACCAACAAAAGTAGAAGGTTCTGTACGGGGCCAAGGTGAGTGCGACCGATACAACACCTTCTATAGCCCAATTAGCTCAGAATAAATAATAAACATATTATTATACCTTGCCTTGTATTTGACTGCCTCTGTGGCGCGTTGGGAGTGCATCCGACTGCTACGCAAGAGGTCGTGAGTTCGATTCCCACCCAGAATAAAACTTTGTGTGTTGAGCACGATGGTTTATTCTGTGTCTAGGTGTTATTAATCTATAATATGTATGTATTTAGAAATATATAAGTATGTTTATCAGTTATCTAGATCCCATAACACAAAGTAAGCTAATATTAGCTTACTTTGGGCTAGATGGCGCTGTGTGAAAAGTGTCCCACAATATATAATATTGCCAAGAGTTTTGATAGGATTTTTCTTGAGCGAATGTTCAAAGTGGCATGCTGTCAAATCTGCCTAACTATTTCCTGATTTTATATTTACACTAGATTACCCCCACAGCTTCGCCCGTGGAATATTTCGACCTCCCGTCACACCTATTTAATCCCGTCGCTTATAAATTCTACAATGATGCATAAAAATTAGCCCGATTTGTCGACATATATGACTACTGCTCTGCTCCCCAGTGTAGTAGCGTAATGATATATAGCCTATAGCCTTCCTCGATAAATGGGCTATCTAACACAAAAATATTTTTTCAACTCCGACCAGAAGTTCCCGAGATTAGCGCGTTCAACCAAACAAACAAACTCTTCAGCTTTATAATACTAGTATAGATAACAAAAAAAAGTGTGTGTGTACTGATGTACACGCGTTAGAAGTTATACTGCTTTAGTTTAACAAGATTGTATTACATATCTACAATATACACTTTTACAATATACCAAATACAACTCTTTGTTTATAACAGAAATGATAAATTAGTAAGAAAAAAGACATCAATAGAATGAAACTCCTTTGAAAGTAAAGTTGTCATGGAAACACATTTCAGCTAACTTCAGGGTGTCGGTTTTTCGTAACGGTCTGCGCGCGCATCGTAAAAAAATATTCCCCAACGCGCCAAAGGAAGTAGGTATAACTTCAAAAAAGTCTTGGCCATTGTCAATACTTTGGGACTTTATGAAAGTCATGCTGTAGACAACAATAAAGTTGAGATATTTAAAAAATAATTATATTATGGTTGCCAATTGGTTTTAAACGAATTAATCGTTGCCTCATTAAAAACATTTTATGTATTACAGGCGGAAATAATTAAATATGATTTATCAATTGATAATCTGTTGAACATTAAAATAATATTGCCATAATAAATAATCAACTACTCTCGGCCAGGGACACCTATTTGTCAAAATTAAATGGTGGAAATCTGTGCATTTTATAGGGTTGCCAAACTTTTTGGCGGCTAGCATAAATTATGTATCTCACGAGGCAGCCTTAGCAGCTTGGCAAAGAGTATTCCGTGCCAAGTGGTATGAATGTGCGGGGCTTAAATATTTCTCATTTCTCTAGGGTATTTTTTTATTCGTATTGCAAAACTAGCTAAGTGACTTATTGCATTCAAGAATACTATGCTACTTGAATTGCGTATATTAATTTTGTAATATTAATAAATGCACTACATAACAATCCTCTCTTTTTAACAATGATTTGTAAAATTTATAAAGTGTTACAATCAAAAAATTAAAACAAAACTACAAAAGCATGGATGAACATATTGATACGGTCTCGGCCCGAATCAGAAAAAAGGACGACGTGAAACGTTTGTAAATGCGAAGCTATCTCGTCACATTTTATGGTGACAAACTCACCTCGAATGGTAGAAGAGGGAGATAGCCGCTTGAAGATCGTAATGTATATATAATATTTATATAAACTAAAAAAAAACAGAGATTATAATAAAACTAAATTATATTCACGCTGTATCCCTGACGGGGTAGTCAGAGAGGACAGATCGCCAGGCTTCGCGATCCATGCATACTTCTTTCGCTTCTTCAAGATTCATCAATCGCTTCATACAGGCACGTCTGGGTATCCGAGTACTTTTGACCTTTCCATTTATGAGAAATCTGCTCACGTGGTCTTCGTATAATATTTATATCATTGGGATAAATATCATGGGATATAAATTCTTCCCCGATTCGGATTTTTACTTTCTCCTCGAACTCCTCCCAAACCACTCAACACTTTTTGATCAAAATTGACCCATAATACATATAGCCATAGATAGTTTAGAAAAAATAAAATCTAAAATCGGACATACCATGGAGGAATAATCACCGAAAGGGAAATATACATCGACAAAAACTCGAAAAACGGCAAAACGCTTCGCTCCATTTAGACTTACCGGGGACGGCAATTGCACCTAGTATAATAAAAGCTACCTAAGTAAGAGTGAGGAGATCCATCAATATCTTTGGCGCTCAAGTCAACTTATTCCGCCAAATGACGCACCTACTAAGACGAGGCCTTGAAGGTGGATCATTGACCCATAAAAAGATAAGAAGCCTGATGTCAGTCGCACCCAACCACTTCAAAGATAGTACCAGAACATTCAGCTAGTTAGCAGTCCATTTAAAGATGTTAGTTAGATGTTGTTTTATGAAGTATGCATGGATCGCGAAGCCTGGCGATCTATCCTCTCTGACTACCCCGTCAGGGATACAGCGTGAAGATAGTTAGTTAGTTAGTTTTCCTGAGATTTCGGTAATAACACTTTTTATCTTCTCCTTGAAAATTGTTTCAGGTTATTTCCTAAAAAAAGCGACCGTGACAGAAATCTTATACCGCACAGCTCAAAACGATTAACTTAGCTGTATTGACATTCAGTATGAAAGGATTTTTGAAAACTTTCTTTATATAGAAATATAACCTAGATGTCGCGGACGAAGAGGCATGCCATTATAAACTAGTATATTAAATAAAAAATAAAAAACTAGTTAATAACTGTATATTTTGAGGGTGAATAGAATGCTTTGAAGTATTTTAGGTTTTAAAGTACATAATGTACATTTTATTTGACAAAACGACTGCACTGTAATAATATGTAACAAGTTTAGTGACGGAATTATAAGACATTTATTGTTGAAAAAATTCTTGTAAAAATAATAATGACAATTTACTTTTTTCTTTAATTTGTTTGTATTTCATCGCCACTTGTTTGATGTGGGTAATTGGCCATATAGGTGACGCGTAACTGCAATATTATTTTTAACTAACACTTTTAAGTTGGCAACCCTAGCCGCGGCCGTGAATTAACGATCTTCCTAATTTATGGCCACCTCTTCAAAGGGATCGCCCCCGTTCCGTAATCCGTAATACCCTTTATTTTTTTTGTCTGTCACGTGTGTACTTTATATTATTACTAACTGACCCATACGGTTTTGCCTGTCCCGTCGCACTCATTTAATCCCGTTTTGTATAACTTTTACAATAATGTATAAAAATTTGCCCAATCCGTTGACATTTTTGATTACTGCTTCGCTCTCCAGGGTAGTAGCGTGATGACATATAGCCTATAACCTTCTTCGATAAATGGGCTATTGAACACAAAAAATATTTTTCAATTCGAACTAGTAGTTTCTTAGATTAGCTCCTTCAATCAATTCAAAAGTTCTAGTATTTGAAAGAGGTGACGTAAGAACTAAATGCGAGATTAGGGTAAACCAGGAACGTCTAGAGCAAGTGAATGAAATTGTGTATTTAGGAAGTATGTTTAGCGCGGATGGAAGATGTGATTCGGATGTAGAACGGCGAGTAGCTGCCGGAAACAAAGTTAACGGTGCTTTGTCCCAGTTAGTAAAGCGACAAAGCATCGTAAAAGAAGCACGAATGGCGATTCATAACGCAGTGCTAGTGCCAACTTTGCTTTACGGTAGTGAAACCTGGGTATGTCAGCAGATGCATGAAAGTAAATTGAATGCTGTGGAGATGCGATCACTTCGAAAATTGTGCGGCGTTACCTTGGCCGACCGAATACGTAACGAAGTGATACGCAATATGGCAGGTTTGAATGAAAGTGTCAGCGTTAAGCTGGAAAAGGGCGTGCTCCGTTGGTTTGGACACGTCCAACGAATGAGTGAGGAACGATTGACGAAGAATATATATTGTTCAAAAGTAGAGGGTAGAAGGAGTCAGGGAAGGCCGAGACTTACATATGAAGACCACGTGAGCAGATTGCTCAAAAACGGAAAGGTCAAAAGTACTCGGATACCCAGACGTGCGTGTATGAAGCGATTGATGAATCTCGAAGAAGCGAAAGAAGTATGCATGGATCGCGAAGCCTGGCGATCTGTCCTCTCTGACTACCCCGTCAGGGATACAGCGTGAAGATAGTTAGTTAGTTAGCTCCTTCAATCAAACAAACAAACTCTTTAGCTGTAAATAACGGCTGAAGTTGAGATACGAGTACGTGTCTAATTTCTAAGTTTGCTAAGATTAAAATATTTGCTAATTGTAATTAATTTAGAAATAATGCTTTCTAGATTAATAAAATTAATTGATTTATATTAATTTAGCAAATATTCAGCGCTGTACGTCTCAACTTTAAATAATAGCTTACATGTGGTAAACGGTGTGGATATCACAGTCATTTACATTGTTTAGTATTAATACTCCTAAGAAAACCATTATTGTGATGTAGTTAGTTTACCGTAATAAAAAAAAATGTGATTAGAATCCTACTATTTTTTTGCGGTATATTTTATGTCCAACCGGAAAGAAGATAGGTAATATGAACAATAAAATCCACTTTCGTTGGTGTATGCCCCTGCCTACCCTACAAGGAAATAGTCTATTGTAGGTATGTAAAGCAAAGCACCATTTATAAAGTTATCTTAATTTATAAAACAAAGTGGGGTTTATACAATATTTAATTTGTTGGATTTTTTCTACTCCAAACAGCGGAAAAAGTAAAAAATAATATTAAAGAAAGAAAGATTTAAAAAACGATAAACTTATCATTTTCTATGGAACCTGATTCAATTGCGGCAGAAAACTCGCCGGGACCACTAGATTTAAATATAAACGGAATTATTGCAATAACACTATTTTGAAATGATTTCATTCGTTATTACGTCGTGTCTCAACACGAGATAATGACAATATACAATTTTGTTGATAAAAAAAACCTAAATTTAATTAACTTCAAACGCGACCAATGAAATAAATAGCTCAAAATTGTGAGGCGTGTTGATGAAATTACCGCGTATGTTAAAATGAACCGAATAATTATACCAAAATACTCAAGATTATGTTTACTTTGTGAAGACGTTCTCATTCTACCGTCTTTTTTCACATATCCAGGTCAGAAACACTATTGAGTACATTTTAGCCAGCCATGGTTTGTCAACGTGAAATTACGCCTTCTCTGACTACATACTACATATCGTCTGCATTTACTATGCATACTGTTTTAATGAAATAATTAAGTTTTAATTAGTTTTAAGTATTTATGGCGATTATATGAATTTACAAAAAAAGGAGAACACGTCACGCGGACAACGCAAGGGCGGATGGTACGTTTAGTTCGTCATACGCTAACTAGATGGCGCTAACGTACTTAATACTACAAAAATATTTAAAAAATCTTTACTTTGAATTATTTCGAACCACATGCTCTTGTGGAAAAGAATAAATGGCCAATGGAGCACAGAAATTTCGTCGGCCTTCTCTAGCCAGTTAGTATCTGAAGATTTATAAAAAGAAAATATGTGTGTGTACCAAGTAAATAAATAAATATTGCGGGATATTTATTTTACACAGCGCCGTCTAGCCCAAAGTAAGTTAATATAATTGTTATGGGATCTAGACGACTGATAAACATACTTATATAGCTCTAAATACATACATATTATACACCCAAACTCCGAAACAAACATTTGTGTGTTGTCCGAAACAACATCACACAAATGTTTGATCCGACCCGGGAATCGAAACCGGTACCTCAGTCGCGGCAGTCGCATGCACTACCACTGCGCCACCGAGGCAGTCACACAGGTAACAAGTGAAACTTATTTAAGACGTATAATTTTTCTACTATTTAGAACTTCACGAAAATTGGGTAGATAAGGCTTCCGCATACGTCGATAAAGACGTTTCGCTTACGTCGATAAAGAAGTTTCACTTCAAAACAACATGGCGCGTAACCTAAAAACGTGACGATTGTTTTTTACAGCGATCTAATTTCTGTCATACGTCGTTATAGAAGTTTCACTTCAAAAAGTCCTAGGGAGCGACTGGATGCGAATTAATTATGTGTTACCTAAACTGGAAATTATAGGTTAACGTCAAACATTGGTTTAAGATGCCATTGTGATCTCTTGAATTTTAAAACCTAAAGTAAATAAAGTACAAGGCTATTAACAATCTAACCCATTACGTAATAGCCCCCATTATTGTACAAACACAATGGATTACTTACGAGTGTATCGCACATTAAACCTTAAGCCGCATCCAACAGTAGCAGACAACGTCTGGAAACGGATGTAGTCGAGAAAGTCTGTTCAAAGATGTGCTCATTAGTAGTAGTATGTTTTTTTTTTAATTTCTTCTATTAAAAGTATTTTCAGCTTTGCTCTTTGATATTTTATCTTAGTATGTTTATGTAGTTCTGTATGATAGAACCGCCACAGGAATGACCGCCGCTAAAAGGAAATCTCTTTGAATATCATTAGCTGAAGAAAAAGGAATGTAGATTTCATGTAAAAAGGGCAGAAATTCCATTTAAAGGAGAAATAGTATTTAATATTATTCAAATACTGTATATCAAGATGGGATTGTCAAATTGGGTGCTGCTAGGATCAATTTTACTATCTTCTTTAGCACAAAAATTATTCGTTGAACGTGCGTGACCAAACCAACATAGCCCGCCCTTCGCTGACATTTCTATTCAAACCTGCGTATTTCTACGTTACATAGTATGAATTCTGTCGGTCAAAAAAGTAGGTATATAATATGTGTATTATATATTAATGAATATATTCACAGAATTGGCGTACATAAAGAACTGTAGGAAAGTTACTTCACTAATATAGAAAATTTATTGCGATGTAATACAATAAACTGTAGATAATTTACCGTAATGCGTGCACAAAATATAAACGAAGACTCCCTAATAATACACTTTTCGTGGGCGGTTTTAATTCTGTAGTATAATTGTTTAATATTTATGATATTAAAAATAAACCACGATATATCGTAATTTAGTTGGAAAAGTTTGCGTGGCGTAACACGTTAATATAATTTCATTTCAGTCATGTAATGTTTATGCAGATGACCTAATAGAATTTTTATTCAAGTGAAAGAATATCTTGGTTCAGGACTGTGTTACAAACATTTTTAAACATTGATGCCATGGACTCCACTCAATCTATGTATAAATTTTTAAAGCAATTAGTATGCTCACTTTCAAATAACATTTTTTTATTTGAAATTACATATTAAAACTTCAGTTTACTTATTTCCATAGACAAATTCAGTATTTAGTAGTTGTTAACGCCTAATATTGCTGAAAACCTACATGTCGCGGCCCCTAGCGTTGATCGAAGGAACTAAGATGGAAGAGTAACGCAGCTATTCGTCGCACAATTACTCACTCGTTTGTAATTACCTTGTGCATGGTGGTAGTCGGTACGCCACATGTACTTTACTCGTATATAATCCAATTACCTATTCGTATTTTCAAACTTGTAATTATATTTTGAGGATTAAATCCTATATATATAATATATACTATACGCATAAGTCTAAAGTAGCAGTCAATGAATGATCCCTGACCAACATCAAATCATCAACAGTAGTGTTCATTGGAAAAAGGTCATTAGCGCGTACAGTGGTTGACACTATGCGCGGTGGCTGCGCGCACGCACTCATTTATAAGCGTTTATGCATTCATATTGTGTATTTAGCAACACGTGGGCGGAATTTAGTGTGGGTGATTTGTCAAATGAGTTTAGTCTATTATTAATAAAGGTTAACGTTAGAAGTTTTGTTCTGTCTGTAATTTTATTGTCTGGGGGACGTACAAATTATTTTGAATATATGTATTAGACCTTGTGTGCCTTAGTAGCGATAAAGGCAAATTACTGCTGAGACTCAAGAAAGTTGTTAAATCTGGCGATTGATGTAATCAGGGGGCCGAGTCTACTATTGACAAGCAGTAGAATAGAACCAGAATCGCTGTTATAAGCTGTCAAAATGTTAGTAGACTATCAAAAATACAATTGTATTAGTAGACGACGAAAAAACGTCAAAATTGTACCAGTGGCTTTTTATGAGCGACGATTACGATTCTTTTTTGTCGCGATTGAAATAGTAGACTTGGCCCCCAGGTCTTAAGTCTAGAGAAATAATTAATTTATAATATAAAATAAATATTGTGGGACACTTTTCACACAGCGCCATCTAGCCCAAAGTAAGCTAATATTAGATCTAGATAACTGATAAACATACTTATATATTTCTAAATACATACATATTATAGATAAATAACACCCGAACACAGAATAAACTCATCGTGCTCATCACAAAAAGTTTTATCCTGGGTGGGAATCGAACCCACGACCTCTTGCGTAGCAGTCGGATGCACTCCCACCGCGCCACAGAGGCAGTCAACATACAACTACAACAAACACAGTGTGCATAGGTCCTTACGTCCGGTGTCAACGATCTCAGGCGATTTCGCATTTGGCCGCCACTGCACTTTATATTGAATGATAAAGGAAACAATTCACTAGAGCGTAATGAATGTGGTAATGGATATATGTGTAACATTGGTACAGAGCGCCAGCAATTAAGTATGCAGGCCGGTTTTCTATTGCGTTACCTAACTATTTTTTCCATTTTTTTGTCCTAAATTTTCAAAAAAGTAATTTGTCATCAACGTCACAAATAAACACTGTAAAATAAAATACGGTTAGGGCAAATAGAAATGGATAAAATTTAAATTGTTTTTAGTCTCATGCTGGACTTGAACCAGCATCTTCTGGTTCAACGCACCAGACGCGTTTACCAACAACACCGAGACCTATTCGAAACTGACGAATTTTAACTCTTTACGTCTTAAGGCGATGTTAACGCAAAAAGTAGATGCGTCGAACCAGAACGCGCTGGTTCGAGTCCAGCTCTAGACTGAAATAAAATTTTCCCCTTTAAAATTAATTCAATTAAAATTGTTTCTAATGGATAAAATTTTTAGGTTTAGGTCAACAGAAAATTGGCCTGCATACATCCTTTACGCCCTATACATTGGATCTATGTGAACTGGAATATTCAGGACACAAAGCTCATTTTCAATTACGTACTATCATTGAGAGCATTCATAAAACATACATAAATATGTCATATTTCCTTAACGTGTGGAAATCCCCACGGATGTCATACCGGACCCGATAAATAAATCATACCCACAGCTTGCGAGGATTTCCTATTGAAGCATAACATATTTATTGTTTATATATTATGTCATTTCTTGGGTTACAAGGAAAACTCGAAACAAAAAATGTACCATCCCGTGTGGCCACTGTCATACTTCCAAAATGATTGGGAGGGGTCGAGCATCGGACTACGAAAGACTTATTTGATTGATAGATATAACAATTTCCGAGACTACCAGGACTTTAATTGGTCGTGCTAATTAGTGTCTAGCACATAAGGCCTTTTAGCCTTTTTATTACTATCTTACTAAAAAGGCAACGGGTTCAAAATTTCTTCCAAATTTAACATCTAAAATAGACACATTTTATTATTTTTTTTCGGCCCTTTAGACCCACCCCAGTTCCGTGCTTCGGAAGGCACGTTAAGCCTGTCGATGCAGCCTGCGCTTGTCCATTTCAACACGGCAATGGGCTCACCACCTGTTACGTGGGACAGAAATGCATACGGTGAAACGTGGGCGTTAAATATGCCTCTGCCTACCCCTTCGGGGATAAAGGCGTGACAATATGTATGATATAACACCCAAATTCTATATTGCAGGAAAAAAAGAAAAAAAATTGAAAATGTTCATATCTGAAAGAAAGAAATGAAGGAAATATGTTTTATTGCCAACACAGCTAATCGACCTACATTAAACTCTCTTTATAATTAAATACACCTCTTTATAATTAAATACACTTCCTATAAAGTCAAACAAGTTCGCCTAATTATCGACACCACGCCGCAAAAAGGCCTCACAACAAATAATATGTTTTCCTATCTTTTTAGGTTCGCTCGTGGCCCCGCGGTTTCAGTGTTTTGTAAACGATCACTGAGTTGCGCGTTAGTCCCGGTTGCCAGTAAAATGGCAGTCGTTAAGCTAAGTTGAAGGCTTTATGGGCGGCTTGAAAAATTTCAACAGCAGGTCGCTACAGCCTGCGCTTGTCCATTTAAACACGATAATGAGCTTACCACCTGTCACGTGGGACAAAAATGTATACGGTGAAATGTCGGCGCTGTATGCCTCTGTCTTCCCCTTCCCCCAGAGGCGTGACAATATATATGTAGGTATGCTATACATATTCTTAACATAACAATTTCTAAACAAATAACAGTATTTTTTGTGTGCATCTTTCGTTACCAACAATTTGGCAATACAATAATTATTTTTTTTTGTCAACAATGATTGATAGATACGTATAAGTGATGTAACATCCTTGTTAAACGACGAGTGTGAGTAACGCGATAGTTGCACTCATTAGTTTTAGTTACAACTGAATGTAACTTTTTATTTAAAACTCGTGATAACGTAAAGGCACGTTATCACGAGTTTTAAATAAAAAGTTAAGGCCGTAACCTGATAAGCGCTCGTGGCCCCGCGGTCTCAGTGTTCTGTAAACGATCACTGAGTTACGCAACTTTCACACTATGGCTGGTCCTCGGATGGGTGACCACTTTGTGGCATTTACATTTGCGAGCGTTTCCGTGTTTCGGAAGGCACGTTAAGCCGTTGGTCCCGGTTGCCAGTAAAATGGCAGACGTTAAGCCTGGTTGAATGCCTTATGGGCGGCTTGAAAAATTTCAACAGCAGGTAGTCACATCCTGCGTCTGTCTATTTCAACACGGCAATAGGCTCACCACCTATTACGTGGGACAGGAATCCACACGGTGAAAAGTGGGCATATAATATGCCTCTGCCACCCTTGTGGGGATAAGGCGTGATGGATATTTATTTATTTTATTTTAGTAACCTGATAAAAAGCGTCTTATACTCAACCCACTAAATTGAACTGATGCACAGGGTTGCAATAATTAAATCTTGCTTTTTTTACAACCCTCAACTTTCACTACCTTACAAAAGTGTAGGGACCAGTATGTGTTCCATGTCCAGCCAATCTTGCCTTATTAGACCCGGTTTAAAGTTGTACATGCACCCTTCAACTAATTTGCTGCCTGGTCAGGTCCTACTGGAGGGTGTTTTTGGTCAAAAGTTTATGGGGGAACTGTAATGGCGAACCAAGCGACGACGTGGCTCGTCTCGTAGCTCGTTTCGTGGCTCGTGCGAGTGTGTAAATCGGGTATGAGTCCAAAGTCCAAAGACATTCAGTTCGGCACAACCTGCCCTGTGTTTATTTCAATGTTTATTTTATATTGTTTAGTTACTTGTATATTTCAAACTACTTATATTCTACGGAATATCAGGCCGTTCAACGACCCGCATTTTGTTTTAATATAGACATTATATCGACCAAAGAAAAAGATATTATCTAATAAAAAATAAACTGAAAACATGTTACGTTTTTATAGCTACAATAAAAAAATAGCGAAATATTTACTGAATGCTTGTGATGATGGAAAAATGTTATATTATGGACTAATAAATGTATTGAGATGATATACTGAATGGCTCGTTAAAGGCAGGTACAATATGCATGGCATACCCTTTCACCTATCTGCGAGACCACATACATATCTGTACTATATAGGTACTAATAAAAGCTAATAGAAGAAGCACTCGTGGTCCCGTGGACTCAATGTTCTGTAAACGATCACTTAAGCAACTTTGCCTGCAGCTGTTCACGGTTGGGTGACCACTTTGTGGCATTTACATTTGGGAGCGTTTCCGTGCTTCGGAAGGCACGTTAAGCCGTTGGTCCCGGTTGCCAGTAACATGGCAGTCGTTAAGTCAAGTTGAAGGCCTAATGGGCGGCTAGAAAAATTTCAACAGCCACAACCTGCGTCTGTCTATTTCAACACGCTATTAGGCTCACCACCTATTACGTGGGACAGGAATCGAGTCGAGAAATTTAAGCTCTCCATTTCTAAAATATATGTATTGTGTTTTAAGTTTTGTTTTACAAAAATATTATTTTATTTCATTTATACTGGAACTATCTATTGAGTTTGGAAAATAACACGAAAAATTACATTAAAAACACTATGAAAACCTGCCTTCACTTCTGCATGTTTTATGTTTAAGAATCAAATTACACATCCCGTAAACATTAGAAAATACACTAGTTTTTAGGACCGCCTCGGATGTCATGCCGGACTCGAACCACACGGTCCCCGCCTAACTGTTTATTACCGGACGCCCCGGGTAACTCCTCGGAAAGATGTCCCAGAGACCTTTACTGTTCCTTTCAAAATTTTTGTGCAAGTAAAACAGAGGTTCTAGTATTTGAAAGAGGTGACGTAAGAACTAAATGCGAGATTAGAGTAAACCAGGAACGTTTAGAGCAAGTGAATGAAATTGTGTATTTAGGAAGTATGTTTAGCGCGGATGGAAGATGTGATTCGGATGTAGAACGGCGAGTAGCTGCCGGAAACAAAGTTAACGGTGCTTTGTCCCAGTTAGTAAAGCGACAAAGCATCGTAAAAGAAGCACGACTGGCGATTCATAACGCAGTGCTAGTGCCAACTTTGCTTTACGGTAGTGAAACCTGGGTATGTCAGCAGATGCATGAAAGTAAATTGAATGCTGTGGAGATGCGATCACTTCGAAAATTGTGCGGCGTTACCTTGGCCGACCGAATACGTAACGAAGTGATACGCAATATGGCAGGTTTGAATGAAAGTGTCAGCGTTAAGCTGGAAAAGGGCGTGCTCCGTTGGTTTGGACACGTCCAACGAATGAGTGAGGAACGATTGACGAAGAATATATATTGTTCAAAAGTAGAGGGTAGAAGGAGTCAGGGAAGGCCGAGACTTACATATGAAGACCACGTGAGCAGATTGCTCAAAAACGGAAAGGTCAAAAGTACTCGGATACCCAGACGTGCGTGTATGAAGCGATTGATGAATCTCGAAGAAGCGAATGAAGTATGCATGGATCGCGAAGGCTGGCGATCTGTCCTCTCTGACTACCCCGTCAGGGATACAGCGTGAAGATAGTTAAGTTAAGTTAAGTTAAGTTCAAAATTTTCAATAAATTGATAAATAGAACCGGCAATACCCTGAGTGACAGTTTCTGTAACAAGCATAGCAGAGAAGAGAATTAATTATGTTGTACTTAGGTAAAGAATACGTAATTGACCACTTCCCAATCCACTTGACACAAAACATAAAAAAACGGTCTAACAGAATGATATTAAACCCACCTATAAAACGCATTCACACGTATCGTATAATAAAAAAGGTATAATTGCTAACAAAAAGGAAGTTGTTAGGTATATTTAAAAAATGTGAAGAGATGTGAAGAATTATGATGAGTGTTAAACAAAGATATCCGGATGCGCACTAAAATAAAAATGTTTTATTGACTTTAATGGCGCCACAGAAATAAGCGATTGTGTCTGTTATTAGTTTTTAAAGTTTGAAAAGAGAACACCAGTGATTCAAAATTCGAAAAATAAATGAGAATTTGTCTAAATCCCGTGGTCTTAGCGTTGTAGTTTTAAAAGTAGGCGATAATTTACAACCTACGTTATTTTTATTTATGTGTTGCCAATAAAGATGTTGTTAAAAGTTTAATATGTATACAAGATTATCATTTTTCATATTGTACGAGTGGAATAAAAAATGGCGTGTGGAGTGTTATAATAGTAATACTAGTAATATCAATTCATTTTAATTTCGTACGATTCTAGGAAAAATATAGTCGTATTTAGCTATGAAGCTCGTATATTTTAATTCTTTTCAGTCTTATCTTGGGCTGACAAACCATAACGCCAATGAGAAAGTATCGAATACTTAAAAAAGAGGCATATACTTTCATTATTGTCATTCTTTATTTAATTCCATGTGATTCCATGACAAAAATGACGTTTTGACAATTTAGCCGTCATGAAAATATGTAAATTTCGTATCAAGACGTTTTCCGTCATGATGTAAACGTCGTTGATTTCATTTGACGTTGTCTATGGCCCTTTTTACGAGGGCTTTATCGAAAATCAATATACATGATGAGTGTTGTCCGATATAATTTATTTAACCATAAAGGCCGCAAGGATTCAATTTTTATTTTAATGTACTGCATTGTGATTTTTAAAAAATAATAGAATAGAATAGAATAGAGTAAACTTTATTGCACACAAATATAAAACACTTACATAAAGAGATTACAGTTAATAAATGTACAAAGGGCGGCCTTATCGCTAAAGAGCAATCTCTTACAGGCAACCTTTGAATGGAGAAGTTGTCAAGGACCTTAAGGGAAATGGGTAGCAATTGGTGTTTTTAATAAAGAAAGACGATTAACTAATAATTATAATGTAGTTTACCTAAAAACTTACTAAGAACTTACATCACATACATACACAAAAATAAATATACATACATAAATACATATAAAATAAATAAAAATAAATATCCATCACGCCTTATCCCCGAAGGGGTGGCAGAGGCATATTATATGCCCACTTTACACCGTGTGGATTCCTGTCCCACGTAATAGGTGGTGAGCCCATTGCCGTGTTGAAATAGACAGACGCAGGTTGTGGCTACCTGCTGTTGAAATTTTTTTTTAAGCCGCCTATAAGGCTTTCAACCAGGCTTAACGACTGCCATTTTACTGGCAACCGGGACCAACGGCTTAACGTGCCTTCCGAAGCACGGAAACGCTCGCAAATGTAAATGCCACAAAGTGGTCACCCATCCGACGACCAGCCATAGTGAAAGTTGCGTACCTCAGTGATCGTTTACCGAACACTGAGACCGCGGGGCCACGAGCGCTTCCCGAACACTGAGACCGCGGGGCCACGAGCGAAATACATATACATACATAAATACATACACATACATAAATACATACACATACATAAATACATACACAAACATAAATAAATTCACATCCACACAAATATTATGCGTACATACACAGATACTACGACTCCAAGTAGTGCTCTTTTATCAGTTTCTTAAAAATAGTCAACGACTGCGCTCGCCTTAAGTTTAAAGGTAGCCCATTCCACAACCGTACAGCCTGTACAGTGAAGGATTTGTCGTATATGATCAAATCAGTAATATAGTAGGTTTAAATGAAAGTGTCAGCATTAAGCTTAATATATATAACTAATATATATAGCTTAATATAAATAAAACGTGCGCTATTGTTTTAGACACACGTGTCCAAAATAACGGTGTATGTAATCCTACTAATATTATAAATGCGAATGTTTGTAAGAATGGATGTTTGTTACTCGCAAAAACTACTGAATGGATTTTAATAAAACTTCACAATAATATAGCTTATACATCAGAATAACACATAAGCTACTTTTTATCCCGGGAACAAGTTCCTGTGAGAAACAGGAACGGGAAAAATTATCTATAAACTTATATGGTACTTAATTAAATAATACAATTGATGGTAATACCTTTGTATGAGATATTGATAAGTAAAATACAAATATTTTAGCTGTTACATTACGAAACAAACTTAAAACAAAATCAAACCACGTAATACCTAGACATTTACTAAAATTTTGAACACTAGCGCGTAATCCGAGATAAATGCTGTTTATAAAATAAACAGCCGAGGAGCGAACGAACAACGTTACGTCATTGGCTCAAAAGACTTAGTCTCAAAACCTAGATATAGTGTGAATCACCGACTAAAATAAAAAAAAACGTGTGTCACTCGGGGACTGCCGCGGTAAAGCTATGCATAAAGCTATGCATAGCAATTTTTATCAACTTATGCAATTATAATTATTTCTTTATACTGTATTATTAATATATATTATATACAATATTATGTAATAGATATATAATATTATTTATACAGCTCGTCTCGATCCAATCGTACCATTAACATAAACGCTCGGCCAAGCTCGGTGAAGCTCGTGTGAGCTCGGGTGTTAGGTTTTTTTCGTTGCGGAATTTCTTGATTTAGTCGTCGCGCTCAAAGCCTACGATAAGAGCTATGCAATAGCTTAAAAGTTTTTGACGCAAAAAGTCATTTGACAATTTTTTAACAGAAACACGGTAATATAACTCCTGTTTTCACAAAACTTGGAAAGTACCTAAGTGTGGAACAGACCGCCTTTCTAAAGTAATAGTTTCGCCACAAGAACAAAAAACAGTGTGTGTGTTCTTATGTACACGCGTTAGAAGTTATACTGCTTTAGTCTAATAAGATTTCATCACAAATACAACAACTCTTTGTTTGTAACAGCAATGATGAATTGGGAAGAAAAAAACATCAAAATAATGAAAAATACTTTAAATGTAGATATAAATTGTAATACTTTTCAGCTAACTTCAGGATCTTTATAACTTGTCATTGAAACTTATCAGCTATAGCGCCAAAAAAAAAATAACTTCAAAAAAATAACGCCATATTTATAGAAAAACTTAGAAACGTGTTACATTAGCCTGCAATAAATCAAATTAACGTACACATATAAATGTAAAAGAACGATTAAACATTTTCTTACTTATATCCAGATCGATGGAGTATCCTACTATTATGAATTGAATCTGTAATTGTCACAATTTCGTTTGCGTTTCAAGAAATGCGCTCACACAGATAACTATACTTAATAAATGAGCCATACAAAACTATTTTTTTTAATTCGGAGCAGTAGTTTCTGAGATAAGTGCTATCAACCAAACAAACAAACTCTTCAGCTTTATATACTTGGTGACCCCCCACGACTTCGCCAGTGACGTATTTCGGACCTATTATACCCGTCGTTTATAAAATAAAAATTTCCCGATTTGTCGACATTTATGATTACTGCTCCGCTCTCCAGGGTAGTAGCGTGATGTAATATAGCCTATAGCCTTCCTTGATAAATGGGCTATTCAACACTAAAATAATGTATCAAATCCAACCAGTAGTTCCTGAGAGTAGCGCGTTTAACCATACACAAAAAAAAACATCCGTTGAATATATTAGTATGAATATGGCTATATTAATTTGTTTAACCTAAAGAAGCCAAAGCGTCAAAAAGAAAAATTGTGTGGTGCCCAGAAAAACAACTGCGATGCCTGCGATATAATAAACTACATTTATCATTTAGAGACAACAGTGTTACCTAAATTTAAAAAGCTTGCAGGAGAACTACTGTAGAGAAATGTTTATACCGTTGAAAATGCTTAATAAATGCTTTTATTATTATTAAAATAATGTTTCAGGTATTCATTTGTTAATTTGTTTATTAGTTACTAATTCTAATAATTTTTGAATTTGATTTTTCATTTTATCTATAAATATCAAGACTTTACAAACATACACTTAACTCAAACTTTTAACAAAGATAGCGATATTCCAAAAGTTAGATATTTCCTATTTCTTATCAAGCACTGACTTTAGAACCAGTGTTCCACTTATTTCAGTGCAACAAAATGTGTCAGTTTCCACAGATTTTCTAGATAAACTCGAAATAAACTTCTCAGATAAGTAAAATATTGATTTTCGGGATATTTACCATGTACACTTTCACACGCGAACAGCAGTGCCGAAATATCGGTTGCTCGCGTGTAAATATCGCGAAAAATCAATATTTTACTTATGTGAATGACCATGATAGTTTAAATTCTTATATCTCAGCGACATTTTTTTTAAATTTCAAGAGAATCTTTTAAAATACCACTAGTGTGGTCGGTAATCAAATTCAGGACTTGCAATTCTGACACCCCTCTTTTGTAATAGCAAAAGCAAGATATAATTCCTATCATACAGTCATCTCCCACAGTCAGCGACAATATAAATTGTACACTAAACTATCGGCCGTATATAGTAACTGCATCTGGATCCAATCCAACTATTAGGAGTGATGTGATCATTATCGGGTCAACATAAACATAATATTGAGGGAAATTGATTGTATATTGTCTTCACATAATATAATCTACTGCTACTACAACAGTTAATTGATAACTATGGAATGAATGGCATAACTGACGAGGCTTAAATAGTTACTCATCATTAGAAATATGAGGAAAAATAAACACAAAAAAGCAAACAGAATTGCTGACAGAATTCACTTCAACTTTTTAAGAGTTCTGCTTGTAGCCACAGAGTTTTAGGGTTAGCTAGGTTTGTTCTATAAGTGGTCAGTTTAAATCGATTTGCTTGTACCAAGAGCCCATTAAACTTGCTGGTAGTGACAATAATTGCGACGTCAAAGCACGCATTGCTGGTACGAGTGTCAAGTGACGGGATATGGTTGATTACATTTGTGACCCAAAAATGCCGGTTTAGTTGAAGGGTCGGATCTATAAAACCATCGCTAAGTCCCTCAGGGAACCAGCAAGAGGGCAAGACCTAAGAAGCATTGGCATGACGTCGTACGGGATGACATGCATACCAGTGGTCTCACTACAGGAGATGTGGAATGAGCCGTGCAAAGTGGAAGAAAAGAAGCAGGAAAGCTGGGACGGACGCCCGGATGATGAGTGGCATATATGGCTTCAACGCTGCAACACTTGGAGTAGCAAATCCAAACGGTACTCTTAGTTATTTCTCTACACTTTCTAAGCGACTATTGTTCTAATTTCAGCAACTATTTCGTCCATCGCTATGACTAAGCTAATGCAACTTGAGCCGGAAGCAATGCAGAATCCAGAATCGCTTCGGATTCGTCGACGCGTCTGCAATCTTGACTCACGAAGATGTTTTCACGTGCGAAACATCTCCACTTCCGTTACCTAACCGTGGTGAATAAGCGAGGATTTCATACATCCGGAGCACTTCAGTTGAAATTTGCGAGTATTTTTAGGAAAATTAATCATAAAAGGTTCAAATTCTAGCCTGTATTGATCTAATATTATAATGTAACCGATTGATGAATGGTTGTTAACTAACTAACTATCTTCACGTTGTATCCCTGACGGGGTACTCAGAGAGGACAGATCGCCAGGCTTCGCGATCCATACATACTTCTTTCGCTTCTTCGAGATTCATCAATCGCTTCATACACGCACGTCTGGGTATCCGAATACTTTTGACCTTTTCGTTTTTGAGAAATCTGCTCACGTGGTCTTCATATGTAATTATCGGCCTACCCTGACTCCTTCTACCCTCTACTTTTGAACAATATATATTCTTCGTCAATCGTTCCTCACTCTTTCGTTAGACGTGTCCAAACCAACTGAATGGTTGTTGATTGCATAAATCACTCAAATATCAAATATTTATTCTTCATTGTAGTGTTTTAGAAATAACTAGGTGAAACCCGTGGCTTAACTCTTGGTCTTAAGTTACAATCAGCCTTACCTAATTTACGTGGTAGAAGCGTTACTAAGGCTTTTAGTGGAATTTGCGCGGCAAGATGTAAAATAGCATTTCACTTCGATTTATTACTGTCTTTTACTATAGCACGTTTTAGACAACTTTTAGGTACATGAAACTACTATTTTTACACTTAAAACATTAGGTAGTTTTGGAACATAATATACAGCAAGCGTCAATCCAAAAATTCCCGCTTTTAAGTTAAAAAACTCTGATATGGGTCTGCTCTTTCTTCAAATTAAAAAGAAGGCTCTAGTTTGGCTCGAGTAATCATGGTTGAATGATGAATGGCTAGAGTCGATTCAAATAAGTCTAATTTGATTTGGCGAATTAGCGAGATAAATATAAAAATGAAATTTTATTCTTATGTTATATTCACTTTTTGAATCTGATATCATGTATTCGGTTTTCAAATCTTACTTATTTGAATTGACACAAATATTACCGTGTATGTCATGCGTGGTTTCATTTTCAATATAAGTAGAACTGGCTATTCTACGTTTCGTTTCACCAAAATTTTTAACACAAAGAAATATTAAATGCACTCATAACATACCATTCCGAATGTATTTTGATTTTTATTTAACGAGCGTGGTCTGTTTTGTACACTTTGTTTTGTTTCGATGCATCAGCGAGACAGACACTCATTACGCTTGTGCAAGCTAAGAATAACCTGCGTACACTACATACCTTGTCTGGATGTACAGAAATTTGATTGCTGTTGTTGTTAGTTGTCTTAGCCCATATTCGGCAGGCAAAGGAAACCCAGTCCATACAGCCTTGTCTTTAGTGTTAAAAGTTCTTTTTATCATGTCTAGTCCTTTGTCGATGTCGTGTCCTCAGTCCTAGGTCCTGGTCCTTGCCCTAGTAAAGCAATTAACCCTTTACTAGGGCTTTCTTTGGAGATTTGGCACCAACACAAAAAACACCGCAATTCACTGCAACATTTCTCTTTGCTTCACTCATGCAAATTTTCGAACACTTTGCGTATCATAATCCACCATTATTAAACGCAAATTCACGAATTATACACTAGTTTTGCAAAATAAAATACGGCAACCTTGCGTCATGTTCAACACTTGGCGCCAAACTATCCACACAAATTTAAATATTGATCAATTCAATTTTTTTATGGCCGTTGTGCTTTTAGCAGATATCCGCCATCCCCTAGTGTTAGAGCAGTAGTGTTAGTGAATGTTTTAATAATTATACAATTTTCTAGTGACGGCGTCTGTAAATTTGCTTCCAGAGAGGCAAAAATCGCGGTTGACTTACGAATATATCAATTGGCGCCAATGCGAGAACCTCGTCTGTCAACTGAAACGGGAATGAATTTCCTTTACTCTTCCAAAATCATAAAAACGGCCTTCAAGCGGAACTTTATGATTTGAATGCCATTTGTATAATTCTGCAATAAATAAATTTCTGGATTTAATACGTAAATCACTTTAAGCAACATCTACATCTGTAGTAAAACATGAAAGGGTTAGAATATTCAATACTATTTAAGGTATAGCCGTGTACACAGTCCCAAGGAAGTAATTTGAGGAAGCAATGATACTGAGCTGAGTACGTTGAAGCAATCGCTAAGACCTCGCGTAAGACGCACTCGTACGGGCTCTGTCTTACAAAGAAACGACGGAATAAAAATAAATAAGTACAATGTAATTCTTGAGCACCAGATATCGGCATACTGTGTTATGTACACAATTGTGCATGTCACTTAAAACAACAATATAGTCAGGCTGCAAAATAAAAAACAAAATACATTTAAATTTGGAACTTGTCATTCTTATTATGAATTTTCATTCATTCATTCACATTTATAAAAATGGAGTGATGACATGATTACATGGAAAAAATATAAAGATACACAATTTAGGCACTCAAATAAGCTTATTCGGGGATAAAGCGTGATAGATAAATAAATAAGAAGCGCTCGTGGCCCCGCGGTCTCAGTGTTCGGTAAACGATCACAGAGGTACGCATCTTTCACTATGGCTGGTCGTCGGATGGGTGACCACTTTGTGGCATTTACATTTGCGAGCGTTTCCGTGCTTCGGAAGGCACGTTAAGCCGTTGGTCCCGGTTGCCAGTAAAATGGCAGTCGTTAAGCCTGGTTGAAGGCCTTATGGCGGCTAAAAAAATTTCAACAGCAGGTAGCCACAGCCTGCGTCTGTCTATTTCAACACGGCAATGGGCTCACCACCTATTACGTGGGACAGGAATCCACACGGTGAAAAGTGGGCATATAATATGCCTCTGCCACCCCTTCGGGGATAAGGCGTGATGGATATTTATTTATTTAATTTTATCATGCTTACAATAGATTTAACATTGCTAAATAAATGGAAACTGTCGGTTAACTTCACCTGAATATGAGCTTTACACACTTATTTCCTATTAACCAATCTTTTTGTAGATAGGAATAATCTAGCTTTTGGCTGTGGTATCGCTCGAGTTAATAATAAATAATAGGGAGTGATTACATATTACAGTAAATACATTATTACTTAATCACTTTATTACTTATTCACACTCTTATCCCAAAATTTTAAGTAGGTACTTCCGACTTAATACAATAATAGGCTTAAGAGATTCAGAGATTGTCCCTAAATCACCGCCAGAATTACAGTGAAAAGTTTATAATTCATAAAATTTACCACAGGAACAATATGCGCCACTAGAATACGCAACTGTAGACGAGACTAGAAATATTTAAAAAAGGAAATAACTGATAACATGTTGGCGCGCTACGAATTATAAAGGCATGTCTACACTACCGCGCCGCGTACATACTTTGTGTCACTACCGAGAGATATTTGTTTAAATTCAGAGACCAAAACTTACAGAGTTAATACTAATTACCAAACTGCGAGCCATCTCTACCTCGTTTCATAAGGAACTTACAATTTTACTGGCAAGTAATCGATGCCGGACGGGGCTGTTCGAGTGTTTTAAGTGCACCATAAAAATTAACCTGTTTATCTTAAATAAATTCCCTTTTTTAAAAGGTCAGTCTCAATATTATAGCTAATTAAACCAATTGTATTTTTTTACGCCATGTATAAAGTTCTTTAAAATATGAAAATGATGTAATGTAGACTTAGATTCTACCATAAACTTGTATGGTTTCATGACATATTGGTGCGCTTTTCTTGACATAATAAAAAAAAAGATGGCGGACGATTGTTCCATGTTTATTTGAGTTAGTGACACTGTAAAGTAATTCAAAGTTCTAAGGGAATGTGAGCGGACTTGAATCAATAGTAAAGATCAGTGGGGAGCTTCGAGATGTATGTGTCTAGTTAAGATGAGTATTTTTACCGTTGAAATACGTTTAGAAGTATGTATTATTTTATTTGAAAGTTGTTATACAAACCGCTATATACGATTAGTGATTGAAAATACGACATCTACGACACTAATATAACCACGAGCTGCACTTAAACTGGGCCCTACCAAATTCTTCGGGCCACGAGCAATCTTCGCTGGCATGTTGCGATATGTCTCAATGACTGTGAATATTTGACACATGGGTGTACTTCTCTCGTATTTGTAGTTGTTCAAACTATAGGAACCTTGAAAAGACATGTCGAAAATCGGGCTCAAAAAAATACTGTTACCAGCGAATGAGGTTTACCGCCGTAACTAAAACGCCATGTCTTAACTTCACCTAGCTGTCAATGAAAGTGGACCACAGGCCTTAAATCCAGACAGAGATTGGAAGTAACTGGGAATATTAACAACACACTAAATCAGAAACACATATTTTACGTATTGACATCGACTTATTGTCACTCATTTATCCCCGTAGGGGTAGGCAGAGGCATACTATACGCTCACATTTCATGCATATGCACTTTTGTCCCACGTAACAGGTGGTCAGCCCATTGCCGTGTTGATAATGGAGAGGTGTGGAAGAACGGGTGGAGATGTTCCTCCGACACAAAGGGAGGATCCTCCGACTAGACAAGGTGACCACGCTGCGGCCTGCCAGGCCAGATCACCTGTCCTGGTACGTATTGGATCATAAAAATATTCTTTTCCAAACCGGGACCTCAGCAACAGTATTCGCGTATACTGTACCATTACCTACTATATTTATACTTATAAAGTCGATTTTTTTTATGAATAGAGAAGTAGTTATCTGGGAGTACCGTAACATTGTAGAATAGACAAACGGACAGTTACAAAAAAAATGCACAAACGCAAAATAAATACTAAGAGTTTTTGAACGCCGCTTTGCGGATATTACATCCGCTCTAGATATTTATAAGTCTATGGACAGTTTAGGAAAGTCATAATTACACCACAAACATAATGCGTGTACCGACATAGTAACTAAAAATGTCTGCTACGATAATTCCCAGTGTCTACTGAATTAACATTCCGTAGTCTGTGGTATTACTGCAGACTTCTGCCGTACTACATTCTCGAATAAAATTTAATTATAAATAAGTACTTATCTAAAACAAACCAGAAATACTTTCTCACCGATTTATTATAGCAAATGCACAGCTCAAGAATTGGGCTAGCATTGCAATACGAATAGAAGTTCAACGAACTGCAAAGCTGAAAATCTGCAGATAACTGTCAAATCCTCTTGGATATCAACTGGCATAGATACAGGCGCTCTGTGATCCGTTGCCAACTGATCAGCCACAGCGGTAGATCAACGAACGGCTCGCGATGACGCAATACAATAACTTTGGGAAATATGAATGATGTTGAAATGGTTGAAATGTGCTCTGTTGTTTTGAAAACTATTGTATCGATAGCCTGTATTTGCCCATGGTACATTAAATACATTTTGACGGCCATATTTTACGGAGAACTATTCAAAAGTGGGTTAAATTGTTGGAAGAATTACTTAGAGATACAAATTTATAAATTAAGCGTAGTGAAATTAAAATCAACATTGTCCATGATAAAAATAAAAATTAAAAATCTATACATGTAGGTCTTATGAACGTCGAGATTATTGCTTCTACATTTACTGCCAGATTCGCAAAGCAATAGGTAGAAAATGAGGAAGAACCTGGCAATAAAACTCATGGTCACTCTTTTCTAACCGCCAGTAATTACATTAGTTTTATTTACATGATATTTGAACAAGTCATGAGTCTATACAAAAGAAACAAAATCAAATCAAAATGAGAGCGTTTCTAGTTGCCAGTTCTAAGGGCAGCCCTCCTTTATGACGAAGAATCTGGCATGAAACTCAATGGATGCTATGGTATGGTTTAGAAAAACTAAAATCGAAAATCGGACATACCATGGAGGAATAATCATCGAAAGGAAAATAAACATCGACAAAAGAATTCGAAAAACGGCGAAGCGGGGACGGCCGGTGCACCTTGTTTTTTCTCATAAACTCATACACACAACCATACAACCTGCCTTAATGAAGGACAACTGCAGTGTGAATGAATCCGTGACCTCTAAACCAATTGTATAAACATAAAATCAACACTAAAACACGTTTTCAATAATAGCCAATTGGTTTAATTCGTAATTGTCAAACAGCATTAATCATTATAGTACCGAACGGCGTACGGGATGGCCTGGAGTCGCGTCCAAATATAGTAACACAACTGGGTTAATACCGATAGATTTTTGTACGTGAACAGACTTGGGGTTAAGACATTGTTACTTGTAGAAGTCGATGTGAGATAGCTAACTTCTATTTTTTATGTATAAATTTTTAAAGCAATTATTATGCTTAATTTTTAATAAAGTGAAGAAAGACAATTCGATTAGAAACGGGAATTGAACCGGTTGACCTTTGCCTAACCAGGGCAATGTCATAGCCACTGAACTACCCGAACCGTATCGAACCAAGTTGAAAATCTTCACCATATTCTAATCGTCATTTAAGAGTATGACCAAATGACGATTAGAATATGGTGAAGAAATTCAACTCGGTTCGAAGATTGCCCTGGTTAGGCACATACACATACAGCAAATATCACCATATTTCACATCAAGCATGCAAACATTTTGGAAATTTATTAAATTTAATTTCTTTTTATCTAAATATACATAGGAAGAAATTTTTCAATAAATAGGTACTCGAAAAATTTTTACAATTGTCACAGAGTAACAAAATGTAACACATCAATAAATGTTGAAAAAAATTAAGGATAACCAGCAAGTTATAAACGTTCAGATGTAATAAAATACAAATGTCAAAGTTAATATTTATAATGTCAAAGAACCATGTCAATCTATCAAAGTTTATCTGTTTAGTACTCGTCAACTCTATTGTAGCATTCTACAAGTATTTTTTCAAGTTTGCCTTTTAAATAGCTATTATCTCTGGTCTTTAAAATGATTGTATATTTTTCACCCCATATTATGCAGTATCGTTGGAATTGAATTTCAAAAATAGGTATTGTAGACCTAAACCTGTTAGCTTAAACCATTTTCCAATAAAAAAATTACTTGTATTTTTTTAAAGTGGTAATATTTTTGTTTGAGGCAAGTTTTCCGTGTCCTCTTCCCCTATCAGCTAAAGGATGGTTCTGGACTTTGAAAATTATGATACCGTAGTAGGACATAATACGAAAACTTGAAGAAAATCTATCACAGATAATTAGGCTTCTCAAGTTTACAAGAAATAGTCGACGAAATAAGAAAATGCACCTGTCAAATTAAAATATTTAGCTACGGTACCCTAGATAGAAAGTTGCGGCATTCAGTTGACCATTTTTGTCAAGTTTCTCAATACCAGTAAGACTGAAGCAACTTTTCAAAGTGACGTTAAGTACACATAAACCGATGGCAGCATGCTTTATTCCAAATGTATCCTCTCAGCAGCCGACTAATATAGTAAGTTAAAAGTGCAAATCCACAATACAAAACAATTGTACGAACGCAATGCCCATTTATTATGAAAGAGCAAAAAGGAAACTTTAATGGCCTCTCTTCATTATTTGGGCAGAAAAAATGGCCAGGAGCTGTTGCGATATTCCAACAAAAAGATTCATTTTAATATTTTGAAGTATTTTTTACGCTAACTTCATTTTTGTATATGTATTTTATGTGTAATTTATTCGTTGATTACCCATGGTCCACCTGCGTAGTTCACCTGGGTGGACCACGGGAAATACTTTTTTCCAACAACGGGAAAAAATACAACAACGGGAAAAATAATTGCCCGTGGTCCACCCAGGTGAACAACGCAGGTAGATACGGGCAATAAACGATTAAATTAACAAATTAAATAGCTGTTTATTTCTAACTTTATTTCTCGCCTAACATAGATGTGACTACCTTGTGTTTAGCTCTGAAGCACCCATTGGTTGACTGGCATATTTCCCAATGTTTATTTTGATGATGGCAACTTATGGCATATATAAATTAAAGGTATTATACCTACTAATAGCTGATGAAGTCTAGTGGCTTAAGTATCTGATTTTTATTTTACCCTTTCTTTTGTTTTACTGAGATTTATTAACATATTCACCAGAAGAAAAAAATCTCATCTTTCAAAACTCTGTGTCTGAGTTTAATTTATTCATGTACTCATATCTATAATAATACTTATACGTATGTTTACCAGTTCTCTTGGTTGTATAGCATAAGCTTATTTTGGCTTAATTTAGGCTAGAGAATGCATTGACACTGTGTAAAATTTATCGTAAATATTTTTTTAATATAGATAAGGAACATTAGAAATACATCTCCACTAGTGCCTAACCATTTTACAAAGTACCAAACTAGCTTAGATTTTTAAAAAAAAATCTATAAAACATTGAAAAGAGCCAGAACGTTTGCCAGTACAGCGGACATGATAGGATTACATTATTCAGTTCCGACCCGGCCCAATATACCGCTAGCTTAAATGGGAAGTTTAAAAAATTATAAGCTCTGTTCGTCTTCACGCCTATAAAGACAAGTTTCTTCTAAGAAAGTTAAACATCAGATAGAATACTTTTATTTTAATTTGAAATTAGAATGGTTAGTGGTTTTTTAAACAAACTAAAGAGGCGGTATATCGATTTGTAAGTGAAGGAGTTATCTTTATTAATAAACTAACCTACCAAGTCTATAATATTGCGTTTTGTAAGCTTAAATAATATATGGAGTGCCATAGCGAAATAAGCCAACTATTTTTAGGTGTCCCTGTTCTGCAAATATTCTTCAACCTCGTTATAGCCTTTTTGATAGTTTGTCTTTCATAAACCTTTATAATTTTATTTACCGGTAAATTTCAAATGTCACAGAGAGGCTTGTTATAAAAGCGCATCATCGTCATCCGAGCGGCTGTCCCAGTTGCGTCTCGCGACGCCCGGGGTCCGCTTTCCTACATTTTCTCCTCCACTTCGCCCGGTCGTCGGCATCCCCAGTAGTGAGACCATTGGCACGCATGTCATCCCTTACGACGTCAAGCCAGCACTTCTTAGGACTTCCCCTCTTACTGGGACCCGGCGGGGCTGACTAGGGTACTTATAAAAGCGCATACAGTACTAATAAAAGAGATGTTAATCTTTCGTAGTTAGGCTACTGTTTGAAGTTGAACTTTTGACCAAACCTGGACATGAACAGAACACGACATGAACATCTTATAAATGAAGAAGATTCGCCAAACTTTTCAACTCTTCAAAGGTCCTCAAACCGTTAATTTCTTTTCCCCTGTGGTGGATGAGAAGCATACGGTTCACCTGATGGAAAGTGGTCACCCTGGCCTATGGATGTTTGTAACAGCAGGGGACAAAAAAAAAGCTCAATAAGACAGGAAAAGAAGATATTAACAAACATGTATCCATGAGACTGCGAAATGTTCATAATTTCGTCGATCATTGATTCTATGCGAGAAAAATTACAAGAGCTGACGCTTGCTGAATATTATTTTCTAAAACTAGTGCATTTATCTTGTTTTATGTGTGTGAGTGGTGGTTTCTTGAACATAAAAGTTGTGTTAACGTGCGTTATATTGAAAGTCAGTGATATATATGCAGTGAAATGCGATTTTCTTTCTTGCCGCGTAAAATCTACTGAAAACCTCACTATGACAACCACTATTATGCTGGGGTGAGACTGACCTAGACTTAAGACTACACTTGACTAAGACGTAGAAGACGAGGACATTTTAGATAATAAGCAAGAATATTGAAGAAATATGAATTAAGATTTTGCTAAAAGGTCTTAGTAACCAGGTCATAAAATAATTGCAAAAAATACGTCGATTATTTCGATGTCCATATTTTAAAAAATGCTGTGATGTTCTGAAATCAATATTCAAACTTTATAAAAATAACGATACCAGATAAATCCAGTATTTTAAAAGCCCGTTACAGATAGATTCGGTCCGACAATTGCTGCATTTTTTCAAATTTTACTATGAAGCTTAAACTAACGTAAATATTTTTACTACCTACCGTATTCTTCGCTACAGTACAGATATTGCTACACCTCAAGGCCAATCTGATTCACAGAAAGTCTGGGAAATGAATCATTAATAAAGAACACGTCACTATTTTAAACTATAGGAGATTATACTTATTAGTTTTATACTCTTAATTCTTAATACATTACAGTGGATCACTATGATGATGATGAAAAAAAATACTATTTTGAATTACAAAAAGAGTTACTTCGAGCCGGATTTGAACCTATGGATTCCAATTTATAACCATCTACTTAACTTTTTTAAAATATGCGTACTGCGCTATAAGAAGTTTTCATTTCGAAAATGTGACTGATTTTCACTACTGTAACACTGAAAACACCCTTTCAGACCCAAACGGCATCATCAGGATTTGTTGTGCACCACAATAAATTGCGTAATTAACTTGTTTTGTGTACACTGTTAAATATACAAGTGCAGTGGGTTAATAAACAGATCAACCATTGAATTAAATGTGGAAGGTAGATTAAAGATACTACATATAATAATAATAAATAAATATTGTAGGACAGTTTTCACACAGCGCCATCTAGCCCAAACTAAGCGTTAAGCTTGTGCTACGAGATCTAGATAACTGATAAACATACTTATATATTTAAGGAAGCGCTCGTAGCCCCGCGGTCTCAGTGTTCTGTAAACGATCACTGAGTTACGCAACTTTCACTATGGCTGGTACTCGGATGGGTGACCACTTTGTGGCATTTACATTTGCGAGCGTTTCCGTGCTTCGGAAGGCACGTTAAGCTGTTGGTCCCGGTTGCCAGTAAAATGGCAGTCGTTAAGCCTGGTTGAAGGCCTTATGGGCGGCTTAAAAATTTCAACAGCAGGTAGCCACAACCTGCGTCTGTCTATTTCAACACGGCAATGGGCTCACCACCTATTACGTGGGACAGGAATCCACACGGTGAAAAGTGGGCATATAATATGCCTCTGCCACCCCTTCGGGGATAAGGCGTGATGGATATATTTAAGGAATTAGGAAACACCCAAACTCCGAAACAAACATTTGTGGATCACACAAATATTTTTTCCGATCCTGGAATCGAACCCGGGACCTCAGGAAACGCAGTCGCATATACTACCACTGCGCCACTGAGGTAGAACGAAGATACCAAAGTCCTGCCCCCACCAGAAGAAGATAGGCCGAGTCATAAATTTAAAACATGATCGTTCTTGACCTAATTTCTGAAACAATATTGTTTTTTCATTGTGTAGGAGGATAAACGATAACTCGTCGACAATAATTCACGTTGTAGCGGTAAATGGTTGAGCTTGCGAACATTGGCACAATCACGTATCCGGTGATCATAGACAAAAGAGATATTAGCCGAGATTTCACTTTTTTTATGGTTAAGCTTGTGCCGTCAAAGAAGTTTAGCTCAACAAAGATCAAAGTAAGAATGTTGCCAGACACGAATTAGACAATTATAATTATATAAAAGGCGGTCAATTTGTTAATGTGTTGCAATGTCTTGTAAACAATTTTCTTGTTATGATTCTTTTTGCTATAATTTTACTTCCTAAGATTAAATAAAGTGACGGATCCTCCGAACCACACAAAAAAGCAAAAGAGTGCCACCTCAGTAACATAAACAAAGGATTTATTCATACATATCGTCACGCCTGTCTCCCATCGGGGTAGGCAGAGACTATAGCTTTCCACTTGCTACGATCCTGGCATACAACTTTCGCTTCTTCCACTTTGGGTCATTCAGAAAGTCTAAAAACTGTAACTAACAAATTTAAATACATGTTCCTGGGATAAATAAAGAAAACCTACCTACCTGCATACCAAAATTCAATGAAATTGGTAGAATATCTCTAGAAGACTTATACCAAAGACATAAGTGACGTTTTGAAAGCATTACGATAATGGGCATGAATAAAAATTAGTTGAGTACCAAACGTATAAAGATGTTTTGCTGTACATATACAATTAAATTATTAATCATAGAGATCGAGTGAATTGAAATTAAAAATAAATTTCAACATTGACCACCTCACACGATATAAAATATTTTTGTAAAACACAAAAACAGTGTTTATTTTAAAGTCATAACAGTGTGAATGAATCGCTCTAAACGGCAGCCATCTAGTGAACTTAGTGAAACCGTTATACAAACACAACATTATTTATGTACGGAGTTGTGTTTGTCTCCAAACAGTCTCAGAGTTTTATTTAGATAGCTAATTACGTCATCTGACGTAATGACATCGGGTGGGTCGTTAAGCGATTTGTGATTATTGAATTTATATCGATTGAATCTGTTGTTTGACAAAAAGTTTACACTGATTGTTATGTTTTATCCGATAATCTAAATACATAAAATAATTTCGCGTTAGTTACACCATTTATAACTCGAGAACTAGTAGGTTGATACAAGATTCTTTAGTTTGTCGGATTTGAATAAACCTGTGATTGGGTAGGATACTACAATATTTTGTCAGTAATACTATTTACTTGAGGCTAATCAAGTTGTTCAATTAAATAAATAGTTTATTCATTCACTCCTTATCTACACGTAAGGTATTGCTCTATACACACATGCGACTGCTCCATCCATCTGATGGTAAGCAGAGATAACGATCCGTTGCTGCTATGATAGCCAGCAGGGCTTCGATATCGGCAGGTTGATGGCCCAAAAATATGCCTTTTCACGCTTCTCTTAAAGGACACAGGATTCTAAAAGGAGGGAAACACGTATGCCGGCAGACTTTTATGTAGTTGTGGATGAATTATGAGGTATAATGTGGTTTAAATTATTTTTTCGCTGTCTTAAGACGTAAAGAAGTGTATTAATTCGTCAGTTTCGAGCAGGTCACGATGGTGTAGTTGGTAAACGCGTCCGGTGCGCTGAACCAGAAGACGCTGGTACGAGTCCAGCTCGTGACAGAAAATGTTTTCATCTTAGAAACTTAGAAACAGTTAGCGTACTAATTGCTTTTCAAAATTGTTTCTAAGGTAATGCTGTCTGCCTTAGTGGTGTATTCGATGACAAGTCACAAAATTTTAATGTTCTAATTTCATCTAACGCTTTGCATTTCTATTTCTTAGAATTACCAAACGAGAGCGATTATACAAATTTACCGCGCGCACGATCTTTATGTGAAAGCTCCGAACAGAATTCGCCGAATCACATTACATCTTTCTTTCAATACTTGTGCGTTTGTTTTGTATAAATCAAGCTTCCTAAATAAATATATTATATATACCTCACTTTCTCATCATTAAGCGCTCGTGGCCCCGCGGACTTAGTGTTCTGTAAACGATCACTGAGTTACGCAACTTTCACTATGTCTGGTCCTCAGATGGGTGACCACTTTGTGGAATTTACATTTGCGAGCGTTTCCGTGCTTCGGAAGGCACGTTAAGCCGTTGGTCCCGGTTGCCAGTAACATGGCAGTCGTTAAGTCAAGTTGAAGGCCTTATGGGCGGCTTGAAAATTTTCAACAGCAGGTAGCCACAACCTGCGTTTGTCTATTTCAACACGGCAATGGGCTCACCACTTATTACGTGGACAGGAATACACATGGTGAAAAGTGGGCTTACAATATGTATGCCTCTGCTACCCCTTCAGGGATAATTCGTGATAGAAAAAATACCTCACTTTGGTAATTATATTCTATTATACTTTCTATTGGGGTAGGCAGAAATGAATCACGTACACGACCCGATAATTATAATAATTCAATTATTTCTAGCACTACTGCAACGGTGAGCTAAATATATTTACGCTGTATCCCTGACGGAATCGGTTTCGCGATCCTAACATACTTCTTTCAGTTCTTGCAGATTCATTCATCTATCCTAATATTATAGAGAGGAAAGACTTGTAAGATTTTGTAATGAATAGGCTTAGAAACTACTGCGCTAATTTTAAAAATTCTTTCACCATTTGGAAGCTACATTCTTCGTGAGTAACATAGGCTATATTGGATTTTCAAAAAGTTTAGGGTGCCGTGCGAATACTCGAATAAATAAATTATTGCGTATTGCTTTGTCACGTTACGATATGTCAATGATACGTCGCTTAGTGTTCTTTAAGAGCCTTTCCAAACACGGAAAGACTCGCAAATTACGGTAGCATAAGATTCTTAACTCAGTAATCGTTATCGAACACAGAGCTATCGAGGCTACAAGCTTTTAAAATTATCTATATCAATGGTGGCATAGGCATATTATACGCTCACTTTTCACCGTGTATATTCCTGTTTTTTTATACCACTGAGGTGGCAGACAAGCATACGGCCCACCTGATGGAAAGTTGTCACTTTAGCCTATGGACGTTTGCAACACCAGGGGTGCAGTATTCTCGCACTGCCAAAAATCCTGTCCCACGTAATATGTAGTGAACCCATTGCCGTGTTAAAATAGGCAGGTTCGGTAAATATAATAAACGAAGCGACTTTAATGTACGAAGTACGTCACGTGCCAAGCCGCGGGAGTCAGCTAGTTTACTTATAAAATACCACATTAGATATACTGTGAAGCTATAAAAATGATATTGTCTATTCAATAAATAAAAATAAGATTACCTGAGAAAAATATAACTTCCTGCGTTCCATTTCGAAGTCAAAAGATAGCAACCTATTTAGAATGCACAAGTAATAGAAACATCTCCTTACACCTGTGTTTACTCGTCGGAATAAATTATTTTGTATCGTAAAGCATCTTGTACTAGTCCGAAAGAATTCATCATACAAACTGACCTACATTGGCGCAGCTGACTTGTAAACGGAACACAATAACATACTAAACGTTAAAAAATGATACAAATATTACTGCTTTTTTTTTGTTTTAACGTTATTCTTTCACGTCAGCCTTGTCTTTTCTTAGCTTCTTCCTTTCACACCAGCCTAGGCTTATTGTCCTTGTACCGATTAAATCTGCCAGTGTGCTTAAAGTCCTCTACTCTACTCTCGCGGAGATTAACCCCAGGACTACGAAGGTAGACCGTTAGACGGTTCAGTAACTTCGGCTTATTGAGGGAAGTAGTGATACTCACCAGCAAGGAGGTGACACGCGTCCTAGGCTTCTCTCTACGAGGGCAAGGTTAGTCCACAAACATTAATATCGAATAGTAATATTTGTTGGTTCTTGACGTCGTAAAGGATGACGAACGATGTCGAAAGATGCGTGCCAATGATCTCACTACAGGGGATACCGACGACCGTGCGAAGTGGAGGAGAAAATTTAGGAAAGCCCCGCCAGGGCGTCGTAAGACGCAACTGGGACAGAAGCTGAGATGATGACGATGATTAATGTTTGTAGGTTAAACGACCGTCGATTAATAAATATTCGAATAATCTTTCAGTCAAAACAGCCTTTGGCGACAAATAAATTCCATTCAACCAATCGTTCAGTCTACTTATAAAATAATTTGAACTCTTGACTATCGAAGTTAACTTACGGACTCCAACAACCAACACGTGGTTGTAGCTCACGCTAGGAATTTTGAATATTCGCGGTCGACACCTACGCCAGGCATACTTGCAACTCCGTCCTATCCATTCTAGTAATCCAGGGTATAAAGTACTACGTTCTTTATACATTATTCGACGTTTATTGGTAAGCTTTATACGTAATTGGTAAGCTGGAGTGAAATTGATGGACAAAGAAAGGAACAGTGTTATAAGAGAACATTGCGGTACGGCAGAAGATGTAGTGACTAATATAGAAAAAGGTATGCTTAGATGGTTCGGGCCCGTGGAGAGGATGGATGAAAGTAGACTAACGAAACACATTTATCAGAAGAAAGTGAAATTGGTATGAGGCAACCTCGACGTACATATGTCAATCAAATAAAAGACATTTTGAAAAAAGGTCATGTCAAGAGTACCCTTAACCAACGTGTGTGAGAAGTGGAAAGTTATGAAAGTGGAAGAAGCGAAAGTTGTATGCCAGTATCGTAGCAAATGAAAAGCCATAGTCTCTTCCTACCCCGGTGGGAGACAGGCGTGACGATTTGTATGTATGTATGTTTATACGTATTTTACAAAATAGACAATAATTTTTAACAGATCGAATCGATTACAATAACGATTTGTATCTAATGCAATCGCTTCAATACTTCACATGTTAAAAAGTCATGAAAACGAACATTATTATAAACTATATTTAAATTTGCCTAACGTATCGTAGCATTTATTTATTTCAATGTATCGTGAGTGAAAATATACAACGTCTTTAATCAAAAGCAGTCAGTGAATATTTACTGTGAAATTATTTTTGCGTGTTATGATTGAGAAGTTATAGTATTTTTGTGCGCTTGTATTATTAGGATTATGAGTTGATACACATCTCCGCGTGGATAGTTAAGTAGTTGTTTGTAGTCAAGGAAAGATGTTTGTAATAGACTTTGTAATGAGGTTAATGTTCTTATTGAAGCGCTTGCAGTACCGCTCGTACTCAGTGTTCTGTAAACGATCAGCGTAGCAACTTTTGCTATCGCGTCCTCGGTTGGGCGACAGCTTTGTGGCATTTCCATTTGCGAGCGTTTCCATGCTTCTAAAGGCACGTTAGTCATTGGTCCCGGTTGCTTGTAATATTGCAGTCGTTGAGCCAAGTTAAGGGCAAAGACAGCTTGAAAAATGTCAATAGCAGAAAGTCACAACCAGCTTCTGTCCGCGGATTGTAGGGTTCTACGCGTGTGAAACAGCGGTGCGTTCACTATTTTTAAATATACGGGGGTTTGAAAGTAATATTTATACAAAAATACTGCATTTTTAAGCTGATGTCGTACGACGCAGGTAAGCAACGGAAGCTATCAATGTCTTTCTAGGGTAAATAATCAGAGCTTCTAGAGGCGTGTATATTTATTTCACAAATGAAAACGCACAGAGTTAGTCACCGTATCGAATGTACAAAATTTGGTTGCACCACGAATAGAGTGGTAAATAAAAAATAAACTAAGTGTAGCGGAACACGCTGCGACAAAACCGAAAATCAACCAAAACGAAATACATGGCTTATCCATGCCCACAAATGTACCTAAAAATACAATTTATTGTTGTGAACGAACACTGAATGTAACTAATAATATGCCCTAAGGGAATGACGATGTACAGGTTCGTGGTTATAATACACTAAATGTGATTTTATCTGAATATTGGTCAATAAATTCATTCTAATTCTATGAACAACATTTTTATTCTATCGACGATATTATATTTTAAAATTCTATTTAATTATACGGTTCATTATTCTGTTACATTTTGTAACTGGTTAGAAATTCTATCTATAGGTAAAAATAAAGATTAATCGATTCATTTTCTAAGCGCAAAGCTCAAAGACGGCTTGGCCAATTTGAGTATTATTTTATATTTATTTCTTGAACTCTAAGAGAGGTTTTTATGGACATAAAAATTGGAAAAATTAGAACTGGAACGGAAAAGCTTCATATTACGCGGGCGGAGCCGTGGGCAGCAACTGGTTACTAACAAAAGTTTCTATAGAATAACAGTAGTAACAGACAGTGTGACACATGAAGATAAGACTCGTGATTCTCTTGCAATCCTGGGTCCTTTAAGAGAAGCGTGAAAACGCATATTTCTGGAGCGTCAACCTGAGGGTTGCTATCGGGTTCCTACCGGCTGCGATAGCGGCCCTTAGTCACGGATCGTCGTCTTTGCTTTCCATCAGGCAGGCGACGCCATTTTGATGTGTAAAACATAAAAATAAGTGTGACTCGTTGACAACAAATGCTTATTGCAACTTTTCATAAGACTTTTGTAAGCTAATTATATATTAGCTAAAAAAAGGCAAATGGCATAGGGGCGAAGGTAATAGGACAAAGGTCATAGGACAAAGTGCACAGGACAAAGGGCAAAGGTCATAGGACGAGGGCAGAGGCTATCGGGCTTGGGACATACGTCATAGAGCAAAGGTAAAATTACAAATGCCATAGGACATAGGACAAACGCCATAGGGCAAAGAACATGGGTCATAGAGCAAAAGACATATGGCAAAGGTCATACGACAAATGGCATAGGGCAAAGGGCAAAGGACAAATGTCATAGGGCAAAGGACAAATGGCATAGGGCAAAGGGCCTTATGTCCAGCTCTTTTTCAGGCGAGATAACTTTGGTCCCGGAGATCTTGATAGATCCTGTTACATACAAATGTTTTAAATTGTTTGCTGCGTAACCCTAAATATGGAGGTAGTACATATCCAATTATTATTTGCGTAAATTCAAAGGAGAATGCACATCTTCCATACATCGTTGGGCCCAATAAATGATGAACAAGTACAGGATCCAAACTAGTGTCATTAGTTACGGACAAATATGAAATTCAAATAGCCAAAGTTTCAGTTTTATTGACAATAGCATTCTCAAGAAATATGACCCCAAATATACTTAAAAAATAATTTTATGTTGTTCGTGTTGTTCGTGATATATTTTAATTCTCCTTTTAATCCAGATCTCATCGGATGACGAATAATTGCACTTTATACTCTCACTTATATTATTAGCATTGAATAGTAGTTTACACTACTGCAGATAAAATACCTACTACTGAGTATAATAATAAAAATATTGTGGGACACTTTTCACACAGCGCCATCTAGCCCAAAGTAAGCTAATATTAGCTTGTGTTATGGGATCTAGATAACTGATAAACATACTTATATATTTGTAAATACATACATATTATAGATAAATAACACCCAGACACAGAATAAACCATCGTGCTCATCACACAAAGTTTTAACCAGGGTGGGAATCGAACCCACGACCTCTTGCGTAGCAGTCGGATGCACTCCCACCGCGCCACAGAGGCAGTCAGAGTCAATGAAATTAGTTAATTTTTTTGTAGTATATGGACAGAACAGGTTTATGACATCTATGTAAATAATAAATCGCCAAATTTATCTTATTTTTACTTACTGCTGTGTAATATAACAATCAATCATCATCATACACAATTAGTTTGGAATCTAAGAAGTTGCACGGGGTGACATTTTCTCTTGGTGCCACAAATCATTTACATTCTATCTGTAAGTTTTTGTCTGTTTAAATTATTAAAGTCTAACTGATGTGGCACATAATTTGCAGTCATATGTTCTCTAGCTATCTCCCGCACATAAAACAAGATAAATGCACTAATTTTAGAAAATAATATAAAGCAAGCGCCCGCACTTGTCACCTTTCCCGCGTAGACCCCAGAAATATTTACCTACATAGAGAGAGTCACAGAGCTAATGACATGATTGACTTGACGTTTCATCCATTGACATTTACGCTTTCACAATTTTGACATATATGACTTTAGTTATTGGACTGAGTCAGGTCTTTTAATCAATTTCTCGTCGAAATGTATGAAGTTGATAAAAATACAAATTTTTCTTTGTTGCCATTGTTGTTGCTCGGACTGCAGAGATAAAAAAAAGCGTGTAACAACTGTCCCGAAATGGCGGCGATGTGGTTCGCAACTCGTCACGTCTCGTCTCCCATCGAGGCGGAAAGTGGGCTAGGGATAGCCACTTTGCTACATTGAATGTTAGAGGAGGAATGAAAGACAAAATTGATGATGATGTATGCGAGATGATGCGAGAAAGACGACTTGATGTTTGTGTGTGAATGAAACAAAGAGAAAAGGATGTAACACCACTATATATGGACCCTATACAGCCTACTGGTCAGGTGTAGCCACAACCAGTACAGCGAGCCAGGGTGTCGGCGTTCTACTGTCAGCGAGAATGAATGAATGTGTGACTGACTATGAATGTGTGAGCCCAAGACTCCTTTGGCTGAGGTTGAAGGTTGGACTTACCCGCATCTTTGTTTTGGGCGTTTATGCTCCGCAAGATGCGCGGTGGCGCCGATCTTTCAGAGACCAAAGTGAGAGACAGGCATTTTGGAAGAGTGTGAGCGATATTCTGAGTAAATGCAAACGGAACGAGGGAATTGTAATGTTAGGTGATTTTAATGGTTGGGTTGGAGTGAAGCGTGGTGAATATGAAAGTGTATTGGGCAAGTTTGGTGACGAACGAGTAAATGAAAATGGTGAGAGTTTGCTTGAAGTATGTTAGGAGAGGAATCTTGTGGTAACACCATATTTAACAAAAAACAGATTCATTTGTATACTAGACAAGAGGCAAACCAGAGAAGTATGATTGATTTTGTGATTGTAGATGCAAGATTAAAAAAGAAAGTCTTAGACACCCGGGCATACCGCGATGACGGAATTGATACAGATCACTTCTTGGTTATCAGCCGAGTAAGAGGTCGGTTTCAACGGTGGCGGCATCGTGTGTGTGAACCTGGAAGTGTACTAGAGCGCATAAAAATCTAAAATTTGCAAAAGATGAGCATAAAAGAAGGATTCGTGAGTAAATTGAGTAAGAAATTTAAAAATTTAGATTAAGTATGTGAGATTGAAGAATTATGGAAGACGCTTAAGGAAGGTCTAGTGGAAGTTGCGGTGGAAGTGTGTGGGGTAAATAAAAGGAGCCAAGGATGTAAGGTGAAGAGACTGTGTGCAGAAGTCATGAAAGCATTGTCCGACAAGAAGAAGGCATGGTTGGACTTCAAAGATCAATCAAAGAATGCAGAGGGCAACGGATGAGGATGTAAAAATGGCAAAGAATGAATATAAAAGGTATAAACGAATTGCAAAAGATGTTATAAAAAGAGAGAAAGACAATGATAGGGATAAATTTAATAGTAGGTTATCTGATAATTTCCAGTAGAATATAAAATTCTTTTGGAAATCTATAAAATCTGTGAGGGGTCAATCATCGAAACTCAGTAATATCAGAAACCAGGATGGCAGTTTTCTAAAAGGAGAAGAATGTGTGCTAAAAAGATGGAAGGATTATTTTGAAAGCTTATATGAAAAAGAGGATATGGAAGCACAAACGAGTTCTTGGGAAAGGAATGAACTTAGCAACGAAAGCATCATAAGTATGGAAGAAATTGTGGAAGCATTAAGTAGTATGAAATTAGGTAAGGCTGCTGGATTTGATAGGATTACTGTCGAGATGCTGAAAGCGGGACATGGCGTGGTAGCTTGCCAGCTGTACCGCCTTTTTAATCTTTGCTGGAGAAGTGGCAGCGTGCCAGGAGATTGGTGCAAGGCTGTCATCGTGCCGCTTTACAAAGGAAAAGGGTCACAGCAAGAGTGCAAAAACTACCGCGGCATAAGCTTGCTCAGCATCGTCGGCAAATAGTATGCAACAGTTTTGATAAAAAGAGTGATGAATGAAACTGAAGGGAAAATGTGGGATGTACAAGCAGGATTTATGAAAGGAAGAGGATGCACGGATCAGGTCTTTTCCTTACGATGCATAGCCGAAAAATTTTTGGCGAAATGTCAAAAGGTCTATTGCATATTTGTAGACTTGGAAAAGGCCTATCACTCGGTGAGGCATGAACTATGGACAACACTGGCCAAGTATGGAGTAAGCAGTCACTTGATACGAGCACTAAAAATCTCTCTATGAGGGCTCCAGTGCTTCTGTCAGGATCAACGGAGCTTGCACAGACTTTTTTTACATTGAAAAAGGTGTAAGACAGGGTTGTGTAGCGTCACCGGCGCTTTTTAACCTATACATGGACAGTTGTTTGAAAGAACTGCAAGAGAATGAATGAACTGACTGTGAAATGCCTCCTATACGCTGATGATATTATCAAACCCAGCTTCGTACTTGAATGAGTCGTATTTAAAACAAATAAACCGTTCTAATCTCACCAGCAGTGTTGGTTCTCAGAATAAAAGGTATTATCATAAAATTGTAACCTTACACAACTTAACCTAACCTCAATCAATTCACTATTTAATTCTTCAACCGAATGCCACGTTCTTTACACAAATAATTCTTTCAATCAAATAAACATACCACCTCCCATGATACGATACTACAGCAGAGGGCCTATATTTATACGTATTTAAACTTTTTTATTTGCGGCCTATTCTACATCATGTTTGCAAGTTCGCCGCGTAAAAATGGATGTTGCCATGTTAAAAATAGTTTCTGTAACGATGGGTAAACCTGCCGATGAGGAATCGAGTACGAAATCGATTCATTTGTATGTAATGGGACGCTCATTTTTTTCTTTTATATGTATGTAGTAAAGTAATTTATAAACAATACGAGTGTGATTTTTTTATATCCATGACTCAATTACGGTTTGGTTTATTTTTTCACGGGAAGATAAGTGTTTCAAGGTCTCTAAGGTAATGAATTAGTCATTATGTTATTAGATAAACAATGTTCCTATATATATCTTTCATTTTATACATCAAGTAATTGAGTAACATAGACCAACAGACTTTACATTTGAGATGGAAGAATTACGCAACTACAATCATCGAAAGCAATTTATTAATCACAGGTGAGCAGTTATTTATTTTATTTAATAGCTCACCCCCGCGGCTTTTTCCGTGACATACTTTGAATCCCCGTCGCGTCCATTAATTCCCGTCGCTTATCACTTTTACATAAATGTATGAAAAATTTCCCGATTTGTTGACATTTATGATTACTGCTCCGCTCTCCTAACCAGTAACGAGATGTTATATGGCCTATAGCCTTCCTCAATAAATGGACTAATAAATATAAAAATAATTTTTCAATCCGACTAGTAGTTCCTGTGGTTAATGGTTCAACCAAACAAACATACAAACAAACACACTCTTCAGATTTATATATTATTATATTATTAAAAATCTATTGATCTATAAACTTGATAGTTTAGGTTATTTTATATTGACTATAAAATAACCAAAACATTAAAGTTTGCTGTTAGTAAAATAACTGACGTACTGAAGTTGAATGCCCACATTCATATAAGTAATACGGCTAGTCAGATGGACTTATTAATGTTGAACACTTTATTTTGAAAACTACTTTAATACATTTAAAGTGGAGAATATTTCAGCTTCCGGTGTGACTAAGTGCAGAAGTATGAAAGGGTGAGACAAAGTGAAAAGTCGCAAGTCACTTGATTTTTTCAAGAATGTCGGTGATCCGGGTTCTCTTTCGGAATTCCTCGTTATAGATTCGATCACTTTGTGACAATCTGATCATTGCACTCTGGGTGCCCGCTAGAATAAGAGGACCTCTTTCAAGAGAAAATCATCACTGGCAACACACACTGATCAACACTACTATAAAGACAATACCGTATTTTGGATGCCTCACCATACCATTATATTCCAATAAAAGCACCAATTTCTATCAACTCAAAAGATTAACCTCCAAAATATAGAGAAATAACACTTCCAAAATTTATTGTGAAATTATCGCAAATATTTCATAAACATGTAACAAATGACAGCCATACTAAAACATGCTGTCAAACGTCAGTGTGACAAGATTAATAAAATCTAATGTCCCACAATTTTAAATGTGTCCCTATTTAGTCTATTACTCGACTGTAGTTTTAAATAACTCAACACGAAAGGATTTATTTTTTTACTGGTAATATTGCTTTTAGGGAAGTTTCGGTGAATATATTTTGACAGTTATGTGGCGATAACAAAACATGTCGTACCGAAGGGGCCGAGCGAGTGAATGAATGTCAAGATGTTCCATTTAACAGGTGATAAAATGATAGAAATACTAAAGGAAAAGATGTTTTCGAAATATGGTGGATGAAAATGTAAAGAGTTTTGTAAATATTTTTTTCTAGGCACCAATAAGTTTGCACAAGAACGCACTCAGCGAAATGTGACCTTATAATATGCCTCTACCACCCTTTCGGGGATAAGTCGTGATTTATAAACAATAATAATAATAAAAATATACTTTCACGCCTTTATCCCCGAAGGGGGAGGCAGAGGCGCACTATACGCCCACGTTTCACCATATGCTTTGCTTTTTGTCCCACGTAACAGGTGGTGAGCCCATTGCCGTGTTGTAATGCCGTGGTGCAGGTTGTGCCGACCTGCTGTTGAAATTTTTCAAGCATAAGGCATTCAACTGGCTTAACGACTGCCATGTTACTGACTACCGGGACCAACGGCTTAACGTGCCTTCCGAAGCACGGAAACGCTCGCAAATATAAATGCCACAAAGTGGTCACCCATCCAAGGACCAGCCATAGTGAAAGTTGCTTAACGCAGTGATCGTTTACAGAACAAAAATTCTTTTAAAATTAAATTCTTTTTATTAGTATTTTTAACATTTTTAAAGCAAGGTTATTAACCTCCAATTAAATAATATAGCAGGCAGCAGCAAACCCTTTAATTAATAAAGCAGGGTATTAGAATTATACCCAACCTGTACATGAAGTTTGCTCTGAAACTGAGATTATTTATAACTGAGAAGACACAAAGGTTTTCGATTTAGGATTCTTTTTTAAATCTTATTTTAAAATAAGTTTTGCTTTGGAAAGGTTTGTTGTATGCCCCATCTAGCAACTGTGTTTAATGACTGTGTTTCTAGTGGTACATTTCCTGATTTAATGAAACACAGCAAAGTCGTTCCCTTGTTCAAGGCTGGCAGCGCTACAGACCCGTCTAATTTTCGACCAGTGTCGGTGCTGCCAACTTTGAGCAAAGTATTTGAAAAAATAATCTTGAATCAAATGCTATCCCATTTTAACAGTCATAAAATATTTCATGCGTATCAATTTGGGTTTACGAAAGGGCGCTCAACTTCGTTGAGTTATTAAAATGTAAAAATGTATTCATGAAGCCTGGGAAGACAAGCACGATGCATTAGGTATATTTTGCGATCTATATGGCTTTTGATTGCGTTCAACATGAAATGCTGTGCAAAAAATTTCACCACTATGGAATAAGAGGCAAAGCTCTCGACCTTCCGTCTTCATATTTAAACAATAGAATACATAGGGTCGATATTAATGGTACACGTTCTGTAGGATCCATGGTTACTATGCGTGTGCCGCAAGGCTCGATACTTGGGCCATTCTTGTTCCTCATTTATATTAATGATTTACCATTTTATGTAGGGGACAGGAATAGGATTGTTTTGTTTGCAGATGACACCTCATTAATTTTTTTAAATTAAAAGACAATTAGATAACTATGAAGATGTAAACAATGCAATTGCAAGAGTAGTTCATTGGTTCAGCTCAAATAATCTTTGCCATAATGAAAATAAAACTAAATGTATAAAATTTACTCTACCAAATGTAAAACAAGTTGCGGCCAATGTTCAACTGAATGGACAAGTGTTAGAGTTTGTAGAATCAACTGTGTTCGTCGGTATAACTATTGATGCCAATTTGCAGTGGGGCCCACACATAGAAAAGACAGCCTCTAGGTTAAGTTCGGCTGCATACGCTGTAAAAATGATCAGGACTCTAACAGATGTGGATACGGTTAGAATGGTTTACTTCAGCTATTTTCATAGTATTATGTCTTACGGTATTCTCCTTTGGGGGAGTGCTGTAGATTAATTTTTTTTTTCTACAAAAGCGGACTGTACGCGCTATTTATAATTTGGGCCCCAGAGATTCTCTCCGAGTAAAATTCAAAGAAGTAAATATTCTAACCGTACCATCACAATACATTTTTGCCAATCTTATGTATGTCCAGAAAAATCTATCACAGTTTTCTAAACTCTGTGATAAACATAATATAAACACTAGAAATAAAAATAATCTTTCAGACCACCACAGTCGACTACATAAGATTGGCGATTCTTTCCAGGGTAACTATATACGCTTTTACAACAAGCTTCCCTGTGACCTGAGAAATTTACCATTAAATAAATTTAAAAAGTTAATTAAATACATGCTTTGTGAAAAAGGTTATTACTCCGTTAAAGACTATTTGCAGGACAGGGACGCCTGGAAATGATCTGCTGGCAAAGTGAAATAATATTAAATTGTAAATAGGCCATCAAAAAAAAAAAGTTCTTCTCAGGTGGGCCGCGTTCCGAACCGGTGGTCGCTTTAAATATTTTAAATAGTGTATGACATTTTGTAAGCGCCGTTAAAATGGTCTATGCAAAATAAAGATTTTTTTTTATGGTAACATTTGAAGCCTTAAATTTAATAACAGCTTGAAGCACAACTAATTTTGTTAGTATTTTAACTAACTAACTATATTCACGCTATATCCTGGCGATCCATGCCATACTTCTTTCGCTTCTTGAAGATTCATCAATCGCTTCACACACTTCAATAAAATCATTACTAGGATAGAGATGTCGGTAGCTCTCAGTGTTCCCTTTGAAGGTCCATTAAAACGGACCTCCGTTAGGTCCGAAAATGTCTGAAATTAAAGTCTATAGTGCTTTCAAAACAGTCTATGTATTAAATCTATCGATTTTTTGTTATCGTAATCTTTACCGATCGAATGTTCTGATGACGCGACACCTGTTTCCCGCCACGGTCGGATCAGTCATCAAATCGCTTACACCAACATCATTAGCCTCGCGAAAACTCAAACAGAAGAAACAAACTATTTATTTTACAACAATTCACTTAATCACTGGGATACACATACTGTGGTGTGTACCACAAAACACGAACTTTATAAAAAGCATAATAAACTTCGTACACGCCAAAATATAGCTATGTACTTCATCCAACACGCAACACCGAACTATCATTGAATAGGTTTGAAAAAATAAACCGAATCATTCTCCAGATAGAATTTACGATAGCAAATAATTATAAGACGAGTTGTAAGTACCCTCCCAAGGCCCTGCATCTGGTATTCTTTCTGTTAATCATTTATTTTTGGCACTACGGTTACCGAGAAATTGACAACTACTATAGTATATTAACCAAACATTGAATACTGATGGGTATTTTCGGTTATTTTCATTACAATCGCTGAGTTTTCACGGCCGGCCGTTTATGATCTCGAAGAAATGGCGCAATGGGGTGTGAACTACATTTCATTGGTATAATTTAGTTGTTGCATGGTAGGTGTAGTGTTAATGTAGTGTTGTTAGGTACCGTCAACGTGGCTGCCTGCGTCATTGCGTAGGTTTTCACTCAATTTGTTAATTCTTTAGCTGAAACTTTATCAACTGATAACAAGATCGATTTCCTACAATTCACTCTTAATCTATTTTACATAAATACTAGTTTTCTTTTTTTACTATTTCCAATGTTTTTCCTAATACTATTCGTTATTTATTTGAGTGCAACAAAATGTCACCACCTATTCATCCCACGGGTGTCGTCGTAAAGGTGCCAAGGTATACGATCGTAAAAGTACCCATTGCGAAAAGAAGAAACACTAGGCCAGTAACTAACTAACTTACTATCATCACCCTGTATCCTTGACTAAGTAATCATAGAAGAAGAAAATTTGCTCAATGATAAAAAAATCTCATCAAATTCTCATCAGTGTTCATTGCGAAACCATCGAATAAATAAATTTCTATTTAAAAAATGTAAATAGAGTACAGATCACCAGATCTCCATACTTTCGCATCCTGCAGATTCATTAATCGTTTTATACACACTCGTCAAATTATCCGAGTACTTTTGACCTTTCCGTGTTCGAGTAACGTGGTAGCTTATTATTTACATTATAATTATTATTTTTCGCCTAAGTCGTTTAAAAAATCTTTATGCGAGCGTTATTTCTTTATTATCCTTTATACGATTTTACTTACTAAATGAAGTAACAGCGCAGCTTCCAAAGTGGCTTAACGCACTTCTTGAAAGAACCTTCGTTAGTTCCGAAACTAGTGGAGCTATCCCGAAATTTACACGTACTTAAGTTTAGTCTTTACCTTTTCAAAATAAATACTTAGGCTTTCCCAATTTTTGACATTTCCGTTAGCTTTGAACGTGAATATCAAAATAAACACGTCTAGGATTTTCCCTATAATATACACGTACATAACAAACTATTGAAGTTATGTGAGCTAATATATTTGAGACAAAGAGTACCACTTTATGGTTTTCTAGCTGTTTTAAGGTGATGACTTGTGCCATAAACATTGTTTGATATTTTATTAGGTTATAAATTATAATAAAAAGGATTGACCGTCACAATCATAAACAGAGTGTTATGGGCACCTTTTACATATGCACACCTACATATTGTCACGCCTTTATCCCGGGAGGGGTGTGCAGAGGCATACTATACGCTCACATTTCGCCTCATGAATTTTTAACTCTCGTAACAGGCGGATGGAGCCCATTGCCGTGTTTTAACATGTTTTTAGATGCAAATACTTTTGAAGTTATATTTGCTTGAGTATGGTGACCAATGATTTTGATTCAGCACCTTATTTTCTATCCGTTTTATTTCAATAGAACTAATCGGTTGCGTATTATAAAGGCGAATGCGGTCTGACATGGTTCATCTAAGCTAACCAATGTTGTACAAGATGCGGTGGGGGAAACTTACCTCATGTGGATAGTTTCTTCTACCGGACCCTAGAATTCATTCAGTTATTGACACCCATGTAATGCCCATGCAACTGACCCAGAAGAAAGGTTAAGTTCGAATCACCGATATAATACGTTTTAACACTGACGGAGCTATTTAATTTGGGTGGTCAGTTTTAAGTACTCCTCAGCCCTATCAGTAAAGGCGATAGACTGCTGAAGCTCGCAAGCCTTTGTCATCGAAACTTCGAGAGGAAGACGGTAGATAAAGTTTATTTATAAACGCACGTTCCTCCGCAATTCCTAAGTGTTTTAAATTAGAGGTTAAATGATAGAATATGTTATAATAAAAGGTCTCACTAAAACTTTAAAATTTTGTAACAAATATAAGACAAATTTTGTTTTAAAATGGAATTTTTCAGTACTGGTCACTTGCGGCGCGGCGTAACTTTGGCCGACCGTATACGTAACGAAGTGACACGCAATATGGCAGGTTTGAATTAAGAGTGTCATCTGACCCGTGAAAGGTAAAAATCCAAACTTTCAAATAAAAGGTTATAATAAGATTAGATAAAAAGACAAAAAAATACTGAAACTAAGATGAAAAGACAATTTGCATATAAGATGATGCTGAGGTTAAAAATACTCAGAAGCTTCTGCAAGCAAGTAAAAATAACGTCTCTATTGTTGCATTTTAACTTAATGGCGGACATCTTTCCGAAGAGTTACCCAGGGCGTCCGGCAATAGACAGTTAGGCATGGACCGTGTGGTTTTAGCCGGTTCGAGACCGGCATGACATTTCGGGGTTTCCACACGTTAAAAAAGAAGTGTTCCGAAAAGCTGTTTCACCTAATTATGTGTGTGTGCGAGGGAGAGGCAAGATGGAGAGGGGGAGGGAGATGCTGCCATCTACGTATGCACTCGTACTTTATTAGAATTGAACCTAAAATACTTGTATCCAACAACTAAAAATAGTCCTTATACAGCAATGAATGGCAGTGTGCCGGCGAATCTCCTCGAGTATTTCAAGACTCCGATCGATTAGATTGTATGTCGATGACCTGGCCTTAGTTTTAAAAGTCTAATACGTATTTTAGATGAGACATTGGTGCTAATTCTGTTGTTGAGATATACTAAACTAAATTTCTCTAAAATTTTCTAATTTTTGTTAAGAGATTGCCAAATGCTATTCTGTTATTAAGTCGAACTAAAGTTGGTGATATCATAAATAGCACTTAATTTGTATCTGATGTCACTAAAATTCATTTTATGTGATAAAATTGAACAAGAATTGAAAAATGTACATAGACAGTCGAATGTAAATACATGCCGACCAACTTAGTGATTGAACTGCCTATGTAAATTTTTCACGTTACGTTCTAAAAGTTTTCACGTTTCAAACGGTTACTAAAATTAATAAACGTCCCACTAAAATTAGTCTTTTCACTAAAATTAGACGTCACCTATTTAGGTGATGACGTCTAATTTTAGTGAAAACGTCTAAATTTTGTGTGACGTTAAATTTGTATCTGACATCACTAAAATTCATTTTATGTGATAAAATTCAACAAGAAGTGAAAAATGTACATAGACAGTTCAATCACTAATTTAGTCGGCATCTAAATACATGTTTTGTTGAATTTTATCACATAAAAGGAATTTTAGTGATGTCGGATACAAATTTGGTGCTGTTTATGATATCACCAAGTTTAGTTCAACATAATAACATAATAGCATTTGGCAATCTCTTAATAAAAATAAGATAATTTTAGAGAAATTTAGTTTAGTGGTATCAACAACAGAATTAGCACCATTACTAACTTATTATGTCGCTGAACTCGTGCAGACAGACTATGGAAGTATTTAATTAATTGTTGCAACGCATAAATCGGGTCGGAATAAATACTTGTGTGATTCACAAATGTTTGTTTCGGAGTTTAAGTATTTAAGTACTAGTTAACGCCTTCGTCTACTTTTGATCTAGGGAACAAGTTCTTGTGGAAAACGCACAAGAACTTGTTCCCGAGATCACAAGTAGTCTATGTGTTGTTCTGATATATAAGCTACATTATTGTAAAGTTTCATCAAAATCCATTCAGTAGATTTTGAGTGAAAGAGAAATAAGCATCCATCCATACTTACAAACATTCGCGTCTATAATATTAGTAGGATGTTAATAAGTTGTCTAAATCTCATACTACGAGCTTATATTAGCTTAGTTTAGGTTAGATGGCGCTGTGTAAAAAATGTCTTACAATATTTATATATTTGATTATACATGATACAATCCTAGTAGTACGTCAGTTGCGATGATGAACTTTAAAAACGTCACGCATTTTTGCAATGTATATGAAACTCATACTTCAATAATAGTGATTGATTTTGAAAAACAAAATAAATATTTGTTGAAAATTTACAGTCGGCGTTCTTTAATAAATAACACATTATTATAAAATTGGATGAACCCCTTTCTTGATAGATCATGCCAACTGTTAGAGAAGCAGACATAACCGTCAGTAGTGTACTGACATAACCGTCAGTAGTGTACTGACATAACCGTCAGTAGTGTACTGACATAAAACTGTACTCTGAAATGGAAACTGGGTTGATAATTATAACGATGTTCACAGGTCTGCTTTCCTGCCATTTTGTTTTCATTTCTCTCAGTCTTCAATAACCCTAACAGTAAGACCACTGGCACTCATGTCAACTACTATGACATCAAGCCAATCTTTTTTCTTTTTTATTAATTCGGTGGACTAATCAACCAGTAGCCGTAAAAGAAACCGTACCCTCAAAGAAGCTGTGACCGTACCAGAGATGATGACTGTACCTGGGGGCCGAGTCTGCTATTTCAATCGTGTCGAAATAGTATCGAAATCGTCGCTCAATAGAAAGCCACCGGTATAATTTTGACAGTTTTTCGTAGTTTACTACTACAATCGTACTCCAATAGACTTCTTTCAGTCGGCTGATAGAATTCTACTAACAAGTACCGCGCCAGTGGAAGCTAGTCAGTTGCATTTTTGATAGTCTACTACACTTTGACAGCTAAAAACAGCGATTCTGATTCGATTCTACGGCTTGTCAATAGTAGACTCGGCCGCCTGTCCTTTGGTTCAGGCATTGTGACCGTATCAGCGAAGGTGACTACAAAATCGTTTTATAGCTGACAATCAGCACTAGTTTCATTCCCCCAATCGGATCGGGAGCAATACAGTTAGTAATACCCCGATTAATACAGTTTCTTAACAACTACAATCATTATAATTACCAACCATAAGTGCACAGGAGCTTTTATTGCCAGATTCTTCTCACAAACTCTGGTTTCCACCGACTTATAAATCAACCGGTTAAAATGGTCCGGAAATTTCGTTTATGTGTGCTTATCGTTTATTTAATACATGCATACAATGTCAGGTGAATAGGCAAATTAGTAAGAATCCACTTCGTATGTCAATCAAATCGAAGACCTTTTGGGGATAGGCCAGGTCGAAAGTACCCTTAACCGACGTGCGTATATGAAATCACTTATAAAAGTAGATGAAGCGAAAATTGTTTGTCAGGATCGTGGTAGTTGCAAGCTATTCTCTGCCTATCCCAATGGGAGATAGGCGTTATGATATGTATAACGAATGGAAATGAAATTGACCTCTCAATTCAGAACCTCACTCATAGAAGCAACTTGCAGGAGTTGAATGTAAGGATATTTTTTTGATAATTGACTGCCTCTGTGGCGCGGTGGGAGTGCATCCGACTGCTAGGCAAGAGGTCATGGGTTCGATTCCCACCCAGGATAAAACTTTGTGTGATGAGCACGATGGCTTATTCTGTGTCTGGGTGTTATTTATCTATAATATGTATGTATTTAGAAATATATAAGTATGTTTATCAGTTCCCTGGTTACCATAGTACAAGCTCTGCTTGCTGAGTTGTCCAAACAATATTTATTATTATTATTTATAATTTGGATAGTAGTAACTAATGTAGATGCTTTTCAGAAGGTTCTGCCTTTGTAAACTAAATACAAATTGTGGGACACTTTTCACACAGCGCCATCTAGCCTAAAGTAAGCTAATATTAGCTTGTGTTATGGTAACCAGATAACTGATAAACATACTTATATATTACTAAATACATATATATTATAAATAAATAACACCCAGACACAGAATAAACCATCATGCTCATCACATAAAGTTTTATCCTGGGTGGGAATCGAACCCACGACCTCTTGTGTAGTAGTCGGATGCACTCCCACCGCGCCACTGAGGCAGTTAATTCTATTTGAAACTGAAATCTTAGTGGACGAGTATCAAATACTTTGTTTTTGCAGAAAATATCTGAAACCAATCTGTGAATTCGGATCGGAAACGATGTTCGAACTAACCAGTGGGTGGCAGCCATCATAAAAAGTCGTTGTAATGGTTCTGCTGCTATCGTGGCGAGAGGGGGGACGGTGGAGGATGGGAGGGACGTAATGGCGGTTTCTGTCTCATTACTCATACTTATTAAGACCCTCTCATTTTATTTAATAAATTTCAGAATGAATATGCGACATATTCATTTTTATTTTAACTAATATATTTCTTTTCGACGGATTTAATTCAAATTCAGTTAATTATTTTGCTCACTTAATTATATTTTAGACTTATTTTATATTTTTAATTTAATGTACCAAAAGTACTCGGACACCCAGACGTGCATGTATGAAGCGATTGATGAATCTGCAAGAAGCGAAAGAAATGGATCGTGAAGCCTGGCGATCTGTCCTCTCTGACTACTCCGTCGGGGATACAGCGTGAAGATAGTTAGTTTTATGTACCTAAGTATCAATTATTAATATTATTGACTTGACATTTTCACACCCATTAGCGGTGGAATTTGTGTTACTATTTTTAATGTGACGATATTAGAAATAATTTAATCATTTATTTATTAAATAATCGCTTCATACACGCACGTCTGGATATTTGAGTACTTTTGACTTTTCCGTTATTGAGCAATCTGCTCACGTGGTCTTTATGTGTAAGTCTCGGCCTACCCCGTCAGGGATACAGCGTGAAGATAGTTAGTATGTTTAGTTTTGATTTATTTATTCATTTATTCAAAAAGAAATTTCTCACGTCATAATTCGTCACGTCACATAAACCGCATTAACAAACTTTTAACGGTTTGTAATCTTGTCGCAGGGCTGAACACTTTTAAGACAACCGCTCGATCGATCGACCACTGTTGATTGTAAGCGGACAATTGATTACTCTTAAGATTGTTTATTTATTTTTATTTATCTATCACGCCTTATAAGGGGCGGCAGAGGCATACACATTGTAAGCCCACTTTTCACCATGAGTATTCCTGTCCCACGTAATAGGTGGTGAACCCATTGCCGTGTTGAAATAGAAAGACGCAGGTTGTGGCTACCTGCTGTTGAAATTTTTCAAGCAGCCCATAAGGCCTTCAACTTGACTTAACGACTGCCATGTTACTGGTAACCGGGACCAACGGCTTAACGTGCCTTCCGAAGCACGGAAACGCTGGCAAATGTAAATGCCACAAAGTGGTCACGCATCCGAGTACCAGCCATAGTGAAAGTTGCGTAACTCAGTGATCGTTTACAGAACACTGAGTCCGCGGGGCCACGAGCGCTTCTTTGATTATGAAGATTGTGTGTTTCCTGAAAAATACTTAATTGTTGAAAAATATCTCTCGAATGATACAAAAAGAGAAAAGTGAGACTTGCTACTGAAAGCATGTGATGCCCGTGTCTAAATATTTGATTAAATTTTTAAACAAACTCTTCTTTAAATATTTCTATAAAGCTTTATTGACTAAACAAATGTGAAATTATTTAGTCTAGTTGTCTGCAAATCGCTCATCTGCCTGTCCAGATGTGATACTTAAGGAAATGATAACATTCGCTTTCCGTTTGCTACGGTTTTTAAGAAATAACCTTCTTTCAAAGTAAAATTTAATTAAACAAATATTTACAAATACATACTACCTACTAACACTTATAATTTTCAGAAGGGTTAGGCAGAGACTAAACACGTATACACCTTCAAAGGTGCTAGTAGTAACTAGTATGGAAACCAGAAAGATTTACGTCTCTGCACCGTAGGTGGGCTTTTTTTTTATTGGGACTAATCCCACCCACATTCCCATTACAGTGACTCCTGTAAACCAGGATCTACAGCAATGACCAAAACACCAGAAAAGTTACACCGAGCTCGATCTCGGTGATGTCCCAGGAGAAATTAACATGTCTTGGAACCCGCAACTAAATTAATCAGAAGATAATGTGAGGAAGTAAGAAAAGAACGTAATGCCTCTTCCCTCCTTTGCAAAGCGGGAGACCTGGAAAGCAGCTAGGTGTATTTACCGTGTATTTAACTAGGTGTATTCCCATTACTGTGACCCGTTATTAACTATTACCGTGGTGCTTCCCTATAGAAATAGGGAAGTAATAGCATATTACGGGTCCTATGTGAGCTATGTTTGATTCCAGTAATATGTATGGCAGAAACGTTTAAAAGCACGAAAATTCACCCTCGATGCCACGAGATCCGCATAGTAAACTACTCCCGACGTTACTTGTAAACAATTAAGCATATTATATCGCTCATTTTGCCAAATGCTACACTCCCAAAGTATATAATGGGCGGTCTGATCATAGGTGACCTAGTACCTGACCGTAGGTGGGCTAGTAGAATAAATAAATATCGTTGAGACAATTCACACAACGCCAACTGATTCCAAACTAAGACAGAGCTTGTATTATAGTAACCAGATAACTGATAAACACAATTATATATTTCTAAATACTTACATATTATAGATAAATAACACCCAGACACAAAAAACGATCGTGCTAATCACACAGAATTTTAACCTGGCTGGGAATCGAACCCTCGATCTTTTACGTAGCAGTCGGATACACTCCCACCGCGCCTCAGACGCAGTCAAAAATAGAGTTTCAATTGGTATATTATTGGTATAAAAGGTTAGGATTCCTTAAAATTGCGCAACGAGTGTCTAAGTAATACTTTGTTGTACAAAAAATACAAATAAACAGATTTAGTTTACAACTGAAATTTCCTTTCAATGCGTGAAAGTAAATTGAATGCTGTGACGATGCGATCACTTCGAAAATTGCAGAACTTTGGCCGACCGAATATGTGACGAAGTGATACGCAATATGGCAGGTATATGAAGACCTCGTGAGCAGATTGCTCAAAAACGGAAAAGTCAAATGTACTCGGATACCCAGACGTGCGTGTATGAAACGATTGATGTATATTGAAGAAGCGAAAGAAGTATGCATGGATCGCGAAGCCTGGCGATCTGTCCTCTCTGACTACCCCGCCAGGGATACAACGTGAAGATAGTTTAGTTCTTTTTTTTTTAGTTTACAATTTACAGAATACAATTACCGGCCTAATTACAGGTAACCATGTTATGAACTCTATGGGATAAGGATTTAGAAATGGAGGTAATATGGTGTTTTTTTTTTATAAAATCCTATGGAGTCTTCTCAAGGTTTGGGTACTCAAAAAGATACCGTAAGATCGTTAATCATCAGAGATCGATAGTGGTCGATATAGCTCGCAGAGAAAGTGAGTTAAAGTGGTAATGTGCAGATCACATCTGTTGAAGAACTAAAAGTCGATTCTGAAGTGGAGACTGCAACTCTCCAAGACGCAACCGCAAATATACTGACGCCTGGAAAAGGTCGCAGGGGGAACTGTATACCAAAAGTGCAGGACCATGAGTTGTGGCGTGAATTTTCAGGGGTCTATGTCGAGTAGTGGACCACCATGGATTAAATGTAATTACGTAGATAACTGCAATAGTTTGAAATGATTAATAAATACATTATTGCTCTAATTGAATCAGGCGTTACATGGCGGAAATCCATTTAAAAAAAAAACTATAATTATTTTGTTTTTAAATGTTATGTTTGCAATATTCCGCTTTTTTAGATTTTTCAAGCATTAGGCATTATCAAGACTGTTTGGTGGCTGCCAAACAGTCTTGATAATGCCTCGTGTGTAGGCGAAACACGTGTCGGCATCGTACGACATTCTAAAAAAGCGAAATATTGCAAAAATGACATTTAAAAACAAAATAATTATAGTTTTTTTACATTAGTGCTCATTTTATAAATTAATATCTACTATAAACTACGGAGAAGTTGAGAGTAAGAATGAATTACATACATACATATTGTCATGCCTTTATCCCCGAAGGGGTAGGCAGAGGCATATTTAACGCCCACGTTTCACCGTATGCATTTCCGTCCCACGTAACAGGTGGTGAGCCCATTGCCGTGTTGAAATGGACAGGCGCAGGCTGCATCGACCTGCTGTTGAAATTTTTTAAGCCGCCCATGGGGCTTCCAACTTGGCTTAACGACTGCCATTTTATTGGCAACCGGGACCAACGGCTTAACGTGCCTTCCGAAGCACGGAACTGGGGTGGGCCTAAAGGACCGAAAAAATTTAATAAACTGTGTCTATTTTAGATGTAAAATTTGGAAGAAATTTTGAACCCGTTGCCTTTTTAATGAGGTGGTAACAAAAAGGCTAAAAGGTCTTATGTGCTAGACACTAATTAGCACGACCAATTAAAGTCCTGGTAGTCTCGGAAGAATGAATTATTGATTCAAATTCAAAGTAAAATACACTTATACCCTCTTTTCTTATGTAATATTAGGTGACGCCCCCGGCTTCGCCAATGACATACTTCGAACTCCCGTCGCATCTATTGAATCCCGTCGCTTATAAATTCTACAATATTGCATTAAAATTTACCCGATTTGTCGACTTTCATGACTACTGCTCCGCTCTCCAGGCAAGTAGCGTGATGACATATAGCCTATAGCCTTCGTCGATTAATGGGCTATCTAACACAAGAAGAATTTTTCAAAGCCGACCAGTAGTTCCTGAGATTAGCGCATTCAACCAAACAAACTTTATAATATTAAGTATAGATGTATCTATATTTATTAATTACTAGATGACCCCCACAGCTTCGCCCGTAGAATGTTTCGACTTCCCGTCGCACCTATTTAATCCCGTCGCATATAAATTCTAAAATGATGCATAGAAATTTGCCCGATTTGTCGACATTTATGGCTACTACTCTGCTCCTCAGTGTAGTAGCGTAATGATATATAGCCTATAGCCTTCCTCGATAAATTGGCTATCTAACACAAAAATAATTTATCAAATCCGACTAGTTGTTCCTGAGATTAGCGTGTTCAACCAAACAAACAAACTCTTCAGCTTTATAATATTAGCATTTATTAATTACTATAAGCGGCCCCGCCCCTGCCTCGGACAGGTGGTAAAAACGTTTCTTATATATATATCTGTTAAATGGAATATCCGATTTTTTTAATTCACAAAGCTATCTGTTGGCGCTTAACCATACTTAAAAGTAAAAAAATATTTGGATAAGAATTAATACCAAGGTACCAATAACATGGTCTGAAAATACACTACAGATTTTAATAATTTTGTTACATAAAAACGTAGTTATAGAGAAAAAACTATCATAGTTATATATATGCTATCACAGACTTTTTATTTACCTCACACAGCTTAAGCATTTGTGCTCAAATTTGTAAAATAGATAGTAATTATGACAGGAAGACATCGATTGAGAAAATGTACTTTCAAAAAACAAATTTTCATGATGGACTCGGGGGATACTGCGGGGCACAAGCTAGTGATCTATCTGAAATATACTTTAATTATTACTTAATAGTTCAAAAGACTGTACGTAAATAGAACAGGCTGTTTCGGGGAATTCCCGGTCGAACCATATAAAATAAATAGTTCTTAGAAAATCCGCCTTTTTAAACACGACCGGACATTTTAAAAATGAAGACGAATGGACGTTTGTAAACATAATTATTTGACTGTGGGCGGAACTAAATATAGGTAAATACATTAAGATATATTTATTACTCTGACAAGACGCAACGATAGCTTAAGGAAGAAGCACGAGGTTCTCACCTGATTTCAGTGATGAACGCACTTTTGGTCTCGGTTGCCAGTAACATGGTAGTCGTTAAGGTAAATTGATGAGTGACTTGGAAATTTCAACAGTAGAAAATTACAACCTGCCCATTTAAATATGATAATAAGTGAAATATCCGCTTTTATTACACGTACCTACCTACCCACCCCTTGGTTTCCGAAGGGGCAAAATCTCTTCAGGGTAGGTATACCAATATTATAAAACTAAATAATTTGTTTTTTGTTTGGTTATATCTAAACTAAACACTAAACTATCTTCACGCTGTATCCCTGACGGGGTAGTCAGAAAGGACAGATCGCCAGGCTTCGCGATCCATGCATACTTCTTTCGCTTCTTCAAGATACATCAATAGCTTCATACACGCACGTCTGGGTATCTGAGTACTTTTGACTTTTGCGTTTTTGAGCAATCTGCTCACGTGGTCTTCATATGTAAGTCTCGGCCTACCCTGACTCCTTCTACCCTCTTCTTTTGCACAATATATATTCTTCGTCAATCGTTCCTCATTCATTCGTTGGACGTGTCCAAACCAAGGGAGCACGCCCGTTTCCAGCTTAACGCTGACACTTTCGTTCAAACCTGCCATATTGCGTATCACTTCGTTACGTATTCGGTCGGCCAAAGTTACATCGCACAATTTTCTAAGTGATCGCATCTACACAGCATTCAATTTACTTTCATACATCTGCTGGCATACCCAGGTTTCGTTACCGTAAAGCAAAGTTGGCACTAGCACTGCGTTATGAATCGCCAGTCGTGCTTCTTTTCGATGCTTTGTCGCTTTACTAATTGGGACAAAGCACCGTTAACTTTGTTTCCGGCAGCTTCTCGCCGTTGTACATCCGAATCACATCTTCAATTTCATTCACTTGCTCTAATCGTTCCTGGTTTCCCTAATCTCGCTTTCGTTCTTACGTCATCTCTTTCAAATACTAGAACCTTAGTTTTACTTGCAGTCAAGCGAAGACCCTTACTTTTACACTCCTCTTTCATATTAGTGACTAATGCCTGAACGTCGGCTTCTGATGAGGCCATGAGCACTGCATCATCAGCGTACAGCAGACAGTTTACTGTAAAGTGTGGTTCTATCTCATAATCCAAATTGAAGAAAAAAACAAATTGTGTTCTTTTTATCAAGAAAGGCTATAAATTATCATGCTACTACCTAGAAGATCGGAGTAAAAATCATAAACGTCAAGGAATCCGGCAAATTTTTTATAATAAATTTTACACTTTTTGTAAAATTTACAAACGACGGGATTAAATGAGCGCCATGGGGGTTCGACTTCAAATTATGTCCAGGGTGCAATGAAGCTTAGTTAGTGACGTATTACCTATAACCCATATTTATAGCACAGAGTAAGAAAACGATGTCACTGGCTATTAGAGACGCCTGATTATATAAATTTCATACATCCAAGCCATTACTCATACGATTACACTATACAGATGAATGGCAAGCAACTGACAGGCTGCGTATGTTATTTTCGCCTACAGTCGGACGTAAACTTGGCACGTGGTATAATTAATACTACTTCACTTTTACGGCGAGAGCGAGAGGGTGCGAGCAAGAGGGAGCCAGCAACATTCCTAGTTTATAAACAAGTCCCTTAATTATTATATTTTAAGTCATTCGTGAACTGTGTATTAACTTTTACACTGCTTTTAAAGTAAGATTTATACCAGTGTCTGGGAGAATAAAGAATTTTTAAAGTTATACTAATTTTGGCGCGTTAAAAAGAAAATTAAGAGATAAGTGTTTCCTTGAAAACTTATAAACACCCTAAAGTTAGCTGATAAGTGTTTTCATGACAACTTATAACTACATTCAATGTAGTTTTCATTATTTTGATGTATTTTTTTTCGTGCTAATTTATCATTCCTGTTACAAACAAAGAGTTGTGGTATATGTGATAAAATATTATTACACTAAAGCAGTTAAAACTTATAATGTGTGTACATAAGTAAGTACACACACACATTTTTTTTATTATTGTTTATTATTAGTAGCTATACCATAATTAAATACCCATCAACTAAAATTGGTACCGTAAGTAGACCAGACCATACACTCCTGATTGAAAACCCCATGCACCAGTTAATCTCAAAGATGACACTAATAGAAGATAGTAATTCCGAGAAGCATGTAGTTCTAAAACTGCCCGTAGGTAAGTGTCACACGTGTGCGAAGGATAATAAAACAAAATGGCGTCTGTCCTACTGTCATATGAATATTATTATGATTTAGGTGAACCGCACAGTAAGCAACGTTTGCGAAATCCTTTATTTGTTTCTCTTATATGTATCGACGGACTTTTTTATTAGGGTTCTATACCTAAAAAGTAAAAACACGTCGTAAGGGATGAAGTGCGTGCCATTGTTCTCACTACAGGGGATGCCGATGACCGTGGGAAATTGAAGAGAAGAAGTAGAAAGCGAACCCCGGGCGCCGTGAGACGCAACTGGGACAGACGCTCGGATGATGATGATGACTCAAAGGGTAAAAATGAGACAATTTTACAAGACTCCACCGTCCTTCTATCTATATTGGTACACAATTCGGCGCGTTTATGAAGATTGATGAATATACTGAATTCTTAAAAGTATATATATAATACGAGTATATACTTTAAAGAATTCAGTTCAGCAGGACCATGTATTGTTCGTCAGCTCAAGAAGGGGGGGGGGGGGATTTTATTGTAGAAAGACTGTTGGGGGAGAATCGAGCTGAGGATGGAAAAGATTCGTAGGGAGTCAAGAAAGCGCCCGCGGAGAACGCATAAGCAAGCTGCAACGGGCGTTCTCCCGCGATTCGGTCAGTACGCCGTGACACATACTACACGTGACACGTACAGTCACCCTCCACCACCATATCTGTCACCAGGCTGTAAACCGTTATAGATAAATAGCTGAAATTTTCACAGAAGTTCAGAAGTTTCACAGAAGAAGAAGAACAGAGTTGCCGCTATAGCAAGAAATACTAAAAACAGAATAAAATTAATGTTTAGGCTCCCTAACAACACTGATTTTTTTGCTTCCAGTAAATCGATGGTGTTTATACTGCAGGTTTTATTATGTAGATTTTCGAAGGTAACAAAAAATATCGCATTCCACTGAGTTATTAAATTTCACAACACTTGTGCACGTGCACATTGGCGAAGCTTCTATGTTTTTGAAACCGCCATTTTTGCAAATAAACACTTCAAAATACACTAGTTTTGAAAAATTAATAATGGAGTGGCGACCGCGTCCTGCGCTTTTCCCGCCAAAATCCATCAACAGAAGTATATTATAAAAAAATATTTTGAACACCGCAGTGTTCATTTTTTTTTAATATGTCTAGCATGACTACGTGATTGATAAATAAAATAAAAACTTATCAACTTCTAATTGTTTTGCAAGTCTTGTGCCGATCAAGTCTATGTCCGATATACATGAATCAAGGAATGACAGCTGAAACCGCGGAATACAATTAGGCCGCATTAAAATTGACAGACGCAGGTTGTGGCTACCCCCTGTTAAAATTTTCCAAACCACCTATAAGCCTTGGCTTCACGACTGCCACAATGGAATGAAAATACTACAAAGTGGTCACCCATCCAAAGACCAGCCATAGCCTAAGTAGTTCAACGCAGTTATCGTTTACAGAACACTGAGTTAGCGGGGCCACGAACAAAGTTACTCCAAATTGAGAATAAGTATTTAAAACGCAACTAGGCGGTTCTCAAAAATATCGGCCTTCAAATTTTTACACCAAATTTCAGGAGTATGGGAAAATGCGTACGTTGCTAATTAACACAGAAACGCATGATACGAACGCGTTGTCTAATGTAGCTAGGCACATTGTAAGGTAGCCGCTCCCGCGATATTGGGTCAACATTGTCCAAATGCCTCGTGCTATGAACTATGGGCGTTATCGAAGCGTTTCGCAACCGACGTAAATCAACCTACGGAGGCTGATCGACAACGGATTGGTTTCTAAACTGATAATCTGTATAATTTACAAATGGAAATATATTACTGGCTGAAAAAAAACGATGTTTCATTTTTAAAATCCGAATGTGTATTGGTTTTTGGGCGGGAAATGTAGCGTATATTTTATTTATGAAAACTAGTATACAATGTATAATCTTATAATATTTTTGTGTCTTTTCCGCGTATATTATCACTATCAAAAAGACCCAAAGATAATGAATGCATTATACTTGTAGTGTTGTGAGTTCAAAAACTTTTCATTACTATGGTACAGAACGTTTTTATATTTAAAAAAGCAGGCACGCAGTGAAACATCATTTTTATTAAATTTAAATTTTAAAGTTGAAAAAATTTTCTGTCACGAGCTGGACTCGAACCAGCGTCTTACGGTTCAACGCACCAGACGCGTTACCAACTACACCACCGTGACCTGCTCGTAACTGACGAATTAATCCACCTCTTTACGTCTTTGCTAAGTGCCGGTAGATGGCGCCTTACGTCGCCTTAAGACGTAAAGAGGTGGATTAATTCGTCAGTTACGAGCAGGTCACGGTGGTGTAGTTGGTAACGCGTCTGGTGCGTTGAACCGGAAGACGCCGGTTTGAGTCCAGCTTTTTCCACTTTAAAATTAAAATTTAGAAAAAGTTAGCATACCAATTGCTTTTCAGAATTGTTTCTAATCGTTTTTTTTGTTATTTCCATGAGTGTACAGAATGTTCCAATAAAGTTCCCACTACTATGGTGTATTACCATGACTTTCAATAAAAGATATCAAAATAATATTATTTAAAAGTAAAGTCAATTTAAGATTAATTCAAGCAGGCCATAAATCCCATTTCTATAAAAAAAGAAAAAAAAAGAAAGAAGGTTGTCATAGATCATCTTCTATTTTTTAAAAATTCTTATGAGGTTTTTTAAAATTTAAAACTCCTCTTAGACTTTGTCCCACCAGTAACTAACGATGAGATGCTAATGTCGGACTGACTAAAACCACACTATGCTCCTTCTTGGCTGCATTTGATTAAGGATCCAAATATAACCTCAAAAAGAAATCTCTAGAACTCTGACCACCCGTAATCGCCAACCCAGGCGCTACCTGTCTGATGTTTGGGGCTCAATATATCAATTGTGAAACGGGCATTGAATCTGTCACAATGTAGCTGCCACTCTGGGCCTATCGCTATGATGGATGCAAGGCCCAGGGTGGTGTTGGGTCGATAAATAGTTATTGTCCCTATTTTGCTTAGGCTCACGCTTATTAAGGACATTATTCTGGTGTGATTACTATACGTCTTCCGTGCATCACCCCAGAATAAGACAGCTGAATTTCACATACTCTTCTGCTGACAACTGACACTCACTGACTGAGATACTGCAGCAAAGGCTACCATTTTGTGCCTCTCTAAATATTCTCCAAATTAGGGGCGCCCTTTATGTATTGACCGTTATAGTTTTTACACATTATAAATTTGAATGTTTTAAAAGCTTTCAAAACTGTTTACAATTACTTGGTAAGAATCGGTAGAATTGAGAGTTGAGTTTACACATAAATCATGACTCAGATTGTGCTCCGCTGATTTACATATGCCTAGTAAGTAGTTAGAAGTAAAAACATGTTAATTTCAAAAATTTAACAGATTTTATTACGAAACTAAGATGTAAACAAATGCCCGCTAACGAACACCTCGATTAGTTGCAAAACGCCTAACACCGGTGAATGCATCGTGAGAGTTAATTAGAACGCTTGCTCTAATTACAGTGCTAATTTGTACAACCTCATGTAGTATAAACACATGTTGTACTCTCCCGCCGTTAAAATTACTAGGCGGTTCCTTTTCACATCTTTAATAAAGTTTCTAAGACCATTCCTAACAGCGTATCGTCATAGCGAACTATACCACGACTCACGTGTCGATGCGGCACACAGAATACGGATCCAGGTTGCTGATCGCAGAGTTTTCAGACACATAATTTTAATGCATGCTTTTTATTTTGTCATTAACCTTCGAGGTGCTCCGGTTTCGAATCGGCAACGTTTTATTTTTGAAACACGGTTACGCGGCGCGGTGATTAGCGCGAGACGCTATCGGCACGCACACACTGGCCGGCACGTGGGCAATCACTGCACCGGTGTCGCCGAACCCACTTACTATATCGAAAAACTTATAAAATTCGATAGTAAAAGTTCGCGATCCGTTTTCGAAACTTGCGATCGCCGGTGTGTGGACCGGCGCGCGTGGAAGGCGCGGGCGGTGCGCTCAAACGTTCGCGACGACTGACCCGCCTCGCTGAAAAAGCTCCTTACGTTAAATACATACAGGGCGATGTGCATTCTATTTATAAACTTAAGTTGGGTGTGCGGTACCGGCACGCGCGTGCAGCGGCCCCCCTACCTAGGTACATTAACATCATAATATTTGAACTTATTAGGTCAGCTGATGAAACGTGTAGCGGAAACACGTTCTATCCCGCTAATTAACATAATATCACACGACCATTGTCGGGTTCGACCAGCAAATTGTTGCCGAAAACTTGCTAAGTTATAACGAAACACTGCATTTAATATTAATAAGATCAGATGGTAATAAGTGGGTATACCAGCAACACATTGGAAGGGCTCCAAGAATAATAGAGATATGTGTAACAGTTTATGATGATCGTGAGAACCGTTTTGACGGCGGCGCCCGACCCGAGCCATCCATTTTAAATTTTATTTTATTTACTGAAATAACATCTTTACTTACAGTACAAACTATAAAACGGCAATAAATATTGAGATCGACATTTAAATTTATTATCGGAAAACAAAATGGCTTCATATTTTATAGATATTTTTTTGTAAGGTTACATTTGCGTCAACGTCAAGCGTCACTGTCGTAACTTGTCATTGGTGTCAAGATTGGAACGGTCGTCCGACAGTAGCCGAGCGTCGCCGAGCAGACAACGTGGATTAGAAAATTGACAAGATACATTTTAACAAAATATGTATAAGAGATAGACATTTCTTTCACCAAGCGAGCTTTTTTTTTTATTCTTTTATTTTAATAGGGACTTTGACGCGTAGCGTATGTCAGTCCCATAGTCCCATCGTACCCTAACCCACAATTTGCTGTCTACGAAATCTATGAATACGCAGACGTGATAGACGCCATGAACTCAAAAAGAGCTCCTGCATCATCGCCATTAGGTTGCGATAGGATTTTATGGAAAATACCTACACCAGCTCTGTTTCAAGCGAGCTTACAGACAAGGAATTTACTTTTTTACTCTTGGTTTCCAAATTCAATTATATCAGGTATTCTCTCCAAACCTCCATATATTTGGTACGGCTGTAAATGAAAATGTCCCTTATGCGTAATGGGAAATATATACCCGGCAGGTGTCACTCTCATACGGTGGAGAAACTCTCTAGAACCAAGAGATTCAAAAGATTGGTTTCTCTGTCGAACCATATAAAAATGGAATGCACTGTCAGCGTATCTCTCCTTCTACAAACCCGTGCCCTTCATGTCTCTTTAGGCATAGAGTATAAAGGTGCAACATTAGGCCGTCAATTTTAAGACCACTGTTAAGAGTCTCGTGGACTGTGAGACTGACCCTCAATTCACCAGATATCACTATGACTTCTATGTGGGATAGGTGCTCAGATCCTTTTCCTGCAATTCCTAAGCCAGAAGTGCCATTAGAGTATGCTAAGCCTAATCCTCCATCCAGTCGACGTGGTGACCAGTTGCCCTCGAAATCCTCTTGCAGCACCGAAAATGGACACTTTTTGGATCAATCGTGCCCGGAAAGCACCTGCTGCAGGCGAAAGCTCAGGGTCCAGTGAGGTGTACCAGTGCTGACGCCTTGCTCATTCGACTAAAATCCAGTAAAGCGCTCCCATGGAGCCTCCAATCGGAGCAACCACTAAGCCATGGTCGCTTCTTGGTATCCACAAGTTGCCTAGAGCTGGAATTTCTCCCTCCCCTCCTAGAGCTGAGAGATATATCACAATTTACAGCTACTATGAACTTTACAGATATTACAAAAGGAAGGTAAGGAATATTTATATAATAATGTTTTTTTTTTATTTTTTTTTTATTTATTTATCATAATTGAATAAGTAGTCTTAATATCACACAGTGTGTCTTGATAACGGTGTGTGGCTATAGAACAAAGTAGAGGTAGGCCATAAAAAGCAAACGTCTGGCCGATAATTGGCGGTCAATAGAACCTTAAATTGTATAGAAGGACACGGGGAACACGACTAGTCACCACCTAGAGCCTGTATCTGATAGAGCGACTGCTACCTTGTGTCATAGCCGCCAGGCCCGCTCTACACGTTTAAAAAACGTAAATCGTTTAGAATCTCAGCTTCGGCTCTCTCTCGGCTTTTCTGAAACATATGCGTTAGACCGTATCTACCACGGTGAGTGTTCTTAAGAACTCTTCCACTTGATCCCACCCCTTTTCTTTCCGTTCCCTAACAATACGGGCGGGGCAGAGATATCATCATCACACTGTGGACACAATTGTGCCCAGAACCGAAAGTTTCCGCAGGTTTTTCTTGTGTCGCACCAAAAAAGCATGGAACTCTCTGCCAGCGAATGTGGCTCCCACCTAAATCCCATTTAAAAGAAGCATAATAAGACATATTTCTAGGCCGTCAACCTGAGAGTCGCTATCGGGGCCCTACCGGCTGGGATAGCGGCCCTCAGTCACGGATCGTCTCTGCTTTCCATCAGGCAGGCGGCGCCATTTTGACGTGTCAAATGCAAAAAAAAATATTTTGTACATTCGTCTGTCTTTTTTTTATCTCAGTGTATTCCCAGTTGCTTCCAAGGCCCACCTGGATTCGGAGCCTGCTGGGGTCTACTTTTATTTGCCATCTGTCTGACCTCCCAAGTTCCAACCCCGTAAGCCTGCGTCGTTACCTCTTCCGTTACAGTTCAAGCTATAAGGTGAGGTAGCTTAGGCCCTGGAAATCTTGGTGAGACCCCATACATTTAGTACCTTTTTTTTTAACTATTGTTGGGACAGCTCACAGAACGCCATTTGATTCCAAACTAAGCAGTGCTTGTACTATGGTAACCAGATAACTGATAAACATACTTATATATTACTAAATACATACACATTATAAATAAATAACACCCAGACACAGAATAAGCCATCGTGCTCATCACACATAGTTTTACCCTGGGTGGGAATCGAACCAACGACCTCTTGCGTAGCAGTCGGATGCACTCCCACTGCGCCACAGAGGCAGGCAAGAACTCAAAAAGATAATGCAAGCGGTTGGTGTCCCGTTGCCGTTCCCTTCGTAAAGCAACGTCATATTTAGTAAAACGTAAATTTCAGTGCAGACTTTAAACATGATCACAAATTACAAGTAAATTGGTTGTTTTTCTGTATTTCTTGTTAAACAACAACTTTAACTCTAATACCACAATTTATTGACTTTATGAGCATCATAATAAATGAGTTGAAAATGTTAATATTTTCAGAGGAAGACTATTTATTTTAAATTAGTCGTATTTTACTTGATTTTACTTGACAAATGCTAACTAACTATTGAAGTGTCATACGGGGACTAATTTGACAGTTTCGGGATTACAAATTACTGAAATATATGTAGGTAAGTAATATATTTTAATAAGTTTATTGCTAAAGATGTATAGTTGGAAAAATTTAAATAAATTGTTCAACTAAAGCGGAAATTACAAAATAAATGTTAAGTAAAATATTATTAATGTTAAGACTATAGATGTATGAAGCGATTGATGAATCTGCAAGAAGCGAAAGAAGTATGCATGGATTGTAAAGCCTGGCGATCTGTCCTCTCTGACTACCCCGTCAGGGATATAGCGTGAAGATAGTCATAGTAATAAAAATACTATAGATGTAAGATTTTTCTATAATTTCTCAATATGAGTTGAGCGCTCATAAGTAAGTCAATGTTATGTAAACGATCACTGCGTGATTTTACGCTATGCTTGGTCCTGAAATGGGTTACCGCTTTGTGGTATTTCCAATGACGAACGTTTCCGTGTTTCGGAAGGTAGTTAAGACGTTGATCCCGGTTGCCAGTAACACGGCAGCCGTTAGGCCAAGTTGAATGCGTTAAGTGCGGCTTGAAAATTTTAACACCAGGTAGCCACAACAACAACAGGCAATGGGCTCACAACTTGTTACGTGGGACAAAATGCAAACGGTGTAAACTGGGCGTTTAGTATGGGATAGAGGCGTGACGATGTGTATGTATGTATGTCAATCTGGCTGTATGTTCACCTCTGGATTGCTTGTTCCTCCTCGTGGAATGCTTCAGTCGCTCCTGAACATAGTGTCTATAGAGATATCATAGCGGAGGAAGATACCAATCCGTAGAGTAGAATCCGTGTAAGTTCTAATCCGTAGGCTTGCGCTAGTGTGCAAAGTATCCATTCTATCATGGTTACTTACTCGCCCTAAATGTAAAGTGACATTGGACATGAATTTGGATGGATCGAAACGTCATAAAACGAAAATGTATGAAACATAGTGCATTTATCCCAGTCACCATAAATGTACTCATACAAGGGTATACATACTCTCAGTAGGAAGTTGGTCGACTATGTTCTTTATTATTTATGACTTTGGAGCTAAGCCATTAGTTTACGCTGTCAGCCTCAGTACGGAGATAGGTTCAATGTTCAGAATTCCGCATTTAAATATAAGTAAACGCCCATCATAAAGTTTGCAAGTCTGAATACAGTGAGAATTTTTCTTTGTATTATATAATAGGAAAATTTATGACGTTAGACACTTCAGACATTCGAAAGTTTTGTAAGTTGTGGTGCTTATCACGATATATCTCACCATAAGGAGAGCAGCTGGGAAGCGGTTATTGGGCTCGAAACTGCTACGAATTGAACTGGGAATAACTCTAGGATGTTAATTAGGATGCAGGGAGTGCCAGAGGCCGCACCAGCTGCTAGTGATGCGCTTGCTAATGGGCGAGGCAACGACTCTGGTGCCCCTATTGGTCAGACGGCTGTGTTTTCTAACGATGCCGAAAATAAAAAGCCGAGCTAAAGCTGTTCCGCTGTTCCTAGAAGCCGATAAAGTGAATCCCAAACCCAGGTAGATCTAAGTGTATTAGTTATTACCGGGACTAAACGCGGTTCATACCTTTTGTTGTCTGACTGCAAAGTCGGATAAACACCAGAATAGGGACGTATTAGTTAGATTACATAATAGGGACACCGTGAGTGTAGTGTGTGACGGTACTTGGAGAAAGAATAACATCAAAAACACCGAGAATATGCGGATAATCTAAAAGGTATGAAAATTAACCGCGTTTAGTCCCGGTAATAACTAATACACTTATAGTGGGCAGCGCGTTGGTTTAAAAGTTAGTGCCAGGTAGGTCTTATAAGATGAAGAGGGTTAGTTAATTACGACGGAGATTGCTAAATAAAATCACCATATTTCCATACCTACTAAACCGTGGAGCCGATGGCATAAAGTGCATACGACATATCTATCATCATCATATTAATTAACCCTTTTTTTCCTTACGGCCTCCAGTTTACTTAAACCACACTCACTACACTTGGGTATAAGGGGTCCTCCCAAGGTCTTCGGGGTCCTAGTGAACTCACCAGCTAGCTGATCAAAACAGCCAAATAAATTATAAATAAAAAATAAATATTGTGGGACACTTTTCACACAGCGCCATCTAGCCCGAACTAAGGCTTGGTATTCCTGCCGAAGCCTTGCTTTTGAGTTTTTTAAAACAATACGAATCGTCGAAGAAAGGGTTTTTGATTCTGAAAAAGAGATATATGTTAGTTAAGGATTTAAGCTAGTCAAAATGGCTTTCTGTTACAAAATCTAATAAACTTTACTTGATAGAAAAACAGTCCAAAGTTGCCCCCTTTCGAAATGTTTTTTCAATGCCAAATCTAAACTACACATAATTTTAGTAAAATTTTTATACACAACTATAGCTACTAAATATTTATAGACATAATCGCTTACTTTGACTATATACAGTGATTTTCATAGTACAAATGTTTAAATAATATCAGATTCGCGACACTGAGGCCTGACCAGTCGCGCGCTGGCGCTTACTGAGGTAGGACCTGTTTTAGGTTTTTTTCGTTGCGCTCTCCCTTGCTATTTCTTCGCAATGGCACAGTATATTTATGAGAGCAGTAAGCATTCCATCATCATCCCAGCGTCTGTCCCAGTTGCATCTCGCGACGCCCGGAGTTAGCTTTATATAGTGTATATATATGAGAGTTATATACGGCAATGGACTCACCACCTATTACGTGGGACAGGAATACAAATGGTGAAAAGTGAGCATATACTAACATGCCTCTGCCACCCTTTCGGGGATAAGGCGTGATAGATAAATAAAATATATGAGAGTTTTAATATAAAATAAAGAACCTACACTTCACAGAAGCGTTAAAATTATCTCCCTGTAAGTAGTATAAAATCGAACCCGGTACCCACAGGTTAGAAGGCAGTTATATAACCAACTGAGCCAGTGGGCCGTTCAATGTATGTTTACCTATTTTTCGGCTAAATGCTGACGAATTTCAAAACAAAAGTTTTGTAGCGTATACTTTCAATTGGGTTCTAAACAAATTTGATCAATAGATTCTAAAGCTTACATGCCGACTGCCACTTGCTGAAGTAATCAGTGCAGTTGTTATATTGAAGCTTCGCTTCGCTTCGCATAAATTATAAAAATTGTATCCAAGACCTTTGTTTTTTGCTTTCAGTATTAATTACTTAAGTATATTTATAAATTTATTAGCCACTACTTTATCCCCGAAGGTGTGGCAGAGGCATATTGTGGTGAGCCCAATGCCTGTGTATTTGAACACAGGCATTGGGCTCACCAATGCTGGACAGGCTCAGATTGTAGCGACTAGCTGTTGTAATTTGTAAGTCGCTCAAAGGGTATTCACTTGACTTAACGAGTGTCGATTGCAACGTTACTATCAACTGGGACAAACAGCTTACTGTGTCCTTCGAAGCACGAAAACGCTGGTAAATGAAAATGCTACAAAGCGGTCATCCATCCAAAATCCGAGAGAGTTTTTTAAATCAGTGATCTTTTACAGAAACCGAGTTAGTAGGGCTACGAGCGCTTTTTATTTATGTTTTTACTTTATGTTAGTAGCCTTAAATAATGTATAACATTTCATGTAACTAATAATTAATAATCCCAACATTTTAACGTGAAGGTTTTTTGCGCTTTAGTGGATCTGGAGAAAGCATTTGATAAAGTTGTGAGAGAAACTCTGTGGTACTCGTCTGGGTGATACAGTCTCTTTATACGGACTGTAAAGCTTGCGTGCGACCAAGGGGGATGTTCACCTGGCGCCTCTTTTTGACTTCTGTTCGGGCGTCAAACGGGGTTGTGTTATGTCCGCCTGGCTTTTCATAGTGTATCTGGATAGTTGTGCAAAAGTGTGGCTGCAAAAGTTAAAATTATGATGTGTTGAAAAATTGGAAATTTTACAGTACATTGTCTGTTGTACGCTGATGATGAGGTAGTGATGGTCTCATCAGAAGCCAACCTTCAGGCATTAGTCACTAATATATAAACAAGGTCTTCGCTGCATGTTAAACTAAGAATCAGGTATTTGAAAAAGAAAAAGTAAGAACTAAAAGCAAGATTTGGGTAAACCGGCAACGTTTAGAGCAATTGAATATAATTGTGTACTTAGGGAGAATGTTTAGCGCGGACGGAAGATATGTTCTGAAGTACAACAGTGACTAGCTGCCGAAGACAGGAACTTAACATTATGATTTTTTGATTTTAATATTATTTAAAAAGAAATGAGTTTAATGAGTACGAGACATTTTATTTGGTACTTGTACATAAAGTCTAAATTTGTTATTAAATATATCATCATTAACTCCTACTAATATTATAAACGCAAAAGTTTGTCAGTATGGATGTTTGTTACTTGCACGTAAAACTACTGAATGGAATTTAAATAAACTTTACCATAACTATATATCACTACATATTATAAAACAAAGTCGTTTTTCGCTGTCTGTCCCTATGTATGCTTAGATCTTTAAAACTACGCAATGAATTTTGATGCAGTTTTTTTTAATAGTTGGAGTGATTCTCATAGAAGGTTTTTATGTATAATTTGTTAAGTTTTTGCATACATTAACTTAATTATAACGATTTATGTTGGGGCGTCGGAAAAAATGAACCGCCTGGGAGCTTTTAACGAAAACGCTGCCTAAACCCTTTGAGATATAACAAAATGGTGTATTGTGCAATTATGTATCTAATATAGGTCTACAAAAAAGTCCGCGACGGTATATGTCTATCTCTTAAGGATAACATACTATATTCATTTTTATACTTAAAAAAAACAGCAATTATAAAGCAGTAGTTTGAAGGCTATTTACACAAATATATTATTAGTTCTTATCATTTTTAATATGTTAGTCGGCTTCAGCATTTTATGAAGATTATTTTGGACCTTTACACCTTTCAAATTAAATTAATATCTTTGGAGATATGTCAAAATCAAAAAAAAATGCAATGAAATTAATTTCGTATAACCAAATTAGACCGGGCCGTGCGAGCGTAGGTACTTGAGAGCGGAGGAGTAGGTAATCAAGTAATTTGGAAAATGTGTGAAAATTTGTGAAATTAGTAAACGACGGGATTAAATGAGTGCCACGGGGTTCGAAGTATGTCACGGGCGAAGCCGGGTGGGACAGCTAGTTATGTATATAATAGCTTATCTACCAGAATAACACATAGGCTACTGGGAACAAGTTCCTTTAGAAAACGGGAACGGGAAAACTTCATTACGTGGGCGGAGCCGTGGGCGTCAACTAGTATATCATAAACCTAATATAAAATCCAACACAATAACAGAGATGTTCCATTTCGTATGCTACTGCCAATCAATTTTACTGTGGCGTGCCAGCAGAAAATACATCGTCGATCTATCTTGGCGGGGGCTGAGGAAGCGTTGTGGTGCCTTCGCGTCTTGGCCTACCGGCCCTTAAATCTTGTACTGTGCAATCTAGGAAACTAATATTCATACTTATATATTTCTAAATACATACATATTATACATAGGAAACACCCAAAGTCCGAAACCAAAATTTGTGGATCACACAAAAATTTGTTCCTAACCGGGATTCGAACCCAGGACCTCAGCGTGGCAGTCGTATACACTGCCACTGCGTCACCGAGGCAGTCAAAATTCAAAACCTTTCTCAAAAATATCTAAAGAACAACTCCACCTTTTACAATAGGTGTCATCAGCTCGTTGTGTCAACATCCCTCTGCTTCTGCTAGAGACAAATTGCTAACTCCATCTCCCCCAGGCCTATTCTCATAAAGTACGAAGACCGTTACTTCCAAACAGCCTAAGAAATGTTCAGTGACAAAGATAGGGGATATGCAAATGTGACGAGCGCCTGTACAGGTCGTTTCATCGGACGACATTACACCGTAACGGCCTAGTTGCGCAGGTGCCTCGTAAACGATGAACTCGCCGCGCTGTTAAACTGTAGCTACGGTGTAAGTGAGGATAGGAGAGCGGGATTCATACTTAAAAATTCAGTTTTTTTTTAATTGACACGCGTAGTGTCAAGTAATAAAGTTTGACTTTGGTCGTTCGACTTTTTTGTATGGCGAAGTATTCGGATACCCAGACGCGCATGTATGAAGCGATTAATGAATCTACAAGAAGCGAAAGAAGTATGCATGGATCGCGATGCCTGGCGATCTGTCCTCTCTGACTACCTCGTTAGGGATACAGCGTGAAGATAGATAGTTATAATATAGGATTTTAAACATTAGCTGTAAGTTACCTAGATTGAGGGCCCATTTTGAAAGAATACGCAAAGACTAGCAAAGGGTTTTGGGGTAATACCTAGTTTTCACAAATTTTGTTAGGCATTAGCTTAGATTAGATAGGTGCTTAATTTTCTATGTTTGGACTGTGGGCCCGACTTTACAGTTCATTACTTGCAAATTTGACTTTCATAATATCTGTTTAAAAACGTTCACTAAATTCTATTAATATTTTGAAAAATATTTACACACGGGCACATTCCTTCAAGATCCATTTACTAGTTCGTCTCGCTCTGTGCTCATGCCTCGGCCCTCGCTCAGGAGACAGAGGGCCACGTGCTTTAAAACAAGAACGCAACATAACACTAGTTGTGCTGAAAACAAGACGTTAACACACTTACCGCGCGACTTTGTTTGTATTATGTGCGACAATTGGAGATTTGCTGGTGTTGGTATAAAGAAAATTAAATGTATTATCATCATAATATGCCATTATAACGTGAATAAAAAACAATTATTTGGTATAATGTCAAACTTACAGGAACTCACTCATAATTTCTCAATTTCTCTCAAAAAAATGAGTCAAATTGCCATCATTCATTATCATCCGAACGTCTCTTCCAGTTGCGTCTCGCGACGCCCGGGGTCCGCTTTCCTACTTTTTCTCCTCCACTTCGCACGGTCGTCGGCATCCCCTGTAGTGAGACCATTGGCACGTATGTCATCCCTTACGACGTCAAACCAGCACTTCTTGGGTCTTCCCCTCTTACCGGGACACGGCGGGGCCGACATAGCCAGACATTTGTTTCCCACGTAGGCCGGCGGTTGCCGCAAGACGTGACCATATCAACGAAGAAATTGCCACTATTGCACATAGCGTAAAACCGCCAAGATTTTTTATATTACAGTGTGTGTATGTGCTATATATACACACACGCGCACACAAATCGGATAATATTTTCATAGTTCAACGCTGGGATTAATCTCCTAAATTTGAAGTTTTAATCGTAACGTTTTCATATAAAAAGGAGGCCTATTAGGGTATTTCTTTATAAACCAGTCTAAAATTTCACAGAATAGACGGAGTAACAAATATTGGAAATTTCCAGGGGAGCAAAGCCGCGGGTAACCTTAATAGCTTGGAGAGAAGCCACGCATTGTTCCACAGACAATCCTTTACTTTAATCGACGCTCTGTTCTAATACTATAGTTCGGCCGATAAGAATTGAGCACTGGGATTCATATATTATAGTTTTCAGCTTACTGGCTCAGCAAAAAATCATTTAACATTGAAAATCAGAGTGGAAATATGCATTTTTCCGCTAGAAAGAGTTTATAAATCAAACTAGTCATATCTATACAAAAATAGGGGTTACGATTTGTGTTCGTAACCCGTCTGGTTTAAAACCGTGACTTCGAGCTCCAACTCGGTATTATTTGTCGAAAAATATATTTGGTACCTATGTAATCTATGTATATTTTGTAATACTAATTGTATTGCAAAAATATTATTAATTGGTAAAACTTAAAGGCCAACGAAACGCTACGCCGTAGCACTATCGTAGCAAACCGTAGACTAACTTTAAACTGTGTAACAGTGAAGTAGAAAAAATCCGGTAGTGGACAAATATACCTATACCTACTTATATTTCTGAATATATATTTATTAATATGTTTTAATAATCTATACTATTATCATCTCACTACAGGAACGATGATAATACATCTATACTAATATGGAATTCCTATAAATTTAAGTGATACGGTTAAGAACTTGGGAATACACATCGATAGGACTTTGTGCTGGGATAAGCAACTACAAGAAGTTGGACGCAAAATTTCGTAGCGCAGATTACGTAATTTTCTCCCTACAGCCACTAAGATTGCGGTCGCACAATCTCTTTTACTCCCAATCCTTGATTATGCAGATGTCAGCTATCTTAATCTCACTGAGGAGCACCTTGACAGGCTTGAGTGTCTTAAAATTTATATAAGATTTATATTTGGCCTACGCAAATATGATCACGTGTCCGAATACAGAAAAACGCTTAAGTGGCTCCCAATTCGTCTTCGACGGAATACTCACGTTCTCTGCTTATTATACAGTATACTGTTCAATCCTTTCACGCCTCGATATCTTAAAGAACGTTTCGGGTTCCTTCATGACACACATTCTAAATTTTTAAGTTCATCAGGGAATTTGAAACTGGGATTGCCTCAGCATTCCACAAATTTCATGGATAAATCCTTTACGGTACAAGCGGTCCGCCTGTGGAACGCTTTGCCTGTTTCTATAAGACGAGCACAATCTCTGCTATCGTTCCGGAGGATGTTGAAGGATCATTTTCTGGCTATGTCTGTTTAGTACTAGGTACGTGTCTCCTCGTGTATGTATTGGTAAATAATGTAGATATTTTTCTTATTATGTATATTTTTATGCAAGTATTTATATAGCTTTTAAGTGTAAGTAAATATATTGTGCACTACCTTTATTAGTTCCACGATTTTCTATCCATCCAAAGTTTGCCTGGAAGAGATCGCTTTAAGCGATAAGGCCGTCTATTGTACATTAAATTTAAAATTATTATTTTTTCTTAAAATGTGTTTCTTTTATGGTGTACAATAAAGAATATTTATTATTATTATTTCCTTTAATAAATAAATACACATATACATTACATTTTTAAATACATTGTATAAAACAAATCTATTTAAAAATAAAAAAAATATAATCCCACCGATACAACTATCGGAACAATAATCGCTGAATCCACATCCCACATGTGGACAATCTCGTGAGCAATGTCCAAATTTTTATTTGTTTATCTTTTTCGGCTTTTACGAGATTCTCGTCATGTGGTATGGTTATATCAACGATTAATGCGAGGCGTTCTGACCGATCTATTATCACTATATCAGGCTTATTGGCTACAATAGTCCTGTCAGTGATAATAGATCGGTCCCAGTACAACGTGACACGACCATTTTCTAGAACTGGGTCGGACGCATACCTATAATACGGTACCTCTGAGTCGACAAGGTTATTCATTGCATTTCAGTGCAAGTTTCTGATGGACAATCCTGGCTACTTGGTTGTGCCTATGCAAATACTCGCCGTTGGCAAGAAGAGAACAACCAGATATTATATGTCTAAGAGATTCACCAGGTAGGTGGCATGCCCGACATATGTCAACCGTACCATCTCTCAGAATATACTTCCGATAGTTATTCGTCATAACAACTTCATCAGTAATTGCACAGACAAAACCCCCGGTTTCGCCAAACAAATCACCAAGCCGTAGCCAGGAGACAGAAGCTAATAAATCTACATCGGGCTTATGTAAAGCCCGATAAAACCGTCCATGCAGTTCTTTACTCTGCCATATCTCCTTGCGATCGTCCGTACTTAGTATTAGTAGTTTGCGCCAGTTCTCTTTGGCAAGAGCGAGTGGGGTCAGTCCATTATCTATTGCCACCATATCCCTATGCATCCCCACGTCAGTACAAAGAAAATATTCTCTAAGGTTGCATATCTCACGGTTATGCAAAGTTTTGGCATTTAAAAAGCCGCGACCTCCACATTTCCGTGGGATATACAACCTTATTACAGACGAACGCGGGTGATGCATTCGATATGCTGTCAATAGCGAACAAACTTTCCTATCCAGGGAATCTAATCCGTTTTTAGTTCATCTAAGTATGCCGAAGGAGTATACTAAGACTGGCATGGCCCACCCGTTGATAGCGCGCACTCAGTTTCCGCCTGATAAAAGACTTTTAAGTACCTTTTTCAGGCGGCCCAGGAAACGCTCCCCAACGTTCGTTTCATGTCAGTCTCAATAATACCCAATGCCTGCGACATACCCAGATATTTATTGGTTTCAGTCGCGGAAAGGGATCCAAGTTTTGTAAAATCTGAAAGTTGTACTCCTTCAGATTTCACAATCCGCCCCTTCTTAACATGCATAACAGCACATTTATCTACACCAATGTGCGACACAACTTGGCCTCCTCTCCGAAACTGATACCCCAGCCCTGAATTCTCCAGTAAAGTACTGAGAGGATTCAGCGCTAGACAAAACCATAAGGGACTCAAACTATCACCCTGGAAAATACGAGGAGTATTTTCCAGGGTGATAGTTATATAGGCTTCCAATTGGGTAACGGACGAACTGCACTGGCAACGTCATCAGATGTTATTATTATTGGTTCCATTGTATGTATAGACTCACATGATAATCCGACATCCCGCATCCACTCATCCTCTGTATGACTAACAGGCGCCGACCAAATACTTCGCCAAAATGTGTTTGTGGCTTCAGCATCAGGCAGACACATGTCAGTCACACGAAAATCAGGCTGCTCCCATCTTCTATACACCTACCTCTCATCTTTTTGGAACTAACGATTTTGACTATAGCGATCCAGCTTGCCAATGAGCACCCTAGTCTCGGCGATACGACGCTCAATTCTGCATTGCCAGGCTGGAACAGATTTTGGTCTAATAGCTGGTTCAAATTGTGTAAATTTAACATCAGCTACCCGACAAACTGCAACAGCCGCACAATACAGAATTGAGTGTACATCACTTAAATCTAAACAAGTTTCAAAATAATTTGATAAAACCGAGTCCAGGGTACACACTAGCGCTATGTTCTTTTTCTGCGTAGGCAAACGTGGTAGACGTGGACGATTCTCAGGATCAGAAAACCTATACTCAGTAATCGTTCATTCCAAAGTACTCCTTAATTCATCACTGTACTGGGTACTTACTCTTGTAACAACATCATCCAGTTCTTCGTCAATGGAATTGACAGGTTCCACGTCATTATTCATTTGACTAACCACACTAGGTTGTGATGAAGAAGGGATGATGTGGCTACATTGTATTTCTGAACGAAGCCTCTCAAGTGCGGCGTCATCCAACATGTGACAGCGTTGAATAGCTCGCACTTGATCCGATAGCCGCTGTGCCGAAACGTTGACTGCTGGTTCAAGTACCTTAAAAACCAAGGCAGCATACGAACACGGTACGCAGTGAGGTTAATTCCTCCCTCTGTTGCCGCAAAATATCCCCGCATAACGTTTTCATTCATAGATGAAGTCCATCGTATGCGGTGCACATTACCACCGGCAGTGGGGACACTATTCGAGACCGGCGGCCCTCTGGGCTCCAAGCACGTCGGTGGCCAGCGTCCTCCCTGCCGACGTACAGGTGTTGGCAACGTTGGGGGGGAGAAATACTTGTTACTCGATGAGGAGCTCAACGTCTCAGCAGCAATCGGTTCCAAGGTTTCCATGTGCTGCGAGGCGGAGCTATGCGACGAGTCCGGTGGTGTTGCGTGTGCATTTTGGCGACTTTAGTTCTAGTGAGCATGTTATAATTTCAATTCAATTCTTATTATGGCTTTCTGTGCTCTTTGCAGCAACTTGCCAGTGTCCCGTAGCTAGAACTAGTAACGAAGGAGGCATACAGTGGCTCGGGATTTGACCGGTGGCCTTGGATATGAAGTTAACTCAGCCAGAATTACACATGAAAAAGTCACACACTTACAAATACAACAGATAATAAATATAAGCCAACACAAACAGATAATAAATATTAATTAATAAAGATTTAGGGCCGAACATTAGCTAGGTATCAAAAAATAAGTAATGGGGAGCAAAGTATAAATTAAATTTTTAATTGATTAATTTCAATAACTTTACCCAGGGATTTTACAAAGGGAGTGAAAACTAAGGAAAGAAGGGATTCAACAGTGGCGGGGCGAGGGATATTGTCCGGAAGAAAATCATACAGTGATATTCTATAGAGGGGACAACTGAAGAGGATGTGATTGACGGAACCTTCATCTAAACCACACTCGCAGAGAGAATGATCCCTTACCCTAATCTTCGCCAAATGAACCGGAGTACAGGCGTGACCTAAGCGGAGGCGACAAATTACAGAAATGGCATGCTTGTTCATACCGCGATATTTGAAAAACCAAGGTTTATTAGGTATGGTGGATTGGATTGCTGCGTAATATTTCCCTTTTATTTTTTTGGATTTCCGCCATTCGTCATTCCAAGCAAGAGTAAGGCTGGTTTTTAGAACTTCCATTAAATCATGCGTTAAAAGGTAAGAGTGCTCAGTTGTTCCTAACCTAATGGCACTTCTTGCGCAAGAGTCTGCAGTCTCATTACCTGGTATGTTGGAATGACCTGGTATCCATGCTAATACTACAAGCAAACCACGTTCGTGGCAATGCAGTAGAACCTCTCTTATTTTAAAAATGATGGGGAATTTAGTTTTGGAGCGAAAGGGATTTGCAAGTATGGCTTGTAGGCAGCTTTTGGAGTCAGATAGAATCAGGGATTTATTAAGATTATGAGATTTAATATACTGGATGGCTTCGAGAATTGCTATTGACTCTCCGGTGAAAATAGAAGACATAGGGGAACATTGGTAGCACAATATAATTTTGTATGTCGGGATCCACACTGCAGAACCAACAGGCTCGTTTTTGTTCATTTTGGAAGAATCAGTATAGATTTTTAGCCAACCATCAAAATTTTTAGATATAACATTATTGAAAATCGCATTCGCATCTACAGAACCCTTTTCAATACCCAAATCAATCAGTATATTAGGACGGAAAATAGCAGCCTTGAAGGGGAGAGAGTAAAGTGGGTTCAGTTGGCTCTGATTTACCGGATGAGGAAGACGAGTGTATTTTAGGAAACTATTTACAAGACAAGGAAAATTATTTTGATTAGGCCTGGAATTTGAGTTGTAATAATCGAAAAGGAATTTCAGTTTATCAAGGAGTAAGTGTTGAGAATTTTGAATAAGTTTAAAGAGAAATCTGTCACATAGGTACTGTCTGCGAAGAAAAAGTGGGGGATCTACAGCTTCAACTTGTAAAGCGTTGGTAGGAGATGACTTCATTGCCCCGAGAATAATGCGCAGGCACTTATACTGAATCTTGTCCAGTTTTTCAAGAGATCTTTTATTACAAGGTTCAAGGAGAAAGGCGCCATAGTCCATGTGACTCCTTATGATAGAGTTATAAAGGAGTTTTTGTGTGAAAGGGTGACAACCCCACCATGCTCCAGATAAAGAACGTAGGATATTAACGTTTTTCTCGCATTTAGAAGTTATATAGTCAAAATGAGTGACTCCTGTCATTTTTGAGTCAAGCCAGACTCCAAGGAATTTTGCACTGGAGCACTGGGGGATGGATTGGTCTTCTATCATTAAGTCTATAGAGGGAATGTTTCTCTTGAGAGTAAATACCACCGCCTTGCTTTTCGATGGGGACAAAGATAAACCATGTTCCCGTAGCCAAGTGTTTAAAAGGTTAAGGGTGATGTTCAAATTAGTAGATATATCTTCTATTGAGCCAGACGTCATATAGAGAGCTAAATCATCCGCGTACTGAAGAATTTGGCAAGGTGGGATGACAACTGATTCCAAGTCATACGTATAGAGACTGTAGAGAAGAGGGCTTAATACTGAGCCTTGAGGAAGACCCTTCCAAATAGTCCTGGGGGGGAGGACGAAATTCTGATTCTTTATCACAATAGATCTCTCCATCAAAAGACCAATACAGAACTGTACGAGCTTCTCAGGTATATTCAGCTGCTGGAGTTTCGTCCTGAGTACTGGCAGCAAGACATTGTCATATGCAGATTGAATATCTAGAAATACAGCCACAAGGTACCGCTTTTGAAGGAGAGATATACGTATGTCAGTGGTAAGAATGCCAAGACTATCCATGGTGCCAACATTTTTCCTAAAACCAAACTGAGACTTGGGTAGAATCTCTCGACTCTCTACATACCACTCAAGCCTATGCTTAATGAGGTGCTCTGCCACCTTGCACATCACAGAGGAGAGGGCTATTGGGCGTCTGCTATTTGAAGAGGAAGGGTTCGAACCGGGTTTCAGGATAGGGATGATGATTTGGGTCTTCCAGGAGGGAATATGCCATTACTAAAAAATAGATTGACAATATCTAGGAAAAACATTTTGGATTTATCTGAAGCTCTTGTTATAAAAGAGAATGATATCTGGTCTTGACCAGGGGTGGAGTCTTTCAATCCATCCAATGCCAGTTCGAGTTCATTAAAAGTGAAAATTTCATTTAGGGTATTTTGATTGGGCAAGGGAAGAGAATAGGGATAGGGATTGGGAACTGAGTCCTCTGTGGGAACCCACGGTGGGGCCAGCTTGTCAGCAAAGGCGTCAACCCATGACGACAAGTCATTACAGTTAACATCCTCAATGGAACAGGCACCTCTAAATTTTTTGATTTGTTTCCACACCACTGTGGATGGAATTCTGGGTGAGCAGTTTTCGCAGAAGTTCAACCAACCATCCTTTTTTTTTGAGGCCAGAATCTTTCTTGCTCTAGCAGCCTTCTGCTTATATGATAGAAGGTTGTCCACTGTCATTGCTGAATTATAAGTAATTTCTGCTTCCCGTCTAAGCCTAACAGCCTCTGTGCACTCAGCATCCCACCATGGGGTGGATAAGGAGTGATTGGAAGGGTTTTTGACTGGAATATGCTCATTGGCAGAGGCTATAATGGAGTCCCGTAAATCGGAGTAGGAATTTAAAACATTGTCAGAGAGAGGGGGAGGAATGGCATTAATTTTGTTTTCCAAGGATACTGCATATGCAGTCCAGTCTGCTCCTGACAACCTATACTTGCACGAGGGGGAAGGGTTGATAGAAGGGGAAGTGGTTGTAGAAAGTGTTACTATTATAGGGAAATGATCACCACCATAGGAGTGAGGTAGGATGTTCCAGGATATTAGGGAAGCAAGGCCCGGTGACGATATCGTAAGATCAACAGCACTGGGATTTTGGTTTGGGAGGACTCTACGAGTCTGCGATCCATCATTTAATACACACAGATTAGCCTCGTCAAAGATCTCTATTAGTGCATGGCCAAATGAGTTACAGTCACTTGACCCCCAAGATGTGTGATGACCATTAAAGTCACCCATGATGATCACCGGAGAGGGGACAGAATTGAATAATAATAAAAGATCTGGAATGAGAGAAGAGCAAGGGTGAGGGATATACAGTGAAATGAGGGAAATATTTTGTATTCTCGCTGCTACTATGTTGAAAAGAGGAGAGTGAGTGGGGAGGATGATTCGGGAAAAGGAAAACTTACGGTTAAGTAAAAGGCAACAACCATTATATCCATTATCCATATCGTCCCGAAGGCATGAGTACCCAGACATACGAAAACGATGTACGGGTTTTAACCACGTCTCCGAGGCTGCAATGGCCAATGGTTTATATTTGCTTATGAGATGAGTTAAATCGGATTTTTTAGAGCGGATGCTCTGGGTGTTCCATTGAATTATTTTTCGGGAATCCATTGGAATGAATAGATAAGGACATTTGGGAAAGTGAAGAGGCAACGTTGGGCGGTAATGTAATGTTATATTGGGAAATTATTGAGAGTAAAGTTTGTAGTAGGGTAAGGAGGAGATCTTGGGACATTGGACGATCTTGAGTGGATTCAGTATAGGGTTGGGAGAGATGAACCGAACTTTGGGGGTTTGTAAGGGCACAACCATTGTCGAAGGAGGATGATGGCTCAGAAACTATTGCCTGATGTGTAATCCTATCATATGATTTTGCCAGAGGAGCTCTGGGTTGAGGGTTAGCGAAGGTGGTTTTTTTGTAGGATGATCTCAATATCGAAGGGTCCGTGGTGATAGGAGATTGAATCGCTGACTTGGTGACTACAGCAAAGGATTTTTGTTTCTTGGGAACCGAGTTTGAAGCCTCCAAGTAAGACACACCTTCTTGGGACATCTTAAGTTTAATTTCCCTTTGTCGATCCTGTTCAGGGCACACCTTGTTAATCGAAAAGTGGTTTTCTAAGCAAAAAAGACAAGTAGACCTAGCTTCCTCAATAGTGCAAGATCGACCCACATGAGGTTGAGTGCACCTGTAACATCTTGGTTTAGAGCGACATTGGGAAGCAATGTGGCCGAATCTACAGCAGCTAAGACATTGTATAGTAGGGAATTGGTAGGGATCAACAGACAGAGAGGTATAATATGAGTAAATACGAGTGGGAAGAACTTGCCCTTTAAAAGTGATGACGACTGTTTGGGTAGGGACCCAAGTTATAATATTATTTTCGTCTATAGTCTTCCTATTTAGCCGTCGAGCTTTCAGTATAATGCTGCAATTAGGTGGGAGGACTATAGACTCAACAAATTCATCCATAGATAGGTCTACCGGAACTGATCGGACTACACCCATTCTTGAAACATTGTAGGAGGGAATAAAAGCCTCATATTTATTAATAGCCAAAATAGGGTTATCCAGGAAACCATTGGCATCGCGAGCTGATTTAAATTGCACTGACATTTTATTTCTGCCTACCCGTTTTATACCATCTTGACAGATATTTTGCACCTTATGTTGAACAAGAAATTGACCGAATTTAATGGGCTTAATATTATAACCTGCAGGAAGGTCTTCATCTTTTTTAGAGACAATGATTACAAATGGTCCTTTATCTAACTCACTGTATGATTTTATTCCCAAGACAACTGTAGGGTGGGAGTAAATTGTTTGATAAGACGCCGCCGCTGATTCTGTGTCTATAATAGTTTTTTTTGCTACTCTATCGTCTGGTTCGACTATATGACGCTTTTGCCGAGAACTTTTATTAGAAAGCTCCATAGGCTGAGGGGGGTCCGGAGGATCAGGGGGCTTCGGTGGAGAGTCCGCCATGCTTACCTGATACACCACTGAAAATACACACAAAACACTATTTAGTATTTGTTAGTGCCATCAAATGTAATTCTGGCAGTAAAATATTTACACAAAATAGTAAAATAATTTGTTTTTCCACTGAAATCTCGCTTATACGTTACACAGGTCCTAACGTTAGAAGCACCTAGCAAAAAACTTAAATATTTTCTAGCATCGATTTCAGGTTTAATCTCGTGAAAACTCAAGCCCAATTCCTATTTTCTTTATCAAAACTACAACAGAAAAAATCTTCTCTGCAGTCTGCGACCATGCGACTTGACTTTTTTTTCCCCAATCCCAATCAAAAATCCTTATTCTAGGTCTAGGATTCGGAAATCCTACTTTTCACAAAAAACCATGTTATAATTTTAGCATTTTCTTATTTATATCGTTTGACATGACTTTAAACGTCATGTCATTCTTCACAAACATTGTATATTTTCTTGTTTATTGCTTAGGTATTGCATATTTCGGTATTTCATAATATACGAGTAGTTTGATTGTATTGCTGTAATAATCTATGGTAAAGCTTGAATAGTTACTTTTGTTAAAATATTTCTGAAAAAATAAAATGATTTTGTAAAATATAACTGCTCGTGACATTGCCAATTTATTTTTTATTAATATATAAAACTGAAGAGTTCGTTTGTTTGTTTGGTTGAAAGCGCTAATCTTAGGAACTTCTGGTCGGATTTGGGAAACATTCTTTTTGTGTTAGATAGTCCATTTATGGAGGAAGGCTATAGGCTATATACCATCACGCTAATACCCTGGAGAGTGCAGCAGTAGTCATTAATGTCGACCAATCGTGCAAATTTGTATGCATTATTGTAGAATTTATAAAATATGGAATCAAATAGGGTCGACCGGAGTTCAAAATATGTCACGAGCGAAGTAGGAGAGGTCACCTAGTCGTTCCTATTAAGTTAGGTTAGGGATTATCATTATATCGTTCCTGAGAGTAGCGCGTTTAACCAAACAAACAAACAAACTCTTCGGCTTTATAATATTAGTAAAGATATAATTTAATCTGAATGGCCCCAGCAGCCAATGTACACAATACGCACTACAGCGTGATAGCGTGGATGCGTGATACTTAATCCCGAGGCCCGCCAAGTCGCCAATTCATGATGACCACACTGCAATCATTGTCTATAATCTACACTTTATTGAATTGGTATAATGTCTATGCTTTACCATAGATTAGTGATAGCCACTTTACTATATTGCTCGTTTATCAATATTATTTTGTAATTCTTTTCTTATTATCATCACTTCTGATTATTATTAGCTTGTGATATTATCATTTTGATACTTAACTTGGAATAAAGTCGGTAGCCATAAGACGCTGAGCAATTTTTTACCATTTTATTTATGTACCACGCCTTATCCCCGAAGCGGTGGCAGAGGCATATTATATGACACTTTTCACCATGTGTATTCCTATCCCATGTAATAGGCCCATTGCCGTGTTGAAAGCGACAGACGCAAATTGTGGCTACTTGCTGGTGAAATTTTTCAAGCCGCCCAAAAGGCCTTCAAGTACTTAATCCCTTACTTAATAATTTTAAGTAGTTTTTATGGGGTCGATACAACTGAGAAACATAGTTATGTGACTATAAATACATACATAGTATACGATAACCCAAAATCGGGAAAAAATATTTCAGGAATAAATACAACATAATTATTAAAAAAAGGAAAAGCCTAAAGTAACGAATGTAAGAAACGATTAATGAATATGGCAGCAAACTAAAGACAATGAATCGCAAGGCCTGGTAGTATGTCCTTTCTGAAAACCCCGTCATATATACAGTGTGAAGTTAGATACATAATTATATTTGTTCCAAGCTAAGAATCGAATCCTTCAAAGGGATGGAATTCAAATAACACTATGTAGTAATGGAAGTCGATGCAAAGGAGTTAAACAAATAAAAAAATGCTGTGGGACACTTCACACAGCGCCATCTAGCCCAAACTAAGCTATTTGCTTGTACTTTGGGATCTAGACAACTGATAAACATCCTTGTATATTTCTAAATACACACATATTATACTTAGGAAACACCCAAACTCCGAAACCAACATTTGTGGATCACACAAATATTTGTTCCGACCCGGGAATCGAACCCGGGAGCTCATGCGTGACACTCGTTTTTGACCATTTCTAACATTATTAAACCTTGTATTGCCAATACCTGCACGAAAAGAAAGCACTTTTCTCAAACAAAAATCCAAAGTGAGCCATTTCGTATTTTCGTTTGAGATATAGGCTTCCTCTCAAGTCATGGTTAGATGGAGGGGGAGAACAGGAGGCAGTGGCAATTCGCGCTGTCGATTCGAAATAGTACTTGCTAAGTCTATTTATGTGATTTTACAGCTTGTCAGATGATTAGCCCTATACCCGTACATGAATTTAATGCAAATCCAAGAAATACTCGAACTAAACCGAAGTTATTACTAGTTACCCAAGAATGAGTAGGCGACTGCGTATCAACATAGGGAGTACCATATATAAAAAAGTGTATGTGTGTGTTTGTACTTATGTACACGTGTTAGAAGTACACAAACAGATTTAATTTGAGATCTCATACCATATATACCAAAATACATACTTAACTTAACTTAATATTAACATTAAATATAACCTTAAAAATATGATACATAACTAAAATATATTATTAAAAAGGTCCCTTTAGGCAAGGTTCCGAAGATACTGGCAGCGTTCGCCCTTTGAATAGCTAGACTAATTCTTTGTCCGAGGAAGCTGCCAGCTCTTCGGTCTCCTGTGATGTCGACTAACCTTTTCGCAATTTCCTTAAAAAGCCTTATAGCGCTAGGACCACACGGACCAAGAGTCTCGACACCGAATGGGACAAAATATTCAGAGCCAAGACAGAAGAATGTTAGAAGTTATACTGCATCTCTTTGTATGTATCAAAAATGACAAATTAGTAATAAAAAAATATCAAAAGAATGAAAATTACTCTGAATGTATATATTACACACCAAACGGGTATACTCACGTGTGTATTTTGGGACAGATCGACAAGTTAAAAGTTAAGTTGAATGCCAGCGCAGCTTCCGGCGTAGCTTGACGCTCCTCTTGAAAAAGGACCTCCGTTAGGTCCGAAACTAGTCGGCCTATCCCGAAATTTACACGTGAGTGTATTACTCACGTGTTACGAAACACGTTTATTTAGTAATAATGAACATCGCTCACGGAAGTTATTATTCTAATACTTTGAATGTAGTTATAAGTTGTCATGGCAACACTTATCAGCTAACTTCACGTTGTTTATAATTTGTCATGGAAAAACTTATCAGCTAACTTCAGGGTGTCAGTTTTTCGTAACGGTCTGCGCGCGCATCGTAAAAAAAAATTCCCCTAATCATTTTCCCCTCTTTCCCTAACGAGCCAAATGAAGTATAGCTTCAAAAGTCCTTACAGTTCTTATTCACTTTAACTCCTTACAGTTCTTCTTCACTTTAACTTCATCCCGGTTATACAGGCTTATTTTTAAAACACTAGCAATCTGTTAGGGGTAGATAGCTAAGGTCATACATTCTATGGCGTTTGATAATTAGATATGATACGATTTGATACCATACTATGAAGCGCTCCCGGTCCCTCGAACTCAGTGTTCTGTAAACGATCACTGCGTTAAACAACTTTCGCTATGACTGGTCACGTATAGGTGACCACTTTGTGGCATTTACTGTTGCGGGCATTTTCGTGCTTCGGAAGGCACGTTAAACCGTTGGTCCCGGTTGCCAGTAACATGGCAGTCGTTAAGTCAAGTTGATGGCCTAATGGGCGGCTTGAAAAAATTTAACAGCAGGTAGCCACAACCTCCGTCTGTCTATTTCAACACGGCGATGGGCTTACCACCTATTACGTGGGACAGGAATACATATGGTGTAAAGTGGGCATATAATATACCTCTGCTTCCCCTTCGGGGATAAGGCGTGATAGATAAATATAAAATACTAGCTGACCTGCCCGGCTTCGTCCGGGACATACTTCCAACCCCGTGGCACCCATTTACTCCCGTCGCTTATTACTTTTCTAAAAATGTTTTCTAATGATGTGTTCTAAAGAGTTTCCCCGATTTGTTGATATTTATATTTACTGCTCCGCTCTCCTGTGTAGTAGCGTGATGATATACAGCTAAGAACCTTCCTCAATAAATGGGTTATCCAATACAAAAAGAATTTTTCAAATCGGTCCAGCCGTTCACGCGTGATGGCGTGACAACGGAAAACGGGTTTCGTTTTTATATATATATATGATTTCGTATTTGCACATGGTCGACATGTGGACATTCTGGTGATCTACGGGCAAAAATAATTGCTAATGGTCCACCCAGGGGAACTACACAGGTGGACCACGATATTTTAGCACACTGTGTTGATGTTTATTATTCTTTGATACTAAATAAAGACTTTCGATTGTCCCAATGTAAAGTTTTATGTTAGCAAAACTCAGTATGTGTGCTAAAATTAGTTTCCTCTTGAAAAAATTAAAATTAGATACTTACCTGAAAGAAAAGGGTGAAGGCGACCCATTGATAGTACTTCCCGTATCGCCGTGGTGCCTGACCCGCGCTTCTCACTCCAGGATAAGCACCAGCCTCGCCAGCAACCGTGAATGTAGAGTGTATCCAACAGTATGTATTTAAAACATCTTCTGGGATGTCCCTGAATAAAACGTCGGCAAATAAATCATCTCTCATCTAATTCGTTCTACACAATTTGCGAATATATGTCATAACATATAATGTTTTTAGACTCATAAGTCTAAAAACATTATAAATTTGAAAAATTAATCATTCATTTTCATCTAAAAAATGCTATCATATTAGTGTAATAGTTTATTACAGCGATAAAACTATTAGCTGAAAAAATATCATGACAATTGGCACGAAAATCATAACGGTTGCGTAAAAATATCGTTTTTGAATTATAGAAGTCCATCTGTTCATGACAGTAGACTATTTCTCATTTCTCACATTATTATTTTATCAATCTTGTAGAAATTATATAATTCATAAATAATACCATTTAACAAGATACGATCGGAAATTAAGCCTAAAGAAGAGAGCTTTAAAACAACGCCACCTGTTATTTTTTATATGTACTACGTGAACTAATGGCAAGCTGTATGAGATGCTCACCTGGTATGTATACAGTCAATAGGATTGCCCACTAGATGGCGCGTAGTGAGTGCCGCGCTAGCCGCTAACAATGCAGCGGTAGTGGCCCCGCAGTGCAGTCGGAATGCAACAGAATCAATCTTCGGGTTTACCCCTTGCTGTTCAGATAAAATAGCTCTTATAAACAAATGCAGAAGGTATATAATAAAAATGAATTGGATTGCTTAATTTAAATATTCAAAGCGAAATCACTGCAAATTGGGAACGACGAACGAATTGCATCCGGTTTAAATAATAAATATATTCGCAAAATTTATTTCTATTTAGGTTGCGCCAAAATGTTGGTGCTGTACCTAAATTGTGTTTTGTAGTTATTGTTCTTACGTGAGATTAGGGTCCGTATTCCAGAACGTTTATACTCAATCAACGCTTGAGGCTAGTTTTTGCTATAATAAATTTATTATATAATAAATATTTTTTATATAATAAATAATACTCTCAAGCGTTGATTGAGTCTTGAGAAACGTTCTGGAATACGGGCCTTAGAGGTGGATTAGTGTAGATACGATGTCCATGGGTACATTACCGCACCTACTTAGTGTCAGTCACCGCGATAATAACGGCGTAAATAGAATCAAATAGTGAGATGTAAAAAAAAAAACAGCAAATGTAATGCCACAAAGGTAACAAATGTAAACAAATGTAGGTCCGTGACACGACACACAGGTTCTCCCGTGTATCTGAAGTCATTCTTTTCTTGAAACTAAACCATGTTACCCATCTGATAAGTGTGATACAAGTAAGGCTAAAAATCTATATGTTACTATATTTATGTTGCTATATGGTGCACTTGTTATGTCAAATAATAAATAAATCAAATTCCGATGCACTTGATATAGATACCTGGGTATCTAGAGGTCAAGTGCAGCGGAACTTGATTTATTATTTGACACAACATTAAATTACTGATTGTGAAAATGCTCTGTGAACGATACTAGAGGACGCCTGCGGCTCCACCTGCGTGGTTACGTTTTTCTTTACGTAACCGTTTCTCACAGTACCTACCCTGAGACTAGAATTACATAAAATTGAAAAATTACACAAACAAAAACACGGTGCAAACTTTGCAACCCCTTTTTACTCCTTCTGGAATTGATTAATTGAAAACTACTTGTGCACATCCTAACGCAACGCACAACCTAACCAAACGCACAACGGTTAGCAAATGAGTTTACTGCCACGTTGTCTTGAGGTTACCTCGTGTGTAGGCAAAACACGTGTCGACTAAATGTCACCTTGTAAAACGGAGTATTGCACATTTTTGAAAACCTGGAGGGTAAGGTTACCTATTACATGTCCCACATTCCTTTCCTTGAGGAGTTCGGTTCGTTATTCCCCCGTTACAATTAGACTTAGAGGTTTTCCTTGATATGCCTTAGGATTGACGAATCGAGGGTGTGTGGTGGGATCCTCCTCCCCTCCTTTATTATCGTTCTACGATGGATTTCCGCCATGTAACGCCCGATTCAATTAGTTATCAAAATTTCATGGTTGCCCATGCGTACAATGGATTCCGCTATAAATTGATCGAATAGTTAGTCAGTTTCTGTTTTACAGAGAGATGGATCTGTTTTACAGAAGCGCTCGTGGACCCGCTGGCTCAGTGCTCTGTAATCACAGCGGTAAGCAATAATCAATAGATGGGTGACCACTTTGTGGCATTTACATTTGCGAGCGTTTCCGTGCTTCGGAAGGCCCGTTAAGCCGTTGGTCCCGGTTGCCAGTAAAATGGCAGTCGTTAAGCCCAGTGTAAGGCCTGGGTTTAAAAAAATTCAACAGCAGGTCGCCACAGCCTGCGCCTCTCCATTTCAACACGGCAATGGGCTCACCAACTGTTACGTGGGACAAAATGCATACGGTGATATGTGGGCGCATTATGCCGCTGCCTATCCTCAGAAAGATGGATGGTGACAGTGACTCACCCCGCCGGAGAGTAGCGCGTAGATGCTGGTGAGGATCTCCATGGGTCTGCGAGGCGGCGGAGCGCGATCGCGCCTCCGCCACGCGGCCGCGCCCGCGCCCGGCCCGGACACGCTGCCTGGGCGCGCACCCGCGCAGCGGCCCCGCCTGCCCCACGACACGCAAGAATCCCTGCACACATGCAAAACGAAGGAATTTAGGCGGCAAAATGGCGGACAGCTCGCTTGCTGTTGCTGTATATTTGTGTGTGTAGTGCAGTGGTAGTGAATGCGACAGCCGCACTGAGGTCCCAGGTCGGAACGAATATTTATGTGATCCACTAATGTTTATTTCAGAGTTTGCGTTTTTGTCATAACACAAGTTTATTTTAGCTTACTTTGGGCTGTATAAATAAATATACCACAATTTTAATAAAATAAATTATAAAGTTAAAGTTAAAAATAAAAGTTGTGTTAACGTGCTAATTGTGAATGAAAGACATATATGCAGTGAAATGCGATTTTCATCAGGATAGCAACCACTACTATACTGGGATAAGACTGACCTTGACTTAAAACTAAACTTGACTAAGACATAGAAGACGAAGACGTTTTAGACAATAAGAATATTTAAGAAATATGAAATGTATAAGATTTGACTAAAAGAAGTTACTTAGACTTCTTTTAGTCAAATCCTACCAAAACCAGGCCATAAAATAGGTCAATAAAAAAAAGACATGCAAAAAGAGGTATTAGGAGTATGACCTGTAGAGAAGATATTTTTATCCATACTAATATTATTAAGAGGTAAAGCTTGTGAGTTAATGATGTTGTGATGTTGTGCTACAGGGCTTTTATTTCAGGGACTTGTTCCTGTAGGAAACGGGAACGGAATTTCTTTGCCACGAGGGCAAATTAGCAAGTACTTTATACTATGTGTATCGGTGTCAATGACTTGGTCAGAAGAGTAGAATCGAATGCCGAATTACGCTTGTCCGATAAACTGTTTACTGATCCCCGAAAGGTTAGGCAGAGTCATGCAATAAGATCATGGTGGTGAGCCCATTGCCATGTTTAAGCAGAATTATTGATTAGACTTAACGTCTACCATGTTACGGCACCCCATACCAACAGCATGATGAGTCGCTCGTAAATGAAAAAGACACAAAGCGGTCAGCCATCTAAGGTACCTGTTACATCGAAAGTGTTGTGTAATGATTTATTGATTTATCTCTTTCTTGTACAATAGAAATATTGATTTGGATAAGAATTGGATTTCAAATAAAAACTTATCAATAATACAATTGGCGGCCTAATCGCACAATCTCTAACAGGCAACATATTGATAGAAACCAAGATAAAACAAATTTGGGGTAGTATGGTGTACATTCGACGAAAAACTAGGTAAGTACAAGAGTACTACAGATATTACGCGCTAAAATAAATTTACATAAAAAGTATATATATAAATATCTATAATAGATACAAACATATAATTAATAAGGTATTGCAGCTTAGGCAGAGTCAGCGACTTGCAGATAATAATTATTAACAACCACCTTGGAAGTGTTCAAAGTTTGTGCACGTCTGATTGACACTGGCAGTGATCCTTTTTGTATCCCATATCAATGCTTATCAAACAAATCAGCAGAAAATTATATTAATAAGTCTAGGATTATCTTAACACTTATTAGTGAAGAAAGAGTCTTTTACCAGATAATAATTTTACTAAAACAATATTGGCTACAGTCCAAATAGTTCAATAATTATGTGTAAAATATGCACTCATGAGCGTTTTTAATAGCTATTTCTTTCAATGGCCTAATTAAATTAATCTCCGAGATCTTATCATCTAAGAATTTCAAAAATAATGATACACATAAAATAATAAACCTAAATGATTTAAACCCAATACACAGCCTTGTGATACTCCTCAATGTTATCTTTACCAAAACCATTTTATTGAACTCAGATGAAGCATGGTTTGTTATTTTGCAAAATATCCTTTGTAAATGGTACTTTAACGAGTGTAGTTCAATCATACAGAGGTTTTCAAATAAATACAGGTGCTGACCTTGTCAAATGTATCGCAAAAGTCGGCATTTTAGAGATTGATGCTTAAACAACTGTTGCCATCAAATGGAACACACTCTTTGTCCGTTTGAATGATATTGATCGTGAGTCAAATGTAAATTTGGAACTCGGTCAAACTTGTGCCGATTAGTGTCCTAATATACTTTTCATTGTTAGAGAATATATTGTTTATTTTTAGAGCTGGATAGCACAGCTAGCAATTGTTGTTCCAATATTTATCTGTTTATATTGAAACATTTTTATTACTATGTGGTAAAATGTGTAATTTTATGTCCGAAGTATATAATTAGCATTGAATTATAATATGTTTACAGTTTGAAATAGTTATCTGTAGAAAAGTTTATTGTTGCTGATTCCATTCATAAAAGTTATGATTTGATTACATTTGCACGATGAATAAGTCGCATAGAAGGATTTATGATTCATAAGAGGATTAAATATAAATAAATGTTTAATTCAACTATAATTTACTTTGTAAACAAACAAAAATAATAAAAGATTATTTATTTTCGGCGTTGATACTCCTAACGGAACTCTGCTTGATGTATAGTTACTATTGTAAAAAGTTCAAGAGTAAATTTGGCAGCCATGTTCACTCAAGCACAGACAGATAAAAGCTCCACTAAAATCTCATCTGCAAGCGGATGAGGCCTCAGGACGAAACTGACGGAAAAAGCATTACTGTAGTCACCCAAGTTGGAAACTCGGAAAGGAGTGCCGCCTGAGCTCCAAGCTTTTTTTCTTTCCAAATCAGAGCCCAAATGTAGGGTTCGAATGCAGGCAGAATGATGTTAGACAGAGAAGAAGTGACTGGTTAGGACTCTAGCAGTAATACCTTCTGTTAGCGATCCTATGAGCGCGCACACCAACGTCAGGGCGTCCGCCGGACGTCTTGCCCATCGGGCGGTCGGCGCGAGCGTCAAGCGCCGGCTAGCCACGCTGCATCCGTGCAGCCCCCATCCCGGCTCCGTCTAGCACTGCCGACAAACGTGCTTGATGTTATTATAGCACCATTTACAACCATTTTAATGTTTATCACGGAGTATATTAGTAATTTAACTTATTGAAATTTAACATATTTACAGAACCCAGTACAAAAAATATATAGAGGTGAAAATTATTAGTGGTGTGAATTATTACAAGACTGACAATGATGCCCCCACTAGGTGTCGAAGAATTCCTCCCCATCAAAATCAACCAGTAAGGTTCCCATAAGACTGGCCGCTGTGCCACGTTGTATGGCAATGCTTATTCTCTGAGCGAGAAAGAGGTCAGCCCTATTGTCGCGAGTAGAGTCGACCAGTCGCTTTGCGATATCACTGTATAGCGAACGAGCACTTGGGCTCCACGAGCCCAGTGTCAATCACAAACGGCTCAAAAATATAATTACCTATTAAATTATTATATTTGCGCCGCTTGAGAGTGTCGGCAGATGCAGCAGCAGCACAAGCGCAACCCGCCGTGCTTTGAAGATGAGAAGGAGCCAGGGTGTCAACACAAGTTGCATCCCAAACTAAAGGCTTTCCCATCTTCCATGGCACCAATGACATACCGTCCGGTCTCTTGCCATTGTCACGCGCCAAACCGTTAGGTTCTAGTACGGCTGGAATACTGGCAGTAACAAGAGCCCGACGGATAATGTCATTAAGATAAACATAACGTGACCTGCGACCTGCGCTCCTGCTGCATGAGAGATCGTGATGCCCAAGGCTGTCGACTGCTTCACCACATTGACAGCAATGCGGAGAAACGCAGGGAGCACGTAAACGACGACAGACAGCAATTCTGAATGTAGTATCGTCCAACATAGTACCTATGTTGGGCGACGGAAGAGCCTGAAGCCAAACACCTGATTCCCACTCTCCCACAGCCAATAGGCGAGCACGTTCTGCAACATTCAAACACGTATGCAATAAATGTTGTCTAACCTCGTTGCAGAGCGGCTTATCCCACTGCCTCTGGGAGCATGGATTGGTGGGCAAAAATAAAATTACCATTTTAATAAAATTACCATTTCAATTAATATCATTTATCTGTACTAATAAAATTACGGGGTGACTCACTGATACATGAACGCCCAACCAAAACGCTTACACCGAGGAACTTGAAATTTTTGGGTAGCTGCCGTTATAATATAACCCACTAAGAAAGAAATTTCCAAAATTTCATATCTTAGGGGGTAAAATAAAGGACAAGCAGTAATGGAAGTTCGTCATTTTCAAAGTTAGGAATATAAAATTACGTACACGTGTTCTGGTAACAAATAAATGAACACGTGGTTCGCATTTTTGCATAATTTTACAAATAAAGGGGTATACTTCATTTTCAAAGATAGACGCACAACATTTCGTAAACTTGCTTTTGATTAAAAATAAACGTACTTCAGTATTTGCCAAAATTCCACCCTAATGGGGCAAAATAGTGGGTCATAATTTGTTTGGGAGTGTTTGAAAACTAATTAGGGACATGGTTCAGAGGTGTGGGTTGCAACGGGTGGTCGTTTTTGGTAACAAATAAGTACATACTACGTGCATCGCCGTCTAAAGCAAAATGACCACTAAATGGTAGCATTTCCCTGTCTGCAAATAATCACTTATAATGCCTGTAAATGCTATTACGGATTGTTTTGTTTCTTTCATTCTTAGCTAGACGTAAATGACCCAGTCCCATTCAGACTTAGTTCCAGCACTAGTCTGGCTTCCGGATTATATTGCAATAATCACTTGTCGCATTGTATTACTAAAGGATTTGTATCAACTGCGGTTAGGACAGTTGTTTAATATGAAAAAAGAAAATGGAACAGTGATGAATATATTACTAGGAAAATTGTTATGTTTTTTTTTATAAAGCTCTCCGAAACGACGCCATCAGCCTGATGGATGGCATGACACATGATAGCAAATTGAGAGTCACTCTGGCACAATTATAGACAGTGGCGTGAATTTGGCGGCCCAATGATAAGTCACTTCACGGTCAGTTCTGGTAAAGATTATTTCCACTGTATGGAGTGGAACGGCACGCGTTGTTCGAGAACGAAAAAGAAAGAGTGGGGTTAGGTTGAAGAGCTCTAATGGATAACATTTTATAACTTAAATACGAATACGTAACGAAGTGATACGCATTATGGCAGGTTTGAATGAAAGTGTCAGCGTTAAGCTGGAAAATTGAGAGTTGTTCCGTTGGTTTGGACACGTCCAACGAATGAGTGAGGAACGATTGACGAAGAATATATATTGTTCAAAAGTAGAGGGTAGAAGGAGTCAGGGTAGGCCGAGACTTACATATGAAGACCACGTGAGCAGATTGCTCAAAAACGGAAAGGTCAAAAGCACTCGGATACCCAGACGTGCGTGTATGAAGCGATTGATGAATCTCTAAGTAGCGAAAGAAGTATGTATGGATCGCGAAGCCTGGCGATCTGTCCTCTCTGACTACCCCGTCAGGGATACAGCGTGAAGATAGTTAGTTAGTTAGTTATTTTATAACTTAATAACTATCTTCACGCTTCCTGACGGGTTGGGGTTGTCAGGGCGGATAGATGGCACTTTTGTTCTTCCTTTCACTTCCTGCCAATTTATTAATTGTTTTAAACATACACATTAATATATTTTTTACAAAGCACACAGCTTAAGCAAACGACAGAACTTCAAACAAAGAATAACTTTTCAATTAAGGACATCTTCATATTCTCTGAGATCCTGGTATCTTCAATTTCAATCAATCATGTCTATGAAACCTAATTTAGTAAAAGTTGCAATTTCAGGTCCGGACTAATTTATAACGAGTTTCGATTTGTTTGAGGGTAAAATAACCAACCATATATTATGTTAAGAATATATATTGTGCCAAAGTAGAGGGTTGAAGAAGTCAATGTAGACCAAAACTCACATATGATGACCACGTGGGCAGATTGCTCAAAAACGGAAAGGTCTAAAGTACTTGGATACCCACGAAGAACATGTATGAAACGATTACTGAATCTGCAGGAAGCGAAAGAAGTATGCCTGGAACGCGAAGTCTGGTGTACTGTCCTCTCTGACAACCCCGTCAGGGTTCCAGCTGCGTGACGATAGGTATAGTTAAGTAGTATTATTATTTTAAATCCGCAATTTTTTTGTTTATAGCATATAATTCCCAAATGGTGAAACACAACCTTCATATACTGATTTTTTATTAATATACAGACCACTGTATATCAATAAGAAGTGAAGGTATATAATTATAGATTTTCAAGTCTACCAAGAATTGATAATCTATAATTTCTATGGCAATAACTCCAATAATACTCCTGACTTTGTGAGATTGCTAAAAATACGTTATGGATCCATGAAACTAAAATGTTTTAGTCATTATTATAAACACTTGTAATTTTATTTATTGAAGTTTTTGAATTTTTGAATGCGCGTGTGTTGTGCCATGAATTGGCCTACACGCATTGCGAGGGCTGTGGGTTGTGTTAGGCCTGACTGCCTCTGTGGCGCGGTGGGAGTATATCCGACTGCTACGCAAGAGGTCGTGGTTTCGATTCCCACCCAGGATCAAATTTTGTGTGATGAGCACGATGATTAATTCTGTGTTATTTATCGATATGTATTTAGAAATATATAAGTATGTTTATCAGTTATCTGGTTACCATAGTACAAGCTCTGCTTAGTTTGGAATCAGATGGCGTTGTGTGAGTTGTCCCAACGATATTTATTTATTTATTGGCTGAATTGATTGAATTTTAATGTGACATAATTTTTCTTCTGCACAGTTTCCCTCTTTTTTTCTCGCTCTGCCTCTCTCTCTGTCTACCCCGCCCTCTCCCTCTCTCAGTGTGTGTATGTTAAATATTTGTGAATTCAATTTTCACTGATAACTTCAATAGTAAAATTTTGTATAACTAAACAGAATGTCAGATGATTGACATTTTGTATTTGTGAACAGTGCTTTCCATACCAGACTTAACTATGTCAGTAAATTTGTCTGTACAAATTACCTCGTCAATCACTAACATGATTCTTCTTTGACGTTTAGTCGACATCAAAGTATTATGTTTCTCGAGTTACGAGTATAGAGCTTTTACTACAGTTGATAAAGTGAAAAGTTAAATATTATTGCATTTTATATATTTTATTTTAAAGCGCTCGTGGTCTCGCGGACTCAGTGTTCTGTAAACGATCACTGCGTTAAGCAACTTTCGCTATGGCTGGTCACGGAGGGGTGACCACTTTGTGGCCAACTCAAATTTAGCTATATTTTTAAATACATAAATATCTATATATCATGGATATGGCATCATATCAACATAAGATCTGTTCTGATTGGTAATTGAATCCATTAATGTTTAGTCGTAGTACAAACCCGTCTTACCCAAAATTCGTCCATGATCTTATTAAGCTTGAAATATTTTATCTCTACATCTATACTCGTAGTAATAATAATATAAAGCTAAAGTATGTTTGTTTGTTTGGTTGAACGCGCTAATCTGAGGAACTACTGGTCGGATTTGAAAAAATCTTTTTGTGTTAGATAGCCCATTTATCGAGGAAGGCTATAGGCTGTATATCATTACGCTACTACACTGGAGAGCAGAGCAGTAGTCATAAATGTCGACAAATCGGGCAAATTTTTATGCATCATTGTAGAATTTATAAGCGACGGGATTAAATAGGTGCTACGGGAGGTCAAAATATTCCACGGGCAAAGCTGTCATCTAGTCACTACATATTATAAAACAAAGTCGTTTTTCGCTGTCTGTCCCTATGTATGCTTAGATCTTTAAAACTACGCAACGAATTTCGATGCACTTTTTTTAAAAAGATAGAGTGAATCTTATAGAAGGTTTTTATGCATATTTTGTTAAGTTTTTGTAAACATTAAATTAATTATAACGATATATGTTGGCGGTGTCGGAAAAAATAAGCCGTCTGGGAGCTTTTAACGAAAACGCTGCCTAAACCCTTTAAGATATAACAAAATAATGTATTGTGGAGTTATGTATCTAATATAGGTCTACAAAAAAGTCCGCGGAGGTATATGTCTATCTCTTAAGGATACCGTACTAAATCCATTTTAATACTTTAATAAAACAGCATAAATAAAGCGGTAATTTAAAGGCTATTTACACAAATACATTATTAATCTTTATCATTTTTAATATGTTAGTTGGTTTCAGCATTTTATGAAGATTATTTTGTCCCTGTACACTTTGCAAATTAAATGAATATATTAGGCGATATGGCAATATCAAAAAATGCGCAAATAAATTAATTTCGTATAACAATAATTCAACCGGGTCGTGCGGACGCGGGCGTAGGTACTTGAGAAACAAAGTCGTTTTTGGCTGTCTGTCCCTATGTATACTTAGATCTTTAAAACTACGCAACGAATTTCGATGCATTTTTTTTTATATAGACTGTGTGATGCATAGAAAATATTTTTATGTATATTTTGTTAAGTTTTTGTTTATATTAACATAATTATAACGATATATATTGGCGCTGTCGGAAAAAATAAGCCGCCTGGGAGATTTTAACGAAAACGTTGCCTAAACCCTTTAAGATATAACAAAATAATGTATGGTTGAATTATGTATCTAATATAGGTCTACAAAAACGTCCGCAACAGTATATGTCTATCTCTTAAAGATACCGTACTACATCCATTTTAATACTTTAATAAAACAACATAAATTAAGCGGTAATGTAAAGGCTATTTACACAAATACATTATTAATTCTTATCATTTTAATATGTTAGTGGGTTTCAGCATTTTATGAAGATTATTTTGTGCCTTTTCACTTTGCAAATTAAATGAATATCTTAGACGATATGGCAATATCAAAAAAATGCGCAAAGAAATTAATTTCGTGTAACATAAATTCGTCCGGGCCGTGCGGGCGCGGGCGTAGTACTTGAGAGCGGAGAAGTAATCAAGTAATTTGTAAAATGTTCATACATTATCGTGAAATTAATAAACGACGGGATTAAATGGGTGCCACGCTTTTCGCTAGCTGTCCCTATGTACATAATTATCTTTAAAACAACTCTATTAATTACGATGCGGATTTTTTTAATAGTTAGAGTGATTCATAACGAAGGTTTTTATGTATAATTTGTTAAGTTTTTGTATATGTTGACTAAATTATAACGATATTTGTTGGGATGTCGGAAAAAATAAGCCGTCTGGGAGCTTTCAACGAAAACGCTGCCTAAACCCTTTGAGATATAATAAAATAATGTATCGTGCTATTGTGTATCTAATGTAGATCTACAAAAAAGTCCACGACAATATATGTCTATCTATCTCTTAAGAATAACATACTATTTCCTTTTTAATACTTTAAAAAACCAGCAATTAAAAAGCGGTAATTTGAAGGCTATTTACACAAATATGCTATAAATCCTTATCATTTTTACTAGGTTAGTTGGTTTCAACATTACATGAAGATTATTTTGTCCCTTTACACCACGCAAATTAAATGAATATTTTACAGTTAAAGCAAAATCAAAATTAATTCCACCAGGTCGTGCGGGCGGTACTGGAGAGTGGAGAAGTAATCAACGAATTTGGAAAATGTTCATACATTTTTGTGAAATTAATAAACGACGGGATTAAATGGGTGCCACGGGTTCGAAGTATGTTACGGGCGAAGCCGGGCGGGTCAGCTAGTTTTATATAAAACTAATTTTCTGTACCCGTTTACCACAAGTTTTTTTCCTATATATTAGCCTGGCACTTCTTCTTTATCTTAACGTCTTCCCAGTTAGGTACTCCCTAATCATAACTAGATTTGGAACCCAGAGGCCGCTCTAATGGGTGCTTAGACTTGAGAGTTACAAGCTGCTCCTAATGACAATGATGGGCAAGGTTGAGGATAAAAGGCGCGTTTGACGATGAAAGAAGTCCTGGCTGCTAAATATCAGGGAGCGGACGGGGATCAGTTCTGTCGGGCAATTGTTTTGCCTCACCTTAGATAAGGAGGAGTACGGAATGTTAGCGGCCAACCTTCAATAACGAAGAGGCACTTTAAGAAGAAGAGTGGAAGAATTTTCAAAATCCAGATCAGTAGATCCAGAGATTACCCTCTACAGCTTCACGAACTCACAACCTTTACCTCATTTTAATATTAGTATAAAAAAACGCTTTAGATACTTTTCATCTATATAAACTTCTTTTTCACTTGACTGTGTCAAATTTAAGGTTCATTCGTTCGTGTAATGTTTTAAAAAAGGGGTAGGCACATACAAAGTTTTCGCTTCAAATATTAATTTATAGATAAGAATAGAATTTTATGACAAGCATACTGTACTATCTGAGTCCTTTTTCTCCGCCATTACTTTACAACCATGCTCCGCCTGGCTGTATTTCAAGTTTATGACCCGTTCCGACTCATTGCGCCGGTACAGTCGTTGTCGGTGGCGCGGGAAGCTATTCATCAAGAGGTACCCACATCCTCGGTAATAAAACACTGTTGTAACCGACTGTCCCGTCGTGTTCGTTCCAACTGGCCATGATTTCAGCATTGGGGCTTAGGTTTACCCGACTGCGGAAAAGTCAGAAGTAATGAACTTTTTAGTATTTTTTTTACGTGTGGAAATCCTCATGGATGCTATGCCGGACTCTTACCGACTAAAACCACACGGTGCCCTTCCATTTTTCTATGGCCAGGAGTCCCAGGTAAGCCCTCGGGAGGATAGCCCCAGAGCTCCCAGCAGGAACTTTTTAGTATAATTCTATACTAATATATAAAAACTATAAAGTTTCTCTTAACGTCGATGAAGAAGTTTCACTTTACTAAAGAGTTTGTTTGTTTATTTGGTTGAACGAGCTAATCTAAAGGAACCACTGGGCCAATTTTTTTTTTTGTGTTAAATAGCCCATTTCTCGAGGAAGACTATAGCCTATATAGGCTATATAGACTATAAATCAACACCCTACTACACAGGAGAGTGGAGCAGTAATCATGAATAGCAAATCGGGTTAATTTTTATACATTATTCTAAAATTTATAATCGACGGGATTATATAGGTGCGACGGGAGATCGAAGTTTGTCACGGGCGAAGCTGAGTGGTGGGGTCAGCTAGTTTTTTGTATTTGTATTTTCTACCTTACTGTTTCGATCAAAGGGGTGTTAGAGGTCACATGGTGTTGTAAACGCACATAGGCTACGGTGATCACTTCCATCAGGTGGGGCCATAAACTTGTCTGCCGCCTCAGTGGTATAAAAAAAAAGAGTTTAGACAACAAATTTTGATCAATAAGTTTCTTCACTTCTTTCATTAGTTGGTTATAAGCGTGACGCCATATTATATTTATTGTAGCATCATAACTGAAAATCCCGCACTGGAATCAATATAACAAGGCAAGGAATCAATGTTACTCGCGCCCGCACCGTCTAGATACGAGCCTTTCTCTATAATTATATTTCTTACAACCAAGCGTGTCAAAGTCATCCTTTTTTACTAACGATCGCGTATGCGATTTTCTCCAACTTTTGACGTAAACTTGGCATGTGGTAATATAATTAATTTCGTCTCTATCCTAGCTCTATGATATTATCATAATGTCATCCCACAGGAGTCATGAAGTATATCAAAAAAATCATAAATATAATTAAATATGGCGTATAGAAACGCGCTCAGCGACTAGTCAAAATATGCATATCTATAACGATGCGCATTGATCGGGGAATATGATAGCTCGGTTAGGTCGCAAACCCTCGTGCTGAGCGAAAATCGTTTTAATTTTGAATATTTAAATTACGAGCGGCACATTTGAACCTCTATGTGTAGATTCGCGTGCTCAGTGTTCTAATACGAATGTGACGCCTAGCGCCACATAGCGAAGAGCTATCGAACTATATCGATACTTAGAATCCAGCATTGCTGAATAATTATATATAGGAGAGCTCTTTCGCTGAAGAATGATATATTCTTACAACAGTTTAAAACCAACGCCTGGCCTGGTCCGACGATCATCCCTTTGTGTCGGGGGAACGCCTGCATCCCTTTCTCGATCATTGGGGTAAGATGTTTAGACTAAAGTGAGTTCTGAGATACCAATGACTTCGACTGTGAGTAACACATGGCAAAGTCTTGTTATATTGTTGTGGCTTGAAAATTCAACAACAACCTCAACACACCACCCAGTAGGTTACATCTAGGAATATATAACCCCATTAAATACATCTTGAGTGCTATGTTGAATTCCAGCATCTTCATTGCAAAAGCAATCCTCGTTTGCTAATGCTGCACTTTCTGACAGAGATCAATTGCCCTTCCGAAAAGATAAGAGTGACCCAAGTCCAAGTAGTGCAGTGAATTGATGGAATACATCTAGTGAAATATGCCCTGCCTACCTCGTTGAGAAAAAAACGTGAATTTACCAATATATATTTAAGTTCTAAGATTGACTGAACACTTATACATCAAAGCTGGAGGACCTCGCTGTTCTTAGCAGGCATAGAAACAAAGGACTTTTGAATTGTTACCAGTGATGAAAAATATATTCTGTTTGACAATTGCAAGCGATCAGATATATATAGTTCAGATCCTTGTTCGGTTCGGTACCTTAGCAATATCATAAATATAAAAAGAGAAGAAGCGCTCGTGGCCTCGCGGTCTCAGTGTGCTGTAAACGATCACTGAGTTACGCAACTTTCACTATGGCTGGTCCTCGGATGGGTGACCACTTTGTGGCATTTACATTTGCGAGCGTTTCCGTGCTTCGGAAGGCACGTTAAGCCGTTGGTCCCGGTAGCCAGTAAAATGGCAGTCGTTAAGCCTGGTTGAAGGCCTTATGGGCGGCTTGAAAATTTCAACAGCAGGTAGCCACAACCTGCGTCTGTCTATTTCAACACGGCAATGGGCTCACCACCTATTACGTGGGACAGGAATCCACACGGTGAAAAGTGGGCATATAATATGCCTCTGCCACCCCTTCGGGGATAAGGCGTGATGGATATTTATTTATTTTATAAATATAAAAAAGCCCCTGAACTTCATTGTTTGGGTGTTTTGTGCCAGTTTGTTTGGATACATTACACTTACCAAATAGGATAAGCATTAAATATGTATGCATTTCAAGTTTTGTCCCTCCTTTCACGACCGACAGAGTACAAATTTATCGACATTACAGTTCTTAATTTTAGTTGCATCGAAAAAGCTTAAAAATATCTACTTTATTTTCGTACGAAACGAAAATTTCATAGAAAATTAAAAGAAGTTTGTACGATTTCTGCTAGTGAAATAATTTCACGACATTTTTATGGCTAGTGAAAAGGCTCTAAATTTTAAATAAGCAAACGTATACGAGAAGAACACTATCATAAATTTTATCTTCACCAGCTTTCATCCTGGTTGAAATCCGTTAGTGCGGCGAGCTAAGCTCAAATTAAAACCTAAAACGTTCCAAAGATAAAAATGTTCGACCACAGACTTTCATTAAATCAGTGAGCAAATTAACAGATCGCAATCTTCCGTTCGGTCGCTCGTTCACCGTTCGTGTGTCCACCCGCCAAAAGTAGTGCTGCGGAAAAGTGTTCGGAAATTGAATCGAATATGATTCCCGAGTGATTTTCAGAGTGGAATAAATTTCTGATATATTTGAAAATGTTGATATTTTCCGCATCATACATTGTTATGTATTTCTATTAAGGTTTTGTTTCCAATTTTCTCATGAATTGGTTGTTGAACGTTAAATTTTATATTCAACTTTTACGATCTCGGTATATGTGACAGAATAACTAGTTTTTGTGGTACATATGAATATCTAATGCAACTTATCTTGCTTTAGTAGTTAGTTCGCAGAATAAAAAAGCCTATGTGTTATTCTGATGTATAAGATATATTATTGTAAAGTTTCATCAAAATCCATTCAGTAGCTTTTGCGTGATAGAGTAACAAACCTACATTCATACAAACTATCGCGTTTATTGAGTAGGATATGATTTTAAGAGGAAGTTAAATTTATCATTTTCTTCATTTGACATCGTCTTAATCAACTTGAGAATATGCGTATTCTATCGATTGTACCTAAATAGTTTGTGCTAATTGTAGCATCTATTTATTATATGTGCTATCCCAATTGTGAAAATACGACCTGCCGTGGGAGCCTGTAACAGTACCTACTCTGCATCGGGAAACGAATAACTTTAATACTTCCCGCCGTATAACAAAATTAGGTGGTTCACAAATGGGCAGAAAGCTTCACAAATTCTGTTCACAAGGCTACCAATACTCTAAAATGTAATAAATAAACGCGTTTTATGTGCGGTTGTAAACGTATTGCGACATACAGACGCCTATACATATACAATATACATATAACTATACACCTATATCAGAGAACACTAAAAAAAAAAAAAAAAATTATATACAATAGTTTACACACAGTCGACTTAAATTTGGAACTTATTTGGAATACAGTTTTAAGCAGTTACAATCATAGTTTCCTAAACTAGGCAGAGCCTGTATTTTAGGATACATTTTTTTGAAACGTTTAGTTTTCCATTTGTGATGCAAATTCACCGCTGCTTTGCCGCCGCATATTTCACCGACTACGAGTATGCGGGTGGCTGCGTTCAGCTCAATCCGCGTCAAGCGAGCTTATGCGTGTGTGTTTTGAGTAGTTGAGTTCTGTTTTAAATGTGTGTGTGTGTTTGTTTGTGTGTGTGTGAGTGGTTGTGTGTGGGCGTGCGTGTGTGTGTGCGTGTGTGTTTTAATTGAATGAGCTTATTTATGGTAAGTGATTTGTTATAGTTTATTTAAGGTAAGTGAGTAGATCCTCAGTATCGAGGTAGTTAAGTTGCAGTAGCACTAAATCTTTACAATCTCTCAGAGTCGCCGCTTTGGTACGTAGGACAGTGTAGTTAGGTCGGCACTAAATCTAAGAGCGCCGAGAATGGCCTGTCTTGTAGTGTATTCAGATATTGTTTGCGATTTATATAGTTTACACTGTATATAACCTCAAATATTTCAAACCAATCAGACTTTAATTTCCTTCAGTAGAAAATGTGTTTATTGATCTTCAAACATCTGAATAGATTTTTATATAAGTAACTAAAAACTAACCATCTTCACGCTATATTCCTGACGGGGTAGTCAGACAGGACAGATCGCCAGGCTTCGCGATCCATGCATACTTCTTTCGCTTCTTGCACATTCATTAAGCGCTTCATACTGGGTATCCGAGTACTTTCGTAAAAAGTAAAAAAGAAAGTTAAAGTGATATTTTTTAATAATAGTTATAATCAGTTTTGTGGGACATTTTTCACTATAGTAGTGTAGGATCTAGACAACTGATAAAAACACTTATATATTTCTAAATACATTCATACACGTTATACATATGAAACAAATGGAAAAAAAACATTTATAGATTCTACAAATATTTATTCCGACCCGGGAATCAAACCCAGGCCTTCAGCGCCTCCGTCGCATGCACAACCACTTACGCCCCTGAGGCAGCCAAGCTATTATAGTGAAGGCAAGGCCTATATTAGGCATACCAGTTGCTTGTTCTGTTTTAATATACAATTTTCATTGTTCACATTTGCAGCCTGTAGGTATGTAATCACCCCATCAAAATCTCCGGAGCTTACCCACAAACGGTGCACCTGCTGAGTAGCGGACGAGGTAACGATGCAGGTACCGTTTAGGGCCCGGCACTAGACAGCTCGGAAAACGCTTAGTGAGATTTTAATCAGTTCAACTCTGGCTAACATGCGTGGGGTTTCCATATCTTAAAAAAGAAGTAGTCTGGTGTGGCAATTCTATCTACGTAGGTCTCCTCCTCTTTAACCTCGTTACTGACACTCTAGGACGATTTAACCACTTTGGCGTACGGCCCACCTAATGGAAAGTGGTCACCGTAGCCTATGGGCGTTTGCAACACCAGAGGTGCAGAACTCGCGCTGTAGACCCTTTATAAACGTTCTAAGACCCCTTTTGAAGAACCCCATACTGTAGACGTTCGGAAAATCTATCCCATATTATATAGATTGCTATCTTTTGTAGTGAGACCATTGGCACGCATTGTTATCCTTAGTTTCTTTTAGAGTTGTGTCGCCGAGTCCCAATAGAGTCCCACTACTGGGACTCAGCGACACAAGTCTTTAAGTTAATTGTTCTATGGAATAGCGATACTACAGGACAACTTACTTTCCGTGGATCCATTAGCCACAGGTCCACGGTTAAATGTTTTTTTTCGCAGACCCATCAATGGGACATTCAATGGAGCCACGGAATAGAAGCGGTCCTAGCTGACACCTAATGTTTGTCTTATCACTACTACCGCTGTGCATTATTGTTTTTTTATTAGATTAACATATTTTTATGATATTATATTATAATAACTTATAACAATTATTTCGTTATCGCTCGTGGCCCCGCTAACACAGTGTTTTGTAAACGATAACTGCGTTAAGCAACTTTCGCTTTGGCTCACGGATGGGTGACCGCTTTGTGTCATTTCCATTTACGAGCGTTTCCGTGTTTCGGAAGGCATGTTAAGCCATTGGTCTCGATTCCCAGTAACATGGCAGTCGTTAAGCCAAGTTGAAGGCCTTGCTGGTAGGATGGAAAAAATCTACTGCAGTCTGCAGGTCGCCACAACCAGCCCTTGTCCATTTCACGGCGATGGGCTCACCAACTATTACGTAAGACAAAAATGCACACAGTACAATGCAGCGTATAATATGCCTCTGTCAGCAGCTGTCTCTTAATCAAGATTTTTTATAGATCGGTTCGGTTACCTCCGCCATACTATGTTATGTACCCGTTAGGACATATTTACCTACAATTAAATCATAAAAACAGACTTAACTTAAAAACTGAAACTATCTTTACGCTGTATCCCGGACGGGATAGTCAGAGAATACAGATCGCCAGGCTTAGCAATCCATGCATGTTTCTTTCGCTTCCTGCAGATTCATTAATCGCTTCATACATGCATGTCTGGGTATCTGAGTAGTTTTAACATTTCCGTTTTTCAGCAATCTTCTCACGTGGTCATCATATATAAGTCTCGGCCTACCCTGACTCATTCTACCATTCACATTCGCACAATATTAAAATTTTGCTATATTCATATTTTTAGACTTCCTCGGTGGCGCAGTGGTAGTGCATGCGACTGCCGCGACTGAGGTACTGGGTTCGATTCCCGGGTCGGAAAAATATGTGTGTGATCTACAAATATTTGTTTCGGAGTTTGGGTGTTTTCTATGTATAATATGTATGTATTTAGAAATATATTAGTATGTATATCAGATGTCTAGATCCCATAACACAAGCTTATATTAGCTTACTTTGGGCTAGACGACGCTGTAAAAAAAAATGTCCCACAATATTAAAAATATTAAAAAATATATAAACAGGTCGTATTCATAATCAAAAATGTCTTAAATATTTCAAAATAATATTAATGAGGAAGACGCTGAAAATCCTCAAACTTGCGGCCTCAATAACCAAGAGCTTGGAACTTTGGTCCCATGAGGGATACTAAAAACTGTACAGCGATATTTTTCTGTTATTTGTCTTTTGCTGTCTAAGAATAGAAAATTCCACCTCCTTATGCGGTAGTATACGACTGGGATTTTCTAAAGTTTATTGGGTGATAGGTGGTATGGTCTTTATGTGTATCCTGTACTTTCACACTGAGCCTTGTTGTTTGAATAAAACAAAAATGTGTGTGTAGAGTAGAGTACCTATACAGGTAAGAAGTGAAAATTCTTTACGACATATCATTCTACTATTTACAACTTCACGAAAATCTGGTAGATCTGGCTTACGCATACATCGATAGTGAAATTTCACTTACGTCGATAAAGAAGTTTCACTTCAAAACAACATGGCACGTAACCCAAAAACGTGAACATTGTTTTTACAGCTATAAAATTTCTCTCATACGTCGATAATACTCTTTCCTTTCATTCCAAATGCTAATTAGGGTTATATACCTAAAATAGAATAAACAAAACTCTTACATGATCACTTTGTTTTCCATCAGTCGGTCCGACTGTCTTTCAAGACCCTTTATCTCGTAAACGAGTGGAGGTATCGAGTTGAAATTTAAACTATTACTAGTGTCAATGGTCCCTTGAGGCTGTGAAAAAATGAAACTTCTAAGTTAACGTAAACAAAAGTATTAAGCCTGTTAGTGTTGCTAAAAAAGTATTTTACGGAAGTTTCAGTGGCTCGTGGCCCCGGTGACTCAGTGTTCTGTTAACGTTCACTGAGTCCGTATGACCATTTTGTAGAATTTACATTTGCGAGCGTTTCCGTGCTACGTTTACTTGTTTTGGTCACGGTTGCAACTAAAATAGCAGTTGTTAAGCCTGGTTTGAAGCCTTATGGGCGGCTGGTCACCACAGCCTGGGCCTGTCCATTTCAACATGGCAATGGGCTCACCACCTGTTACGTGGGACAAAAATGCATACGGTGAATTGTGGGCGTATAGTACGTTTCTGGGCCTGCCCCTTCGGGGATAAAGACGTGACAATATGTATGTATGTATTTACGGAAATTTCAGTAGGCGAGTCCGACTCGCATTTGTGCAATTTTTTTTTTAAATTGGAAATTATTAAAACAAAAAAATAAAATTAAAAAATAATTACACAATGACAAACACTTTTTTTATTCGCTTTCTTATATCACCTGACGTTTCGACCAGATTTCTTCGGCCGTGGTCGTAGGCTGATTCCTTTGCCAATTGTATTACTTTGGTAATTTTTTTTTTGGGTTATCTGAATATATGGAGGAGCTGAAGAGTTACCACATGTTTAGATTATGTTAAAATCTATAGTAATAATTCCACTTCTTCCATTATGCAGTCATCTAGCACTAAGTTAGTTACCCCGTACATTGTTGTTATTTTACTGTCTCCCGAATAGTAAGATGGTTCACGATGCTGAAAACTTTCCGAACCCTTGCTTCGTTGACTGAAACTCATTGAGCCTTATGACGAGGCGGTTTGCGAATTACTTTCTAGAACAACTTATAGACATTGCTCCCGACGTGAGATGGTCTGTCTGCAAGAAGCAAGAATTTAACCCTTTTGTAGAAGAACAGAGCCACCATTCTTTCTCTTCTCGCCTCAATTGACTCCTATTAGATCACGAAATTATAAAGATTCACCAGCTTCTTGAGGACCGTAGTCCCACCAGCCTTAAGATGCTCTTTTTTCGTCATCACCAGCTCGAGAGCCGCCATAACCTCGCCCTAATCTACATTCGAGAAGCCCTAATCTACATTCAAGAAGCTCTTTATGCTAGCCTTTATGTAATTACCTCTTAGACGGTCTGTGCAACGATAACTTACTTACTCTCTTGCGCTTTTTGTCTCTCAAGCATAAAGATCTCTATAAAATCCTCGATTCTCTCAAGAATTGCCAATCTAGAGAATTGAGGTCACGGTTATGCCACTCGCTGTTTTCAATTTCGTCGGGCGACATCATTCATGCTGTTGAGGAAAGGTTTAAATAGGTACTAACATGTTAGTACGTATACAAAAAGACTAGCTGTACTCCGCGGCTTCGCCCGTAACATATTTTTTACACCTGCTCGACAATGCCTAATTACATATCCTACAATCTCAACGGAAACCACAACTTTGCCTCCCAAGGGATACAAAGTTGTATGAAAGAGATTAAAATGATTTGAAATTGGAACGTTGAATTCATGTGAGCAAACTCTCAATAAAAAAAGTTCCTCTACAGAGTTCGTTCGAAAATCTGACACAAAAGACGGTGTTTTTATTTGGTGCTGTGATTCAGAATTCATTGCAATATAAGAATGAAATAAGTTGCCTATAGTAGTATTAATGATCCGTCAAAAAACATCGTCAAATTTTAATTAAGAAAAAATAATAAAATTAATTTAATTATTAATTGTAATTGTTTTTTTTTTAATTTAATTTTTCATTAACATCAAAATATGTCGTGTCAGAGAACTTGCTGCCTCAATCGTCACCAACGTTCACGATCCAAAATGAGACCCATTCTGAAGTTTCTCCATCTTTAGGTACTAAAATAAACTCCACTACAACTTCCATAAATGTACCGAACAGAAATAATGTCAATATTAACTTTTAAACTATTAGTGAGTTGCAAAATAAATACTTTATTAATGTATTGTCTCTTAAAGGTGAATGAAAAGTAAAGTATGCACCACTGGATTAAAGCATGTCTTCGTCTTGTGTGTTGTGTATATTGAAGCTCTTGCGTCACTCAGGACTCAACTCAACTCCCTCCTTTGTTGGGAATTTTTTTTCAAATTGGGCCAGTAGTTCTTGAGATTGCCGCGTTCAACTAAACAAACAGACATACAAACAGAAAAATAACTTCAGCTTTACATATTAGTATGGATAATAAACTTAACACGGACAATTTAATATTAATGTTCCTAAAATCCCAGTAGTAAATACATTCAGTTGTGTCTAAAATAAAACGATCGGAGCGCTGTGCACACTCAACCAAATATCCCATAACCCATATACGAACCACTCATACCGTCATATGATTTTATTCACTCACTTTTATAGTTCTACCGTTTGATAGCTACTGTAGCTGTACGTGCCCGAGACTTTACCGTGCCACTCTACACGTTTTCCTCTTGTGAATTTTAATTTTTTTTTTTTAAATATTATCTTTGGCTTGTAGTATTTTTCAGTGTAGGCTAGGCTGAAACTGACAATATGTTGCATATATCGGAAAATAAATCCACATAGCGAAAAGTATTATGCCAAGAATCTTACATCGCAACATGGAAGATTTTAGGAACTACCAATCCTGTGTCACACTATTAGAGTTTTAGCGCTGGAGAACGAACGACAGCCAAACATCAATCGCATGAAGCGTGATCCTTTGCGTGGTCGGAGGTGGCATTTATACTCCATTTTGTTAAGAGTTTATTTATTAATTTGATACAAATACTTTTCATCTTGTAAATAAGGAAATTATAAAATATTTTTTGAAGAACAAGAACTCTGAAAACTAGCTTCTAAACCCGTGTTTCGTTTAGAAATAAAATATATTCGTGCAATCAATATACATATAACAATAAAAATATATATTGTGAAACAGTTCGATAATTGAATAAAACTATGAGAAAGATATAACTACAGTTTGTGTACATAACTCAGTGTAAATATAATGAGTATATGTAGCTAAAATACCACAATATGTATTTTATGAAAGTGTTTGTGCTTGTGTGGGGACTTGTAGCTTCGAAAACATCTGAGGTAATCCTAGTGCTAGGTTTATCTAAGTCTAACTTCAGTACAGTTAATGTCCTTCATGACCGGGGGCCTCAAGACGGCGGGTGGGCTAACACCCGAACCCTACAAAGGCGCAAGGCATCATTTCAACCCCCAAAGAGAGGCAGGATAACACCTGACCCCCTAAGACGAGGCCGCGGTTTCGGACTAAGTCTGTTGGGAGCCCTGGGATTTTCGTTCTGAGGGACTCCCGGCTATAGCAGATGGAAGGACAACGTATGGTTTAGTCGGTAGTAGACCGACATAACATCCATGAGGATAACCACACGAAAAAAAAAGGGTTCTAGAATCGTACTGAAATTATTCTTTTTTTTTTCGCGGTTTCTTACCGACTACAACCACACGATGCCCTCCAATTTGTCTATGGCCAGGAGTCCCGGGTAAAACCCTTGGCCTATGTAAATAATAAAAGAATAATTTCGCTCAGTACTATATAAAAACTTATATGTGTGGTAATATGATAATAATAATAATACCGAAAAATATCCTAAGGGACGGTACGGTTGACATATGTCGGGCGTGCCACCGTCCCGGTGAGTCTCTTAGGCATATTACTTCTGGTTGTTCTAGTCTCGCAAATAGTGAGTATTTGCATAGACACAACCAAGTAGCTAGGATTATCCATCAACAACTTGCTTTGAAGTATAACCTTATTGAATCAGAGATACCATATTATACCCAGACCCAGTTCTCGAAAGTGACCACATCACATTGTACTGGGATCGATCTATTGTCACTAACAGAACTATTGTTGCCAATAGACCTGATATAGTGGTAATAGATCGATTAGAGCGCCTTGCAATAATAATTGATGTCACAATTCCACATGACTACAAACTCGTGAAGGCAGAAGTAGACAAACAAGCTAAGTATTTGGATTTGGCCCACGAGATTGTGGACATGTGGAGTATTGACTTAGCTATTATTGTTCCCATAGTAATCTCTGTGCACGGACTAATACCCAAAAGCCTCGATCAACACCTTAAAAGGCTCACGTTAGGCAGTTGGGTCAAGGGCTTGATGCAAAAGGCGGTTCTTCTTAATACTGCACGTATTGTGAGGAGGTTCCTCTCTCTGAAGCCCTAACCACCGGTGGCTTGGTCCATGTACCCGATGCTGGTGGTATACTATGTTTTATATTTTTAAATGCACTTTTTGTATATGTATATTTAAAAATATATTTTATATGTAATATATTGAAATAAAGAGAAATAATAATAATATTTATTTACGAGTATTTAAAAATGTTTACATTAATATTATTCTTATCTCGACTAAGACAATAAGATTATCTCTATATCTTTTCTCCTCTTTTCCGGCTTAGTTATAGCCATAGGTAGTTTAGAGTGCTGGATTAATATGGCGCTTAATATAAATAGTTGGCGCACCGTCAGCACCTCACATGCCTTATAATAGTGTGGGAAATCTAAAAGGGCGAGACGTGGCTACCTTTAGGATTGCTCTTTGGGATCGTTCCAGCGGGAGCAAGATTGAGCTCGCAGCCCCACCCCATGAAGTGATACAGTATGTAAGAACGGATTGGCACAGTGCAAGGTACACCTGTCTTATTAATTTAAGGTCTCCTACAGTACGTAGATATTTAAATATATACATCAATTTGCGCACTCGGGAACAAAGCAAGGAAATATGTTTACGAAAATTTAAATGTGAGTCAATCGTAACACCTAGGTATTTTATATCATCAGTTTTCAATAAAATTGGACAAGGGCATGCAGTGTCAGCTAAATTACAGTTATGTGCATATAAATCTATGTCAGTAGTGGGTTTGTTAGAGTTTCGCATTGTAAACAATATGTATTTAGTTTTATGAGTATTTAATGTTAGTAGATTATTCTGCAGCCACTTAGTAACAGAATTAAAACCTTTCTGGGCGTGTTCGAAAACCTCTTCCCGAGAATTTGCTGAGAACAAAAGCGCTGTGTCATCGGCATATGAAATTACAATACCTTTTTTCAGCTGAAGACTACATAGTTCATTAATATATATTAAAAATAGTGTTCTTCCCAGCACACTACCCTGGGGGATTCCATAGCAACTATTTCTGGCTTCTTCACTTGTATACTTTCCTATATTTACGTATTGTTGGCGATCACTGAGATAGTCAGAGAATAAGAGTAACTGCGTTCCTCTAATTCCAAGAGACTCAAACTTCCGTAATAGTATAGAAGAAGATATAGTATCGAATGCCTTTGCAAGGTCCAGAAAGATCCGAATGGTGTGCATACCTTTATCCAGATTAGTAGTGACGTAATCAGTTAGTGTATAGACAGCTTGACTTGTGGATTTCTTAGGCCTAAAGCCAAATTGGCACTCTGAAAGTAAATTATTATTTTCCAGATATTTTATTAGTCTGTTATTTATATTTTTTTCTAAGATTTTTATAAAAGACCTGTCAAAACGGATATTGGTATGTAGTTCGACGACTCTGGTTTTGTCTCCAGATTTGAAAATCGATGTGACCACAGCCCTTTTGAGTGATAATGGGAAAACTCCAGTGTTAAAACAAAGTTGAAAAATATGAGCTAAATGAGGTTCAAAGAGATATTTATACCTTTTCAGTATATAATTAGGAATATTATCCCATCCTGTAGCACAAACATCCTTCAACCCGGTTATTATTCTTATTATTTCCTCAGCATCGGTATGGAATAAGACAAAGGAATGAAGAGGTGTGTTTGCTTTAGGGAGAGTCAAGTCAGAGAAACCATTAATATATTTTATGGTGCTGTCTGCCATATTTTTTCCAGCGTTTATAAAAAAATTGTTAATATTATTAATTGCATCAGTTGGATTTACAATGGATGGCAATAAAAAAAGAAAAAATATTTTGCATAGACCATTTTAACGGCGCTTACAAAATGTCATACACTATTTAAGTTGACTATATAGAAGCACGCCCAAAACTCTGACTTGCGACACTTTGGGGATAATATCATCACATATACTGTAATCGAAGGTGATTGGATTTTTTTACGAGAAAAAGTAATAAATGTGCACTTCTGAATATTAACACTTATCTTATTACGCTTATAATACTGTGTAAGTCTATCTAAATCTGATTGTAGTAATAAACAGTCAGCCATTAATATATTTTATGGTGCTGTCTGCCATATTTTTTCCAGCGTTAATAAAATATTGTTAATATTATTAATTGCATCAGTTGGACTTACATTGGATGGCAATAAAAAAAGAAAAAATATTTTGCATTGACCATTTTAACGGCGTTTACAAAATGTCATACACTATTTAAGTTGACTATCTAGAAGCACGCCCAAATCTCTGACTTGCGACACTTTGGGGATAATATCATCACATATACTGTAACCGAAGGTGATTGGATTTTTTTTACGAGAAAAAGTAATAAATGTGCACTTCTGAATATTAACACTTATCTTATTACGCTGATAATACTGTGTAAGTCTATCTAAATCTGATTGTAGTAATAAACAGTCAGCAAGCGTCGAAATTTTCTTGTATACCTTCTTGTCATCAGCGTATAAAAGATGACCCGAAAATTGGAAACAGTTTGGGAGATCGTAAAGGTAAATATTGTATAATAAAGGGGATAATAGAGAGCCTTGGGGTACACCAGAAGTTACATCTACAAAGTCAGATCTGAACCCCCCAATCACGACAGCCTGCCTTCTGTTCCTTAGGTACGATTCTAACCAACGTAGAAGATTGCCTTTTATTCCGATAGCATGTAACTTCGAAATTAGGATATTATAATATACGCGATCAAAAGCTTTTTCAAAATCAGTATAAATTACGTCGATTTGCGCGCCACGCATATTAGATGTTATGGGGTAATCCAGGGTTTGATGTTATTATATTTAGTAGGCATCGATACCGTGACAGAATTTTTCACTATTGCTGATTGCAATGAGTCAATGAAGTAGTTTATACAAATATTAGGGTCGTCTGATAAGTAAACCGGGTCAAAATTTATGCAGTGTATATCTTTATCAAGACTCGACATATTGACTCTGGTACAATTGCTTGTGCAGTAGTTTCTAGGCACACTCATTTGTATTGCTAGCAAAATTGTGCGATGATCGGTAACCCAAGAATTAGTAATTAGTGTTTTTGTTATTTTCTAAAAAAAAACCCACTAACTATCTTCACGCTGTATCCCTGACGGGGTAGTCAGAGTGGACAGATCGCCAGGCTTCGCGATCCATGCATACTTCTTTAGCTTCTTCGAGATTCATCAATCGCTTCATACACGCACGTCTGGGTATCCGAGTACTTTTGACCTTTCCGTTTTTGAGCAATCTGCTCACGTGGTCTTCATATGTAAGTCTCGGCCTACCCTGACTCTTTCTACCCTCTACTTTTGAACAATATATATTCTTCGTCAATCGTTCCTCACTCATTCGTTGGACGTGTCCAAACCAACGGAGCACGCCCTTTTCTAGCTTAACGCTGACACTTTCATTCAAACCTGCCATATTGCGTATCACTTCGTTACGTATTCGGTCTATCTCCACAGCATTCAATTTACTTTCATGCATATGCTGACAAACCCACGTTTCACTACCGTAAAGCAAAGTTGGCACTAGCACTGCGTTATGAATCGCCATTCGTGCTTCTTTTACGATGCTTTGTCGCTTTACTAACTGGGACAAAGCACCGTTAACTTTGTTTCCGGCAGCTACTCGCCGTTCTACATCCGAATCACATCTTCCATCCACGCTAAACATACTTCCTAAATACACAATTTCATTCACTTGCTCTAGACGTTCCTGGTTTACCCTAATCTCGCATTTAGTTCTTACGTCACCTCTTTCAAATACTAGAACCTTAGTTTTACTTGCATTCAAGCGAAGACCCTTACTTTCACACTCCTCTTTCATATTAGTAACTAATGCCTGAAGGTCGGCTTCTGATGAGAACAAATTGACACCCATATTAAAATCTTTCAACTTCTGCAGGCAACTGTCCAGATACACTATGAACAGCCAGTCGGACATGACACATCCCTGTTTGACGCCTGTACAGACATCAAAAAGAGGTGACACAACCCCCCCTACTCGCACGTAAGCTTGACAGTCCCTATAAAGCGACTGTATTGCCCGCAGTATCGAGCCGTCCACACCATATCCGGGCAGCAAGTCCCACAGCGTTTCTCTCACAACGTTATCAAATGCTTTCTCTAGATCCACAAAAGCGATCATGCGGAGAGAAAACACTTGATCCATGCAACTTCTTCCACGTCGGAATCCGCATTGAGCCTCCCATAAATACCTTTCAGACTTCTCTTGCATTCGTGCCGTTATAACCTTTGCATACACCTTACTAGCTAAGCTGATCGCCCTGTAGCTGGAGCAGTTTAGGCTAGTTTAGGTTTCGTTATTTTCTTAGTTTTTAAAATGAAATGATCCACGCATGATACAGTTTTAAACGTTGGGACATAATGAGTAGTTAGCAACCCATGAAAAGAACATATGTTAAGGTACTTCTGTTTTTGTGCCTCTGTCTCAATATGCTCGGGTATTATATTAACGTTTATATCTCCTATGAGTACAATGTTTTTAAAGTATGAGAATTATTTTAGTAGCATATCGAGTGAATCTAAAAATCTCTCTGCACTCTGTGATAGCGATGATGCAATGATAAATGTGTCAGGTTGTAGTTTAATCAACAAACAATTGCACTCCTGAAGTAATGGTTCTTCCACGACTGTATTTAAATTGTTTTTGACATATACCACTAGACCGTCATTTTGATTGAAGTAATTACTGGATGTATGTGTTGCATAGCCATCCATAGAGGGCAAATTACCTCTGTTAACTTCTAGCCAGCACTCCGTCAGTACAATGATATCACATGTTATTCCCAATTCATGCAAGACCACCTCAAAACCGTTTATGTTTTTATTTATGCTACGAATATTTTGAGTTAGTAATGTTAGCATTTTACTCGAGTACTTGGCACTAAACTCGACAGATCCCACATCCGTCCGCATAGGCGATGATTTGGTCGAGCGCACGAACCAGGCTAAATAGCTGGGATCTGTATTTCACACGTCCAGTGACATCGATTGCGATGTCAAGTCACGCATTGCTGCCGCGTGGGCCAAATGGCGGGAGATGACCGGTGTCATTTGTGATCCTAAAATGCCGATCCGGTTGAAGGGACAGGTCTACAAAACCATTATTAGACCTGTCCTTTTACATGGCAGTGAGACGTGGCCGATATTGGAGCGACACAAGCAGGAGCTGCGTGTCACGGAAATGAAGATGCTGCGGTGGATGTGTGGAGTCACGCGGATGGACCACGTGAGGAATCATAGAGAAGTGACTACCTGACAATAAATAGTAAACTTAACAACAAAAACTAGTAAAATTGAGGCGCAATGGGGCCCTGCTAAGATCTTCAAAGCCCTGCTAAGATCTTCGGGGCCCAAACCAGCTTAATATGTGCGTGTAAGTGGTGCTGACGCGAATTTAAAACAAACCTTGTACCAATATAAACCTTCACTACGTAATTATTATAAAACAAAGTCCTCCGCCGCATATGTCGGTCAGTCTGTCCACGATATATTCAAAATTCACCGCTTTTCATACTGTTTTAACCAATGGATAGAGTAATTCTCGAGGAAGGTTTTAGTGTGTAAAATAGAACGATATTTGTTAGAACGAATGAGTGAGGAACGATTGACGAAGAATATATATTGTTCAAAAGTAGAGGCTAGAAGGAGTCAGGGTAGGCCGAGACTTACATATGAAGACCACGTGAGCAGATTGCTCAAAAACGGAAAGGTCAAAAGCACTCGGATACCCAGACGTGCGTGTATGAAGCGATTGATGAATCTCGAAGAAGCGAAAGAAGTATGTTTGGGTCGCGAAGCCTGGCGATCTGTCCTCTCTGACTACCCTGTCAGGGATACAGCGTGAAGATAGTTATATTTGTTAGATGTGTCAAATAAAAACAAGCCATCGCTGCAATCGCTGCCTAAGACACTTTGAGATATAATTAAATACTGTATGATGGAGTTGTGTGTCTTATAAAGGTCCACAGACAAGTCCGCATTGGCATATGTCTATTTCTGAAGGATCACATACTAGGTTATTATAACGTTTTCTCTCTTTATACTGTGCTATAACACTGGAGGAACCGGGTACGCCATATGGAAAAATTAACCACGCGGGCAAAGCTGCGGGCAACAGCTAGTTAATAATATTATACGATACGAAAAATAATAAGAGGAAATTCGGACGGGCGTATGTATATACCATAGACATAAAGTCCCTACCTATCACGTTTACCATCAGACTGTATTATCATAAAGTTAGTGTTGCCAAACGGTTTTAAAACAAAACACTTTTTGTGAACCACGCGAACAAAGGATTTCAGAACGTAATAATGTTGCAGTCTGCATACAAAGTATTTTATTCAGATAAAACGAAAAAGGAAATTAACCGTTAATAGTTTTCCATTTAAATTTGCCAGGCTTTAAAGCGAATACGTTAAAATCAGTCTAAAATAGTTTTCATTTTAGTCAGTCTGTGAAACAATCGTCTATACTAGTAAAATAAATAGGAAAGTGTTGATGAATGTGTTTGTTTCTCTTTCTTAGGAATCGAGATAAATTGAAGGGCAATGGTAGCCCAATAGCCCATTGTTTTAGTCAGTAGTGTACCTGAGGTCGTTTGTTCGTTTCCCGTTCCGGACCATTCTTCTTTGCATGATGAGCACAACTATTTGTTTCTTGACTGAACTTGACTGACTTAGAAGTTCGATATAGATAGGGAGAACATTTGTCAATGCAGTGCATATAGTTAATTGAATCAGGCGTAACATGGAGGATATCCATGTAAGAACGATAATAAAAGAGCAGAAGACACACGAGGCATCCTCAATTCTGCTATTTGCCGCCAAGCACTCTTGAGGATGCCTCGTGTGTAGGCGACATATGTATCACCTAAATGACACATTGTAAAGCGGAGTATAGCACAAATTTTGAAAACCTGGAGGGTAAGGTGTCCTCTGTCCTACATCCCTTTCCTTGAAGAGTTCGGTTCGTCATTCCTCCGTTACAACTTATAGAGATTATTCTTGACCGTTGTGCGATAGAATTGACGAAACGAGGGTGTGTGGTGGGATCCTCCTTCCCACCTTTTTTAGCGTTAAGTGCGTATTAATTTAACTAATTGAATCGGGTGTTACATGGCGAAAATTCATTGTAGAACTATAATAAAGGAGAGGAGGAGGATCCCACAACACACCCTCGATTCATGCATGGATCGTGAAGCCTTGTACCCCATCAGGGATACAGCGTGAAGATATTTAGTTAGTTTTTTTTAGGAATGATGAACCAAACTCCTTAAGGAAGGGGATGTAGGACAGGTAATAGGTTGTATTAATTTATCTATAATTAATTTACCACCCCCTATTCACTCCTAACATACTTCGAAGCGCCCTTCCACCGCCCACTATTTTTTAGCCCAATGTCGCATCCCGATTGTTAATATTTATAATTAATAAGCGTCTCCCTTAGGCAAAAGCGTTGGCATATTTCATTGGAGTTAGCTGGCGTAGTGTAACATAAATGTCATAACATTGGTTGTATTCAATCAGATTTCCTTTTATCTAGGACATCTTCCAAGAGAACCGTCGAGTAGCAAAGACGATAGTGGAGGCGCTGCAGGACCAGCAGTTTGACGACGAGATATTGTTCGACATGAAGAAGGAGAATCAGGTGTACTTGAACAGGACCATGTCGCTTATCATTAAATATATCGTTAAAAGGTGTGTAATAATTCTATATGTAGGTAGGAAAACAATTTATTAACTGAGGAGGCGAGCGAAGTGAGCCGACGAAAGTCTCCGTTTTAAGTCCACTGGTATGGGAAAAATGATATCCGACCGTTCGTCCGTCCATTCAGTCTACAGGTCGCATTTTCCATCTGATTTGCATGCAACTTGGCATGGACAATCCTTGAAATAGTCAAAATCTTTTAGCGAGGGCGTTTTTGATCGGGGGAGAAATGAAGGCAGGGGAAGGAAATGGTCCCGTAGTGGTTGCTAAGAGTGCTCAAAACTGTATGTTTGGCCTTTTTCCATAATTTATTCCGAAGTCTACGGTTCACAGAACCACTAGTTTATTTATTCACCACTAACACTATCATTGCAGGTTAGACCCAATACATTAGTTAGGCCTAAAAACTAAATGATTAAGTTAAAAATAAAACCTAGGTATATAAAAATTAAAATATTTAAACTTGTTTTATTAATCTAGAATATATAGTTGTCTTTTTTTTTCAACTTCTTCTACTATATTTCCTAGGTCACTCGTCCACCAGGTAGCCTACCCAAATTGCTTTTTCAAAAACACAACCTTCACACTGAATTTTGTTATTTTTTTTGCCATTGATTTTTGAGAAAGGTTAGATTACAGGATTCGCATTACATGCATACTTCTATCGCTTCCTGTAGATTCTTTAATCTATAAGTACATCTTATTCTTAAGTACTTTTGACCTTTCCGTTTTTGAGCAATTTGCTCACTGTGGTCTTCGTATGTAAGTCTCGGTTTACCCTGACTCCTTCTTCCCTCTACTTTCGCACAATATATGTTTTTCGTCAATCGCTCCTCACTCATTGGTTCCAATGTTCCAATGCATAGTTAGTTTCTTTTAAGTCTCATCTGCCGCCATGGCTAAAATACCCTAGTCAACTGACTAGCTGGCTCTGGGGTTCTAAAAGCAGACTTAAAAATATGGCCTATGGTAACAAGAGTAACTTCAAAATTCAACCTGTATTTGAATCATGATGTCCACTTTATTTGGCAGCTATGAGCTGAGCTGTCTGACTGCTGTCGGAACTCCTAATCCTATAAGACCGGCCACGTCGCTGCCTCCGGTAGCCGCTGCACCTCTAGCAGGTGAGGTCGCTGGGGCCCCGGAGATCTTGGTTGGAACTTATACTTGACAATCTAATATTATAAAGCTGAAGAGTTTGTTTGTTTGGTTGAACGCGCTAATCTCAGGAACTACTAGTCGGATTTAATAGTCCATTTATCGAGGAAGGCTATAGACTATATATCATTTCGCTACTACCCTGGAGAGCGGAGCAGTAGCCATAAATGTCGACAAATCGGGCAAATTTTCATGCAATATTCTACAATATTGCATTGTAAATGTCGATTATAAATTCTACGAATTTATAATCGACGAGATTAAATAGGTGCGACGTAAGTTCAAAGTATGTCACGGGTGAAGCCGGGGGGGTCACCTAGTACTTGATAAAAAGATTATATAGAAGAATATTTTTTCAGGGAAGTGGACAACTATCGTGCCAGACGGACTGACGCCATCAGCCGTCGAATATACACATCTCTGGTCATGAAGCTGATTGACATCGCCAAGGTAACTTAAGTAACCAGGGGGCCGAGTCTACTATTTTTCAATAGTCCTAGTTCTATTCTATAGCGGTTCTATTGCGATTAATTCAAAACAAGGTAGTCTTCTAATACTATTATATATTTCACAATCACACTTCTCAAGCTTCAGAATAGAGGCATAATAGCTATTTTTAGCTATCAAAATATTAATAATAGACTACCAAAAAAGCAAATTAAGAGCTACTTACAGCCGCTATACCTACGTGTTACTTGCATTCTATCGGCCGGCCGATAGAATTCTTTCCATTGGAGCGCAATTGTAATAGTAGACTATGAAAACTGTACATTTTTATCTGTCGGCTCTCTATTGAGCGACGATTTCTATTCTCTTCTGACGCTATTGAATTAGTAGACTTGACCCCCTGATACTTTACTGTCTAAGTAACATCCCTACAAGTACTTGCTGCTCGTGGGTTTTCGAAGGAGTTGGAGTACGTATATTAAACGCTTACACTTTACTAGTTCAAACAAACAAAATAATCTTTAATTAAGTCACATATTGACCCTTCATTATGAATTAATCTACATTTACCTATATTTACTGGCAGATTCGTAAAGCAACAGGTAAAGCCTGTGAGTAAGAATCTGGCAAGCTTACATATTAATACAATAAATTAAAGTTATAAGTTAAAATAATAAAAAAAATATGATAAACCAATAAAAAACAAGAAAGTATAACAGAAGTGGTGATACGACGAATATTAGGTGTGAGTAAGGCGGTTAAAAGAGGAGGAGGCCTCCGTAGATAGAATTGCCACACACAAACTTCTTTTTTAAACTCGTGGAAACCGATTTTAATCTCACGAAGTCTGTTTCCAGGCGGTCGAGTCTACCAGAATCGCTGTTTTTAGCTGTCAAAATGTTAGTAGACTGTCAAAAATGCAACTGACATTTAGTCAGCAGATGCACTTAGTAGGTAAGGTCACTAGGGCCCAGAGATTTTGATTGGGCTCCTTACATACAGCTGCTCTTATATACTGGACATAATTTCAAACTTCAATGCAAAATTTATTTGACTGCCTTATGGCGTAAATGGTAGTGTTTGTGAATGCCGCGCTGAGATCCAGGATTTGATTCCTGGGTCGGAATAAATATTTCTGTGATCCGCTAATGTTTGCTTCGGAGTTTTGGTGTTTCCCAATTTAGAATTATTTTATATATGTAGGTACTAGCTGACCCGCCCGGCTTCACCCGTGACATACCTCAAACCTCTCCGCTCTTCAGTACGCCCGCACGGCCCGGCCAAATTATGGTTACACGAAATTAATTTCTTTGCGCATTATTTTGATTTTGCTATATCTCCTAAGATATTCATTTAATTTGCACGGTGTAAAGAGACAAAATAATCTTGATGAAATGCTGAAGCTAAAATGATAAAGATTAATAACGTATTTGTGTAAATAGCCTTTATTATTACCGCTTCATAATTGCTGGTTTTTTTAATATTAAAATAGAAACATAGTATGTTATCCTTAGACATATACCGTAGCGGACTTTTTTGTAAACCTATATTAGATACATAATTCCACCATATATTATTTTGTTATATCTCGAAGGGCTTAGGCTGCGTTTTCTTTGAAAGCTCCCAGACGGCTTATTTTTTTCGACTCCCCCATCAAATATCGTTATAGTTCAGTCAATGTATACGAAAACTTAACAAATTACACATAAAAACTTTCCTTATGAATCACTCTGTCTATTAATAAAAACCGCATCGAAAATCGTTGCGTAGTTTTAAACATCTAAGCATACATTGGGACAGACAGCGGGAAGCGACTTTGTTTTATTATAATGTAGTGATGATGTTTATACATAGTGTCTAAATCCTGTGGCACAAGTTTAAAGCTTAGTTTAGACTAGATAGCGCTGTGTCAAAATTGTCTCTTTTTATTTATTTATTTATTATGTTTTTAACGCAACTTATATTTTCCGAAAGTGATGGTTAAGTCAGTATGCCACTCCAAAAGTATCCCGTGGGATATCTAACTAAACGAACGTAATGCAATAAGCGATAAAGCAGATTTCCATCGCTCGTGCACGTTCTCAGACGCGTTCTGGAGGGAGTTTCAGAATCTTGTAAAACTTTTCCCAACTCGTTTGGCAATCGAAAACAAAATTTTACGAATGCTTGCAGACATATGCATTAAACTAAAGTCATCACGTAAGCTAAGAATTTAGTTGCAATGTATATTTGTTAAGCGCTTGCAAAACCGCTGGCTCAGCGTTTTGTAAGGTGTACGTTAAGGATATAATGATATAGTAAGATGGTTGACTGTTGAGGAATTGTCATTCACGACCATTCCCGTACTTTCAAAAACACTCTTAGTCGATGGTTCCGGTTGCCAGTAACATGGCAGTCATTCAACCAAGATGAACGCTTCATAGGTAGCTTAAAAATGTTCAACAGCTGATTGTCATAACTTGCGCTTGTCCATTTCAATATTATTTGCCTATGATCGGGGAAAAATCAAACGGTAAAATATGGGGCGTACAATATCACTGGCTACCTATGACTTCTGTTGTATTGTATCATAATTGGTTAAAAATCAGTGTGCTCTACTCGGTTGAAAAGAGCTCTTCCATTATCATAATGTATTTTCAGTGGTTTCCAAATCCCTCCTGGATTTTGAGTCTGGAATTCACTTTTATTTGACAGCTAGGATGGTCTAGTACCCACTGGACCTTCATAATTGGACCTTATCTACACAATAGGACCTGTTCGACCTCTTGTTTATAAAATAAACTCAAACATTTGCAATAGGGTCTAATCTTGATGGTCCAGTGGATACCAGTCGAATCCCAAAAAGAGGTTATATGCGCACTTTTAATATAATATTTTTAGAAAGTTAGAGTGGGTACTGTAAATGAGGTCCAATAAACACTTTTTGCTTTTGGGTCTAATTTTGAAAGTCCAGTGGGTACATATGATACAGGATGACCGCTGGGATCAACTACCGTTAAGTTTTTTGATTTTCTGCATTTTAGATAGCGCCTGTCATCGAATCTCCCTACCCTTGCGTAGTTGCTTTGTCTGTTGGTCAATAGGTACCTTCCTCTAGCATTTGTGTTTTCTTGGAACTTTGTAATCTTGGTGAGGTTCTTTACATCCCAGAAGTTTTGAATGCCTTGGTGAACGAACAGTAAATATAGGTAAATATAGTGCACGCCACTGCCGCACTGAGGCCCCAGGTCGGAACAAATATTTGTGAGATCCATGTTGGTTTCGGAGTTTGGGTGTTTCCTATATATAATATGTATGTATTTAGAAAAATAAAAATATGTATATCAGTTGACTAGATCGCATAATACAAGCTTATAGCTCAGTTTGGGCTAGACGGCGCTGTGTAAAAGTGTCCCACAATATTATTAAAGAGCATTTATATAAAAGATATAATAAAAAACGCGCAATGGCGTAGTATATAGCATCCTATGGAGCATTTAAAATTAATAATTTTATTTGATACCCAATCAGATGAACTGAAAGGTAAATATATTCAATCAAAGGTCACGTTGTAGTTCAATCGTTCCTAATAGTATTCCGCGTAGATCAATATTAACTTCGCCTAATATATCTGGTCGTTTATTATTTATGGCTACATAAATTTATGGCCGCAATAATTAACCTACGTCAAATTAAGTCTATAAATATCGTACAGCATTACAATATCTATATACTAATATATAAAGCTGAAGAGTGTTTGTTTTTTCTTTGGCTGAACGCGCTAATCTCAGGAACTACTGTTTGAAATTGTTTTTTTTTGTGTTGGTTAGCCTATTTATCGAGGAAGGCTATAGGCTATATATCATTACGCTACTACTCAGGTGAGCGGAGCAGTAAATGTAAAGAAATTGAGCAAAATTTCATCAATTATTGTAACAGTAAATAGGGGTGCGACAGAGGTTCGTAGTGTCACGAGTGAAGCCGTGGAAGTCAGTTAGTCTGTAGATATAATTCGAGGAGTACATGTAATTGAATGGTATTGGAACGATTTAGTCGATTTATTTGATAAAGTTTATTTTTAATTGAGATTCATAGTTAGACCCTAAGCACTGGCCCTGCGTTCAGGTTAAAAGGCTCATGGGCAAGACGGCTGCTGAGTCCACTAAAATTATTGTTATAAATATAATTATTACAATTTTTTAATGTTTCTGTACTCGGTTTTCTCCGTTATCTCGAAAGGAGAGAAGAAACTCTATAGAAACATAAAACATCAAAATATTCAAAATTAACGTTAATTCTAAGTTAACGTTAAAAATAACAGATACGTGTACCTTGGCCGCAAAAAAACTATTAAAAACTATTAAATATTTCGATAGGGAAATCAAAGTTTATAGGATATTTTTGTTGACCTAAAACTTTGAAAATTAAATAATATATCTATTGATACTAAATGAAGTGTAGGTGTATATCATGGCTCTGCCTACCACTTTGATTAAAAAGCTTTATAACGATGTTTTTCATTGTAAAATTCTTAAATTTATGTCGCAGATGTTCTAATGGTCACTGAGAACGAAGCTCTGATGATAATTAATAGCTTTTTAGGTTGTGTCTAAAAAAAACGTCGAAGTACAACTAACATTGTTTACCTAAGTAAAGTTATTAATGACTAGGTGACCCCCCACGACTTCGCCCGTGTCATATACGAACTCCCGTCGCAACTATTTAATCCTGTCGCTTATAAATTTTACAATAATGTATAACCATTTGCCCGATTATTTGACATTTATTATTACTGCTCCGCTCTCCAGAGCAGTAGCGTGATGATATATAGACTATAGTCTTCCTCGATAAATAGGCTATCCAACACAAAAATATTTTTTCATATCCGATCTGTAGTTTTTGAGATTAGCGCGTTCAACCAAACAAACAAACTCTTGCGCCTTATATACTTATTAGTATAGAAGTATAAATTATGTTGACTATCCTGAGCTATTAAATGAAATCAAATTCTGTGTTCCACCTAATCATCATCGTCGAAATTATTAACCTTTAAACCCTTCTAAAACCCCGCTTGTAACGTATTACAGAGGCTTAAAGAGGTAGGTTATTCGGAAATTATCACCTAAATTCATTCCTTTGCAGAGCTACCGGAAAGTTTAATTCATTACTCCATAGTGACACAACAGCTGATGTGTTTAATACCAGACCAATCTCGATAAGGCGGTTGATGGTCAGCCTGTATTTAGGATATTTTTTAAATATTCATCTACCTAGTTGTTTTATATAAAATTCACTTTTATTGCTATATTGCAGTAATAACTGAGTTATATTTATGTTGTATACCTAACCAAGCGTATATGAAGAAACATATTTGCGAAAACCAACTAACTATTTGACGGGGTAGTCAGAGAGGACAGATCGCCAGGCTTCACGATTCATGTATACTTCTTTCGCTTCTTGCAGATTTATCAACCGCTTTATACATGCACGTTTGGGTATCCGAGTACTTATGACATTTCCGTTTTTGAGCCATCTGCTCGCGTGCTCTTCATATGAAAGTCTCCGCCTACCCTGACTACTTCTACCCTCTACTTTTGCACAATATATATTCTTCGTCAATCGTTCCTCACTCATTCGTTAGACGTGTCCAAACTAACGAAGCACGCCCTTTTCCCGCTAAACGCTGACACTTTCATTCAAACCTTTCATATTGCATATCAATTCAGAATGATTTTAATATGAAAAAGAGATAAAAGCTGCAAAAAGTTAACACGAAGGCACTGATAGAGATAGCTGATGGCAAATTACTAGTATTTAATTTTACATACCTATATTATTATAAGTTTAAATAAGCTGTATGTTTTCCTATGTATAAATAGATAAATTGATGATTGGTGAATCTCGAAGAAGCGAAAGAAGTATGCATGGATTGTAAAGCCTGGCGATCTGTCCTCTCTGACTACCCCGTCAGAGATACAGCGTGAAGATAGTTAGTTAGTTAGTTTTTTTTTTTTTTAAATAAATGCTTTTTCCACCTAGTATAACTGTAGATTTTAATTTCAGGACCTGCCAAGAAACACCACCTACCAGAACCGGATTGACACAGCTCACCGTTTCTACATGTCGGTGGAGAGTCGCGACATACATGATCAAATGGCCGACGTTCAAGTGTTCCACGCATGCGCGAGACTGTACGACATTATGTTTACTGTGAGTAATTTATTCTACTTGGATTGACACAACCCACCATTCTTATATGTCGATGGAGAATCGAAACATGTCCAATCAGACGTCACACGTACAGGTGTTCCTCACAAGTGCATGGTTAAACGATATAATGTTTACTGTTTAATCCAGATAACTCACTTGTTTGTTCTTTTCGTACTTCCTCACATTATTTTCTGATTAATTTCGTTGCGGGTTCCAAGACATGCTAACTTCTCCTGGAACTTCACCTAGATCGAGCTCGGTGTAATTTTTCTGGTGTTTTGGTCATTGCTGTAGATCCTGGTTTACAGGAGTCACAGTAATGGGAATGCGGGTGGGATTAGTCAAGTAACTCACCGTTTTTATAGTGGAAAGTGGTGCCATAATAGCACTCACTAGGTGTCTTCCACGTATACAGGATACTATTAATACGAAATTGGATTTTAATTTTCTTACAAAGATACAGGGCAAGTTATTAGAAATATTAACTTGCCCTATATGTTTAATTAAATAGCTTATTAAAATAAGAACTTGTAAATTTAGACAAACTAATTTGTAGTAATTTTTTTCTTGTTCAGTATGAGCAACATAGGCAGTTAGGTACCTTCTTCCAAATCTTGTATGCAATGTTGTATGCAAAGTATTAATGCATTCGTCTGCTTGCATCCCTTTTATCATGTCGGGGTCACCAAGTGGTAAAAATGAAGCCACTCTCATTTTGAACTTGTTCTTATTTTACGAAAAAGATTGCGTGACAAGAGGTTAATTTTATAGTAGAAGAAATTGTCTGGATCTCAAATGCCGTGTTGCCAGATGAATCAAAAGTTTTTTTTTATATACCACTGAGGTGGCAGACAAGCACACGGCCCACCTGATGAAAAATGGTCACCGTAGCCGTAGCGTTATATGGATCTGATAACATATAGTAATAATATGTTTGTGATACAAGTTCACGACTGTTGTTGTTCAGTCACATACAATTTATTATCTACTATTAATTTATCTCTTAAGTTATATAGTACTAGAGGTACATAATTTAATAACCCACAAAGAGAAGTCCATCGATATTTCAGGGCTATAAGCAAATATGTGAAGATATATTGAAGTTCTTTCATTCGTCGTTATATTTATGTAACCAAGTTTGAAAGGTTTATTGTCAGAGAGATACTATCATGATGCCGACAATAATATCAATATTATTTTATTTATTTATCCATCACGCCTTATCCCCGAAGGGGTCGCAGAGGCATACTATATGCCCACTTTTCACCATGTGTATTCCTGTCCCACGTAATAGGTGGTGAGCCCATAACCATATTGAAATAGACAGACGCAGGTTGTGGCTACCGGCTGTAGAAATTTTTCACCACCGGGACCAACGGCTTAACGTGCCTTCGGAAGCACGGAAACGCTCGCAAATGTAAATGCCACAAAGTGGTTACCCACCCGAGGACCAGCCGTAGTGAAAGTTGGGTAACGCAGTGATCGTTTACAGAACACAGAGTCACACATTCACAGAGCGTCTTGAAAAAATTTAACAGGTGATCGCCACAACCTGCGCTAGTCTATTTCAACACGGCAATGGGCTCACTACCTGTTGTGGGACAAAACTGCATACAGTGAAATGTGCGCGTAAAGTATGCCTCTGCATACCCCTTCGGGGATGAAAGCGTGACAATATGTACGTATATATTAAAATTATTACTAAGTATACTGTAAAAATGGATGTGAGAAGAACCTATCCAACTGAACCCCTTAACAATCTACTTAGAGATTTTTGAAATTCGAATCAAACATCAATCAATAAGCCTGAAACACAGGATTACGTTCAGGCTTTCAATTATGTGGTTTTAAATAATAGGCTAAGAACACTGTGAACATATGTACCCAAATTTGATTGAATAAAAATTATTATTTATTTAAAAAAAATCATAATGCCTATCACAACCCTCTAACTGGACGCAGGTTTCTCCCAATCTCCACTTTCCATCAAGTGAGCCGTATGCTTATCTGCCACCTCACAGGTATAAAAATAAAAAAATATTAAAAATATTGGGAGAATAATGGGCCTAACTGTACCACTCAGGTTAGGTTAGGTTAGGTTACTCTAACCGCAGTCTAGCCACGTCTGCTAGCTGGTTAGAGGCGAGACAATGCATGGATTTAACACTTTTGTGTGTAACTATCCTCCATTATTATAATGAAGGATAAAGTTGGCGAAACAATACACTAACTACGACAATTTTGTTTAGCACAATTTTTCTAAGTTCAAGTTTCTTCATCACTGAATTTCACTTCCGAATAGTTTGAATCCATATTTCCTATTAATTATAGAAATGTCAGTTTAAGTTATTATTATTATTATGCGTAAAGTTCCGAGTAGTATATTAAAAAGTATGAATATCCACCGCGATCTTTTATTTATATTTAACTCGCCAAAATGACTCCGTCCGCCTGATGGAAAGCTATGACGACATCTAGCGAATTGAGGGACTCTCGTAGTTTATTGACTACTGACAGCGTCCCTCAAGTTGGCGGCCCAATGATGTGCCTCTTCACGCTCCGCTTGAAGAACCTGGGATTGTAAGAGGAAGGAAACGCGTGAGCTGCCAGAGCGATCCAGGTTACTATCGTTCGATAGAGAAACGATCTTTTAAATCGTTCCGTTCACTTTTGCCCGACACGCGTTGCTTGGGAAAGAACATGAGAGGGTGGGATTAGGTTGAAGAGCTCTTCAAAACACTCGCCGTGGTTAATACGATAAAATGCAGTCAAGGAAGCTGTGGATCTACGCTGCGCCAGCAGCTCAAGGCTTACTGTTACCTCAGGACAATCTATAATGCGTCTCTGCATAACGTAGAGCGCATCCAGAAAGTACCTCGCGAAATCATCTCAAAGGTGAGAACAGTATGCGACTCGGGGATGAATCTGCATCTTGTACAACAGTCATCTCTGATGCGGCGTGAAAAAACGTCTCACTTTATTCAGGACTCCTAGCTGCCGCGAGGCTAGCCCGTTACAGATCTCTATATAGGTTTTGTTATTAAGCTCACGATTGTCTTTCATTGGTATTGTAGCGTTCTGAAGAGAGCGTAGAGATAGGAAAGGGGATTTTTTAGCTAAAATAGTTTTTTTTTATAAAGTGGTAAAAGACAATTCGCTTCGAGACGGGGATTGAACCCGTGACCTTTGCCTAACCAGGGGAAATGTTCTAGCCACATGAACTACCCGAACCGTATCGAATCAAGTTGAAATAAATAAATAAATTAATGTTATAGTTTAAATATAATAACTTTAGCTTCAGTAATCTCTGGGGATGGAGGGGATGAAGAGTAGAAGCGTGCACGTCGCCATCCCTGCCAGCTACGGCTGCAATTCTACTCCAACACGACTGCCACCAGGGCGATTACTGCTAGGGCGTGCCCCCGAGGCGACGCGCACCAGTTCGTCCCCGCTGGTGCGAAAAGTGTGAGCCAGAGCGGCGTAGGGGACCGCCACCCTACACGCGCGGCCCGACACGGCGGGAAGTGGAGGATAGAGTGCAGGGTAGCTGCGTGGAATGTTAGGGGAGGAATGACAGATAAGATGAATGAGTTGATGGATGTTATGAATGAGAGAAAGTTAGATGCAGTGTGCTTGACAGAGACCAAGCGCAAGGGCAGCGAAGTCTTGGAGCTCCCGGGTGGGATGCTCGCGCTTTGGTCTGGAGTACCAGAGAGCGAGCATGGCAGTCGGGGGGTTGGAATTTTGCTGTCCTCGCGATTGGCCTCCGGTATGTATGAGTACAAACTGATAGGTCCTAGAATCCTCTGGATCCGTGTAAAACTTGGTTTGACGAAGATTTTCCTGGTAGCTGCTTACGCGCCAGTATCTTCGTCGAACGCGAGTGAGCTAGAGGACTTCTGGGAGAGTATGAGAGAAGCTCTAAATGTGATAGAAGGAAATGAAAGACTTATAGTATGTGGAGACTTGAATGGATGGGTGGGTACCGCTCGCGATGGTTTTGAGTCGGTACTCGGGAAGTATGGGGATAAAAGGGTGAACGACGCTGGCAAGCTAATACTGGCATTTTGTAAGGAAAAGGATTTGTTTGTGGCGAACACAATGTTCAACCACAAACAAATTCATATGTATACGAGGAGATGTAAGTCAAAGAGAAGCATGATAGATCTATTCCTAATGGATAGTCGGCTCCGTAAACAGGTGATGGACACAAGGGTTTATCGAGGCGCTGAGCTGGGATCAGACCACTACCTAGTCATAACTAGGATTAGGGGTCTGTTCGCGGGTTGGCGTCATCGTACCGAGTGTCCTGAACCTGAGCCGACTTATAGCATCAAAAGCTGGAAGCTGCAGGATGCATCCATTAGGGATAAATATAATGAAAGGGTAGCCGAAAAGCTTGGCGATGTCAATGTAAGCAGTGAGAATGTGGAAAGTGTATGGCAGAACCTTAGGGATAGTATGATAAATGCCGCTGTGGAAGTGTGTGGAGAAACGAAAAGAGGCAGTAGTAATAAGCGTGATGCATGGTGGAATGAGGAAGTGAAAGAAGCAGTTCGAATGAAGAAGAAAGCATGGCTAGACTACTTAGCCTCGCGGAATGATTTTAATATGAAAGAGAGATACAAGCTGCAGAAAGTTAACACGAAGGCACTTATAGAAGAAGCTCGTGAAAGGTGCAGAATGAAAGCGGATGAAAGGTTGTCGTCCAATTTCCGGGATAATGCCAAGCTCTTCTGGAAAGAGGTAGGCAAGACCCGGAGTTGTTCGGCAATCTGCAGTATGAATAAAGTGCTTAGTGTTAACAATGACGTCCTAACAGACCAAAGTGACGTCCTGCAGAGATGGAGTGAATATTATGGAAAGATGTATGCAAGAAAAGACAGAGATGCCACATCGGGAAGGGGAGCTCACTTCGATGCTCCGGATCCCGATGTCATTGAAGTCATTAGTATGAAAGAAATAGAACAAGCGATAAGAAGTATGAAATGTGGTAAGGCTGCGGGAAAAGACAGAGTCACTGCTGAGATGATCAAGTACGGTGGGTCGCGTGTCTGGGACACACTATGTCTGTTATGCAACTTGTGCTGGCGGACGGGTGAGGTCCCAGATGACTGGCGAGTAGCAGTTGTAGTACCTATTTACAAAGGGAAAGGCTCGCGCCTAAACTGCTCCAGCTACAGGGCGATCAGCTTGGTCAGCTTAGCTAGTAAGGTGTATGCAAAGGTTATAACGGCACGAATGCAAGAAAAGTCTGAAAGGTATTTATGGGAGGCTCAATGCGGATTCCGACGTGGAAGAGGTTGCATGGATCAAGTGTTTTCTCTCCGCATGATCGCGGAAAAGTTTCTGGCTCTTAGCCAGAAGGTTTTCTGCGCTTTTGTGGATCTAGAGAAAGCATTTGATAACGTTGTGAGAGAAACGCTGTGGGACTTGCTGCCAGGATATGGTGTGGACGGCTCGCTACTGCGGGCAATACAGTCGCTTTATAGGGACTGTAAGGCTTGCGTGCGAGTAGGGGGGATGTGTCACCTCTTTTTGATGTCTGTACAGGCGTCAAACAGGGATGTGTCATGTCCGCCTGGCTGTTCATAGTGTATCTGGACAGTTGCCTGCAGAAGTTGAAAGATTTTAATATGGGTGTGAATTTGGGTGACTTTACAGTAAACTGTCTGCTGTACGCTGATGATGCGGTGCTCATGGCCTCATCACAAGCCGACCTTCAGGCATTAGTCACTAATATGAAAGAGGGGTGTGAAAGTAAGGGTCTCCGCTTGAATGCAAGTAAAACTAAGGTTCTAGTATTTGAAAGAGGTGACGTAAGAACTAAATGCGAGATTAGGGTAAACCAGGAACGTCTAGAGCAAGTGAATGAAATTGTGTATTTAGGAAGTATGTTTAGCGCGGATGGAAGATGTGATTCGGATGTGGAACGGCGAGTAGCTGCCGGAAACAAAGTTAACGGTGCTTTGTCCCAGTTAGTAAAGCGACAAAGCATCGTAAAAGAAGCACGACTGGCCATTCATAACGCAGTGCTAGTGCCAACTTTGCTTTACGGTAGTGAAACCTGGGTATGTCAGCAGATGCATGAAAGTAAATTGAATGCTGTGGAGATGCGATCACTTCGAAAGTTGTGCGGCGTTACCTTGGCTGGCCGAATACGTAACGAAGTGATACGCAATTTGGCAGGTTTGAATGAAAGTGTCAGCGTTAAGCTGGAAAAGGGCGTGCTCCGTTGGTTTGGACACGTCCAACGAATGAGTGAGGAACGATTGACGAAGAATATATATTGTTCAAAAGTAGAGGGTAGAAGGAGTCAGGGTAGGCCGAGACTTACATATGAAGACCACGTGAGCAGATTGCTCAAAAACGGAAAGGTCAAAAGTACTCGGATACCCAGACGTGCGTGTATGAAGCGATTGATGAATCTCGAAGAAGCGAAAGAAGTATGCATGGATCGCGAAGCCTGGCGATCTGTCCTCTCTGACTACCCCGTCAGGGATACAGCGTGAAGATAGTTAGTTAGTAATCTCTAAAGTTAACAAACTAATGTGGACTACTTGCAGGCTCCTAGGATATTGTCGGCGCTAGGCAAGTTTGATGACCTGACTCCACGAAGTTTAGTGAGAAAACTGGGTGATATGGAAATCAAACCGGTGCATCTGGGAGTTGCGTTGCTGATTCAGGTTAATATTTTAATAGTATTATTAACTAGGGCTAGATGGCACTGTGTGATAATGTCCCGAAATCCTTATTAGGTATTATTATTTGGATGAGGTTGCGCATTAACACAGAAGAAATATTTTTTTATTATTGACACTCTACACGTAGTGAAGTTAGCTGTACCCGTTTCCCGCAGAAACCATTTTCAGGGTTATATATTCAGGGTATCTGCTGCCCCCACACTAAATTTAATTCTAATTTGTCCAGTCGTTTGAGCGTGTAGAATTAATAAACATACAGAACCGCAAACGTTCACCTTCGTAAAATAAGTACAATTAGTATACGAAAAGTAATACGAATATTAATTCCCAAAATGTTCAAACCGTTCAGCACATACAGATCCACTAGAGGGGCGGTGCCTCCCATAACTTAAGAAGTAATCTTCACTTAAAATAGTGAAGTGTCGGGATTTTATTATGAGCCTTTTATTAGCAATAGACTAATAGACCGTCAGGTAGTAAAAGTATTGGTAGGAGAAGCTTTCTCTCCTGTTCTTCTAGCAGTACTTTAATGAACAGAGAAAAAAATAATAATTATTCGACTATTGATTTCAGTATCATCTCCGGAACACCGTGAACTTTGCTATCCGCTCAAAGGCCTTGGACGTGCTGTCTACTAAGCCTCAGAGTGTGGGTCCCCAAGTGATCGAGATGCTGAAATCATTAGCTTCCAGGCTACTGCCAGTTGCAGAACTTATGGACATACATCTGGCACATTCCAGTCCAGCTTTCAAAGACACCTGCCCTTCAACGTGGCTGGGCATTGTCAATAATAAAGTCTAGTTTTAATACTGCATTTTTGTTTGTTTTAATTGCACCTAACCTTGGAAATAGTTCCGATTTAATTGACTACTAAGAGGTGTTACTTAGCCTTTGTCATAGCTGGTCTGACTGAATATGAGGTAAAGTTGGTTTTGACACCGAAGAGAAGGTGGGCTCGTATTATAGAAATTGGAAAAACTCTCTTGAATTGGAGTACTAACTACGCAACTCGTGGAAATTACAGGGATGGGCTTTTCGACCGCATTGATGCGCTCGTTCATCGAGGTATGCAGTACATGACAATATAGAGACCTAGAAGTTTTTAAAGCGAATCCAACAGCAAAAACCTATGACGCAACTCGATAGTTCAATATATATATACAATATCTTTGGCACAAATGGGCAAAGATAATGGCAATGTATACACCCAAGTTACTGAATAAAGAAGGCATGGCGATAAACACATAACAGCAAATTGTTTAATGATTTATTTATGTTTTGGAGTTTGATATATAAATATTTTTATTAAATATTGCGCTCGTAATCCCGCGGACTCAGTGTTCTGTAAACGATTATTGCGTAAAGCATGAATGAATGAAATATCTTTATTCATGTAGGTCATAAAGTAACACTTATGAACGTCAAGATTATTGCTTCTACATTTACATTTACGGCCAGATTCGCAAAGCAATAGGTAGAGCCTGAGGGAGAACCTGGCAATAAAACGCATGGAGACTCTTTTTTAACCGCCAGTAATTACATTGGTTTGATGATGACATGATATTTGACCAATAATATAGTAATGAATTTATACAAAACAAAAACAAAATCAATGTAATGTTTAAAATCATCAAAATTAGAGCTATTCTAGTTGCCAGTTCTAAGGGCAGCCTACACTTTAAGAAGAATCTAGCAAGAAAGTCAATGGATGCTCTTTTAAAATGTAGGTGTGGCTTACAACATTAAAATTACACTTACATTGTTCCTTTGGATTTATGTGAGAACAGTCGACTAAACTTAGTTTGCCTTAAATTTAAATAATATTATTTGTAATAATTGCTATTACAGCTATGAGCTGACCAGTCCCAACAGACGGCACCCGTTCACGGGTATGACGTATATATCAGCCATCGCCCTACTCAACCGTATTATAGGGAATAAGGCGACCCGATACATACGCCACCACTGCCAGGACACTTAGACGAGCATGACATACCCAAAAACTGCACAGCAACTATCATGTCAATTTCAAAATAATAAATAAGTCTACTTGGTGCTCACACAATAACAAATTCAAATTACATATTTGTATATTAGTTATTACCGGAACTAAACGCAGCCAATTTAGAAGCCTTTAGTTGTCTGACGTTTCAAATTATTCACAATGTAGAAATGTAAAAATACAACATATACATATGCAGATTCAAGACAAGTACAAAATAACACAAGATTCAATCGAATCCTAAATAGCTCGAGCGAAGAGCAAGCAACTCATTTCCATTTATTTATATCATTTAAATAATCATTAATTCTGTAATAAGCCTTTTTCAAGAGATGCGTCTTAATTTCCGCCTTAAATTTATGTAACGGCAGGTTCATAATGTCTAAAGGAATTTTATTATATAGGCGTACGCCAATTCCTGCAAAAGAGTCGTGAACCTTTTGTAAACGATGATGCGTTCCAATTAATTTAAGCTTATTTCTAGTATTTATCGAATGTATGTCACTGTGTCTATCGTATAAATGTATGTTCTGTTTAACTAACATGATTTTTGCAAATATATACTGTGATGCAACCGTTAAAATGCCAATTTCTTTAAATTTCTCAAAGAGACACTCTAGCACTCAATTTATATATTGCACGTATAGCTCTCTTCTGGAGCTATACGTGCAATATATAAATTGCAACTTTCGCTATCCCTGGTCACGGATGGGTGACCACTTTGTGGCATTTACATATACGAGCGTTTCCGTGCTTCGGAAGACACGTTAAGCTCTTGGTCCCGATTGCCAGAAACATGGCAGTCGTTAAGTCAAGTTGAAGGCCTTATGGGCGGCTTGAAACATTTCAACAGCAGGTAGCCACAACCTGCGTCTGTCTATTTCTTCACGGCAATGGGCACACCACCTATTACGTGGGACATGTATACACATGGTGGAAAGTTGGCAAATAATATGCCTCTGCCACCCCTTCGGGGATAGGGCATGATAAATAAATAATAATATTAAATATTGTAAATATATATGCTAGGGAGACAATTAAAAAAGAGCGATTAATAACAAAATCGCGAGATACAGTTTAGTGTTGCAGCTACATAATATTTATTCAAATTCAACTACACAAATGTATGGATAAGAATCAATTTATTATACCAAGTAGGGTAAGAAGCTCCGCCATATAGAGGTTATTTTGCTGCATATTGAGATTTCCATTTAGTAAATTTTGGCCTGGGAAGCAACGACGTTAAAATTTCAAAACTATTACCATGAAGTGACGGGTATATTTTTGATAAACCACACTTATTCCACAATACACAAAATTGGTTTATTAAACAAAGAAATGTGTCTTTGTTTGAGCAAATTAAGCAAAGTTTTAGGAATTAATAGTGAAACCATCTACTCTATATAAAAGTTTCCTTACTTTTTACAGAGAAAAAAATTTCAATATAACCGGGACACAAGACTGAGCCGGCTTCAAGGGCAACCACGTCACAGTATTACCAAATCCCAATATTTATATCGGTCGATATCGGCACGTGTTCTATATACCGTTGGAGCTACAACTCCTGAGACTATCGGGATATGGAATTTTATTGGACTGTACGCAGATTTATTGCTACTGTGGCAATACCGTAAGTTAACCCAAATGGTTCCATTTTGTGACAATGCGTGCGTTCGATAAATTGCATTTAATGCATTATTTATCCGTGAGACAGGTTTGGACGAAAGGTCCGCCAGTAGTCGAACGTTGGGCGCTTTGCCTAGCTTATCTGAAACCAGGGGGCCGAGTCTGCTATTTCAATCGTGTCGAAATAAAATCGAAATCGTAGCTCAATAGAAAGCCACCGGCACAATTTTCACAGGTTAGTTTACTATTACAATCGCACTCCAATAGACTTTTATCGGTCGGCCGATAGAATTCTACTAGCACGTACCGCGCCAGTGGCCGCTAGTCAGTTGCATTTTTTATAGTCTACTAACATTTTGACAGCTAAAAACAGCGATTTTGGTTCTATTCTACTGCTTGTCAATAGTAGACTCGGCCCCCCGGGTACTATTTGACTGGAGTTAGAGATACAACGAGAATAGCCCATAGTATGTTCGACTGTAGTTTCAGATATATCAAGATTAGTCGAGCTAAAAGGTTGTGCAGAGCTATTTTTTTGTGGGATTAATCTCACCCGCGTTCCCATTACTGTGACTGTATTAGGATCTACAACAATGATGAAGACCAGAAAAATTACACCGAGCTCAATCCCAGGAGAAGTTAAAATGTATAAATATTGAAGCTATTATTTTGCTAAATTTCGCATAAATTTTTAAATAAAGTGAAAAAAGACAATTCGATTAGAGACAGGGATAGATCCCGTGACCTTTGCCTAACCAGGGCAATGTTCTAGCCACTGAACTACCTGAACCGTATCGAATCAAGTCAAAATCACTATATTTAAATCGTCATTTTATCCATGGATTGAGTAGAGTCCATCGCATCAATGTTTAAAAATGGTTGTAACTCTGTTCATTGGTATCGAGTTGTTGAGTAGATCGATATATGGTTCTGGTGAAACTCTTAAAATGACGATTAAAATACAGTGAAGAATTTCGACTTGATTCGATACGGTTCCGGTAGTTCAGTGGCTAAGAACTTTGCCCTGGTTAGGCAAAGGTCACGGATTCAATCTCCGTCTCGAATCGAATTGTCTTTTATCACTTTGTTTAAAAATTTATGAGAAAGTTAAAATGTCTTGGAACCCGCATTGAAAAGAACGTAACGCCGTTGTGTTGGGTTTTCGAAGCGAGAGTGCATCACCTCTGTTATTGCAAACGTGCATAGACTAAGGGAAAACTTTCAAGTAGGAGGACGGCACGCAGTTTGCCAACTTAACAGTATAAAAAAAATTAAAAGAGTGAGTGCCCAAGATCGCACGGCAGTAGTGAAAACTTCATTGGCAATCGCAATCAATTATTACGTATGAATTGAATATACTAAACACAGCGACACAACAACAAAGAGCAGCTGACTGTATCTTTCTCGCTCGCTGAACTCGGGAACGCCGAGTATACGGCATTCCCGAGTTCACCCCATCGATCCTTTCACCTCAAAGCGTGACAGATCAGCCTAACAGCCTACTACCTACGGAAAAATCTGTGTGCGGTGAAAGAAGTTTTCACTTCAAAAATACATCAACTGTATAAGTTAATTTAATAATATTTATATATTTTGTTGTATTTAAAGTGCCAAGAATAAAATCCGATAATGGGCGATACAGTCGTAGACGTAGCCTCTGAAGCGTAGTCTTAATGCAGACGTAGCTTGTCTCCGATGTTATTTTTTGACTTATTTATAAATATAACTTAATTTTGAAGTACTGCTTGAATTGGAGTACTAACTACGCAACTCGTGGAAATTACAGGGGTGGGCTTTTCAACCGCATTGATGCGCTCGTACATCGAGGTATGCAGTACATGACAATATATAGACCTATAAGTTTTTAAAGCGAATCCAACAGCAAAAACCTATAACGCAACTCGATAGTTCAATATATGAGTTTGGGTGTTTCCTAATGTATAACATGTACTTATAATATTTAGAAATATATAAGTATGTTTATCAGTCGTCTAGATCCCATAACACAAGCTTATATTAGTTTACTTTGGGCTAGAAGGCGCTGTGTAATGAACTGTCAAAAGTAGTACCAAACTTTGTTGGTCAACAACATCAACCTTAGGTATAGACCTAGCAGGTTGCAGGTGTTTTTCAAATGACCCCGTATTATCTTTGATAGCCCATAAAAGCTTTAAATCTCTGTTTATTTCATTATACAAAGTTATGTTATTTTGTGGCAATCTAATAAATTATATTCTTATTGGCCACGAACTGACGTATTTTTTTAACACAAAGTGGGAGACTGAGTCCCGTATTCAAGAACGTTTCTCAATACTCGATCGACGCTTGAGACTAGATTTTGGCTTATAAAATCTACTCTCAAGGTTTCTTGAGTGTTGATAAACGTTCTGGAATACGGACCAAAGACACCTGACTTACTCATTCCATTGACATTTTATTTAGAAAAGTATTGTACCAACCGTTTTATAGTCGATTTTATGTGTGAACAGGCATAGAAAAAAGACAGGCGTGGAGTCGAACTCATAAATCGTTGCGGACCTGTGCCCGCGCCGATTTTATTATATAGGGCACCGTGACGTCATAATGGTCTAATTTTATAGACGGTCGTGTTCTGTCGCTAGTAAAATTTGTTTTCTTTGATATTATTATTTGTGCACACAGGAAATGTGACATTATTATATTATTATGGTGTTATTAAATTATAATTTACGTCTCTTTTTTAATACTATGTCGGTCAATCGCTGCAAATCTGATTGAAACCGAGGTAGATATGAAAACTAAATAGGTCCATCTATACATATAAATCGAAGTGTCAGTTTGTAATTCCAAATGAACAATGTGTGTAAGTATATATTATACATTTCTGTCATTTTGCCCCTTACATCCACGAGTTGTGTTGTGTTTATGGATTTTTAAGAGACCCCGAACATTCAACGCCAAATCCAAATAAATATATTTCGGATTTATAAACGTGATTCATAGCTCCTAACCTTATTCCCAGACCCTACAAGATATATGAAGCATGTTTTCGACTCTATCTAGACAACTGATCTAAATACAAACATATTATAGATAGTAATACCGACTTAGAAAAGAGTCCGAGACTACCAGGACTTTAATTGGTCGTGCTAATTAGTGTCTGGCACATAAGACATTTTAGCCTTTTTGTTACCACCTCACTAAAAAGGCAACGGGTTCAAAATTTCTTCCAAATTTAACATCTAAAATAGACACATTTTATTTTATTAAATTTATTTGGCCCTTTAGACCCACCCCAGTTCCGTGCTTCGGAAGGCACGTTAAGTCGTTGGTCCCGGTTGCCAATAAAATGGCAGTTGTTAAGCCAAGTTGAATGCCTTATGGGCGGCTTAAAAAAATTCAGAAGCAGGTCACCACAGCCTGCGCCTGTCCATTTCAACACGGCAATGGGCTCACCACCTGTTACGTGGGACAAAAATGCATACGGTGAAATGTGGGCGTTCAATATGCCTCTGCCTACCCCTTCGGGGATAAAGGCATGAGAATATGTATGTATGTATGTAATACCGACTCAAACTCCAAATATCCAGGCCTGTTATACTCGTACTAAATGAATGTGAGTCCAAATTCATTCACTATTGAACTTAAGGTTAACAAGATTTTACAATGTCCTTCTGAGTACAAAGGTATTTCTAGAACCTAGCAACGTAGTTTCTTTTCATTTTTTTAATTAGTTTTATGTCATGGCTACAACGGCCTTTGTGCCATAATCCCTTAGAGTAGATTTAACGTCCGAATTTTAAGAAAAAGTGAGGTCGTTCGCCAACGCAAATAAAAAGCTGCCAGTTAATTATTGTTTGACGTATTAATAAAATAAAATCGACAAGAGCTTGTAGTGCCTGGGGAATCAAGTAGGGTTTCCACAAAGAATTTCAGGAAAAATTCTAAAAATAAACACGAGGCAGCATGCCCACGTAGATAAAGACTGTATTTTATTTGACTTCACAGCGGTTCACATCAGCTGGATCAGCATTTAAACACGTAACAGCAGTGTGCCCCAACATTTATGTGATGGCCGCTTAGAATGTAATTATGTACAGGGCTTTTTATATTTTTTCTGCGTAGATAGCATTATTATTTCAATGAAGGTTTGTGCGTTATGCATGTATTTAAATGTATTGCATAGGCAGTGATGAAAACAGCATTTCAAATGTGGTTAAACTTTACGAGTTCATGCTTAGAAAGCTACTTAGTTTGAAATGTCTAAATTTGTTACATTTTTGCACAACAATGCAACATCAACCATTGGGTCCTGATTTTGCCTGGTCAGAATATCATCCTGCTGTGTAAAAGACACCTCATCACGTTCCTCCAATGTGGTGACCCCGTCATGACCAACCGTCAGGCCTTGGCCTACTAGTTGTCACCTTGCCTGATCGGAGGGCCCTATCGTAGGTACGCCTCATCCCGTTCCTCAACAAACAATTAAATAATATGGGATCCAGTTTACCAATCACATATAGAATTGATGATCTTACTGTCAATTACTTCTTAAAGGTTTTTCTTACGAAAAAGGAATAATTCTGAAAATTTGGCAACAAAACCGACCACATTAAATAAAACATAACCCAAAAACATCACTACCGCAAACAGCACCCAACGGGTTAAGTAAGTACCGTTAGCAAATCAATTACATCGTTAACCCTTCGATGCGGAGGGTGCAAAGCCGAGTATTTTTCATTACAAATAAGCTTGGAAGATTTATGTGCGCCTCTGTCCCGCTATGCCGGAAAGATTTTGGTCAAAACGACCCGGGGTAAAAATAGCCGGATCTTATATCAGGGCATTAAATGTTTTGGGGAGTTGAAGTATTAAAAATTGGGGTTTATAAGGGTAGTATTTCTTTAATAAAGTTAAATAAACAAAGGCGATGAATACTGGTATGTAGTTGTTGCAACATATCAACTTAAATAGCTTGGAAATATATATCAACATATACAATAAAGTATTTCTCGATAGACAGAGGCATAGCGTACTCCTACTCCGTCAGTTGTATTTAACTCAACAAAGACTTCCTCTATCCTAACACACGGTGCTGTGCTTTAGATCTATTTATTTTATTGTTACTTAGTTATAAACTTAACATCTGGACTTATTTCGTTATCAATCTCAAGATTAATAAAAACTAAAGTAAACTATCTTCACGCTGTATACCTGACAGGGTAGTCAGAGAGGACAGATTGCCAGGCTTCGCGATCCATGCATTAATTTCGCTTCTTCAAGATTCATCAATCGCTTCATACACGCACGTCTGGGTAACCGAGTACTTTTGACCTTTCCGTTTTTGAGCAATCTGCTCACGTGGTCTTCATATGTAAGTCTCGGCCTACCTGACTCCTTCTACCCTCAACTTTCGCAAAATATATATTCTTCGTCAATCATTCCTCACTCATTCGTTGGACGTGTCCAAACCAACGGAGCACGCCCTTTTCCAGCTTAACGCTGACACTTTCATTCAATCCTGCCATATTGCGTATCATTGCGTTACGTATTCGGTCGGCCAAAGTAACACAATTTTCTACATCATCCTATCCCCATACATCTGCTGACATACCCAGGTTTCACTACCGTAAAGCAAAGTTGGCACTAGCACTGCGTTATGAATCGCCATTCGTGCTTCTTTTACGATGCTTTGTCGCTTTACTAACTGGGACAAAGCACCGTTAACTTTGTTTTCGGCAGCTACTCGCCGTTCTACATACGAATCACATCTTCCATCCGCGCTAAACATACCTCCTAAATACACAATTTCATTCACTTGCTCTAGACGTTCCTGGTTTACCCTAATCTCGCATTTAGTTCTTACGTCACCTCTTTCAAATACTAGAACCTTAGTTTTACTTGCATTCAAGCGAAGAACCTTACTTTCACACTCCTCTTTCATATTAGTGACTAATGTCTGAAGGTCGGCTTCTGATGAGGCCATGAGCACCGCATCATCAGCATACAGCAGACAGTTTACTGTAAAGTCACCCAAATTCACACCCATATTAAAATCTTTCAACTTCTGCAGGCAACTGTCCAGATACACTATGAACAGCCAGGCGGACATGACACATCCCTGTTTGACGCCTGTACAGACATCAAAAAGAGGTGACACATCCCCCCCTACTCGCACGCAAGCCTTACAGTCCCTATAAAGCGACTGTATTGCCCGCAGTAGCGAGCCGTCCACGCCATATCCGGGCAGCAAGTCCCACAGCGTTTCTCTCACAACGTTATCAAATGCTTTCTCTAGATCCACAAAAGCGCAGAAAACCTTCTGGCTAACAGCCAGAAACTTTTCCGCGATCATACGGAGAGAAAACACTTGATCCATGCAACCTCTTCCACGTCGAAATCCGCATTGAGCCTTCCATAAATACCTTTTAGACTTTTCTTGCATTCGTGCCGTTATAACCTTTGCATACACCTTACTAGCTAAGCTGACCAAGCTGATCGCCCTGTAGCTAGAGCAGTTTAGGCGCGAGCCTTTCCCTTTGTAAATAGGTACTACAACTGCTACTCGCCAGTCATCTGGGACCTCACCCGTCCGCCAGCACAAGTTGCATAACAGACATAGTGTGTCCCAGACACGCGACCCACCGTACTTGATCATCTCAGCAGTAACTCTGTCTTTTCCCGCAGCCTTACCACATTTCATACTTCTTATCGCTTGTTCTATTTCTTTCATACTAATGACTTCAATGACATCGGGATCCGGAGCATCGAGGTCAGCTCCACTTCCCGATGTGGCATCTCTGTCTTTTCTTGCATACATCTTTCCATAATATTCACTCCATCTCTGCAGGACGTCAGTTTGGTCTGTTAGGACGTCATTGTTAAAACTGAGCACTTTATTCATACTGCAGATTGCCGAACAACTCCGGGTCTTGCCTACCTCTTTCCAGAAGAGCTTGGCATTATCCCGGAAATTGGACGACAACCTTTCATCCGCTTTCATTCTGCACCTTTCACGAGCTTCTTCTATCAGTGCCTTCGTGTTAACTTTCTGCAGCTTGTATCTCTCTTTCATATTAAAATCATTCCGCGAGGCTAAGTAGTCTAGCCATGCTTTCTTCTTCATTCGAACTGCTTCTTTCACTCCCTCATTCCACCATGCATCACGCTTATTACTACTGCCTCTTTTCGTTTCTCCACACACATCCACAGGCACATTTATCATACTATCCCTAAGGTTCTGCCATACGCTTTCCACATTCTCACTACTTACATTGACGTCGCCAAGCTTTTCGGCTACCGTTTCATTATATTTATCCCTAATGGATGCATCCTGCAGCCTCCAGATTTTGATGCTATAAGTCGGCTCAGGTTCAGGACACTCGGTACGATGACGCCAACCCGCGAACAGACCCCTAATCCTAGTTATGACTAGGTAGTGGTCTGCTCCCAGCTCAGCGCCTCGATAAACCCTTGTGTCCATCACCTGTTTACGGAGCCGACTATCCATTAGGAATAGATCTATCATGCTTCTCTTTGACTTACATCTCCTCGTATACATATGAATTTGTTTGTGGTTGAACATTGTGTTCGCCACAAACAAATCCTTTTCCTTACAAAATGCCAGTATTAGCTTGCCAGCGTCGTTCTCCCTTTTATACCCATACTTCCCGAGTACCGACTCAAAACCATCGCGAGCGGTACCCACCCATCCATTCAAGTCTCCACATACTATAAGTCTTTCATTTCCTTCTATCACATTTAGAGCTTCTATCATACTCTCCCAGAAGTCCTCTAGCTCACTCGCGTTCGACGAAGATACTGGCGCGTAAGCAGCTACCAGGAAAATCTTCGTCAAACCAAGTTTTACACGGATCCAGAGGATTCTAGGACCTAGAAGTTTATACTCATACATACCGGAGGCCAATCGCGAGGACAGCAAAATTCCAACCCCCCGACTGCCATGCTCGCTCTCTGGTACTCCAGACCAAAGCGCGAGCATCCCACCCGGGAGCTCCAAGACTTCGCTGCCCTTGCGCTTGGTCTCTGTCAAGCACACTGCATCTAACTTTCTCTCATTCATAACATCCATCAACTCATTCTTCTTATCTGTCATTCCTACCCTAACATTCCACGCAGCTACCCTGCACTCCATCCTCCACTTCCCGCCGTGTCGGGCCGCGCGTGTAGGGTGGCGGTCCCCTACGCCGCTCTGGCTCACACTTTTCGCACCAGCGGGGACGAACTGGTGCGCGTCGCCTCGGGGGCACGCCCTAGCAGTATTCGCCCTGGTGGCACTCGTGTTGGAGTAGAATTGCAGCCGTAGCTGGCAGGGATGGCGACGTGCACGCTTCTACTCTTCATCCCCATCTCATCTTCATCTTTTACGATGCTTTGTCGCTTTACTAATCGGAAACAAAGCACCGTTAACTTTGTTTCCGGTTTTTTATTTAACTGATAAACATACTTATATATTTCTAAGTACATACATATTATACATAGAAACAACCCAAACTCCGAGAAAAACATTTGTGGATCACACAAATATTTGATCCGACTTGGGAATCAAACCCGGGACCGCAGTCGCGACAATCGCATGCACTACCGCTGCGCCACCGAGGCCGTCATTTTTATATCGTGTCTTTTATATTTGCTTTTATATTGTGTTTGAGTAATCTATGTTTTAAATATACAGGCCCATAACCTGTATAGTTTGAAATATCCTTTGACGCTACACATTGGCGTCATGTGAAAACTACTGATGCCAAATGTCTCGGTCTGTGGTTTAACGTTTAAAAACCTCATCGTTTGGCAATTCAAGCGACAATAAAATTGGCTCTGTTTCGCTGTGTAATTATGATATACAATATTAGTGTTTACATATATATCTAAGCTTACTATCTTTTGTCTGAAGGGGTAAACTCAAACGTCCATAATTGAATAACTAATTGAATCAGGCGTTACAGGGCGGAAATCCATGTTAAAAAAACTATGATTATTTTGTTGTAAAAGTTATTTTAGCAATATTTAGCTTTTTGTATAATGTCGTACGATGTCCGCCTTTTTAAAATTATCATTTTTAAAGTTACGACATTTTAAAAAAGCGGAATATTTCAAAAATAACATTGAAAACAAAATAATTAAAGTCTATAATTGTTTTTTTAAAGTTATACTGCTCATGGCACGTTAGGGAAAAATGAGGAGAGTAAATTTTTACGATGTGCGCGCAGACCGTCGCGAAAAACCGACACTATGAAGTTAACTGATAAGTGTTTCCATGACTACTTATAATCACATTCATATAAGTTTTCAAACACCTACTTTCTACAAACGTAGGATAAGGAAAAATATTTTTTTTTTTATCTTGTTACGCCAAAGCAGTATAACTTCTAACGCGTGTACATAAGTACACACACACTCTTTTTAACTATTTCAAATCCAATAACAATAACCTAAATTACTTGCCGTGATGGCGTTGTGGTAGTGAATTGCAATTCTTGCGCTGAGGTCTCGGGTTCAAATGTCGGGTCGGATTAAATATTAATGTGATTCACAAATGTTTGTTTTGGATTGGGGTGTTTCCTATTGTATTCATATTATTAACGCTAAAGTTTGTAAGTATGGATGAATGTGTGTTACTCTTTCATGCAAAACCTACTGAATGAATTTTGATGAAACTTTGCAATAATACAGCTTACACATCAGAATATAGGCTACCTTTTATCCACAAGTTCCTGTGGGAAACCGGGAACGGGTAAACTTCACCACGCGGGCGGAGCCGCTGGCGTTAACTAGCTATACATATAAGTATGTTTATCAGTTGTATAGATAGCATATACATATCAATATAGCATATACATGTCTAGATAGCACATTCACATGCATATCTTAATTTAGTTTGTGTTGGAAGGCGCTGTGTAAAAAAAGTGTCCGAAATGATTTCTTTAATTATCCATTAACAAAGAAAATCGTTAGATACCATACATACAGGACGGATACAGTGTATTATATGTAGCTCACGTACGTCCTTAACCCCAAACTCAAGGAAGTGAATTAAAAACCGATCCCCAAAGAAGCGAGATAACACTCAAACCCCCCAAAGAGGCAGGGTAACGCCCGAACACCACCTGAACGAAGCCAAATTTTGTCGGGATTCCTGGGATTAATCTTCCAGGGTTATTTTCACCCGGGACATCCGACCATAAACAGAAGTCATGGATTCGTGTGATATAAGTCGGTAGGAGTTCGGCATAACATCAATGAGAATTTCCACACGAAAAAATCAGACACCCCATAAAATGGGAATAAAAACCTAATTGGTAAACTTAAGTAAATCCCTTCAAATAACAGCCTTACATTCTCGGTTTTACAATGCTGTACTCCACATACTAAAGGCATGAACACACACAACACAATATCATCAATCATCGTGACAAATCCGGGCCAGTTCGTTAGCCGAAGCAGGCAAGGCAATAAGGCTAGTTCACATCGCATAATAAATAAATTGGGGACCAGAGCGTCTCATCTACAATTTAACTGCAGAATTAATCGGACAGGCGAGTGAAGCCGCACTATAAAATGTATTATTCCTTTGAACAATGTACTAGGATTGTAGTATATTTTAGGAGGTTGAGTGTAGTACGAGAATCTAGGCGAATGGGGTGAATTTATCGACAGTCGTTTGGTTTTGTGTGAATGTTTTGCGTTTCGATATGTCAGAAATTCTCTTTGTGTGCTTAGACCAAGCACGGATCCACTATTGTGGGCACGATGGGCCACAACCCAATTGACCTGTTAATTGAGTGGGTTTCGGTAGCCTAGTTGGTTAAAGCTTCTGAGTCAGAAGCTGAAGCAAGTCAAAAGACTGGTTCGAGTCCAGCTCGTGACTGAAACATTTTTTACTTTAAATTTAGGATATTATAGGAATGTACTACACCTATAATTAGCGAGTTCATATCGACTAGTAGTTTTGGGTAACTGTGCCCACAACCATTTTTAGGGGTTGGATCCACGCTTGGCTTAGATTCAGACCAAATCTAAAGCATTTAAAGTAATTTTGTTTATTTCATAAACCATTTGGACATATAGAGACCAAGAGCAGGTTAGAGCTGTCATGGGTCCGGGAGAAAATTTATTTGGGAAGAATTAACAAACAGTATTCCGTTTTCGTTATAAAATTAAAAATGCATAAAACCCGCGGAATTTTATTGCTTTATATCACCTTGGTGTCCTACTCAACTCTGCAAGCTATTACACCTACTTATATTTGACAAAAGACGTCCCGTGACTTAAATGGGTTTCTGATGACAATCGCTCTTATTAATGGTTAAAAACCTTATTGCTGTTGCCGCAGCCAATTGAAGTGGAGCCCGGCCACGAACAGTCTTTGGTATTTCTGAACAAAATACTTACTAGATATTTATTTATCTATCACACCTTATCCCCGAAGGGGTGGCAGAGGCATATTACACACTTTTCACCATGTCCCACGTAATAGGTGGTGAGCCTATTGCCGTGTTGAAATAGACAAACGCAGGTTGTGGCTACCTGCTGTTGAAATTTTTCAAGTGGCCCATAAGAAAAAAGATAAGAATGTTATATTCACCAAAACCCAACACTAGTGTTTTCTATTACAAACTAGAACTCGACCGCAACGAAATAAAGCGACCGATTGCGGCTCCTTCATAGACAAGAAGGAAATTACATTCTCTCAATCTGAAAAGCAATTCTTTCGTATAAAACTGGTCACGAGTACAACAGAGAAAGTCTGAAAACTTCATCACGTGGTCTACTATCTCTCGAGCCATTGTGTGCGATGTACGATACAACCTCAGATTTGTGAAAACATGAAACTGTCAGCCGCTTCCTGCAGATAGCAGTGCAATTCTAAATGCAAGTCGCACGCTACTGTGTACCAGTTTTGATATATGGCGCCCTGGTACTTTTGTCATGACAACTAACTGCTTAATATCTGTCTGGTCTGCAGTCATTTTTAAGAAAGGGATGTTCATTTTTTTGATAATAAATTATTATTTTTAACGCCGCCGGACCAAAAAGAAGGGCGTTGAAATAAGTCAAATGGCTACATAATATATGATTTATCTGTGGACACGTAGCTCTTAAACGGGTAAATGGACATTTGGCGGGAAGAGTGACAAGTGCGGACGCTTGCTTTATATTATTTTCTAAGACTAGTGCATTTATCTTGTTTTATGTGCGGGAGTGGTGGTTTCTTGGACATAAAAGAGGTGTTAACGTGCTATAGTGAAAGACAATAATATATATGCAGTGAAATGCTATTTTCTCTCTTGCCGCGAAACGTCCACTGACAACCTTAGTATAAGAATCACCATTATACTGAGGGCAAGGACCAGGACGTAGCCTGAGGACACGACATCGACTGGACAGGACTAATTAGAAGATAAGATTGAAGAAATATGATATAAAAAATAAGATTTGGCTAAAAGGTCTTAGAAACCAGGCCATTTATTATTTTTAAAAAAAATAAACGGGTAAATTATTCAGATTGTTTTTTATTTGAAAGCAGGTCTTCTAATGGTAACAAAAATAAAATAAAATAAATATTGTGGGACACTTTTCACACAGCGCCATCTAGCCCAAAGTAAGCTAATATTAGCTTGTGTTATGGGATCTAGATAACTGATAAACATACTTATATATTTTGAAGCGCTCGTGGCCCCGCGGTCTCAGTGTTCTGTAAACGATCACTGAGTTACGCAACTTTCACTATGGCTGGTACTCGGATGGGTGACCACTTTGTGGCATTTACATTTGCGAGCGTTTCCGTGCTTCGGAAGGCACGTTAAGCCGTTGGTCCCGGTTGCCAGTAAAATGGCAGTCGTTAAGCCTGGTTGAAGGCCTTATGGGCGGCTTGAAAAATTTCAACAGCAGGTAGCCACAACCTGCATCTGTCTATTTCAACACGGCAATGGGCTCACCACCTATTACGTGGGACAGGAATCTACACGGTGAAAAGTGGGCATATAATATGCCTCTGCCACCCCTTCGGGGATAAGGCGTGATGGATATTTATTTATTTATTTTATTTATGTATTTCTAAATACATACATATTATAGATAAATAACACCCAGACACAGAATAAACCATAGTGCTCATCACACAAAGTTTTATCCTGGGTGGGAATCGAACCCCCTCTTGCGTAGCAGTCGGATGCACTCCCACCGCGCCACAGAGGCAGTCAAGTACAAAGGTAGACTACTTTTATGAAATCAATTTAGACGCACAATTTTATAGATTTTTGGTCGCATTTTGTTAAATTTTTGTAAGTTAAGCTTAATACTTCTAACCAATTACCCGATAACCCGTCTCTTCAATAACCCGAAACTTTTTAGGTAGGTTTGCATGAGGTAGTCCAGTTGAATTGTAATTAAAGAATACATGGCTCAATGTTCTATTATATACATCATCCAAATTTACGAAATGTGAACTGTAAATGACCGGGAGACTCACTCAGGCACATATCAAAGCCCAGCCGATCGACACCCTTAAACTTTGAATACCGACCAGCGCCACAATTGAAAATTTTAGGTTAATCTTTTCTTATAATGTAGGCACCCATAGAGTTATTCAATATTTCATCCCCAACGGATTCAAATGGGATGGCACAATTTCGAGCGGCCGAAACAGCGGGCGTACACTAGTTGTATTGATAATTCTGTTGTACCCAGACGTGCGTGTATGAAGCGATTGATGAATCTTGAAGATGGCGATCTGTCCTCTCTGACTACACCGTCAGGGATACAGTGTGAAGGTAGTTTAATTCTAAATCGATGAGATAATATATAGCTAACTTTCTTCACGCTGTATCCCTGAGGGGCTGACAAATCGCCAGGCTTCGCAGTTCATGCAATCTTCTTTAGCTTCCTGCAGATTCATAAATCGTTTCACATTTGGGTATCCGAGTACTTTTGCCCTTTCCGTTTTTGAGCAATCCTCTCATGTGGTCTTCGTAAATAAGTCTCGGTCTACACTGACTTCTCCTACCCTCTAATTTCACACAATATATCAGTAAAGTATTTATCCCCGAAGGGGTGGCTGAGACAGGGGCGCCCACTTCTAACCGCGTATTTCTCTGTACCACGTAATCGGTAGTGAGCCCATTCCCATGTTGATATTGACAGACGCAGGTTGTGCCTATATACTAAGAATACCAGTTGACGCCCGAGTGGAAAAGTTTTCCCGTTAGCGTTTCTCACAGAAATATGTTCCCGGAATTGAAGTATTATATGTTTTATTCTAATGTGTAAGCTATATTATTGTAAAGTTTCATCAAAATCCATTAGTAGTTTTTGTGGAAAGAGAACAATCCTACATCCATACATTCTTAAAAACTTTCACGTTGACGTTGACTTTATAAAGGCCGCTAGTTTATTTACATTTAAGTTCACTTTAGTCAACTAAAAGTGACTTATTATTGGCTACTTACTTCGATGTCTGACCTCTTTCACACTAATGTTTGTGTACCGTACCCATTTTGAGAAAAAAGCCTCTAACCGGGCAGCAAAAAGCATCCCGCATAAGATTCGCCCGCCATTCATTGAACTTCGGTATTGATCAGTGGCGCAAAGTGTTGCTTTTTACAGACGAGTGCAAAGCCAATTTTTTTAATGATAATCGACGTATTATATTAGATTGCAGCGGCGACGCGGCGAGCCTTTTTTTGAAATCCACGAAATTTACCGTATAGGTAGTCCTAACGTAATGGTTTGGGGCGGCATTAGCTTATATGGTAAAACTGAGCTCACTATTTCAAATTCTGATACCTTAATAGCAGAAAGTTACATCTAGGACGTTATCAGGCCTCATGTGATCCCATTTGGACAGCAAGTGAGCCCTAATGTGTTCACTCTCACACTTTGCGTCCGGAGCGCTCACATACGGTTAGGTCCGATAGAGGCTTTATTTCGCGTATGCTTAGGTTGTGGAATGAGCTCTCTGCCTGGGTTTTCCCGAACGTCTACAGTATGGGGTTCTTCAAAAGGGGTCTTAGAAGGTTTTTAAAGGGTCGGCAGCGCGAGTGCTGCACCTCTGGTGTTGCAAACGTTCATAAGCTACGGTGACCACTTTCTATTAGGTGGGCCGTATGCTTGTTTGCCACCTCAGTGGTATAAAAAAGAAAAAAAATGCCCTTGAAACACAGCCCGAGTGACCCAAGCTGTACTCATGTTGAACTGTTACCGTGGCCAGCTAACAGTCCGGATTTAAATCGAGAATAAACGAAGAGTCTAGAACTAGTAGCAGCTGATTAATACTTTAAAACTGGGATGAGATTCTGAAAGCGTGAACAATTTGGTGCACATTTTCATACACTATTGTAAAAGTAATAAATAACGGGATTAAATATGTGCGACGGGGGTACGATGCATGACACGGGTGAAGCCGCGGTGATCAGCTAGTATTTTAATAAACAAACAAATATACACACACCGGCACAATTAGCGGAACATAAAAATATTTTTCAAAACAATTCTATTTTAAAAACCAATAAACGCCATTCGCTGTCATAGATAAAATGCCATAGTTTTTAAAAGGTACTTTGTTTGGTGCAATTTAATTGAGACAAATAAACATTACGCAAAAATAAACATTCTTGAATTCACATGGTGACTAAAAAGATTAAAAAAACAATTATACGTTTTATTTTTCATTGGAATAAAGGATAAATCAGTATCGAGTATTTCCTCCACGTGCCCTTATCAAAGTTTCTACCCGTCTTGGCATGCTAAGAATGATGTTGTCTATCGTTTCTTGGCAAAGTGTCTGCCATTCCTCCAATACGGCATTTCGCAGTTCATCCAAAGTAACAGGAGCGGGTATTCTGGATGTCACACATGTTCAATCGGATTCATGTCTGGTGACCTTGCTGGCCACTCCATTACTGCGATGTTTACATGATTAAGGTACTCGCGAGTTTACAGTGCGGTATGAGGCCGAGCATTATCTTGCATCAACACAAAGCCGTCACCGATAAAGGGGGCAAAAGGTACCACGTTTTCTTCAAGAACCCCCGCAGCATCGATCAGCAGTCAGACTCCCTCTATCGAACACAAATAAGTCCGTGCGAGCTCCCAAACCTGGATTTTCATTTTCACCTAATAGGGAATATAGACCTCAGTGTCTGGTATAAATTTCAAACTGCTAGGTCCACCCGTCTTTGCTTGCCATCAGGCGAGCGACGCCATTTTGACGTGCCACATATGCTGGCATCTTCTTCAAGAAGTTCGAGGAGTAGCAGTAAGTGAACGCACGGTACGAAGACGGTTCGAAGAAGTGCATTTGCGTTCACGCGTGCCCGCCAAGGCTCCAAAACTTGAGTTACATCATCGCAGAAACAGACTCAATTTCGCTCGAGAGCATTGTCTTTGGACCACGGACCAATGGAGTAAAGTTTTGTTCAGTGATGAGTGTAGAATTCTTTTAAATCAAATTGATGGACGTCAAAGATTATGGAGACGTGAAGGGGAACGATACAATCAGTGAAATTTTGAAACTACGGTAGCATACGGAGGGTTTACAATGGTTTGGGGGGGGGGGGAGCTATGTTTGGGAGCTCGCACGGACTAAGTGGTGTTCGATAAAGGGAGTCTGACTGCTGATCGATACATAAGGGAGGTTCTTGAAGAAAACGTGGTACCTTTTGCCCGCTTTATCGGTGACGGCTTTGTGTTGATGCAAGATAATGCTCGGCCTCATACCGCACTGCGAACACGCGAGTACCTTAATCATGTAAACATCGCAGTAATGGAGTGACCAGCAAGGTCATCTAGGTCTTTGCTTGCCATCAAGCGAACCGCGCCATTTTGACGTGCCACATATTTAAAAAAAACCGTTATTGAGATAGTCGATGGTGACACACAGACATATGGAAGAACAAAAAAATGATCTAATAAGGGTTCCTTTTATATCTTTTGAGGTAAGGTTAACAAATTTTCGAGACACGAAACTCGTACTTGTGAAATTGTCATCCCACTTCTGTTTGTCTGTTTTCTAAAAGGTTACATAATGGTGTATCAACTTGATGCCTCTGCCCTGCCTCCGGAAATAAATAGGAAATTGATATTTCTGCACCGAAATGACACCCACTTTATATAGATAGCGATATATTTTTTTGTTCCTTGCTATGTTGAATTTGATTTAAAAATATCTGCCGCTGTAATTTTCATTAGTTAAAAGGCCTAATAATTTGATAAATACAATACTGAATAAAAATAAATTAAAAATTAAAATAATACCTCACAAGAAAAACCTAATATCCCTTTAAAAAAAATAAACTCAATCTTAAAGTACCTACAACCTAAAACAAACCCGGGACTCCTAGCCATAGACAAATTGAAGGGCATCGTGTGGTTTTAATCGGTAGGAGTATATACATGGATAGCATCCATGAGGATTTTATTTGACACACGAAAAATACCCCATTTCATAACCCATACTCCTAATTACTTAAAAAACCGTGGTAAGAATCTTTTGTCCAGTTTTTGAGCAAACGTGTCTGCCCCAAAATCATGAGGATAAACTCACTGCTGTAGTGGCATCTATATTTGTGAAACTTTTATCCCACCAATGTGCAATGGCGCGTAAACACAGGTGCTCAAAATCTCATTAATTATGGTTTTAACAAGCTATTATTCGGGCTTAAACCTTAGTTAATATATAATGATCTCTCCCCTCGTTCTGGGTTTAGATATTTTAGTGTTTTTGTATAAAATAAAAAAGACTAGTGTGAGTTTTGTTGCCTGGTTCTTTTCTCTTAGCTTTACATATTGCACACTTTTATACTCGTAATATACCAAATCAGGCAGAAAAAATATTTTAATTCTGACGATTATGAATACTATTTTGTGACCCACTTGATTTACTTTTTTGCAGTTTCTACTATAGCACATTTGGTGAGACTGCGGGAACTGGAATATTATGTATATTGGCTATTAGTTTTTTAATAATTATATTGAAGTTTGAATAATAACGATTAGTATAAAAAGAACCATGGATTGTAGCCCTGTAGTAACTAAGTAACTAACTATCTTCACGCTGTATCCCTTGACGCGGTAGTCAGAGACAACAGATTGCCAAGCTTCGCGATTCAGGCATACTTCATTCACTTATAAACGAAGAAATCTATATAGGCCTATAATGTACATTAATTTATTGGTTTATAAGTTAAGTAACTCTTGTGAGTGGACAGAAATTCAATTTTCCGTTGTATTTTTAATTCTGTTTACGTTACTTTGACACAATTAAATTTTACTTTGACAAAGTCGTTTTGACAGCCACTTAGATGCTACTTTTGTTGTGGTAAAGCTTATCAAAATGGCCGCCAAAGCAGTGGAGGCAACATTACAAATACCAAAGTTTTTAAGTTATGGTGTCACCAAAGAAAGTATAGATTTTTTTTGTATATTATTATTTATCTATCACGCCATCAAGACTTTTCACCATGCGTATTCCTGTTCCACGTAATAGGTGGAGAGCCCATTGCCGTGTAGAAATGGACAAGCGCAGGTTGTGGCAACCGTCTGTTGAAAATTTTCAAGCCGCCCATAAGGCCTTCAACTGGGCAGAACACTGAATCCGCGGGGCCACGAGCGCTTTTTTATAAGTATAAGCTTTTTTTTTTATAATTTTGTAGATTTATAAAGATGCAATAAGGGTTTTGTTTTTATGAACGCGTTAGCATTCCACCTTGTAGCGGTTCTTGTGTGGGCCTCGGGCCACAATCAGGTCAGACTACCCACTAAATTACTGTAGTGATCCGCCTCGCCTTAAGCGAGACACACGATAAGCGTATGGTGATAAGATGGGCCTCTACTCGAGGGTCCAGATGGGTGCTCCCCCACGAGCTTCCTATGAACACTGATCGCGTCCCATCGCTTCTGATCGCCTCTCTGGAAGCAGATGAGGTGGAGAGCGCATGGTGGAAGGCACGACTGGTACACGGGGGTGACTATGGTGACTGACACCCACTGTGACACCCACGACCACTACTTTCATTGGGGGCACCCCTGAACTGGAAACACCCGTCCATTTTCTCTACTACCGTACCTCTCTCTTCGCCGCCATCACCTCGCTGGCGAACGAGACGAACGGCGGTCAACTTCTCGAAGCAACCTATATTTAAATGAACTGCTTCCCCTTAGTTGGGTATTCACCGTAAGGGCAATGTCCCCCTGAAATGAGAAGACATTGTCTCTTTAGATACCAGGGTATACCACGTGGAGGTTATTAGCCCCACACCCCACTATAAGAGGCCAGGGCGAATAAATTCTTACGGGAAAGAGGAGTCAACCAGAAAAACTAAATACTAACCCAAAGTTATTGAGTGAAAATTATAAAGGCAGGCTGGACATGATCTGCCGGGAGCACTGGGACATCTTTCAGAGGTGTTACGAGGGGCGGGGGGGCGTCCGGCAATGGACAGTTAGGCAAGGATTGTGTGGTTTTAGCCGGTTCGAGTCCGGCATGAAATCCGAGGGGATTTACACACATTAAAAAACAAAAAAAAATTAAGGTTGGACATGATGCTATAATGAGTCACTCACTACGACACAATGGCCGCCGTTTCGTCGTGCATCCCTAAAAAACAGTTTTAGTTGATGTTAGCAGAAAAAAAATAGTTTAGGCCACCCACAGAGCCCACCTTGTCATTAGAAAGTCGCCGGTGTGTGTATCCATAGAGATTATTCTGTCAGTAATGCGGAATGTTATGATTTACGAAGCACCACATTCACAATGGTTACATAAATTACCGGACCCCGCTGGGACCGACAGGGTTGCTTTAGAAGCTAATCGCGATCTCTACATGTGCCCTTACCTTTTTTCTTGTAGTATACTCGGTATATTTATATCGGTTTTTAAATCGTATTAATTATATCAGCCTATAGAATTGCTGTTTGTGCCTACATTGTAAACATTTATGACTAAATATAAGTATAGCACAGTTGTTTTATTAGGTTGTTAGAACCAAAACAACCTGCTCTAATATGTATATCTTCCTGTATAGGTAAAAAATAATATAAATTAGCTCTTTTATAAAATGTAGGTATATATTATGTAACTTTAATGTAATGACTGTATTGTAATAATAAAAAGAAATTAAATAAAAAAAATCTGTTAGCCTGGTTATTGTGGTCCAACCGCAGGTTTCTTAGGCCTTAGGGTTCTTAGGGTCTGAAAAAGAATACTAAATTTTTGCTCATTATCGACAGATTAAGACAACTTAACTTGGTTTTGTATAAACCTCTCTGTAGGGGAAAGAAAACTACTTATTTATCTCCAAAACTACTGCGATTTTAATATCCCTTGTCTGTCGACTGACAAATGAATTGATACATACATATTCTCACGCCTATATCCCGGAATGGGTAGGCAGAGGCAAACTATACGCCCACATTTCACCGTATGCATTTTTGTCCCACTTAACAGATGGTGAGCCCATTCCCGTGTTGAAATGGATAGGCGCAGGCTGTGGCGACCTGCTGTTGAAATTTTTCAAGCCGCCCAGACCTTAAACTAGGCCTAACGACTACCATTTTACTGGCAACCAGAAACGGCGGCTAAAATTTTTAATTAAATTGCCTTCCGAAGCACGGAAACGCTCGCAGATGTAAATGCCACAAAGTGGTCACACATCCAAGGATCATCTATAGCGAACAGCAGGTAGCCACAACCTGCGTCTATTTATTTCAACATGGCAATGGGCTCACCACCAATTACGTGGGACAGGAATAGACATGGTGAAAATTGGGCATATAATATGCCTCTGCCACCCCTACGGAAAAAAGGCATGATAGATGAATAATATTTTAAGTATATTTTCTTCCAGAGCAATATCGATTCACCGAATACTTTGCTAACGTGTCTCCCTTAAAATTCCGGCTTCATTCAACATATGATCCAAACACAATAGGTTATAACGAAGTCGTCGCAATGGTGTTCGTTGTCATGTCATATTTTTAGCATCTAAGTATAATGGTTGCCTCCACTCGCGATAATTTAAGTCAGAGTTTACTATCAAACGGGGTCAATTTATTTTGAAAAAGAAATAATAATTTGAAGAAGTACTACGACTGTGAGATTAAAGTAGAAATTTGTGTGTGTGAAATGTGTGTAGAAATGGATAGTATTCATAACAAGGATACATTATGTATGATCCTTAATGTATTTTGATAGATCGGCAGTCAGCTCAGGATGCCAACTTCCCTAAATTCTAACCGATCGCAAATAGTCAATTTCTCACCAATTACACAAAATGCCAACTTCGCAAATTGCTAACTTCGCAAATTGCTAACTACTCAAAATGCCAGCTTCGCAAAATGCCAGCTTCGCAAAATGCCAGCTTCGCAAAATGCCAAGTTCTCAAGAAGGATACCTACTGGACCTAAATAGTACGACGAGACGATAAATATTAACTATCCCAGTGATAAATTTAAACGTTACTCGAATCTTGGTTAAATTTCAATCTGCCCGTTAGGATTAATTCACTGAGTGAAGCTTAGCCGGAGGGCGGACATAGTGCAGTGTTAAGACAAAGGATTTACATATTACTAGTTCGAATTTAATTGGCAGACCAAACTGTAGTAGTTCTGTTTGTGAATTAAGCAGTCAGACTGCAGAAAGATTTGTGAAATAATTTCAAACAAATTATTATTTAAAAATAACTTAAATTAAAATGCGCTCATTAGAATAATACATACATACATACATACATATTGTCACGCCTTTATCCCCGAAGGGGTAGGCAGAGGCATATTTAACGCCCACGTTTCACCGTATGCATTTCTGTCCCACGTAACCATCGTGGTGAGCCCATTGCCGTGTTGAAATGGACAGGCGCAGGCTGCATCGACCTGCTGTTGAAATTCTTTAAGCCGCACATAGGGCCTTCAACTTGGCTTAACGACTGCCATTTTATTGGCAACCGGGACCAACGGCTTAACGTGCCTTCCGAAGCACGGAACTTGGGTGGTCCGAAAAAATTTAATAAAATGTGTATATTTCAGATGTTAAATTTGGAAGAAATTTTGAACCCGTAGTGAGATAGTAACAAAAAGGCTAAAAGGTCTTACGTGCTAGACACTAATTAGCACGACCAATTAAAGTCCTGGTAGTCTCGAAAGAATAATGCATACTTTATATACTACTAAGTGCCCCCGTGGCCTGTAACATACTTCGAACTCCCGTCGCACCTATTTAATTCGGTCGCTTATATATGCTAAATAACTAATAAACTATCTTCACGCTGTATTCCTGACGGAGTAGTCAGAGAGGACAGATCGCCAGGCTTCGCGATCCATGCATACTTCTTTCGCTTTTTCAAGATTCATTAATCGCTTCATACACGCACGTCTGGGTATCCGAGTACTTTTCTGTTTTTGAGCAATCTGCTCACGTGGTCTTCATATTTAAGTCTCGGCCTACCCTGACTCCTTCTACCCTCTACTTTCGCACAATATATATTCTTCGTCAATCGGTCCTCACTCGTTCGTTGGACTTGTCCAAACTAACGGAGCACGCCCTTTTCCAGCTTAACGATGACACTTTCATTCAAACCTGCCATATTGCGTATCACTTCGTTACGTATTCGGTCGGTCAAAGTTACGCCGCACAATTTTACTTTCATGCATTTGCTGACATACCTAGGTTTCGCTATCGTAAAGCAAAGTTGGCACTAGCACTGCGTTATGAATCGCCAGTCGTATTTCTTTTAAATTCTTTTATAAATTCTACAATAATGTATAAAAAATTGTCATTTATGATTACTGCTCCGCTCTCCAGGGTAGTAGCGTGATGACATATAGCGTTAATCAATACATGGACCAACAAATGGATAAAAGGAATTTTTCAATCCGTGGCGCAGTGGTAGCGTCTGCGACTGCCGCGACTCAGGTCCCGAGTTCGATTCCCGGGTCGGGAAAAAATAATATTAATATAAATTTAATATTTGTGTGACCCACAAATGTTTGTTTCGGAGATTGGGTATTTCCTATGCATAATAGGTATGTATTTGGAAATATATAAGTATGTTTATCAGTCGTCTAGATACCATAACACAAACTTATATTAGCTTACTTTGGGCTAGACGGCGCTGTGTAAAAAAAAATGTCTAACTATTTTTGTTGTTAGTCCAACAACAAAAATTGTAAAATAAGTATACATTTATAAAAAAGTGTCTACAATGCACTTATGTGAAGCCGGGCGGGTAGCTAGTATACTTATAAAATCAAATCAAAAAAAATCATTAAATCTCATGTCCAATAGCCAACATTTTCACAAAGAGATATTACCACTCTTTACGATAGCCTTACAAAAAGGCCTCCCATCTTGGATCGTTCGCGACTGGAAGCTAATTAGGCCGTCTGCGGACTGTGCCAGCGAGTAATGAAACTTGGAGCGAGTCGCGGTTTGGCTGACAACTCGATTGTGACCGCGCCCTAATAACACTAGACAATATTATGGTAGCTCATCATATTTGAATCTCTTGAAAAATCTATCTGTTATATACTAATTTTAATCCCCGGCATATTAAGTGAACCGTGTGAAATCCGAGACTACCAGGACTTTAATTGGTCGTGCTAATGAGTGTCTAGCACATAAGACATTTTAGCCTTTTTGTTACCACCTCACTAAAAAGGCAACGGGTTCAAAATTTCTTCCAAATTTAACATCTAAAATAGACACATTTTACTAAATTTATTCGGCCCTTTAGACCCACCCCAGTTCCGTGCTTCGGAAGGCACGTTAAGCCGTTGGTCCCGGGTGCCAATAAAATGGCAGTCGTTAAGCAAAGTTGAAGACCTTATGGGCGGCTTAAAAAATTTAACAGCGGGTAGCAACAATCTGCGTCTGTCCGTTTAAACACGGCAATGGGCTCACCACCTATTACGTGGGACAGGAATAGATATGGTGAAAAGTGGGCATATAATATATATGCCTCTGACACCCCTTCGGGGATAAGGCGTGATAGATAATAAAAAATGTGTGTAATTGTGTGTGTGTATGAGAGGGTATGTGTATGTCATCATCTGAAATGCTGGCCTAAGACGTTCTTTAAGGATCACTAAAATAATTAGATTTTTAATTTGGATTTTTTTTTCATTTTGTTCACCAAATTTAATTTTTTACTACGATTTTCATTTCGAATCAGAGATAGGTCTGATTCGGTTTTCAAGATTCTGGTTCTGACAGCTTCGTACAAATAACAGAGTGAGGATATTAAAGAACCTGAAATGTCGTAACTAAACTAATATATATACTCACCGTAGACAGTAGCGTAGTTCCTCTACGAGATTGCGTAGACGAGCTACGAGCCTGTACGTAACCATTTCTTTGTAGACCTCGCGAGACAACAATATTTTTGTGAGCTAATAATTACTTATTACGAGGAATCGAACGCCCAAGGAAAGGGATATAGTACAGCTAATAGGTCTCTTTTACAAAAGTAAAATGTTAAAAAAATCAGTCAACTATTTTCATAAAGGAAGATATGCCATATATAAAGATCGGTTTAAAAAAGAACATACGCTTGGATATACCCTCCCTTTTCAAGTAGGTAGAAAATAAATGCCTCATTTTAAACCGCCATAAAGTCGTTTATCTTATAAATGAGAGAGATATACGAGATAATGAGGAGTTAATGACACCTTCCGTGAGGAAAATGAGGCCACAAGTGTGGGTGACAAAAATTAGGATCACTCACTAATTCTATTAAGTATACACTTAATTAAGTTATGTTAAGTAAGATAATTTTAAGTTATTGTAAACGGTTTCACTTTAAGGCGTTATCGAAGGTTACTAAGGTTTATTAACAGACACTTTGTAACCTTTGCCTTTAAAAACCGTGCCTAAACCGTTGATATTTCTAAATATATATTTAGAAATATCTACGAAATACCCAAACTCCGAAATAAACATTTGCGGATACAAATATTTGTTTCGACTCGGGAATCAAACCCACAACGCCACCGACGGAGTCTGGAAATGAGAAAAACTCAGACACACTAATAATTCTTTAAGTGTTCTATTTATTATGCCCTTGAGGAATCCTATAAAACTGTCCTATCTATGTGAGGGAGTGAATGAAATTTGTATTTAGGGAGTATGTTTAACGCAGACGAAAGATGTGATTCGGATGTAGAATGGCGAGTAGCTGCCCTTTGTCCCAATTAGTAAATCGACAAAGCATCGTAAAAGAAGCACGACTCGCGATTCATGCAAGTGTATGTCAGCAGATGCATGAAAATAAATTGAATGCTGTGGAGATGCGATCACTTCGAAAATTGTGCGGCGTCACCTTGGCCGACCTATTACGTGTGTACGAAGTGATACGCAATATGGTAGGTTTGAATGAAAGTGTCAGCTTTAAGCTGGAAAGGGCGTGCTCCGTTAGTTTGGACACATGCAACGAATGAGTGAGGAACGATTGATGAAGAATATAAATTGTGCAAAAGTAGAGGGTAGAAGGAGTCAGAGTAGGCCGAGACTTACATATAAAGACCACGTGAGCAGATTACTCAAAAACGGATAAGTCAAAAGTACTCGAAAACCCAGACGTGCATGAAACTGCAAGAAGTGAAAGAAGTATGCATGGGTCGCGAAGTCTGGCAAGCTGTCCTCTCTGACTACCCCGTCAGGGATACAGCATGAAGATAGTTATAAGAATTTAAACTATCATGGTCATTGACATAGGTAAAATATTTCACTGTTGCAACCGCCATAATCACGGAGTAACTGATCCGTGTTAGTTCGTGATCATGGCGCTTACAGCAATGCCGAAATATCGGATGCTCGCGTGTGAAAGTATGCATGGTAAATATCCCGAAAATCTATATTTTATTTACGAAGACAGTAAGTTAGTTTGACCTATCTATACCAATTGCAACAACAAATTCTTTCAAAAAATTTCTCAACGAACACCTAATTAAAACAAATTGAAACACCTATAAAAAAGCGATAGGCTCTTACGAACCCTGATAACGCTAACGAAGCCTGTAATGAGCACCCCCGCTCGCATTAAAACCGCGTCGCTTCGAAAAACTGCCTCGAGTGCGGCAAGGAAGGCAAGAAACCCACAAGTGCCGTAAAAACTTGCAACTACATTAAGTATGTACATGTTTTGGTTTATGAGGGTAGTCGCGGAAATGTTCTGTAATCAATTATGCGAGTGTTTGATTTGTTTAGCTGTTATGTGTGTCCAAATTTGTTGTTAGCTTTTTACGCGACTATGATGTGTGGTTGTGGTTAGCTTTACATCTATACCGGTTGCCAGTAACACGGCAGTCCTTAACGGCCGGTCTCAATAACCTATCTATCTTAATTTATATTTATATTTTAACTATTGTCTAAATTATTTCAAAATAGTTAAATTTCGGTTTCAATATTATATAGTACAATTTTCTGTTGGGACTGGTCAAATATATGTAATATTATTAATATTTAAGGCAAACTTAAGTTCCTTTGGATTTATCTGAGAACAATCGTCTAGATTGTTCTCAGATAAATCCAAAGGAACAATGTAAGTGCAATTTTAATGTTGTAAGCCATTCCTACAATAAAAAAGAGCATCCATTGACTTTCTTGCCAGATACTTCTTCTTCAAGGGTAGGCTGCCCTTAGAACTGGCAACTAGAATCGCTCTAATTTTGATATGATTATAAACACAACAATGATTTTGTTTTTTTTTTGTATTTCATTACTATATAATTGGTCAAATATCATGTTAATCAAACTAATGTAATTACTGGCGGTTAGAAAAGAGTGACCATGAGTTTTATTGCCAGGTTCTTCCTCAGGCTCTACCTATTGCTTTGCGAATCTGGCAGTAAATGTAAATGTAGAAGCAATATTTTTGACGTTCATAAGTGTTACTTTGTGACCGACATGAATAAAGATTTTTCATTTCATTTTATTTCAAATAACCAATAACCAAAGATAAATATTTACCTACGACATTGAACTATCTGTCACAAGTTAAAAATCAACTGTTTATCTGTGGTAGCGATCTAAGTTTAACTGAAGATTGAATATTGCGGATTCATAATTTTCAAAAGCAAGTCGCCACAATCTGCACTTGTCTATTTCAACGTGGCGATGGGCTCACCAACTGTTACGTGGGACAAAAATCCACTTGGTGAAATATTGGCGTATAATATGCGTCTGCCAACCCTTTGGAGATAAAGGCGTCATATAAATAAAATTGGAGTGTCTCAAATTGTTATTAATTTAGTTTTTTTTGAAATCTTTATTGTAGGGGTATCTCAATGGCCTCGTGTCCAACTCACCTAGGAAAATTAGCAACTTAAAAAAGAATAATTTTGTCTCGTTCCCTCATCACACTGTTACGTAGACAAGTGGAAATTGAATACCGAAAGTTGACCGCGACCTCTAAAGTGAGAGCTTCAGATGTAACCGGGAGTAATGCTCAGATGATAATAAAAGCGTATGTACACGTGCATGTTGTTGTAAATAGTTTGTTCTAGTGATCATTGTTGTTGGTAGTTTGGAATAAAACATTTAGTGGTACTACAGTTAAACGAGTGTTTTAGTAATGTTTGATGTTTTAGTAGCCATTCTGTAGCTGTAAACGTGATTTATAATCTAGTACGCATTGGAAATCTAATTCAATGATTTTGTTTTGATATTGAAATTACAATGAAAAAGAAAAAAGAGAGAGATGAGAAACTTACAAAGAGTAGAAGTTTAGCTGAAAAAATTAAGCAAAATTTGGAATTTTGTCAAAAACGATAATAAAAACTGATTCTGTCATATATTTTTTTCAAAATTAGTTAAATGTTGAGTGTTCATAAGTAAAAATGGTGGATTTTTTAACATAAAAGCTTCTACTATGCAACAATAAGTGTTGGGATGATAGAACGTTTTGTGTAACGCTCTCCAAAAACTACACATACCTCCTGTAAAGTGACCAACACTTTTACTGGAGTAAAACTTTAAATAAATCTATCTATGAATACGGTGCTGTCTACAAGAATACACTATAAATAGCATGCTTGGCTGCCACATCGGTGGTATAAAAAAAAGTAAAAATAAACCTAATGTACATCGAGCAACATCATGGTCAAGTATGGTTGTAGACTCAAATTGTTACTAACTTAGATTTTTTTTTAAATCTAAATTGAAGGGGTTCCTCAATGGCCTCGTGTCCAACTCACCTAGGATATTCTCACTTTAGTCTTACTCTGTGTCTTGTAGGTTCTATATTATGCTGTTTGCTGAAGTCCGAGTGGGTTCTCAAAAATATCTACTTAATATTTTTTTCTCCACAAGGGTTCAAGTCCGAGATCGAAATATTTTTGATAATTTCTTCCAAGAGGAGAAAAGAGTATTTTCAGATGATGGCAAGTACCTAAAATTAGACTAAAAACTTCATTAAAGTAAAATATATATACTATGATCGCAAGAAATGGAAAGACATCCCTGCTCTGGACCAACCCTCTCCATCCATTAGGATTCCCTTCAACAGCTTGTAAAAAAGATGTAAAGTAATTTTCAAAGCGTACAATTTTACATAAAAGCATCTGAATGTGTAGAACCACCGATATGAAATAAAATTTTAATATCAAGTCTGTGGTTTAGGCTACGGTATAAGTTATATGTTTCTTTGTCTTTTTACTTGGTAGTAGTCAGTTTTGGCAATAAGCTCTGTGCAATGTATGCATCATAAAGTCTCTTGAATTGTATTTATCACATTAAAAACTTTTTAGTGGCTAACGAGATGAAAAAAAGCAAAAAAATTACTGGCCAGTATATTTTATCCAAAATCAGACTGAATGACAGCTTTCTTCAAAGTAAGCGTCTCCATAAGATCGGCTCCATATAACTATCTTCATGCTGTATCCCTTACGGAGTAGTCAGAGAGGACAGATCACCAGGCTTCGCAATACGTGCATACTTCTTTCGCTTCCTGCAGATTCATTGATCGCTTAATATGTGCACGTCTGGGTATTCCAGTACTTTTGACTTTTCGACTTTTGAGCAATTTGCTCACGTGGTCTTCTTCCCTCTGCTTTCGCAATATATATATTCTTCGGCTCTATATAATTATTATAATTGTAAATTAACGAATAATTACTATTAAGTGATCACTAAGGTGATACTCATTGAAGAAATTTTCTTAAGTAATTAAAGTTGATAAGTTTTCTCGCTGTTAAAAATGAATTGAGCAATACCGGCAAAAAGCACGGAATTAAGCTATACTCGGTCAGGTACTTCAAACATTTTAAAGTAAATTTCTTGCGAAATACCTTTGTTTTATTTCCGTTTTACTTTTTCAATAAATAATCAATTTTACCTTTTTTTTATAATCCTGACTTTTTTTTTTCAGATAATCCTAATATGTAGTATCTAAACTTGATAATTATTTATCCTAATTCTAAAAGATTGTAGTAGAAAAATGCATACTATCTTTGTTAATTTCGTCTAAAATACTTACGTAAACATCATGAAATAGAACAATTATGAAATAAACTTACATGCTCTTAATGTGAAAACTCGTCACACACAATCCAATGTCACAACTAAACAACACTGCAAACGACCAGGGTTGCCCATTGCCGACACGAATTTATCAAAATTGTTCAAATTTATCATTCCGCAACTAGGGACATTTGTTACGCACGTCAAAACTAAAATAGATTTCACTTGTTTGTGTCCAAACACAAGCCACGTGCACCTTAGACCGCTCACCGATCATATCTGAGGAGTAGACACACCTTATCACAAGAAAAACTTTTAAAAAGTCATGAAAAATCTCCCTGGAGTCAAAAAGACGTTATAATAGATTTCAACTATTTCTTTTCACTGTTTCTTGCTTCGTTTATTAAGACAGTTTTCAATTGCTCAATAATGTTTCAGCACACAGATAAATATATCAAAGTTTCAATTAATAATATTATGCCTGTAAATATGTATAATATTATTATTTGATATATTGTAAAATGAAATGTATGTATATACCTACATATGTCGTTTAACTGAAGTGATTATAAAAATTAAGTTTACCTATTACTCTTTTGGTAATCAAAATGATTTCGACTTGGCAAAATATCTTTTAGAATTATTATTCTGTCTACACAAAAAGTATTTAATACAATCGATCTCTTCACAGTCATTAATTATGTTATCTATGGTTACATGAACGCACCTGTAGTGAAAGCGCGGGAAGCTCATCCGTCAACCGAAGCTGTCGTTTGCCGCCAAAACGCACGCCACTCAAACAAATCCATATCATTGTTAAAATGAACACTTTGACAACGAAAATATCACTCTCTAAAAGATAAAATATACGTAATGTTATGATTTGTCCGTGTGGATCGAAGTTGTCGTGTCGTAGGGCTGACACCGCGCGTAAGTACCGACCAGCCGGCGAAATGTTAGTCGGTGAACTGAACCACCGGGCTTGCGGTCGCATATTTTTCAGTTCTACACGTTTGTTGTCTACATAATTGTGTCATATTGTGCTGTGGACATGGCTATTTTTGATGTAGCCATCTATCTCGCAGCTATAAATAAGTATGTGTAGATTTTCTATTGAAAGTTAATTTTTTTACAAGATGACCAAGCCCTTCTTGTACAAACACGTGTTTGTTAGGGTCTATTATATATATTATTGCTAGAAACAGAATAGCAAAATGTTTGCATAAAAACTCGATATGTAGATTAAATTTTATAAATTTAACATAAAATAAATAACTCACAATTAAATAAAGAATTAAATGATGGGATCTAAACAACCGATAAACATACTTATATATTTCTAAATACACACATATTAAACATAAAACATTAACACAACATCCAAACTCCGAAACAAACATTTGTGGAATACACAAATATTTTTCCGTGTTGGGAATCGAACCCTGGACCTCAGTCGCGGCAGTCGCATACGCTACCACTGCGCCACCGAGCCAGTCAGTGGATCACATAAATATTTGATCCAACCACGGAATCGAATCTGAGACCTCAGCACGTACATTTATAATATTTAAAGGACAGTGACCGAATCTGGCCTGAGCGCGGACAGCAGCTTTGGAAAGTTATAAAACTTGTAATAATTTTTATTTATTATACACGTCCAACGAATGAGTGAGGGACGATTGACGAAGAATATATATTGTGCGAAAGCAGAAAGTAGAAGAGGTCAGGGTAGGCTGAGACTTACATATGAAGACCACGTGAGCAGATTGCTCAAAAACGGAAAGGTCAAAAGTACTCGGATACCCAGACGTGCGTGTATGAAGCGATTGATGAATCTCGAAGAAGCGAAAGAGGTATGCATGGATCGCGAAGCCTGGCGATCTGTCCTCTCTGACTACCCCATCAGGGATGCAGCGTAAAGATAGTTAAGTTATTATACCATAAATATTAATGACAGTTTGGTTGTAGCCACTTATCTGATATTCAAAACGAATTTAAAAAATATTTGTCTTGGCTTACAAACGGATATTATTTTGATTGTCACCCTTGTGTTGCATAAAATAAAAGTAATGACAAGAATAGGAAGAAATAAGTATAGTTATTAGTCACTACTATTTCATTGAATAACTGAAACTGTCCTAAATGTTTCGTGTGATTATTTTATTGTTTATTTAAAATACTTTTATATACCGTAAATACTAAATATGTTTAAATAAATGTATATTTTTATGAAAGATGAAACGTATTGGGTGTTTTAATTTTCATCTTCTAGTCATCGAAGTCGAGCGACCTTGAATGACGAATGTAAACAAAGTGTCTTATTAAAATTATATTTTCAACTATACATATATATAGTTCTCGTTTGTATTTTTTATCGAGTGTTTTGTATCATAATAACTAATTCAACTTCTCACGACCACCTTTTTGGGTCCTGTAATAAAGACAATGGCATTTTTTTGTTTGTTGAATCTGTTGTGGTAATGGTATTACACACAGAAGTCATCATAACTCTTGACCTGATGGAACTGCCGCATGTAATTCTTCAGTGGATTGTACCCTGAGTTGTAAGTTTTTTTTTATTTTCAGGTAGGTTGTATTTTGAAAGTTTTATGTATTATTGAACTGACCAATATACATAGACTAGCTGTGCCTCACTCGACTTTATTGAATATACAATTTTTTCAGCATATTAATGTATTAAACTCTGCCCGATTTTTGATATTTATAATTAGTACTGTATTACTTTTACACAACATAGCTTTCAAATGTTAAAAGAAGTGTTTTTAATCAGTTCAGTGGGCTAGCCAGTAGCTGCATTACCTGCAGGTGATATGGCCATGGATTTTTTTGGAGCCTCTTAAATCAACTTTTACCAAAAGGTTTGTTACATGTACCTATTCAAGTACTTTTTATTGCCTTTTTTGTTTCAATTAAGAGCATCTGACAGAAATTGTCATACTTGTTTGATTTGCCCTATGGGCAAAGTTACTTGTAAATCGGTAAGGACATAATAATTTTCAAGTCAAATAACAGTACCCAGAAGGAACCATCTTTTTGCCAGATTTGAAGAGAGCCGCTGATACTCTAGTACATTGTTTTTTCTCCTAAACTGTAACTATAAAAAGAGATATAAAGTTTCTAGGCGAGTCAGAGTACATATATAAACAAAGTATATATGATATGACTACAATGTCTGATTTGCCAATTCCATTTATAATTTCCTTATACTTGGTGACAAAAAAAAAGGATTTTATTTTTTATTTTCTATATAATGTAGTTTTTTAAAGGCTAAGTTATACTCAATAAAACAACCAGGATCATAATATAGAAAACACATAAGAAATAATGGTACATATTTATTGTTGAAATGTGCACAGATAGAACAAGCAACATTTTGGGCATGATACCTTTTAGCCGTCAACTGCAGATTATTGAGAAGGTATATGCCATTAAGCAATAAAAACATATTTTGTTTATTATATGAAAATAATATTGGCAACCTAGACACCATAAAACATTATTATTGTTACAGCATTGTCGGGCAATCACCTATTGGTTGTTTGCTCATATCATGTTTGTGATGTGGTACTTATCTTTGGCAAGGTATGGTGAAAATATCACTCCTCCAGCTCAATCGTAGACATTGTTTTACTAACATATGAAGATAATAATGACACATTTGAAAATTAAATTGACAATAAAACCTGCCGTTTCATTTTATTTTTATTTGTATTTTTTTTAAACTACTTGGCTACAATAAAATCTATATCATGGCTTTCTACATAGTCTCAGCTATGTAATAGCAGTATTTTTAAGGCGCTACAAAATTGTCCGCATCGAGGCCAAAACCCCATAGAGAGTGGTCACTGTCCTTTAGCTCATTTTTTTAACTTATCTTATAAATAAGTATAAATAGCTTTTGCAAAATAGTTGCATTTCATTAAAAAAAATCTCAATAGACTTTCGTGCTTTTGTCTATGAAATTGTTTTCATAAAAAAAAACATAATTGTTGCCTGACGTAATGATTATCAAGAAAGTTAAACAGAATCTAGTGGAAGCAATAGTGTTTCAAACAAAAAAGAACGTTCCAAATCGGTTCATTAAGGACGGAGTTACGAGGTAATAAACCTTTGTCAAAAATAGACATCGATTTGACAAACTTCCTTTTCCGAATGTAGATTGAATAAAAAATTCTACACCATTTAATTTTTTAATTAATATGATATCTGCCAGCGAACGTGTTTACCTCCTCTTACAATCCTGGGTCCTTTGCGAGAAGCGTGAAAAGGCATACTCGTATTTCTGGGCCGTCAAGATGATGGTCGCTATCGGAGTCCTGCGGGTTGAGATAGCAATTTTTTTTTTTAATTTTCATTTTTATTTCATTTTCATAAAAAAAGAATTTGTTTACAACTTTGAACAACAGGTTCAATCCTGACGAAACGTCGAGGAACAAAAGGTACCTTTTACTCGTAATCTATACTAATATTATAAAGCTGAAGATTTTGTTTGTTTGGTTGAACGCGCTAATCTCAAGAACTACTGAACAGATTTGAAAAATTATTTTTGTGATGGATAGCCTATTTATCGAGGAAGGCTATAGGCTATATATTATCACGCTACTACCCTTAAGAGGGGAGCAAGAATCATAAATGTCGACAAATCGGGCAAGTTTTTGTGAATTATTGTAGAATTTATAAACAAAGAGATTAAATAGGTGCGACGCGACGAGAGTTCAAAGTATGTCACGGGTGAAGTCGTGAGAGGTCACCTAGTATAATATAGTACCGCGCGAAATCCTGTTCTATACAAATGTGTTCAAAAGTTTAAAACAATTTTTTGAACTGTTACTACAAATAAATAAAAAACTTAACTTAACTATCTTCACGCTGTATCCCTGACGGGGTAGTCAGAGAGGACAGATCAAATACATTAAAATAATAGCATAGTTCTTACTCTTCCTACAGATTCAGTAATCGTTTCATACATGCACGTACGGGTATTTGACTTACCCATTTTTGAGCAATCTGCTCACGAAGTATTCGTAACAGATAAGAATTATATTAACTGTGGTAATAGTGACAGACCGTAAATCTCTGATCTTACGCGGGAAAGTTGACAAATGCCGACGCTTGCTGTATATTATTTTCTAAAACTAATGCATTACCCTTGTTTATGTGTAAAAATGGTAGTTTCTTAGACACAAAAGTTGTGTGAACATGCTATAGTGAAAGACAGTGATATATTGCAGTGAAAAGCTATTTCACAACTTGTCGTGCAAATTCCACTGAAAGCCTCAATAACGCTCCACCACGTTAATGGGGCAAGGACACAGGACCTATGACTGGACTTGACATCTACAAAGGACTTGACAGGTCTACATTAGAAGATAAGATTAAAGAAATATGATATAAAAAATAAGATTTGGCTAAAAAGTCTTAGTAACCAGGCCATAAAACCGTAAATCACGGTTTTAGTTTCAATCATAAAAGCTAGTTTCGGTATCGGCCAATCGTGCTTTACTAAAGACGCCTTACTCTGTATATTTCATACAAACTAGCTACTTCACCACCTACTGTACTTGCTTCTCTCCTATCTTGCTTATACAATTACACTATTTACTACAGACGATTGCAGACAACTGACAGGCCGCGTATGCGATTTTCCCCTACAACTGGACGTAAAAAACTATTTTCAAAATCAATAGTATGCTAACTTTTTCTAAATTTAAATTTTAAAGTGGATTTTTTTCAGTCACGAGCTGGACTCGAACCAGCGTCTTTTGGTTCAACGCACCAGACGCATTTATCACCTCTGCGTTTTAAAGCGACACCTTACGCCGCCTTAAGACGCAAAGAGCTAGATTAATTCGTCAGTTTCGAGCAGGTCACAGTGGTGTAGTTGGTAAACGCGTCTCGTGCGTTCAATCAGAAGACGCTGGTTCTAGTCCAGCTCGAGAATGAATTTTTTTTCCACTTTTCAAATTTAAACTGGACGTAAACTTGGCACACGATAATATTATTACTTTTGACTCTATTCGGGCGCAAGCGAGAAAGCCAGCATAATTCCTTGATCTGTGGCCTAAAAATAGTATACCTCTTTTTAACTTAAGGCGAAAAAGGCGTGAAAATCTGTACCATATAAAACAAAAAATATTATCACTATATTCCCAATACCTATCTGAACAAAATGTCTACACACTCGTAAAGGACAACAGGGTAAGGGAAAACCCGGCCGTAAAATTTCAGTTGAGCCATTCTGAATGTGTGTTGATGAGTCAGTGTAAACATGCTACCTTTTTCGATTGCGAGATTGTGTGTTGTTATGCTGAAGGTCATTGTAAATAATGGCAGCTTGTCGAGGTAACAATAAACTTCGTATTTTTTTATACCACTGAGGTGGCAGACAAGCATACGCCCCACCAGATGGAAAGTGGTTACCGTAGCCTATGGACGTTTGCAACACCAAAGGTTCAGCACTTTCGCGTTGTAGACCATTTATAAACCTTCTAGGACCCCATTCGAAGAACCCCATACTGTAGACGTGTATATCTCTTACACCATCACAGCGTTATTCTTCATCTGAAACCCTTGCTTCAGGACACAGGGTCCGCTTTTCTTTCTTTTCTACGACTACCAGCCCATTGATTGGGTTTTTGGAGACGGTGACTTGGCTGTTCGCTATCCTTACAGAAGCAGGCCAACATACAAGCTCGCCTTCCAAAAAAGCGAGATAATAACCCTTCAAGAAGCAAGTACCAACCCAAACTCAGGGCATACTGGTAGCCAAAGTCTGCCGGGAAAAAATATTTTCTAATGACTTAGACCCGCCCGGCATTAGACAGCTGGGAAGGCCTCCGTATAGTTTTAGTGGGTTCCAATCCAGCATAACATACGTGGGCATAACCAGCATAACATTTAACAATATTCGGCAGCATGGGCGTAGACTGGGGGAGGGTTTCTGGGACTTAGCCCAAAATGTTAACGATATTAACAACTATCATCATTCTAGTGATTGTCTTAGTTGTATTCATGGCGCCGGGAGTCTGCTTTCCTACTTCTTCTCCACTTCGCACGGTCATCGACATCCATAGTAGATGCGAGAGTTCCTCCACATATTCACCGCAGTCTTTTCATTGCTGCGAAACGAGGCTCCAGCAGATTTCAGAGGTTTGATAGACCTGTCCCTTCAACCTTAACACGTGATCTATCCAAACATTTACACATTATTACAAGTATTGGGAAACCCCCCTGAAACTAAGTCCTGGCTACGCCCGTGTTCGGCAGTATATTATAAATTTATCTTTGACAAAATCAACAGACATTTTGAGTGCTATATATACTTAAGTTTCAAAACCGTTGAAACAAACTCCCGAACAAAGTACTTTGTGATAGTATTCTCTGCCTCGGTAGTGCAATACATAGTGTACGCGACATTTCATTCTGTTTCTCTGAAGTCTTGGGTTTGAATTCTAGCTCGGAAATTAAATTATTTATATCAGTTAGAGATACCGATAGAGGCGAGGTGGTATACTGTGTAGGTTTGGTAAGCCTAGTCCGTCTTCAGATCAGTGAGTCCCGGACAAAGCCACCGTTCTACACACCCGCAGAAGGGCCGTGCAGTGCCTAAATACATTTCGCTATGAACAAAAATAAATTTTCAAAATAAATTTGGGCTAAAAAGCGCTATGTTAGTGAATATACCGTACCATACAGGTATGAGAAAATTTTACTACAGGTCTTTCACTTCTCTAACAATCCTGATTCTCTCAAGGCTCCCAATGCCTTCAACGCGTTCACAACACATTGAGAATTTTACGGGAAATAATACTTACTCCTTTCCTTTCTTTAAGCCCGTCCGCAAAAGAAATTTGCTAAGGTACACACATACCATTACTTCACAAGTTTTTTAAACTTTCATAAGCACCATCTGTGGAAAATATTTTATACTTTTTCAACATTACTCTCCCTCCATACTGCTACCAGAACCTATTTCCTCACAACATTGATGTTCCGTATCTGAGGCCATTACTTTGCCCGTTGACCTTGAAGATTTGCTCCCTGTACTAGTGTTTGTTTTTTGGCGCCACCTACCGACCAACGACCGTACTACAAAAAAAACGAACTGAAGATTAAACAAGAACACAGATGTGTCGCAGAGTTGTCATCGTTTTTGCCTATTACATTTGCTCTCTGAGAGGTCTAATACATTTTGTTCGTCTGGTTTTTGTAGTCTTGTCTTTTTCTAGTCTATCAAAGTTTATATTTTATATTTATTTGTCTACATCATAATTTACTTTTAACTACACGATGCAATATGCCTGCTGACATAGCTTTCATTCTAATAAATAAATAAAAATATCTTTATTTTGCATAGACCATTTTAACGGCGCTTACAAAATGTCATACACTATTTAAAATATTTAAAGCGACCACCGGTTCGGAACGCGGCCCACCTGAGAAGAACCGGCAAGAAACTTAGGAAGGCTTTTTTTATGATGGCCTATTTACAATTTAATATTATTTCACTTTGCCAGCAGATCATTTCCAGGCGTCCCTGTCCTGCAAATAGTCTGTAACGGAGTAAAAACCTTTTTCACAAAGCTTGTTTTTAATAAACTTTTTAAATTTATTTAAAGGTAAATTTCTCAGGTCACAGGGAAGCTTGTTGTAAAAGCGTATACAGTTACCCTGGAAAGAATCGCCAATCTTATGTAGTCGACTGTGGTGGACTGAAAGATTATTTTTATTTCTAGTGTTTATATTATGTTTATCACAGAGATTAGAAAACAGTGATAGATTTTTCTGGACATACATAAGATTGGCAAAAATGTATTGTGATGGTACGGTTAGAATATTTACTTCTTTGAATTTTTCTCGGAGAGAAACAATAAATGATACATAATGAAGGTCTGATGATAACCAGGTAAGTGCTTATTGGTTCTCAGTAACGGAAATAGTTAGTATGACCTAGCTTTCAAAATTTATCTAATTGAGCACTGGTGCCACTACATAGTACATTCTGAAGGTCTGATGATGACCAGGTGAGTACTTATTGGTTCTCAGTAACAGAAATAGTAAGGATGACCTAGCTTTCAACATCTATCTAATTGAGCACTGGTGATACTACATGGTATATTCTGAAGGTCTGATGATGACCAGGTCAGATCTTATTGGTTCTCAGTAACGGAAATAATTAGGATGACCTAGCTTTCAACATTTATCTAATTGAGCACTGGTGATACTACATGGTACATTCTGAAGGTCTGATGATGACCAGGTAAGTGCTTATTGGTTCTCAGTAACGGAAATAGTTAGGATGACCTAGCTTTCAACATTTATCTAATTGAGCACTGGTGCCACTACATGGTACATTCTAAAGGTCTGATGATGACCAGGTAAGTGGATATTGGTTCTCAGTAACGGAAATAATTAGGATGACCTAGCTTTCAACATTTATCTAATTGAGCACTGGTGATACTACATGGTACATTCTGAAGGTCTGATGATGACCAGGTAAGAGGATATTGGTTCTCAGTAACGGAAATAGTAAGAATGACCTAGCTTTCAACATTGATCTAATTGAGCACTAGTGCTACTACATGGTACATTCTGAAGGTCTGATGATGACCAAGTAAGTGCTTATTGGTTCTCAGTAACGGAAATAGTTAGGATGACCTAGCTTTCAATATTTATCTAATTGAGCACTGGTGCCACTACATGGTACATTCTGAAGGTCTGATGATGACCAGGTAAGTGGATATTGGTTCTCAGTAACGGAAATAATTAGAATGACCTAGCTTTCAACATTTATCTAATTGAGCACTGGCGATACTACATGGTACATTCTGAAGGTCTGATGATGACCAGGTAAGTGATTATTGGTTCTCAGTAACAGAAATAGTAAGGATGACCTAACTTTTAAACTTTCGCGATGCATGATTAAAATAAGTGTAAAATACAGGTATTAACGCGATCATGCTTATTTACCTTAAATAGCTTGACGTTTCGACTGGGTTGCACCAGCCGTGGTCACAAGCAGACTGAAGAGGCGGTGTCACTCCGATTGTGAGGTAGAATCGTCTGAATCTACCCTCATATTGTCTATCCACGCACCAGTACACACAACAATGACAATGTCCCTATTTTGTAGGCCGTCCGTATTCCCAGCGTTACCCGACTGTGCAAAACAACGAGGTAGTGTGATATCAATGACTGGATTCCACGTCGTAGATAATTTGAAGCCCTTCTCTCTATTGAAATTTGTGTGTTTTTTGATTTCAATTGCTTCACGCACCATTCTCGAATAATAATGGCGGTCAGTGGCGAGGACTTGGGGACGGTGAAACTCAATCCAGTGATTAGTGCCTGATTGTAATATATGTTCTGCAATCGCTCATTTGTTGGTCTGTCGGTTCTTTACAGCGGCGATATGTTCCTTTATCCTTTCAGCTATGGTCCGCTTTGTTTGGCCTATGTAGGAACTACCGCAGCTGCAATTTATTTTATAAACGCCCGGCGTTTGGAAAGGTAGTACATCCTTCGGTGTGCCCACCATTTTGTTTACTTTAGCCCCCGGCGTGTACACAGTTTGAATTGAATACTTTCGTAACACCGTTCCGATCTTATCTGTTACTCCTTTCACATAGGGCAAGTAGGCAGGTTGTCTTTTAACCTCTGGATGCCTAACACGCCTTGCCTGCCTCTGCCGTAATCGCTTCACTTTATATCCGTTTCGACTAAGTACCTCCTGAACATGGTTAAGTTCACCCTCTAAATGTTCAGGGTCACAAAGATCATGAGCTCGGTTCTTTAAAGAAGTCATAACGGATTGTAAGTGACGAGGATGGTGATGCGACGTAGCGTGTAGGTATCTGTCTGTATGTGTAGGCTTCCGGTAAATATAGTGTGTTAAAGACCCGTCAGTTCTCACGGCCAGTCTAACATCCAAGAATGACAACGAACGATCCTTTTACATCTCATAAGTGAACTTCATCTTTGGGTGTATGGAGTTAAGATGTTTTAAATATTGATCTACTTCCTGCTTATTTCCAGAGACGACGCTGAAAATATCGTCGACATACCTTTTCCATAGCCTGATAATTTTGGGCCCATCTCTCAACGCCTTCTCTTCAAAATGTTCCATCCATAGATTAGCTAGTACCGGGGCTACTGGACTCCCCATCGCGACACCATCTACTTGGAGGTAGTGCTGACCTTGGAAAAGGAAATAGTTGCCTTCTAAGCAGTGTTTCAGTAGATCAATATAATTCAATGCCATTTCGCTGTCAAGTCTGTCTTTTACCACATCCAAACACTCCTCAATTGGAACGTTGGTAAACAATGACTCCACATCAAAGCTGACCATCATTTCTCCTGGTTCCAATGTAAGGGACTTTACAATTTGAATGAAATGGCGAGAGTCACAAAAGATGGTGTTTTACCCACCAGTGGCTGTAATACTGACGCGACGTGCTTCGCAAGGTCATGAGTAGGAGATGAAATCTGACTTACGATAGGCCGCAATGGCACGTCGGTTTTATGTATTTTGGGTAACCCATATAGTCTCGGGGGTTGGTGTGGCTTTGGTTTGTACAGTTTATCGTACTTATCTTCTGTGAACAGGTCCTGGTGTTCCAGTACTGTGCTTCGTATTTTGCGTGTTACTCTGGTCGTTATATGCAACTGGTTTGTATACGTTTGTGTCGCTTAACATACCTTTCTATGATAATCAGCTGTATTTATCACTACAGTGGCGTTTCCCTTATCGGCCTTAAGCACTAAAATATCCCGTTTTTCCCTTATGTTTTTTAATGCTTGACGCTCTTCTGTAGTGATGTTACTAGCTGGAGGTTTAGATTTCCGTAATATCACTGACACGTCCTGTCTCAATATTTCGGCACTACTGGGAGGTATTTTATTACGTACTATCGTTTCCTCTACGCTGCTGATTATGTTCTCGTATGGTATTCGTTTAGGTGTCAATGCAAAGTTCATACCTTTGGCCAAGATGTTTAAGGTAGGTTCATCTAAACTCACGTCTGACAAATTGATGACCGTTTCTTTGCTTGGATCGGACGCTGTAGATGACGTTTTGTTTTCTTTATACCGGCGATTCGAACCCAGTGCAACCCAGTCGAAACGTCAAGCTATTTAAGGTAAATAAGCATGATCGTGTTAATACCTGTATTTTACACTTATTTTAATCATGCATCGCGAAAGTTTAAAAGTTAGTATTGCTAACCGCTACGGGTCGGATATTGCAAACAAAGTGCGTCATCTCGAATATCTACGGAAAAGGTGTGCGCGAGTGGAAACATCGCTGACATTTTTGATTAAATTTTGCGATTGGGACATTTTACCTACATGTGTTCGTATAAAACCGCGTAATGACATCGCATTTTCTAGTAGAATTCTTCGAAGCGCGAGTGTACGTCTCCTAAGACAATTAATACGCAATAAATACAGTGAACTGAACAGTGTACAAAGTGAGTTGTATGTGTTACACCTGGAGTGTAGTAGTATTTTATCTCGCGAGGACTATGATGTGTGTGATCGGATTACATTCTTACAAGCGTGTCGAACCTTCGAATTATGTAGTGTAACCCACGAGCGAAAGTTTTCGAAGGAGTTTAATCGCCGGTATAAAGAAAACAAAACGTCATCTACAGCGTCCGATCTAAGCAAAGAGACGGTCATCCATTTGTCAGACGTGAGTTTAGATGAACCTACCTTAAACATCTTGGCCAAAGGTATGAACTTTGCATTGACACCTAAACGAATACCATACGAGAACATAATCAGCAGCGTAGAGGAAACGATAGTACGTAATAAAATACCTCCCAGTAGTGCCGAAATATTGAGACAGGACGTGTCAGTGATATTACGGAAATCTAAACCTCCAGCTAGTAACATCACTACAGAAGAGCGTCAAGCATTAAAAAACATAAGGGAAAAACGGGATATTTTAGTGCTTAAGGCCGATAAGGGAAACGCCACTGTAGTGATAAATACAGCTGATTATCATAGAAAGGTATGTTAAGCGACACAAACGTATACAAACCAGTTGCATATAACGACTAGAGTAACACGCAAAATACGAAGCACAGTACTGGAACACCAGGACCTGTTCACAGAAGATGAGTACGATAAACTGTACAAACCAAAGCCACACCAACCCCCGAGACTATATGGGTTACCCAAAATACATAAGACCGACGTGCCATTGCGGCCTATCGTAAGTCAGATTTCATCTCCTACTTATGACCTTGCGAAGCACGTCGCGTCAGTATTACAGCCACTGGTGGGTAAAACACCATCTTTTGTGAAAGACTCTCGCCATTTCATTCAAATTGTAAAGTTCCTTACATTGGAACCAGGAGAAATGATGGTCAGCTTTGATGTGGAGTCATTGTTTACCAACGTTCCAATTGAGGAGTGTTTGGATGTGGTAAAAGACAGACTGATGGACAGCGAAATGGCATCTACAGCGTCTTTATATTGATGATGGTAGATTAATTATATTGATCTACTGAAACACTGCTTAAAAGGCAACTATTTCCTTTTCCAAGGTCAGCACTACCTCCAAGTAGATGGTGTCGCGATGGGGAGTCCAGTAGCCCCGGTACTAGCTAATCTATGGATGGAACATTTTGAAGAGAAGGCGTTGAGAGATGGGCCCAAAATTATCAGGCTATGGAAAAGGTATGTCGACGATATTTTCAGCGTCGTCTCTGGAAATAAGCAGGAAGTAGATCAATATTTAAAACATCTTAACTCCATACACCCAAAGATGAAGTTCACTTATGAGATGGAAAAGGATCGTTCGTTGTCATTCTTGGATGTTAGATTGGCCGTGAGAACTGACGGGTCTTTAACACACTGTATTTACCGGAAGCCTACACATACAGACAGATACCTACACGCTACGTCGCATCACCATCCTCGTCACTTACAATCCGTTATGACTTCTTTAAAGAACCGAGCTCATGATCTTTGTGACCCTGAACACTTAGAGGGTGAACTTAACCATGTTCAGGAGGTACTTAGTCGAAACGGATATAAAGTGAAGCGATTACGACAGAGGCAGGCAAGGCGTGTTAGGCATCCAGAGGTTAAAAGACAACCTGCCTACTTGCCCTATGTGAAAGGAGTAACAGATAAGATCGGAACGGTGTTACGAAAGTATTCAATTCAAACTGTGTACACGCCGGGGGCTAAAGTAAACAAAATGGTGGGCACACCGAAGGATGTACTACCTTTCCAAACGCCGGGCGTTTATAAAATAAATTGCAGCTGCGGTAGTTCCTACATAGGCCAAACAAAGCGGACCATAGCTGAAAGGATAAAGGAACATATCGCCGCTGTAAAGAACCGACAGACCAACAAATGAGCGATTGCAGAACATATATTACAATCAGGCACTAATCACTGGATTGAGTTTCACCGTCCCCAAGTCCTCGCCACTGACCGCCATTATTATTCGAGAATGGTGCGTGAAGCAATTGAAATCAAAAAACACACAAATTTCAATAGAGAGAAGGGCTTCAAATTATCTACGACGTGGAATCCAGTCATTGATATCACACTACCTCGTTGTTTTGCACAGTCGGGTAACGCTGGGAATACGGACGGCCTACAAAATAGGGACATTGTCATTGTTGTGTGTACTGGTGCGTGGATAGACAATATGAGGGTAGATTCAGACGATTCTACCTCACAATCGGAGTGACACCGCCTCTTCAGTCTGCTTGTGACCACGGCTGGTGCAACCCAGTCGAAACGTCAAGCTATTTAAGGTAAATAAGCATGATCGCGTTAATACCTGTATTTTACACGGATGACCTAGCTTTCAACATTTATCTAATTGAGCACTGGTGAAACTACATGGTACATTCCGAAGGTCTAATGATGACCAGGTAAGAGGATATTGGTTCTCAGTAACGGAAATAGTAAGGATGACCTAGCTTTCAACATTTATCTAATTGAGTACTAGTGCTACTACATGATACATTCTGAAGGTCTGATGATGACCAGGTAACTGCTTATTGGTTGTCAGTAACGGAAATAGTTAGGATGACCTAGCTTTCAACATTTATCTAATTGAGCACTCGTGATACTACACGGTACATTCTGAAGGTCTGATGATGACCAGGTAAGTGCTTATTGGTTCTCAGTAACGGAAATAGTTAGGATGACCTAGCTTTCAACATTTATCTAATTTAGCACTGGTGCCACTACATGGTACATTCTGAAGGTCTGATGATGACCAGGTAAGTGGATATTGGTTCTCAGTAACGGAAATAATCAAGATGACCTAGCTTTCAACATTTTTTTAATTGAGCACTGGTGATACTACAAGGTACATTCTGAAGGTCTGATGATGACCAGGTAAGTGCTTATTGGTTCTCAGTAACGGAAATAGTAAGGATGACCTAGCTTTCAACATTTATCTAATTGAGCACTGGTGAAACTACATGGTACATTCTGAAAGTCTAATGATGACCAGGTAAGAGGATATTGGTTCTCAGTAACGGAAATAGTAAGGATGACCTAGCTTTCAACATTTATCTAATTGAGTACTAGTGCTACTACATGATACATTCTGAAGGTCTGATGATGACCAGGTAACTGCTTATTGGTTGTCAGTAACGGAAATAGTTAGGATGACCTAGCTTTCAACATTTATCTAATTGAGCACTCGTGATACTACACGGTACATTCTGAAGGTCTGATGATGACCAGGTAAGTGCTTATTGGTTCTCAGTAACGGTAATAGTTAGGATGACCTAGCTTTCAACATTTATCTAATTTAGCACTGGTGCCACTACATGGTACATTCTGAAGGTCTGATGATGACCAGGTAAGTGGACATTGGTTCTCAGTAACGGAAATAATCAGGATGACCTAGCTTTCAACATTTATCTAATTGAGCACTGGTGATACTACAAGGTACATTCTAAAGGTCTGATGATGACCAGGTAAGTGCTTATTGGTTCTCAGTAACAGAAATAGTAAGGATAACCTAGCTTTCAACATTTATCTAATTGAGCACTAGTGCTACTACATGATACATTCTGAAGGTCTGATGATGACCAGGTAAGTTCTTATTGGATCTCAGTAACAGAAATAGTTAGGGTTATTATCAAAATAAACAATAAGCTATAAATAATCACTATGAAAACTTTCCACGATGTTACTGTCAACATCATGAACAAGACTTCTGGAATGCCCTGCAATTTTATTAATGAAATAACATATTTTCTCCGCTCCTGACATTGCTGAGTAGTTCTTTTTGTAAGACCTCTTACTCCAGCATCTGTCTACAACCACATCTATAATAGGTATCCCATCTTTGCTGACGTTACCTTTTTCTAAAGCAATTCTTTTTTCTTCTTCAGCAGCAACATTCATGGATTTGCTAAGTGCTTTGTCCCAGGCATTGGAAGCAATGTCGTGGCGTTTTTGGTATGCAGGTTCAGACATCACGGGCAAGTCAAATGCTGATAACAGTTCCTCTAATTGCGACCGCTGCTGTATTAATATCTAAGTCGCCAGTGACATTACAAAGAGAAAACTTCTTTTTACACATCAAACATTCTACTGTAAACTTAGAAGCAAATCCAACACGTTTCTCTCCTATAAGTTTCAAACTTTGTATACCACAGTTAAAAGCACCATGGCCGCCTATTTCTTGTATTTTGGAAAAGAAGTAAGCTAAGTTTCTGCTTGTGATTCTTGTTCTTCAATAATCAAATCTGGTAAATCTTCTTCATCTTCTTCAACCTAAAACAAACATTTTTACAATACAGTGTCATATTAAATTAGCTAGGGAAACTATCGAACATATACCGCAGTGTAAGCAAACACAATAAGTTACCGGCATAATTTGCTCTGCCCCCTCATCAACTGCCATACTAGACAGATCGTGTGTATCTGTTAATGGCTGAAGTTCCTTATTTTGTGATTCGGAGTTTTGCTGGTTTCTTAATTGCCTGAAAAATAATAACTTAAATGAGCTAAAGTAATATTTTTTGCTATTACAGTTTGGTGATAATAGCCATATTTACACCGCAAAAAAACTGAAAGGTATTTTAACCACGTTTTTTTTAAACAAGATTATTTTTCCGGCGACCTTAGTTTCCATGACCTCTTTCAAATGGATCCAAACACGCTGGTTCTACGTAGCGCCGTCACTGAGATCCTATACCCACCTTCGTAGTCCACCATCAGGTAGGTGACATCATCAGTCACCAAGGTCTCCATGAGACCTTTCAAATGAGTCCTATCACGATGGTTCTACATGAGATCGTATACCCACCTTTGTAGTCCACCATCAGGTAGGTGACATCATTAGTCACCAAGGTCTCCATGAGACCTTTCGAATAAGGTTAAACACGCTTGTTCTACGTAGCGCCGTCACTGAGATCATATACCCACTTTCGTAGTCCACCATCAGGTAGGTGACATCATCAGTCACCAAGGTCTCCATGAGACCTTTCAAATGAGTACAATCACGATGGTTCTACGTAGTGCCGTCACTGAGATCCTATACCCACCTTCGTAATCCACCATCAGGTAGGTGACATCATTAGTCAACAAGGTCACCATGAGACCTTTCGAATGAGTCTAAACACGCTGGTTCTACGTAGCGTCGTCACTGGGTTCGTATACCCACCTTCGTAGTCCACCATCAGGTAGGTGACATCATCAGTCACCAAGGTCTCCATGATACCTTTCAAATGAGTACAATCACGATGGTTCTACGTAGTGCCGTCACTGAGATCATATACCCACGTTCGTAATCCACCATCAGGTAGGTGACATCATTAGTCACCAAGGTCTCCATGAGACCTTTCGAATGAGTCCAAACACGCTGGTTCTACGTAGCGTCGGCACTGGGTTCGTATACCCGCCTTCGTAGTCCACCATCAGGTAGGTGACATCATCAGTCACCAAGGTCTCCATCCTCCGTCATTCGAAATTCTCAAGATAGCTTAAAACGATAAAAAATAAACACAATAGAAATTATGTACTCAATAGGGTAGGTACTTACCATAGTTTTGGAGAGCTCGGCCACGCTTCACCTTACTTTTATTCTTATATTTAGGCATAGTCAGGCTTACATAGAGTAAGCCTGACTATGCCGGTTGAATCGGTTGAAAAAACAAAACGAAATTACAAACTAATTTAAATATATTTACAAACTTAATTACTAATGTTGTTTTACGAAATTATTATATTTGTACTATTTGCAAATCTCGACCTACGCTGATTCCTTCTACCCTCTACTTTCGCACAATATATATTCTTCGTCAATCATTTCCCACTCCTTCGTTGGACGTGTCCAAACCAACGAAGCACACCCTTTTCCAGCTTAACGCTGACACTTTCATTCAAACCTGCCATATTGCGTATCACTTCGTTACGTATTCGGTCGGCCAAAGTTACGGTGCACAATTTTCGAAGTGATCGCATCTCCACAGCATGTAATTTACTTTCATGCATCTGCTGACATACTCAGGTTTCGCTACCGTAAAGCAACGTTAGCACTATCACTGCGTTATATAATTATAATTGGTATAAATATTTGATCAAACCATATACATAATAAACCATTTTTCTTTTTTGTCCAGATTGGACAGACAATTTTCTCGGGGCATCAAAGCCTCAATACGCTATTAAAAGAATTGTCAAAAAGAGTAGAATATTTTATGTGCGTGGAAGTACCGAGACTAATGACAACACGTGCCGATGTATCTCGGAGTAGTGTGCAGCTGTGCCCTAGTGTGCGTGTAGGATTTCGACCACTCCTGCGTCCACGCTCCTACACTCCAGCCCTTCACCCCCTGTCACCCCGCCAATTAGACCTAATTTATGAGTTCTGCGCATTCCCCTTCCACTTTCTTACAGAGCTCATCATTCGCCGCGCGACCTATAAGCGTCACAGGCCTTAGCGGGGGTGCTTCAAGCGGGGTTCTCACAAGCACTCACAGGTTTCGGGTTTTTATTCATAATTTAAAAATTTTAAAAGAAATTAGAAAAAAAACAATACAAATTGTGAAATATGTCAGTACATATTTTTTGATACAAATTCATGCCTAACTATTTAGCCGTTACAGAGAAAATTTACAATTTAGGTTGAAAAAGGACCTATTTAATAAGATTTTTTATCAAATTTTTGGGAAGTTTATTAAAATTTTAAACAATACAATGTATTTGTGATGACCTTAAATATACCATATATTTTTATAAGGGAAACGCACAAACGGATTCATGTGCAATCTACTTTAAACTTACCTTGTTTTTGGGATTTGAGCGAGGTAATCCCCTTAAGCTTCTTGGAAACTTAATAATACATTAAAAAAAAGTGATGATTGCATCGGGCCCAACTATAGATATCATCTAAGGTAAAGGCACCCAATGCGGTATTTTACAACTTAACAGATGATTAAATATTAAGTACTTGGTATACCTTTCTGTAAAATTAGATAAACATAACAACATGGCTATCTTTCTTATATTTGAAATATATTGTCAGTTTGACATAAAGTTGTTTGTAAAAACTAAAATTTACATATAATTCAAAATAAGTCCGGAGTCCCCAATTCCGATGTAAAAATCATAATTACGATGTATTTGGCTCCTAATTCCGAGTGTACATAATAATAGAAAAAAGAAGACGGTGAGAATAATATAGGATGTGCAAAAAATATAATCTATTTGTTTGTCTTTGAATTTAAATCAGTCTTAATCTATCACTCAGAAATTTTAATTTGGTTGTATTTTTAACCCCCGACGCAAAAAGAGAAGTTTTATAAGTTTGACGTTGATGTCGGTGTGTGTGTGTGTGTCTATGGGATTTTTTCTCTCAAACGGATGGACCAATTTTAATACTCCGGTCCACCCTTCGAATCAGGGACTAGAGCCACTGCTAACATTTGAAGAAGTTAAGACTGCGCTTTGCCGCATGAAAAATCAGAAAGCTGCCGGACTTGATGGTGTCACCATCGAGGCCTGGAAGGCGACGGGGTTCCGTGGTATGGGCATCTTAGCAAACCTTTTTAAGCTTGTGCTCCTCACCGGGCGGATCCCAAACCAATAGAGGCTGTGTATGATTACTCCAGTCTTCAAAAGTAAGGAGTCACTGCAGGAGTATGGCAGCTACCATGGGATAAAAGATTTGTCCCATACCATAAAGGATTAGTGTCTCCCGGATCCGACAGAAGTGTATTCTATGAGTGTCAATATGGATTTTGCACCACCGTGTCCCGGTAAGAGAGAAGACCCAAGAAGTGCTGGCTTGACATCGTAAAGAATGACATGCGTGCCAATGGTCTCACTGCAGGGGATGCCGACGACCGTGTAAAGTGGAGGAAAAAATGTAGGAAAGAGGACCTTGGTCGTCGCGAGACGCAACTAGTATAGACGCTTGGATGTTGGTTGGTTTTGGCCCTCGAGACAGTCACATAAAGTTATTTTTCTTTCAGGTATGAATTCTATTAACTAATGGAAACGGATTGCATAAAAAAGTGTACATTTACAGCGTAAGCGCATACTATAAAATAAAATCATTTTAACGTACACTACAAACTGGGCAAATAAGTAACTCTCTGTATATCAACATACCAATGCCACGGAGTTAGGTACTCATATAACCTTATTCCGCCCTACATACATCGAATTGAGTTTTACAATACTAATTCAAGTTTTTTAATTCCGAGTAATAAAATCTTAAAGATTTTTTAATATTATCTAAAGAAATTAATATTTAATTTATCCATGTTAGATAAAATATATAAATCCTCCGGAGTATTGTATCAGAACACATTAATAGCTATTTTTTTTACTTAGCTCTTCTATACAACGAATTAATAAAATACCTAAATAGACAATCTTCGACCTGCTATAATTAGTAAATGCGACGATGTACATCGGAATTAGATATATATATTGTGGATGGATTATTTAAGTAGCTAAAACCAAAACATCAAAATCGTAATCACGAAACTGCCTCCATAATTTACAAAAACGTAAACGTCTATAAAATCGCATTTCCGTGGTATACATCGGGAATTAGGAACCACTTAAAATTTAGGCCCGTAATGCCGCGGTATTTAAAATACTGATTTCTCTCTAATTAGTTGAAAACATACTCAAATAAAATGTGGTTTTGATAAAAATATAACTGTCCCAATATTTCATTCATAAGAAGAAGTCAAACAGTATAAAATTATACTTTTAAACACTATTTAGAAAATCGTAGTTCTCACTTGCGTCAAACTTATCGATTATTTTAAAATGTACACAAACCAAAGCACCCTCTTGCTCATATATACATGGATAGATAAATTATTTATTGAATAAATTATCTTACATACAAAAAGGACCTGTGAATTGCATATAAATCTCGATATTTTAAATACATCGGAATTAGGTGCCTTTACCTTAAATTAATTAAGATATATGTGGGCCCACCTCACATCTTTCACGATTTCTAATACTTACATTACAGAATTTTATCTATAATCAGAATATTATTCACAAGTTATGAAGAAACTTCAACAAAATTGTGTATGATAAGCAAGAAGTTTTACTGCTTTAGTCTAATAAGATTTCATCACAACTTCAACTCTTTATTTGTAACGGGAATGCTAAATTAGTAAGAAAAAAAAAGTATGTGTGTACCACAGACGTACAAGAGTAAGCAGACCAAACATGTTCCTTTGCCCATGGAGCAATACTTTATACTTTTCACTCTTGCCATTTGTTGTATAAAGCTATCTTTGTTATTCTGTCCTGTACATCTAATTCACACATTGACAGCGAACAGCGTGTAGACAATTTTTCTACAACAAATAAGCTACAAAGAACCGCCGCTGTCATCTTTAAATCAAAGATTTATGTGTCGAAGTGAAAATGTTACATAAAATTATTGTAAAATGTTACAATAGTAGACTGAAAATACCTATACACTAAGTTGTTCTGCGTAGAGTGATGAAGTTTTATTATCAAAAAATCACCAGAAATAACTAAGCTAAGCTACCTGTCTATGTGTGTGTAATAGGCTACGCTAATTTTCGCTAACGTTGGACCTGCTTCCTGTCTTATGCTGCCTGTTATACTGCCTTCTATCATCGCACCGCTCGCCATACACAAGATGTTTACCCTCACACTTTGCGCCCGGAGCGCTCACATACGGTTAGGTACGATAGAGGCTTTATTCCGCGTAAGCTTAGATTGTGGAATGAACTCCCTGCCTGGGTTTTCCCGAACGTCTACAGTATGGGGTTCTTCAAAAGGGGTCTTAGAAGGTTTTAAAGGGTCGGCAGCGCGAGTGTTGCACCTCTGGTGTTTCAAACGTCCATAGGCTACGGTGACCGCTTTCCATCAGGTGGGCCGTATGCTTGGCTGCCACTTCAGTGGCATAAAAACAATATGCTTAAACCCCTTCGAAACTAACTGACTAAGCCACACTCTTTCATGGTCGATGCGGCCTTTGACTCATAGCTTACTCTGGAAAGGAAATTCCTGTCATCCAATACTTACCAAAGTAGAAGTTTAACATTTATTCCGTACCTACGTTACCGCACGACCAATAATTGAGGATTATTTTGTAGCGTGACTAATTTTCAGATCTAAGGGAGGTCCATTTATAAGGAGTACATAGATCAGTAGACGTCATAATACGTAAAACCCCATCAGGAACCCGTCCATCCTGTATGATCCACCATCTCGATCCACTGGTGGTCTGGGTGGATCCTGTGATACTTTCGTCTCTTAATATGCTCCACCAGTGGATCGAACAGCACACCCGGAGTTTAGTAAGATCCACCACTGGTCTGGGTGGACCCTGAGATACTTTCTTATATTTTTATTAAAGCTGATAGTTTGCCTGAGCATATCTCCAACATAAATATCAGCGACTATAATTCCCTAGATGCAGCCTGCGCCTGTCCATTTTAACACGTCAATGGGCTCACCACCTGTTACGTGGGACAGAAATGCATACGGTGAAACGTGGGCGTTAAATATGCCTCTACCTACCCCTTCGGGGATAAAGGCGTGAAAATATGTATGTATGTATGTATAATTCCCTAGTTGGAACATCAGGCATCAAAGGTGTATAAATTTGTACCTACTACACTAAGTTTCATCATGGTACAAAGGTTCTTTTATGTTATCTTCAGAATAATATTAGTAATCATCATATCCATTGATAGATACATAGTGTGATTTCGATGAACGCCATCTATAGTAATTCGTTTAAGTATAATAAAAGTGTTTAAAGCTCTGTAGCAAGGGTTTACCACCACCCTAGCATGGGTAAGGTGATTAGGTACAAATATTATAATATAGACAGTATAAAACGACAGACCTTTATGCTAAAACGAAACAGATACAAAATACATATTTGATGCCTGATAACCTGATAAGTGCCAACTAGCGAACCATGATACTATGATTGTACTTATTTATGTCAGAAATATGCTTAGAGAAACCTTCAGCTTTTATAAAATTATAAAATGACTAGCTGATGCCCGCAACTTCACCTGCGTGGTGAATTTTTCCTATACGAGATTTTAAAACGAACCCTTAACTTTTTGAAAATCTGATATAGCCTATGTTATTTACGAAGAATGTAGCTTTCTTATGGTGAAGAATCTTTAAAATCGGTCCAGTACTTTTTGAGCCAATTCGTTACAAACATACTTACATACAAATCTTTCCTCTTTATAATAATATTAGTATAAAAGAAGGCCTAGATTTCGCGAGCTCGTAGGCTCTCAGTACATAAGACGTTAGGAAGACTACAGAAGTATTTATTAGTGGCAATCATTTTATGTGCGTCTTGAGTTGAGACAATTACATTTAACGCTAAAAACTGTAATACTGACGAAATGCAATAACGCTAACTTGCATTCATATCGATGCGTGACATCAATTAATGAAGACCTGTCACTACAAAAATCAAGTCGTAGAATAGATGGCGCTTTAAGTTCATTTTTGTTATCAATGAACAATAAATTCATTCTCTTTTAAAATCCTTATTTTATTTAACTTTTAATGAAATAGCTGTAAAATAAAGATAAGTGTCTGTTCAGCCAGTCAACTGTGAGTCATGCGAAGCGGACTCTTTAGTACTATGATACGAGTACTACAGTCTTAAGTTTATCAGTGACTACGCCATCTATAATTTATTTGTGGTACTACATATAACGGTAGCTAACAAGTAGTTACGTTTTTTTTACATTTAGAGCTACCGCCGGCGCCGCCACCAAGTCACCGGTTGCGGATACTAAAAGAAGTCTGTCTGTCTATTTATCTTCAAAAATATCAATTTTAGAAAGATAAAGGAGGCCATCTTTTATTTTTGTTAACTAAAATCTCTGCTTGAGCGTGGTGTCGACTAAACTTACGAAAACTGCTCGCAAATCTCGAATCAAGTAGCAAATCTGAGCTGAATATGGTTTAAAAATAAAGGATTACTGAAATGACACTTGAGCACTGTTCTATAATATGAATCAAACGTCATTTCACTGTGACAGCTCTCAGGTGATTCTAGATTGACGTTTCACGAATCGAGTAAGGTTCTATAATAAAAGCTCAGCTTAAAACTAGTTCTAAGTAATACTTGAGGCTTGAGTAAGGTTCTATAATACGACCCTGAGACTGTATCGATACTGTGTCACATTTTGGGGAGTCTCTGGCTTCTGGGCGCAGCGTCGGTATCTCGCGTCTGGGCAACTGTTCGAATACTGTGTAATATAATTTGAAACTTACGTATCTTCATGCTGATTGCCTATTGATATAAAGTTTATGAAAGTTCACAATCGTAGAGCAGTATATAACCGAAATAGTCAAATGTACGTGACTCTACCTTATGAAAAGGTTGTTCATATAAAGTAGCTAGTAGGTCAACAGGCCAAAGGCAAGCGACGCAGTTTTTCCATATTACATGTCTACAAGAACTAAGAAGTATTGGATTAAATATCCTGGCTCCCCTACTAAAAAGGTTTCTCGAAATTGTGTAATATAGACAATTTTATTCATTACTAGCTGACCCGCGCGGCTTCGCCCGTGTCAAATTTCGAACACCCGTCAGTTTATCCGTCACTCCCATTCAATCCCGTCGTTTATTACTTTTACAATAATGAATTAATATTTGCCCATTTGTTGATTACTGCTCCGCTCCTCAGGGTAGTAGCGTGATTATATAGCCTTTTATAAGTCACGCCTTAATTCCCGTCGCGCCCATTAAATCCCGTCGTTCATTACTTTGGATCGTGAAGCCTGGCGATCTGTCCTCTCTGACTACCCCGACAGTGATACAGCGTGAATATAGATAGTTTTTTTTTAGGTCATTACTTTTACTATAATGTATGAATATTTGCCAGATTTGTTGATACTGCGCTGCTCTTCAGGGCAGCAGCGTGATGATATAGCCTATAGACTTCGCAGAACTCGCTCGCTATTGGCTAGTCGCGACGTCGCGCATGCGTAAATCGCAAATCATCGGCCATAATTTTCACTTGTCATTTTTAGAACAATTTTTTTCGCAATAAAATAATTATAATAAGTTAACCTTAAAAAATAAGCAAATGCTGTCACGGACTTTATTTTAGAATTTTTAAAAAGGAATAATTATGTAATACCACAGATAAAATAATATAATTCTTATAGTAATACATAGTTTTTGCGTAACTTTAATCGTTTACGCAACGTTTGCAACGGAAGCTATTAAAAGGAATATTTTGTCCCCGATTTTGCCACATTTATCATTGCTGTTCCGCACCTATTGGTCGTAGCGTGATGCTATATAGCCTATAGCCTTCCTCGACAAATAGACTATTCAACACAAAAATAATTTTGCAAGTCGAACCTTTAGTCCCAGAGATTAGCGCGCTCAACCAAACAAACAAACTAACTTTTAAACTATCGCGTTGCATACTATCAGTATATTTGTTAATAACGGGGCTAAACGCGGTTATTCCAGGTCGAAACGTCAGGCACCAAAGGTATGTGGAATAACCGCGTTTAGCCCCGTTATTAACAAATATACAAACAAACAAACTCTTCAGCTTTATAATATTACGTATAGACTAAAACAGATAACAACTTATAATTCTTCATTATTATAAGCCGAGCCCCGCAACTTCGACCGTGACATACTTCTGGACCTGTGGTACCCATTACGCCCGTTTTCGTATATAAATTTTACAATAGTGTGTGCAAATTTGCATAATATGTTGACAAATAATATACATATGAAGACTGCCTCTGCAGCGCGGTGCGGTGGGAGTGCATCCGACTGTGTTACGCAAGAGGTCGTGGGTTCGATTCCCACCCATAATAAAGCTTTATGTGATGAGCACGATGGTTTATTTGGTGGTGTTATTTATCTATAATATGTATGTATTTAGAAATATATAAGTATGTTTATCAGTTATCTGCTTAGATTGGAATCAGATGGTGTTAAATGAGTTGTCCCAACAATATTCAACGATATTTACATTAAAGATCACTGCCCCGCTCTCCTGGATAGTAGCGTGATGATATATAGCCTAGGTAGGTATAGCTTTTCTTTATAAATGAGCTATCCCAACACAAAAAGAATCCATACAACACAATAAGACCATAGTTTCTAAAATTAACGCGTTTAATCATATAATGTGATAAATAGATAGACGTAAATATACATTGTTCACAAACAGTACAATGTGCTAAGGTGCCAGCATGGTTTCCAAGTATGAATACATAACTAGGGAGTGGAAAATCTAGGAGCGACATCTATCGATAATACTTGGAATCAAAAGTAACGTAGTCCTAACATATTTAGGCTTTGATAGCATTATATTTAACTAAAAACAACAAAAATACACTTTTTACACTAAAATAGTTTATGAAAATGTTTGTTATTGTAATAAAGTATTAGTAATAAGCGTTTGTCACCTACAGATACTACTAATATATAATACTACAGATTAAAATGGCTTCTATGCTACCCTTCGCAGCTACCGCGCCATCTATAATCGCTTACTAGTACTAACTACTAAAGTACTGCAACACAAGCGCCACAGCTGCTAACACGCGTTTCCGCTTATCCAGGGCCTCTAGATGTTTTCCGTTTCTTCTTTGGAATCAAATTTATTGAGAAAACTGATAGGTATTTTATAATCTGATAGGTATAAATAATAAGAATAGTCTTATACAAGCTATCCAAATTTGAAAGGTGGTGAGTTTTGGCAAAGCAGCGATAGCAAAATGACATATACATACCCGCTATTCATACATAGTTAAGGTTGTAGTTGGGGAGCAAAATGCGAATCATTAATTGTGACCAGGTTCCGAATGTAATAGACTATTCTTACTTTTATTCTAACTATCTCGTCGAATATTATAAGTATATTTCTTAGCATTTTCCGGGACTAAACGCGGTTAATTTACATACTTTTTGTTGCCTGACCAGGCTGCGCTGCCTGTGATCACAGCTTTGTACCACTGGACTAGACCATAGTACAAAATTTATCGCATTAAGCCCCCTAAAAACTTATTTACTTATTGTAATGGACTATGAATGGTGCTACGTATGCTTGCATTTGAAGCCATTGGGGTCAAATTTCTTTTTCACTCTGAGAGAAAGTTTGTTCTCCTGGAGTGACTTAAATTGTTATTACTAACTAAACGATTTCAGACCTAACAGAGGTTCTATTTTGAAGAGGAGCGTAAGGAGCAAGTGACCTACATTAACTTGAGGGTAATAGGTTTCTCAATTATTTACCAATATATTTTATATTTATGATCTAAGTGGGGGTATTTTTATCTAGAGAACCTTAGTTCCGCGCCTCTCCGATAGATGGCACTAGTCTAGAGTTAAGACAATATTTGACAATATTTGTGGAAAATGCGTGCGTCCACCCCCCGACGACCTTTAACCTCTTGCTCTACCATTCGACTGTCCTGCATTCCTTTATGAACTTCTTATAAGAGTTAACTCGATGATGTTTCAAGGGACCATTTGGTTTAAATATATCTGTGTCGTAACGCGTCCATAGCACTATAAAATCTACCCCATTGAGAAAAGTAGTTGTTAGACTTATGCGTTACAAAATTGTTTTCAAGGTAATAATTTCTAATCATTTTAATATGAGAATATAATAATACTCCTATAAAAGATATTCACTAAATATACTTCAATCGTTTAAACTCCTCCATTCTACTATCCTCTCGCATTCCACGTCGTAGCTTCTTAGCTCGTCGATCTCCAACACAATCACATCCACAGCATCCGGACATACAGCCGCATCAAAGTCTGGTATCTCGTCGTAGTACTCCACGGAACTGAACATGTACTCTGTCCCTCTCCTACTTTTAAACTCCTTTTCCTTATCAGCAATATCATCTTCTTTACTTCTGTCATCGGTCACGCGCATAGTAGGAGTAGTTGCCTGATGATTCATCTCTTTCTTACTTACCGGAGATGTGGCTTTACTTACGTTTTTGACAACTGGAAGCTTCTTTAAATCATTAGCAATTGGTGCTTTTGTAACTATATTTTGAGGCTTGGATTGCTGCTTATCTGTTCCATTGAGAGATTTTTTGTCATCTTGTGGGTCAACTTTGCAAGTGTCTTCGAGTAAATCAGATGCATTAAACGGTAAAGGATTTGAAGATACAAAATTGACTAGTGCAGCATCATTTGCTAGAGCTTTTCTGTATCTACGAGCTTTGTCTTGGAATGTATCTCCTGCACAGTCCCTTCTACCTTCCATTTTGGCGTATTTGAGATGTGCAACGTGCCAATCATCGTCATCTAGGTCTTTATCGAATCTATCTGCATCATAACGTCTGTTTGATTCATCTCGTCTCTCGGCTTCATTTTTATTATCAACAAAATCAGCGTCTTCGGAACGACATGTAGTTAATATTATTATTAAATTAAGTAAAATTTTGAATAGTGTATTCATTTTTAAGAAATCGTTCATGTTTATCAGTTACTACGTGAAAATAAAGAAATTTGATTAGTTTCAACATTTGTTTTGAATCGGTTCATAGAGCGTGCCTTTGATACATATAACTGTACATATAATATTAGATTTCAATTTAGTTTTAGAGTTTTCAACACTGCACATATTGATAATACTTATATAAATAAAATAAATAAATATCCATCACGCCTTATCCCCGAAGGGGTGGCAGAGGCATATTATATGCCCACTTTTCACCGTGTGGATTCCTGTCCCACGTAATAGGTGGTGAGCCCATTGCCGTGTTGAAATAGACAGACGCAGGTTGTGGCTACCTGCTGTTGAAATTTTCAAGCCGCCCATTAGGCCTTCAACCAGGCTTAACGACTGCCATTTTACTGGCAACCGGGACCAACGGCTTAACGTGCCTTCCGAAGCACGGAAACGCTCGCAAATGTAAATACCACAAAGTGGTCACCCATCCGAGGACCAGCCATAGTGAAAGTTGCGTAACTCAGTGATCGTTTACAGAACACTGAGACCGCGGGGCCACGAGCGCACGAATTTATATATTAACTTTTTATACATTACGTTTTTTTATTTACTGTGCACCTTGTTGAAACGTGAAAGGTGGATGTAAGGGGCCCGATCAATATATCTGGGACTCAACTTGCTGATTAACAGACTGATCTTTGAGCAACTGGAAATACACTAAAATAAACAAAAAGACTTTTTGATATGTGAATAATTAAAACAAGAAACTGATATGATAAGACTTTACCATACGAGTTACCTTGGCGTTCATCTCCATCGCTCTTACATATAGAGAGTACCAATCCGATTTGGTTAATTTTTAACCCTGTTTTGTTTAAAAATCCTAATGTTACTAAAGCGCTCGTAACCTTGCTGACTCAGTGTTCTGTAAGTGATCAGTGCGATAAGCAACTTTCGCTATTACGGGCCCCGGAGGGGTGACCACTTTGTAGCATTTATATTTGCAAGCGTTTCCGTGCTTTATGTACTAGCACATAAAACCTTTTAGCCTGTAATAATAGTCCCAATTAGTGTCTAGACACTAATTAGCACGACCAATTAAAGTCCTGGTAGTCTCGGACTCGACGTCATCCTGTATGCAAAAATCGCATACGCGACCTGTCTATTACCTACCATTTGTCTGTAGTATTAATGTTATAGTATTAAAAAAAGTGTAACGCTCCTTATACGCCTAGTAACATGAAATATAGAAAAGTATGGCGCTTCTAGTGGAGAGCGATTTCTGCAAAAAGACAGCGGCTCAGCAAACGTAAGTTATGACGCCCCTTCAGCGTATGGTCCACTGTGAAAAGGTCGCAGAAATGAACTTGATGCGAAAGGAGCACCGTGTGTTGTGGTGTGAATTGGGAAAGTTTTCCTTCAGCGGTGGACTACCATAACACAGTATATGTATTAGCAATATATAAACTTTATATAATCGACGGCTTACAGGCCCCACAAGCAACGTAGTTTTCACAACATATTTATTGAGTATTGGTATGATAGTATTGTCATTTATTGAAAGTAATCACCTTAACCCTAATCAATCTAATTACTCAACGTAAAAATGAAGGGTCACCTCATTTTTTTTCGAATAACATTAAAACTACACATGCTTTCTCTTTGAATTAAAATGAATCTGAAAGTAATTTTAATAACTCGTAATATAAATCACAGTTTATTAAAAATACCCTTTTATTTATTTGAAAATGAAAAGATAACTAAAATTAAGGAACTTCTTTCAAACAAAATTAAACAAAAAAAATAATTCCCTTATTGTCATTTATTTTTATAAAATGACATGACCGCCTCATTATTTTAGTACCTTGTATTAGTGATTTTGGCGGGAAGAGTGAGAAGTGCGGACGCTTGCTTTATATTATTTTCTAAAACAAGTGCATTTATCTTGTTTTATGTGCGGAAGTGGTGGTTTCTTGGACATAAAAGTTGTGTTAACGTGCTATAGTGAAAGACAATGATATACATGCAGTGAAATGCTATTTTCTCTCTTGCCGCGAAACGTCCACTGACAACCTATTTTTTGCTGTTATTTGGCTGCTAGGAGAATATATCGTTTGGCTTTAGTTGTTGTTGGGAATGACTGCCGTCCGGCCTCCCAACCCCCTAGGGGCGGCTTCATTGTTGCCTCTTCATTAGTCAACTGCTGGCACAGGTGAGGTCCTAGAGGCCTTGGAGTGTAAAGGACCTCATGCTTACACCTAAGGTTACAAACTCACTCGCACATGTTTAAAGTCAGGCAGTAGGTTTATCTATTTTAGAAAAACCTGCCTGACTCAAATATTCTTGGAAATGTATCAATAAATTTATTAGAGCTCGGAATGGCACGACCTCATTTCGCCTGATTTCATAATTTTATGGACTGACTGCCCACTGAACCAGCCAAATAGTATTCGGGATCTAACCAATCCGATTTGGTTAATTTTTAACCCTGTTTTGTTTAAAAATCCTAATGTTACTAAAGCGCTCGTAACCTTGCTGACTCAGTGTTCTGTAAGTGATCAGTGCGATAAGCAACTTTCGCTATTACGGGCCCCGGAGGGGTGACCACTTTGTAGCATTTATATTTGCAAGCGTTTCCGTGCTTTATGTACTAGCACATAAAACCTTTTAGCCTGTAATAATAGTCCCAATTAGTGTCTAGACACTAATTAGCACGACCAATTAAAGTCCTGGTAGTCTCGGACTCGACGTCATCCTGTATGCAAAAATCGCATACGCGACCTGTCTATTACCTACCATTTGTCTGTAGTATTAATGTTATAGTATTAAAAAAAGTGTAACGCTCCTTATACGCCTAGTAACATGAAATATAGAAAAGTATGGCGCTTCTAGTGGAGAGCGATTTCTGCAAAAAGACAGCGGCTCAGCAAACGTAAGTTATGACGCCCCTTCAGCGTATGGTCCACTGTGAAAAGGTCGCAGAAATGAACTTGATGCGAAAGGAGCACCGTGTGTTGTGGTGTGAATTGGGAAAGTTTTCCTTCAGCGGTGGACTACCATAACACAGTATATGTATTAGCAATATATAAACTTTATATAATCGACGGCTTACAGGCCCCACAAGCAACGTAGTTTTCACAACATATTTATTGAGTATTGGTATGATAGTATTGTCATTTATTGAAAGTAATCACCTTAACCCTAATCAATCTAATTACTCAACGTAAAAATGAAGGGTCACCTCATTTTTTTTCGAATAACATTAAAACTACACATGCTTTCTCTTTGAATTAAAATGAATCTGAAAGTAATTTTAATAACTCGTAATATAAATCACAGTTTATTAAAAATACCCTTTTATTTATTTGAAAATGAAAAGATAACTAAAATTAAGGAACTTCTTTCAAACAAAATTAAACAAAAAAAATAATTCCCTTATTGTCATTTATTTTTATAAAATGACATGACCGCCTCATTATTTTAGTACCTTGTATTAGTGATTTTGGCGGGAAGAGTGAGAAGTGCGGACGCTTGCTTTATATTATTTTCTAAAACAAGTGCATTTATCTTGTTTTATGTGCGGAAGTGGTGGTTTCTTGGACATAAAAGTTGTGTTAACGTGCTATAGTGAAAGACAATGATATACATGCAGTGAAATGCTATTTTCTCTCTTGCCGCGAAACGTCCACTGACAACCTATTTTTTGCTGTTATTTGGCTGCTAGGAGAATATATCGTTTGGCTTTAGTTGTTGTTGGGAATGACTGCCGTCCGGCCTCCCAACCCCCTAGGGGCGGCTTCATTGTTGCCTCTTCATTAGTCAACTGCTGGCACAGGTGAGGTCCTAGAGGCCTTGGAGTGTAAAGGACCTCATGCTTACACCTAAGGTTACAAACTCACTCGCACATGTTTAAAGTCAGGCAGTAGGTTTATCTATTTTAGAAAAACCTGCCTGACTCAAATATTCTTGGAAATGTATCAATAAATTTATTAGAGCTCGGAATGGCACGACCTCATTTCGCCTGATTTCATAATTTTATGGACTGACTGCCCACTGAACCAGCCAAATAGTATTCGGGATCTAACCAATCCGATTTGGTTAATTTTTAACCCTGTTTTGTTTAAAAATCCTAATGTTACTAAAGCGCTCGTAACCTTGCTGACTCAGTGTTCTGTAAGTGATCAGTGCGATAAGCAACTTTCGCTATTACGGGCCCCGGAGGGGTGACCACTTTGTAGCATTTATATTTGCAAGCGTTTCCGTGCTTTATGTACTAGCACATAAAACCTTTTAGCCTGTAATAATAGTCCCAATTAGTGTCTAGACACTAATTAGCACGATCAATTAAAGTCCTGGTAGTCTCGGACTCTACGTCATACTGTATGCAAAAATCGCATACGCGACCTGTCTATTACCTACCATTTGTCTGTAGTATTAATGTTATAGTATTAAAAAAAGTGTAACGCTCCTTATACGCCTAGTAACATGAAATATAGAAAAGTATGGCGCTTCTAGTGGAGAGCGATTTCTGCAAAAAGACAGCGGCTCAGCAAACGTAAGTTATGACGCCCCTTCAGCGTATGGTCCACTGTGAAAAGGTCGCAGAAATGAACTTGATGCGAAAGGAGCACCGTGTTGTTGTGGTGTGAATTGGGAAAGTTTTCCTTCAGCGGTGGACTACCATAACACAGTATATGTATTAGCAATATATAAACTTTATATAATCGACGGCTTACAGGCCCCACAAGCAACGTAGTTTTCACAACATATTTATTGAGTATTGGTATGATAGTATTGTCATTTATTGAAAGTAATCACCTTAACCCTAATCAATCTAATTACTCAACGTAAAAATGAAGGGTCACCTCATTTTTTTTCGAATAACATTAAAACTACACATGCTTTCTCTTTGAATTAAAATGAATCTGAAAGTAATTTTAATAACTCGTAATATAAATCACAGTTTATTAAAAATACCCTTTTATTTATTTGAAAATGAAAAGATAACTAAAATTAAGGAACTTCTTTCAAACAAAATTAAACAAAAAAAATAATTCCCTTATTGTCATTTATTTTTATAAAATGACATGACCGCCTCATTATTTTAGTACCTTGTATTAGTGATTTTGGCGGGAAGAGTGAGAAGTGCGGACGCTTGCTTTATATTATTTTCTAAAACAAGTGCATTTATCTTGTTTTATGTGCGGAAGTGGTGGTTTCTTGGACATAAAAGTTGTGTTAACGTGCTATAGTGAAAGACAATGATATACATGCAGTGAAATGCTATTTTCTCTCTTGCCGCGAAACGTCCACTGACAACCTATTTTTTGCTGTTATTTGGCTGCTAGGAGAATATATCGTTTGGCTTTAGTTGTTGTTGGGAATGACTGCCGTCCGGCCTCCCAACCCCCTAGGGGCGGCTTCATTGTTGCCTCTTCATTAGTCAACTGCTGGCACAGGTGAGGTCCTAGAGGCCTTGGAGTGTAAAGGACCTCATGCTTACACCTAAGGTTACAAACTCACTCGCACATGTTTAAAGTCAGGCAGTAGGTTTATCTATTTTAGAAAAACCTGCCTGACTCAAATATTCTTGGAAATGTATCAATAAATTTATTAGAGCTCGGAATGGCACGACCTCATTTCGCCTGATTTCATAATTTTATGGACTGACTGCCCACTGAACCAGCCAAATAGTATTCGGGATCTAACCAATCCGATTTGGTTAATTTTTAACCCTGTTTTGTTTAAAAATCCTAATGTTACTAAAGCGCTCGTAACCTTGCTGACTCAGTGTTCTGTAAGTGATCAGTGCGATAAGCAACTTTCGCTATTACGGGCCCCGGAGGGGTGACCACTTTGTAGCATTTATATTTGCAAGCGTTTCCGTGCTTTATGTACTAGCACATAAAACCTTTTAGCCTGTAATAATAGTCCCAATTAGTGTCTAGACACTAATTAGCACGACCAATTAAAGTCCTGGTAGTCTCGGACTCGACGTCATACTGTATGCAAAAATCGCATACGCGACCTGTCTATTACCTACCATTTGTCTGTAGTATTAATGTTATAGTATTAAAAAAAGTGTAACGCTCCTTATACGCCTAGTAACATGAAATATAGAAAAGTATGGCGCTTCTAGTGGAGAGCGATTTCTGCAAAAAGACAGCGGCTCAGCAAACGTAAGTTATGACGCCCCTTCAGCGTATGGTCCACTGTGAAAAGGTCGCAGAAATGAACTTGATGCGAAAGGAGCACCGTGTTGTTGTGGTGTGAATTGGGAAAGTTTTCCTTCAGCGGTGGACTACCATAACACAGTATATGTATTAGCAATATATAAACTTTATATAATCGACGGCTTACAGGCCCCACAAGCAACGTAGTTTTCACAACATATTTATTGAGTATTGGTATGATAGTATTGTCATTTATTGAAAGTAATCACCTTAACCCTAATCAATCTAATTACTCAACGTAAAAATGAAGGGTCACCTCATTTTTTTTCGAATAACATTAAAACTACACATGCTTTCTCTTTGAATTAAAATGAATCTGAAAGTAATTTTAATAACTCGTAATATAAATCACAGTTTATTAAAAATACCCTTTTATTTATTTGAAAATGAAAAGATAACTAAAATTAAGGAACTTCTTTCAAACAAAATTAAACAAAAAAAAATAATTCCCTTATTGTCATTTATTTTTATAAAATGACATGACCGCCTCATTATTTTAGTACCTTGTATTAGTGATTTTGGCGGGAAGAGTGAGAAGTGCGGACGCTTGCTTTATATTATTTTCTAAAACAAGTGCATTTATCTTGTTTTATGTGCGGAAGTGGTGGTTTCTTGGACATAAAAGTTGTGTTAACGTGCTATAGTGAAAGACAATGATATACATGCAGTGAAATGCTATTTTCTCTCTTGCCGCGAAACGTCCACTGACAACCTATTTTTTGCTGTTATTTGGCTGCTAGGAGAATATATCGTTTGGCTTTAGTTGTTGTTGGGAATGACTGCCGTCCGGCCTCCCAACCCCCTAGGGGCGGCTTCATTGTTGCCTCTTCATTAGTCAACTGCTGGCACAGGTGAGGTCCTAGAGGCCTTGGAGTGTAAAGGACCTCATGCTTACACCTAAGGTTACAAACTCACTCGCACATGTTTAAAGTCAGGCAGTAGGTTTATCTATTTTAGAAAAACCTGCCTGACTCAAATATTCTTGGAAATGTATCAATAAATTTATTAGAGCTCGGAATGGCACGACCTCATTTCGCCTGATTTCATAATTTTATGGACTGACTGCCCACTGAACCAGCCAAATAGTATTCGGGATCTAACCAATCCGATTTGGTTAATTTTTAACCCTGTTTTGTTTAAAAATCCTAATGTTACTAAAGCGCTCGTAACCTTGCTGACTCAGTGTTCTGTAAGTGATCAGTGCGATAAGCAACTTTCGCTATTACGGGCCCCGGAGGGGTGACCACTTTGTAGCATTTATATTTGCAAGCGTTTCCGTGCTTTATGTACTAGCACATAAAACCTTTTAGCCTGTAATAATAGTCCCAATTAGTGTCTAGACACTAATTAGCACGACCAATTAAAGTCCTGGTAGTCTCGGACTCGACGTCATACTGTATGCAAAAATCGCATACGCGACCTGTCTATTACCTACCATTTGTCTGTAGTATTAATGTTATAGTATTAAAAAAAGTGTAACGCTCCTTATACGCCTAGTAACATGAAATATAGAAAAGTATGGCGCTTCTAGTGGAGAGCGATTTCTGCAAAAAGACAGCGGCTCAGCAAACGTAAGTTATGACGCCCCTTCAGCGTATGGTCCACTGTGAAAAGGTCGCAGAAATGAACTTGATGCGAAAGGAGCACCGTGTTGTTGTGGTGTGAATTGGGAAAGTTTTCCTTCAGCGGTGGACTACCATAACACAGTATATGTATTAGCAATATATAAACTTTATATAATCGACGGCTTACAGGCCCCACAAGCAACGTAGTTTTCACAACATATTTATTGAGTATTGGTATGATAGTATTGTCATTTATTGAAAGTAATCACCTTAACCCTAATCAATCTAATTACTCAACGTAAAAATGAAGGGTCACCTCATTTTTTTTCGAATAACATTAAAACTACACATGCTTTCTCTTTGAATTAAAATGAATCTGAAAGTAATTTTAATAACTCGTAATATAAATCACAGTTTATTAAAAATACCCTTTTATTTATTTGAAAATGAAAAGATAACTAAAATTAAGGAACTTCTTTCAAACAAAATTAAACAAAAAAAATAATTCCCTTATTGTCATTTATTTTTATAAAATGACATGACCGCCTCATTATTTTAGTACCTTGTATTAGTGATTTTGGCGGGAAGAGTGAGAAGTGCGGACGCTTGCTTTATATTATTTTCTAAAACAAGTGCATTTATCTTGTTTTATGTGCGGAAGTGGTGGTTTCTTGGACATAAAAGTTGTGTTAACGTGCTATAGTGAAAGACAATGATATACATGCAGTGAAATGCTATTTTCTCTCTTGCCGCGAAACGTCCACTGACAACCTATTTTTTGCTGTTATTTGGCTGCTAGGAGAATATATCGTTTGGCTTTAGTTGTTGTTGGGAATGACTGCCGTCCGGCCTCCCAACCCCCTAGGGGCGGCTTCATTGTTGCCTCTTCATTAGTCAACTGCTGGCACAGGTGAGGTCCTAGAGGCCTTGGAGTGTAAAGGACCTCATGCTTACACCTAAGGTTACAAACTCACTCGCACATGTTTAAAGTCAGGCAGTAGGTTTATCTATTTTAGAAAAACCTGCCTGACTCAAATATTCTTGGAAATGTATCAATAAATTTATTAGAGCTCGGAATGGCACGACCTCATTTCGCCTGATTTCATAATTTTATGGACTGACTGCCCACTGAACCAGCCAAATAGTATTCGGGATCTAACCAATCCGATTTGGTTAATTTTTAACCCTGTTTTGTTTAAAAATCCTAATGTTACTAAAGCGCTCGTAACCTTGCTGACTCAGTGTTCTGTAAGTGATCAGTGCGATAAGCAACTTTCGCTATTACGGGCCCCGGAGGGGTGACCACTTTGTAGCATTTATATTTGCAAGCGTTTCCGTGCTTTATGTACTAGCACATAAAACCTTTTAGCCTGTAATAATAGTCCCAATTAGTGTCTAGACACTAATTAGCACGACCAATTAAAGTCCTGGTAGTCTCGGACTCGACGTCATACTGTATGCAAAAATCGCATACGCGACCTGTCTATTACCTACCATTTGTCTGTAGTATTAATGTTATAGTATTAAAAAAAGTGTAACGCTCCTTATACGCCTAGTAACATGAAATATAGAAAAGTATGGCGCTTCTAGTGGAGAGCGATTTCTGCAAAAAGACAGCGGCTCAGCAAACGTAAGTTATGACGCCCCTTCAGCGTATGGTCCACTGTGAAAAGGTCGCAGAAATGAACTTGATGCGAAAGGAGCACCGTGTGTTGTGGTGTGAATTGGGAAAGTTTTCCTTCAGCGGTGGACTACCATAACACAGTATATGTATTAGCAATATATAAACTTTATACAATCGACGGCTTACAGGCCCCAAAAGCAAGCAACGTAGTTTTCACAACATATTTATTGAGTATTGGTATGATAGTATTGTCATTTATTGAAAGTAATCACCTTAACCCTAATCAATCTAATTACTCAACGTAAAAATGAAGGGTCACCTCATTTTTTTTCGAATTACATTGAAAACTACACATGCTTTCTCTTTGAATTAAAATGAATCTGAAAGTAATTTTAATAACTCGTAATATAAATCACAGCTTATTGAAGCGCTCGTGGCCCCGCGGTCTCAGTGTTCGGTAAACGATCACTGAGGTACGCAACTTTCACTATGGCTGGTCGTCGGATGGGTGACCACTTTGTGGCATTTACATTTGCGAGCGCTTCCGTGCTTCGGAAGGCACGTTAAGCCGTTGGTCCCGGTTGCCAGTAAAATGGCAGTCGTTAAGCCTGGTTGAAGACCTTACAGGCGGCTTAAAAAATTTCAACAGCAGGTAGCCACAGCCTGCGTCTGTCTATTTCAACACGGCAATGGGCTCACTACCTATTACGTGGGACAGGAATCCACACGGTGAAAAGTGGGCATATAATATGCCTCTGCCACCCCTTCGGGGATAAGGCGTGATGGATATTTATTTTTTTTATTTTAGTTTATTAAAAATACCCTTTTATTTATTTGAAAATGAAAAGATAACTAAAATTAAGGAACTTCATTCAAACAAAATAAAAACAAAAAAAAAATTCAGTTATTGTCATTTTTTTTTTATTAAATGACATAACCGCCTCATAATTTTAGTACCTTGTGTTAGTACCATAGGAGACCGTTTCCCTAAAACATACTTGAACAAAACGTTCTCCAGGACGTCGATACACCCTGTCCCTTCTATCATTGACGTATAACGCGAATGTCGATTCGTCCTTAAACAATACACGTGCCCAATCTTTTTCGCTCCAAGTAGCGTGTTCCGTCGCAAAACGCAATCTTGCAATTTTATGATGGCGTTCGAGTTTTGGACCCTGTATTAACACTAACATAATCTATCCTGGTGTGTAACAGATGGTGTTGGATCGCAACTGCTGTTAGATGTCGATTCCGTAGTGAAGTCGTGACGATATAGTGATCTTCTCTGGCTGTTGTACACCTCGGACGACCGTCTCCTGGTCTTCTGAGATGTTGTCCAGTTCCTTCATATCTTCTCAGCACTCTTTGGACCGTGGAAATCGTCACACCTCTGTTTCTGGTCACTCTGCGCTGGCTCAGTCCAAGCTCCAGCATGGTGATAATTCTGGTGCATTCTTCCAAACTTAGAGGCATGATTTTATGCACATTACTCGAATTTAATAATGAAAAATCTACTTCAAGCCCAATATATATACAAAATTCAAAACATACATACATATTGTCACGCCTTTATCCCCGAAGGGGTAGGTAGGTAAGTCCACACTTCACCGTATGCATTTTTGTTCCACGTAACAGGTGGTAAGCCCAATACCGTGTTGAAATGGACAGGTGCAGGCTGTGGCGACCTGCTGTTGAAATTTTCAAGCCGCCCGTAAGGCCTTTAACTAGGCCTTACAGCTTAACGTGCCTGCCGAAGCACGGAAAGGCTCGCAAATATAAATTCCACAAAGTGGTCACCCATCCAAAGACCACCTACAGCGAATGTTGCTTAACGCAGTAATCGATTACAGCACACTGAGTCAGCGGGCCCACGAGCGCTTCAAAATTCATAACGAAGTCAGAAAAGTCAAATTTGATAAAAGGAATCGCAAATTGAAAAGGAACGTTTTTATTTGGGAAGTATTTTATAATACCTTTTCATTTAAAATGTGGAATAAAAGATAGCATGTACTCCGCGTATCTTCTCTTGGTTTAATTTCATAAGCAAGAGAAATTATCTACATGATTTCTTAAAGATACCAGATGTTTTTGTGGTGATCGTTTTATTTGCGGAAGAGAGTATTTCAGTTAAAGAAAAATCTATACTAATATTATAAAATTTTTAAGTTTATAATGAACAGGCTCAAAAACTACTGGTCTGATTTAAATAATTTTTTCACCATTAGAAAGCTATATTCTTTGTGAGTAACATAGGCTATACTGAATTTTCAAAAAGTTTAGGGTTCCGTACGAAATATCAAATAGGGTAACTTCACCAAGCAGGCGATGCTGCGGGCATCAGCTAGTGAGTTATTCATATAAAAATACTTGTTAAAAATATTTACTCGTCTAATATAACGCTAACGCCTCAGAGGAGAATTGGTATGTAATTTTTGATTTAGGCTTAAGATTTCTACATTTCTAAGTACTGTGGTCATAAGCTGACTTAGTTGAAATTTATTTTAGTCTAAAAAGACATATTGGTTCCCTATCACAGAAGAAACCATCGTGCTCATCACACAATGTTTTATCCTGAGTGGGATCGAACCCACGACCTGTTTCGTAGCAGTCGGATACACTGCCACCGCGCCACAGAGGCAGTCGTATAACATAAGTATACTAATTACTACGAAAATAAAAAATATCCTTGGCACTTTATCGTCCTCTTGCCCTTGTCCCTTGGTACTTGGTTTCCGAAAAAGGAGATGTAAGAAAGACACACAAATATAAGCGGACCCACACTTTATAGAAAATAATAAGATTAATTTTACTGATCTCATTCTGACATTGACATAACTGGAATTTCACGTCATAATCTTAATGACAGACCTTATGTTTACCTTTATTAACAGTAATTGTTCTAGCCATACCATTACCAGGATTTGGGTGCATTGACGGCTATTAATCCTCATGAATACTCTCAAAGTATCTACACAAATAAGCATAATTTGTTCAAATCATTCCTAATAAAAGTACATAATACAAGTGACTGAGGCAGCCCATTATAAAGGCATCATTGACAGATCGTTATCTGTGTGCTAACTAATCCATTCAACCTCGGGTAGCGTAACTACCCACCAAACGTCGAGAAAATACTTCAATTACCCTCCCACCCTTTGCACGCCCCACCGAGAGATCAAAACAGCCCAATTACACAGCCCACCCTTTAATAAACCCTCGTTTGCTCAAATCTGAAATAAAGACGGATAAATAATCAACAATATTGAAACGAAAAGCTACAAATTAGCATTTGTTTGAATAAATTGAACAGTTAATGCGACTCTAGAGACCCGGTCAAATTGTCTTTGGTTATTTGAGAACAATAAAGCGTTAAAGTGCTGTAAACGTGGTTGTTTCTGAAGTATTGAAATAAAGTTGAAAGCGCTGCAGTCGCTGTGAAATCATTTTCAATGTTAACTACTTGCTAAGAGATGTAAATTGCGAGCGGTTGGCAGCCATGATTCAGAATGGCGCCAAAAGTATTTACATAATTTGCAGAGAATAGAATGCCGGGTTGCGAAATGGAGGTTGATTGAAAAGCTATGGGTGTATATATTATCAGTTTACGAGATATTAACACAGGATTGTTCGCATCGTTTTTTTATAATGGCTATGGCCTTTTTGCTGTGTATGATTTTATCTTCTGTTATTTCCGGTAATATCTTCTTAACCCTTCTAGCTAACTTGATTATGTAAGGAGCGGGTTCCTATTTTCGGTAGTAAATGATACCAAGAATCCATCTCGCAACTTTAAAACGTAATCGACACTTGATACATTATGCTACATACATACATATTGTCGTCCTGCCCTTTATCCCCGAAGGGGTAGGCAGAGGCATACAATACGCCTACATTTCACCGTTTGCATTTTTGTCCCACGTAACAGGTGGTGAGCCCATTGCCGTGTTGAAATGGACAAGCGCAGGCTGTGGCGACCTGCTGTTGAAATTTTTCAAGCCGCCCATAAGGCCTTCAACCAGGCTTAACGACTGTCATTTTACTGGCAACCGGGACCAACGGCTTAACGTGCCTTCCGAATCACGGACATTTAAATTTAATAAAATGTGTTAATTTTAGATGTTAAGTGTGGAAGAAATTTTGATCTCGTTGCCTTTCGTCGTTCGTCGTTGACACTAATTAGCACGACCAATTAAAGTTCTGGTAGTCTCGGACTGGAAGTCCTGGTAGTCTCGGACTGGTGGTTTTAACTATGGTGTTTAAGACATAATTTTTATTATCAAAAAATTTTCACCAAATCTTCTTGGACTATCCATAGAAATTCATCTTCTATTATGCTACTTAATCTCCTGAGGGTAAAATGTGTGTAGTATATTTTAACATTTTAGAAAATGTAAAAATAAATTTGTTGGGGTTTTTTTCATTAATCGCTTTTATTGGTTTTTTAATTAATCGTTATGTACTTGTGGAGCAGACATATAGGACAGTAAGCAGACCCAACGTTAGCGAAAAATAGCGCAGCCTGTTACACACACATAGACAGGTAGCTAGCTTAGTTATTTCTGGTGATTTCTTGATAATGAAACTTCATCACTCTATGCACAACCCCTTTTTGTATATTTTTTGTCTACTTTTGTAATATTTTACAATAATTTTATGTAATATTTTCACTTCGACACATATATCTTTGATTTAAAGATGACAATGGCGGTTGTCATTACATGTTTGTAGCTTATTTGTTGTAGAAAAATTGGCTACACGCTGTTCGCTATCAAAGTGTAAGTTAGATGTAGCAACACAGGAATAACAAAGATAGCTTTATACAATTAATGGCAAGAGTGATAAGGATGAAGTATTGCTATAAGCAAAGGAACATGTTTGGTCTGCTTACTCTTGCACGTCCGAGACTTGTGGATACTAAACACAAAATAATAAATTAGCTTCACTAGATCTGTTAATTTTATTGCACAATGTGAAACTAACAGGTAGCTACTAATCAGGTACCTACTTATACCTAAAGTTCTATGTACATCATTAACTTAACTAATACAAATATACTTACATTCCGAGGTTCTATTTCACGACATGTTGGGGTCATTATACCTTATTTTACATTTTTATTGTTCCATATGGAACAGGCGAAGGTCAGCTTATTTTACAGTTCTATAACATTTTACTAGTATTACAGATCAAAAAAAGTTCGGATGTGTCCACAACTTCATGGTGAAGCATAAAAATGGCAGCCAATTAATGTGTGTGCGTGTAATTTAAAGTGTTAATAATACTCTAAATTTAAAATTTATACAATTCATGTCCACTTTTTGTGAAAATTTTGCTGTAAAAAGTTGGTTTGATTTTCTTCGAAAGTCGTAGAAAATCAAACCAACTTTTTACAGCAAAATTTTCACTTCCTTTTCGATTTTCTTCAACTTTTTTTACATTTTCAAGTATTGTGATTCACTTATGAGCTATGATCCAAATTTTAATAACATATGTCATCGGAAAGTTAGTTAAAAACTCATTTACAAAATATCACCCGTACAAATTTACAAGAAAGAGAGTTGATAAAAACACGGTAACAGTACATGTCCCTAGCACTCTCACGCAATATAGGTATACCTACATGCTGGCAGCAAATTGAATCGGCTTTGTTATCTGTGCGAGTGTAGTTTTTATGAGACAAATAAAATTGTGACACAGTTACAGACTTAGGTACATAACTGTGTGAGACTCCATCCGTACTTCTTTAAAATCCGAGAATGTTACTAAAACTAAATCATTGATATTTACACAGGCATAAATAACTTATAGTACGACTAGAATCACAAATCTAACATTTCTATAGAGTTCCTTTGAGATCAAACTTACAAAATTTAGCCTAAGAGAAACTCACTCGACCGTTGAATTTCAACCCGGTAATGTTTGGTGAACCTTGACTCTCGCCAAAGAACAGGGGGCCGCGTCTACTATTGACAAGCCGTAGAATCGCTGTTTTTAACTGTCAAAATGTTAGTAGACTATCAAAAATGTCACTGGTTAGCGGCCACTGGCGCGGTACGTGTTAGAATTTTATCGTCCGACCGATAGAAGTCTATTGGAGTACCATTGTAATAGTAGACTACGAAAAACTGTCAAAATTGTACCGGTGGCTTTCAATTGAGCGACGTTTTCGACACGATATCGATGTTATTCTATTACATGTTGTTCCTTTGCCTTCGTCCGCCAGTACTATGCGTAGGTGACATCTCTATAATTATTGTTGAAGGCTCCCATTCCCCATCTGTGTGTTAAAAACATAATAGCGAGAGATTTGAGCAAAAATATAGCGAGACATTTCTTTTTAAGTTCAGTTCAAAAACTTAAAAGAAAAACATTTCACTTGATGTAATTATCACTGATAAAAGTATTGATTACCGTTATTGTGAATTCTACCATTAATAAGTAATACCACAGAGAAAAGGAATCAATGTAACACACGCTCAACATTCCTTGCTCCGTGGGTGACATTTTGTTGTTCCTATACTGTAACCCATGTTGGGTTAGGTTAGGTGTAGGCATAGTACTAAAAGTACTATCTACATAAAAATCCCACGCATATATTTTACTGATGTTATGTTAATTACACTCCTGAAATAACTGTTGCAATTTGCAATTTGTTGTTGAAACTCCTGAGATAGATGTATTCTTGGCGAAAGCTATGACGAATTGACGAGGAACATTTACAACCGTCAAGGTTCGACAACAAACAATTATTGTCGACCTACATCGACAACGCGTGTTTATTGCGCAAAGTTTCATTTTTGTTTAATTACCGTCAAGGTAGTCCGTCAATATCAGTAAATACTAGTCGAAGTGACCTGGGGGCCGAGTCTACTATTGACAAGCCGTAGAATAGAACCAGAATCGTATTTTTTAGCTGTCAAAATGTTAGTAGACTTTCAAAAATGTCACTGACTAGCGGCCACTGGCGCGGTACGTGTTAGTAGAATTCTATCGGCCGACCCATAGAAGTCTATTGAAGTGCGAAAGACAACGAAAGCTGTTAAAATTATACCTTTTGTATTGAGCAAAGATTTCGATTCTATTTCGGCATGATGGAAATAGCAGACTCGGCCCCATGGTTAAGGTGCAGTCGATCATCGATTACAAATGGCAGTGCATGTACGCAGGGTAGGGCGGCAGCAGAGCGCATGCAAGTGGCAGCGCGTGCGCCGCCAGTTCACGGTCGCCGCTTGCTGCCTGCGCGCGCAGCTGCTCCAGACGTAGTTGGTTCTGGCGCTTCCATTTCGTCCTGGGATCATACATATTTCAGATTACCAATTAGTGGTTAAAAGGAACGAGTGAAGCTGTAAGAGCTTTTCCTATAGGTTTTAAATTTTTTTTTTCTCATCAGTACACAAAACTAAACTTAATACATACATACATACATATTATCACGCGTGTTTCCCATCGGCAGAGACTATGGTTTTCCACTATGTCCACTATGTATGGTGGTCCGCCGAGCGCGCTCCCGCTGTGCGAACGTGAGACGAAAGCAAAATAAAACTAAACTGAAACTTAGCAAGCACACTTGCTAAGTTTAGTTTTTTACCGTTGTTACCGTTTATTTACGCTCCCCTATTTTATCATTAATTGATATTTCGTTGCCATGGTACAGTGTAAATCGTGTAAATTATCTCTAGCACGAGTGAAAAGTGATAGCTTTGTAAAATGCAAAGGTGAATGTGAGGGTACATTCCACAAAAAATGTGCGGTAAAAATTAATGCTTTTTCTGAATCTGGCCTATGCGACGAATGCCAAGTGATGCAGACCGATAGACCATCCATTGAAGTGGACATGTCAAAAACAACACCTGTGAAATTGCTAGCAGAAGTCAATGAGAAGCTGGCAATCGTCTTCAACATGAAAAAAACTTTATAGGCAATGTCCGATGATATCAGCTTTTATGCCGATAAATACCAGGAATTGGGTGAAGATAGAGAGAGGATAGATAAGAAATTAAAAGCATTAGAACACAAAAATGTGCACTTGGACACAGTTAACAAGGCTTTAGAAGAAAGGATTGTGTACCTGGAAGCCCGCGAAAAAGAGAGAAATGTCGAAATATATGGATTAGAGGAACAGCAGAATGAGAATTTAGAAAATGTGATTGAAAATATAGCACAAAAATTTAACACAGAAGTAGGCATGATATCTGATATAAAGAGGGTGGGTGAAGAAAAAAGATCCACCGCGAGCGGTGCAAGCGGCAGCTCCACTGCTGTTGCCAATAACAGATATCGTGGGAAAAAGCCGCGGCCTGTTGTCATCACAAAGATCACGCGGCGTGCTCGCGACAAATGGTTACAAACAAGAAAAACCCATAATCTTACCAATGCGGATGTTCTGAATACCGACAACAAACAGAGAATTTATACAAATGAGGATCTGCCTAATAATATACACAATCTTTTATGGATAGCTAAAAATGAATTAAACCCTATGTTCAAATACATTTGGCTCCAGAACGGTAGAGTACTGATAAAAAAAGATGACCCAAATGATCCAAAAATAAGATCGATTCGTACACTATCGCATATTAACCTGTACGACAACAACAAATGATCAGGGTGTATACAGATCATCTGGTAGAATCCCTGGTTTTGATTTATACAAAATTCGATTTTTACACGGCGGTCATAACATCTAATATTACATACAAAAAATACGTTTGTGCTTTTAAATGGCAGGAGGACATTTTACAGTCGGTCAACGGGGTTAATTTGGTACACTTGAACATACGTTCATTGAGAAAGCACTTTAGCCAATTTCAGGTACTTATAAATAAATAAATATCCATCACGCCTTATCCCCGAAGGGGTGGCAGAGGCATATTACATGCCCACTTTTCACCGTGTGGAATCCTGTCCTGTTTATTTATTTTATTTTATTTTTTACTTATAAATGGTTGCAAAGAAAAACTTGACATCATTGCACTTACAGAGATAAATATACAAAAACATGAGTTACTTTTATATAGTTTAGAAGGATACAACACATACATGTGTGCACGCGATAAGAAAAAAGGAGGGGGCATTTTGTTGTATGTAAAGAATACGCTGAGTTTTACTACTATGCAGATAAACTGTAATTATTGTGAATTGATGCATGGGCAACTATTCTTAGATAGAAGAAAAGTAGTGCATATAATGATAGTGTATAAACCACCCAAAACGAATAGGCAAGGATTTATGGACGAATTGCAAATTGAGTTGGAAAAAAATCCTTGTAATTCTGAGCTACTGCTAATAGGCGATACAAACATGGACTTATTGAAAAATACCTGCTCTGGTAATATTATTGATCGGTTTACGAATAAAATGAGTGAATTAGGAGCGAAGTGTGGTATACATGATATAACGCGTGAAGACCTTTACAGTGGTTCAGTGACGCAATCGTGCATCGATCAGGTGTGGGTTCGATCCCACTACAAAACAACAGCGTATGTTTTAACATGTAAAGTGTCAGATCACTATCTTATTGGTGCGTGTTACGAGTGTGGTGCAGGTGACCAAAATAGTCCAAGTATAGTGCAAAAAACTAGGAGTGTTATTCGAGAAGACCAGGTAATAAAAGTTCTGGAAGATTATCCATGGACAGAGCTGTTAGCATGTGAGTGTCCTATTGAATTATATAACAGATTGCGCTTAGCTTTTTCTGATGCATAATAATGCCAAAATCACAGTACCCGTTCATAACAAAAGGAAACCGAAGCCGTGGATTACAAAATCACTAATATGCATGATTAATCACAGGGACAACTTATTCAAACAATGTAAAAGTAAACCTAGGGACATGAACTTGCGCTTGCTGTATAACAGGTATAGAAATAGAGTAAATAAATGTATAAACAAGGAAAAAATAAATACCGTCAATAAGAAATCCAAAACTGTAATAAAAATATTACAAAAATATGGGGCAAAATTAACTTATGGTTGGGGAGGGAGAAAAAAAGTATAGATACTAATATTTTAAAATACCTGGGCAGAACAACAGATACCATTAACATGTGTAATAATTTTTCTAATACTTTTACTAACGAAATAATAAACATTAAACATAATTGTGAACTTAAATTATTGAACAGATCTAGCTATGTTCGTAGTAGTCAAGTGTCTTTAAGGTTTAAAAAAGTTTGTCCAATAGATGTAATAAAATAATAAATAAATTGAGCTGCGATAAATCTGCAGGAGTAGATAAAATTAGAGTCAAAAATATAAAATTGTTAAAATGGCACCTAAGCCCTGTTATAGCATTGTTTATAAATTTGTGTACAGGAAAGGCAGTTTATTCGGAGGAGTTAATGCTTTTAATTATAAGACCAATTTTCAAACAAGGTGTACACACCGATTATTCTAATTATAGACCCATAGCTATACACTCTGTGGTGGATAAAATAGTTGAAAAAATTGTTGTTAATCCGATAAGCAGTTTCCTAGAAAACAATAACATTATTACAAGTGCTCAACATGGCTTCCGGCGAGGGAGGAGCACGGCGACGGCTTTGGCGCAGCTTTCAGATGACGTCAATCATTGCTTGAACCAGCGGGAGCAGGTGGTGCTGGTTTTTATTGATTATAAAAAAGCGTTCGATACTCTTGAACACCACCAGCTGCTCAAGGCCATGGAGGAATGTGGGGTGGCAGGTCCATTAAATAGGTGGTTTAGTGCCTATTTATCGAATAGAACGCTTCGAACAATGGTTGACGGCGTGGTTAGTGAGAATCGATATATAAAGTGCGGGGTGCCGACCGGTTCAGTGTTCGGTCCCGTCGGATATATCATGCATGTAAATAGTATGTACAATGTAGTTCGAAATTGTCGTGTATATATGTATGCAGACGATACATGTTTAGTATATTCTAACAAAGATTTAGATATAATAGAAATGCATATACAGATATAATCAAATGCTTTCTCCAGATCCACAAAAGCGCAGAAAACCCTCTGGCTGATAGCCAGAAACTTCTCCGCGATCATGCGGAGAGAAAACACTTGATCCATGCAACCTCTTCCACGTCGGAATCCGCATTGAGCCTCCCATAAATACTTATCAGACTTTTCTTGCATTCTTGCCGTTATAATCTTTGCATACACCTTACTAGCAAAGCTGACCAAGCTGATCGCCCTGTAGCTGGAGCAGTTTAGGCGTGAGCCTTTCCCTTTGTAAATAGGTACTACAACTGCTATTCGCCAGTCATCTGGGACCTCACCCTTCCGCCAGCACAAGTTGCATAACAGACATAGAGTGTCCCAGACGCGCCACCCACCGTACTTGATCATCTCAGCAGTAACTCTGTCTTTTCCCTCAGCCTTACCACATTTCATACTTCTTATCGCTCGTTCAATTTCTTTCATACTAATGACTTCAATGACATCGGGATCCGGAGCATCGAAGTGAGCTCCACTTCCCGACGTGGCATCTCTGTCTTTTCTTGCATACATCTTTCCATAATATTCACTCCATCTCTGCAGGACGTCAGTTTGATCTGTTAGGACGTCATTGTTAACACTAAGCACTTTTTTCATACTGCAGATTGCCGAACAACTCCGGGTCTTGCCTACCTCTTTCCAGAAGAACCTGGCATTATCCCGGAAATTGGACGACAACCTTTCATCCGCTTTCATTCTGTTCTGTTTGAGTTCTGGCTTACTCGCTTTTTTTTTCTTTTCGCAAGAGATCTAATTCCATCGTTTGCAACCTTCGAGTAAGCCAGAACTCTTCATAGTACCATAGCGTCTCATTAAAATCCCAATTTCCCATACATTTTATGATTTTTTTACACTGTCGACGTTCATAGTGGCTAGAACTCTGCGGAACTTTACACAACAGATCTAATTTCATCGTTTGCAACTTTCGAGTAAGCCAGAACTCGTCATAGTACCATAGCGTCTCACTAAAATCCCAGTTTCCCATACAATTTATTTTTTTTACACTCTCAACGATGATAGTGGCTAGAACTCTGCGGAACTTTTCACAACAGATCTAATTCCATTGTTTGCAACCTTCGAGTAAACCAGAACTCGTCATAATACCATAGCGTCTCACTAAAATCCCAATTTCCCATACATTCTAAAAATTTTTTTTTACTCTCTCGACGTTTATAGTGGCTAGAACTCTGCGGAACTTTACACAACAGATCTAAATCCATCGTTTAGAACCTTCGAATAAGCCAGAACTTGTCATAATACCATAGCGTCTCACTAAAATACCAATTTCGCATACATTCTAAGTGTTTCGGTTTGAACCTTGTAGGACCATAGTAGTTTTCAATACTATTTATTTGGTATTATTATAAATCATTTCATAGGGTTTTATTCAAGATTTTTGAGATATATTATAGGTTAACTGACCAGAACTCAAGAACTATTTCATTGAAGAACGAATTCAGTAAAATTATGTAGCTTTCACTATAATGAGACGCTATAGTTGGTCGTTAGTGTCTCATTTTTTAAGATGCGGTTTTATTTATTTAATTCAACAGAACTGTCGATTAAAAGTATCAGGAACGTTAGAACTATGCTGGACGCTTTCAGAACTCCTTCCAAATTACACGAATTCTGTTAGATTTTGTAGTTTTCACTATAATGAGACGCTAACTTGCGATCGTTAGCGTCTCATTTTTTAAAATGTGGTTTTTGGTATTCAATTTAACATAACTATTGTTAAAAAGTATCAGGAACTCTAGAACTATGCTGGACGCTTTCAGAACTCCTTTCAAACTATGAGACGCAAACATATGAGACGCTAACTTCACGTACGTACTCTGAAGTCCCAGGAAAAGTTAGAATGTTTTGTTTGAGTCTAATAATATATTTGGCAGAAACGTCGAACAAAGTAAGAAAATTCACCCAGATGCGCCGAAATCCACATGTTACTTGGAACTACTTAGCAAACTATATCGCTCGTTTTGCCAAATGTTACATTCCCAGAGTATTTAATGATAAATTAGGTTGTCGACCTGTGGGATGTGGATTCGGCAATCAAAGTCCTGATAGTCGTATCAGCAAATGGGTTGATGGCCAAAAGCCTCGATCAACATCTTATGAGGTTCGCGTTAGGCAGTTGGGTCAAGGGCTTGATGCAGAAGGCAGAAGAATCAATCTCCTCGACGCGACACGCATTGTGACTTGGTCCCTGTACTCGATACCGCTGGGCTAATATTTTTATATTTTTAAATATATTTGTTTTTAGATATATTTAAAAATGTAATTTGTATGTTTAAATTGTAAATAAAGACAATAAAATAAATAAATAATTAAATTAGCAAATAAATTAGTTTGTGTATGTATATTTTAGTTTAAGGTACTATTATAATTCTTTTAAGAGTTCATTTCAGTTCATTTGTTAATAGGCTCTAGTTCATTGTAATATACAACTTTGAAAAATATTTATTATTATTAATCAATTCTTTACATTACTATTATTTTCTACACCGCCTTAAGTTTTTTTGAAATCTACATTATGATTTCGTATATGCACGTGATCAACATATGGACATTCTGGTGATCCACGGGCAAAAATAATTGCCCATGGTCCACCCGGGTGAACCACGCAGGTGGTCCACGGGTAATAAACGATAAGTTGTTCCTAAAGTGTAAAATGCTGCCGGTTCATGATGGAGTAGCGATGTCTCTTGCGTTGGAACAGTTTGGAAAAGATGAGTTTAAGACCATCTCAAAACATGTTAGACCACTACGAAACAGAAATACTAAACGTTTTGAGGTTCCAGTCTGTAATAACTATTATGGTCAAATATGTAGAAAATTTATGGTTCCTACCATACACAATAGTTTGCCACCTGATTTAGAGAACAGCAGTTTGACAATAAACATGTTTAAAAAGAAATTAAGCAGATTCCTATTGGACATGTTTAATGAGTACATTTCATCAAATTATCACACTATGTGGTTGAGTTGATATCTTTTTGACATTTAATTGAAAAATTAAAAAAAAAAAGTATGTACAATAACAGACTAAGTTATGTACCACTCTGTTTCGCCGTTTGAATGTTCAGATGTGTAAAGTGTGATGTATCTGAAATTATTTAGATGTAAGTTAATATAGTGTTAATAATATTTCATATTTAATAAGAGAGTTGCATCTGCCAACAAACTGCCATGCAGTTTGGCAGACGTATTACAGTGTTTAAAATGTCAGAAAATATTAAATAAATGCTTTTTATTTTTTTATTATTATTATTACTTGCTACGATCCTGATATACCACTTTCGCTTCTTCAACTTTCATGAGTGTTTTCATAAACGCTCGTCGGTTAAGGGTACTCTTGACCTTGCCTTTTTCCAAAAGGTCTTCGATTAGTAGTATTGCCCATTCACTCTCGCCACATAAATCCGCTTCGTCAGTCTATTTTCGTCCATCCTCTCCACGTGTCCGAACCATCTAAGCATGCCTTTTTCTATCTTAGTTACTACATCATCTGTCATACCGCAATGTTCCCTTATCGCGCTGTTCCTTTCTTTATCCAACCTTTCTTTATCTTTATCAAACTAATAGAATTTTAAAATTAGGGAAGAGCAATGACATAGAATAAAAATTGGTTCAAGCGTGCTCAATGTGGGTGTTTTTTTTGGAGTAACCCCACAAAGGCACAGTAGTAGGAATGCGCCATTACTGTGACTCGTAAATCAGTATCTACAGCAATGACCAAGAACGGTAAAAATACGTCTAGGGCAAAGTCAGTGAAGTCCCAGAAGAAGTTAGAATGTCTTGGAACCCGCATCGAAATAGAGTATTAAAAAGAAAGTAACGCGTTTGTCCTCCTTTGCATTGCGGGAGTCCTGGCACGCAACTAGGTCTACATTCCATAGAAAAACAAAAGCACCGCGGTAATAAAAGGCTTATTATGGGTCCTAGATCAGCTATCTTTGATTCCAGTACTAAAAGCTAAACATCTTTTAGCTTGTAGAAGTATGAAAATTCACCCTAGATGCCAAGAAATCGGCATAGTAAACTGCTCCCGATGTTGTCACCAAATCCTACACCGTCAGAGTATGTGATGAGCAATTTGATCGTATGGAATCAGCTGTTGGACATTGACAGTCGATGCTGGTGCAAAATTCCATAAACACTACTTCTTACTCTCACCTTCTGTTTTGATACCATGTCTTGACTTGTGTCTCACTGAGGTTGAGGGCTTCTGCCACGTCGCCACGATCGGCGACACTCAAGTATTTTTGACAACGGAATTTACGCTCCAAATAAGCCAGCTGTGCGTGCGTGAAGGCGGTTCGACGTCGTCGAGGCTTGCGACTTGATGATGACGATGCCGTAGGCCGAGATGGCTGATGATCTAGACAAATGCAATTGTTTGTATTAAATAATCAGAGACTTCCTGTAATACCGTACTTTAGAAGCGCTCGTGGCACCGCTGGCTCAGTGTTCTGTAGACGATCACTGCGTTAAGCAACATTCGCTATAGGTGGTCTTTGGGTGCGTGACCACTTTGTGGAATTTACATTTGCGAGCGATTCCGTGCTTCGGAAGGCAAGTTAAGCCGTTGGTCCCGGTTGCCAGTAAAATGGCAGTCGTTAAGCCTGGTTGAAGGCCTTATGGGCGGCTTGAAAATTTTCAACAGAAGGTCGCCACAGCCTGCGCCTGTCCATTTCAATACGGCAACTCATCACCTGTTACGTGGCACAAAAATTAATTACGGTGAAATGTGGACGTATAGACTAAAGGCGTGACAATATGTATGTATGTAGAAGAATGTAATGGAGTGAACACATTTACAAAATGATAATTTCCTCTCGCGGGTATCAATTGATAGCGCTACCTAGTAACATTATCACACAATTATACTAAAAATTCAAATGTTGCCAAAGAAATTGCAACAAAATTGTTCTATTTACAATACGTTTATGGACTTTCAAAAAAATCTGAACTTGTGCTTTTGAATATAAAGTTTAGGGTACTAGGGGGAAGTATTCTTGGACCAATCATCTATATTTCATAAATTTTTGACAACAGAAGATGGGTAATAATATAAAAATAAGTACCACATGAATCCTGGGCATTACGCTGTGTGCTTTCAGCAATAGCCGAAGCAAACCCCGCTAACAGCTGTGACTGGAAAGCGCTCTTCGAAAGGTCCATAGACCTGCCATAAATAGTGTCTGATATTTCACCTATATGCTCATAACCTCCTTGGTTTGTCTCATTCTTTTTGCTATCTCTATCTGATCTATATAAATGAAAAAGACCGGTGTCGTACAGTTTCATTCGTTCTTCTGACCTATTTCCATATTCGTTCTCGTCGTCTTTGAAAGCTGAACTGTAATTGATTTGATTGTATTCTAAAGGTGACGAACGCTCTGTGTCATCTCTGTCTAATTTGTCTTTGTACTCGTTGACTTCGAAAGAAATATGTGACTTCTTAGGTGTAGAAGTTTCACTTCTGTTGTCACCTACAGATATATCATCTTCAACATCTGAAGTTTCTGGGTTTTGGCTCGCATTTGAATTGCACCGTAATGACTCTTGATCTTCATCGGTTTGATTAATACCTGAAGACAAAACATATAATTCTACAGTTATTCAAGATTATTCCAATCTTATATTAGTTATGTCAATGGTGATGGCGTATTGTGTTAAAGTTAAGTACGCCTCTTTATAAGGATTACATCCTGATACTATTAAGATAAAACAATTTCGATGCAGGCTTCAAGACACTCTAGAACTTCTTCTAGGCCTTTACTGAATTCGAGGTCGTTGTACTTTTTCTGGTTTTAATCATTGCTGTGGACCCTGGTTTAAGAGAGCCTCCGAGAGTAATGGGAATGCGAGTGGGATTAGCCCCAACAAAAAACTACAGGAATTTTCGTGAAACCTATTGCGATTTGCTGTACCGCCAGCAGCAAGATATTGAATATTATCTCGATAAGTGTATTCGGATTGCAAAAGGAACGCCTTGCTACTAGACCACCCATTGTAAACGGAAGATCCAACTTCCTATAAATTACAGTCAACAAAGAGGTTAAAGTATCCCTTGACATTAAGTCTTGACACTTAACCGTGAGCACAAACGGATCGCACACAAAGGCGGAACTCGCATAAAGACTCAGTTTTAAAAAGAAACTGCCATAGACTAGAATTTTCTGCTCTAATTAATGCCTCGGGGCGTTCTGTTTCGCTCTCGAGCAATTGAATACAACGTCCGTGAATGGTGGGTTTTAGCGCGCGCGGGAAAACCTGTCTATGGATGAGTTGGTGTCTTTTAATTTGCGTGAAAATGGTGAGGCTTGGGCGCCCAGTGTATATACAGGTTTATACTCGTAGTTGCTATTCATGAGGTTTCTTTCGCTAAACTTTTGTATAGCGTCGTTGTTAATGGCAAGACCGACTTACGATAACTTGTTACGAACGCGGCAGGGGATCCTGCGAGGGTCTCTCGAGTATTTCTCTCGTTATAATATCGCATAAAAATATGTTTAGCGCGTACTCTTGTTCAGACCTCGAGAGGATCTTAATGCTTCCGCATGAGTATCTTTTAGGAAAACATCGTTAAGGAAATGTTTATATACGAAATATTTTTGTTACATAAAGAACCTTTCAGAACGACGCACTCGTTAGGTATGTTTATTTATTTCGTCAATGCTTGTATGCTCATATCGGAGTTAATAGGTTTTAATACAATGTGATCAAACGTATATATATGTTCTAATAGACATTCGCGTGACGTCATCACATATGAAGTAAGTAATATGTTACGTCGAAGGGGTGGCAGAGGCATATTGTACGCCCACATTTCACAGTGTGCATTTTTGTTGCAGGTGTGGTGAGCCCATTGACGTGTTGAAATGTACAGGCGCAAGTTGTGGTGACCTGCTGTCGGTGTTTTTCTAGCAGTACTTATAGCCTTCAACTTGACTAAACGACTGCTATGTTACTGGCAACCGGGAGTAACGGCTGAATGTGATGTACCAAGCTCAAAATTACACGTAAATAGAAAATGCCACACTGCGGTCACCCATCCGAGGACCAGCCGTAGAGAAAGGGGCTCAACGCATTGATCGTTTACAGAACATTGTGTTAGCGGGGCCACGCGCTTTAACGTATACACATTCGCGTTGCATGATTTAAGTCTTACATGAAGTAAGGCGAAATTTCAAAAGTAAGCATTGTTCTACCTAATACTTACAAAGTGATCATCGGGCGAATTCATAATCTCTGAATTACAATTTGGCCACTCGCGTCGTTGAGGTAAAATTCGCGTGATCACCCCCACACGATCTCTTTGTGCCTTTACGTTTATTCTCACAAGAAACATACATTAACGAGAAAACTATTAAACTGTAAATGTAATTTTTATTTTATTATCACGTGGAATTCTGTTACACACCGTCATCCCTGCTGCTGGGTCAGCAGGGATGGTGTGTGGGACTCCCGGCCCTTTGGGAGCCGTCCTACCCACTAAACCCCGCGGTGTTCCGCCTCACCCTAAACCGGCTCGCAGGGTAGGCCTGAGGTTAAATCACTACGAGCCGGCAAGGGGCACCCCAGGATGGAGGGGCCCGTTTCGGGGGGGACAAAAGTGCGACCACCCCGGAGCTCCCTAAGGAGCTGAAGAACCTAGCCCGCACCTCCACCACTCTTGAGCACCGCTCTGTAAGCAGAGGAGGTAGAGAGCGGCCGGTACCGACGTGCGCTAAATGGGCACCCACGGGAACACAGGGAGGTTACCCGTTGCCATGTGGCCAGTTTGGAGGGGTCCCCCGTCCATCCGTCCACGGCCAGACACTATTCGAGGCGCGCATGAGTTGCTCAAGACGACGCCCCCAAATACGAAGGCGGGGCGGGAGCGTTTGTCCCGTACGCTCCCGCATCCGCAAAGCCTCTCGTTTTGCCGCCATCACCTCGCTAGCGAACGAGGCGACGGCGGCCAAGCACTGTTGGCTCGCTTCTACCGGCCGTGACCGGGAGCGACACCATCGACGCAACGCTTCTACCGGCGAAGCCGGGAGCTGTCGTGAAACCGTGGGCCTTACAGGCCCGCCATACCACGACCCCCTCGTGCAATGGGGTCAGCTGCACGTCCATATGACGGCCAAGGTCAGTTTCTACCGGCCGAAGCCAAGAGCTTCCACTTTATCTATAATGGGTATGTATGTATTTAGAAATATATAAGTATGTTTATCAGTAATCTGGTAACCATAGTACAAGCTCTGCTTAGTTTGGAATCAGATTGCGTTGTGTGAGTTGTCCCAACAATATTTATATTTTATAAGTAAGTTATGAAAATTGACAACCAATATTAGTATAAATTAATTTATAAAATATTTATTAAGTAGCTTTTTCAGCAGGTTTAAAAGCGGTTTAAAAATTTCACCCCTGTTGCTAAACATATTTTCAGGCCTTTTCAGTGGAGGCTTTACCACACTACATTATTTTCACCCTTGTCGAGTGTAGACATGGACGGAGTCATCCCGAATGATCCAGAACTCTGATAGGCGGTATATAAAAGACCGAGGTCACGGCAATAGACTGGACAGTCTCCATAGATTAGATTCCATTAAGGAAGCTGACAAGCAAATCGGAGTGAATTGAAGCTAAATATTGCGACAGTATTCAGTGCACGTGTCAGAGTGTGTTTAGTGTAATTAACAGTGATTTAGCTGTTATGTTTAATTGGAGTGTTAGAGTGTTTCTTTTTTAGGAATTAAATTGTTTAATTTTATCTGGTGGTAGGTATTAGCAGAGCCTTAAGATCATAGGTTTTCTCTCTTTATACTGTAGTATTATTGCTAATCCTATTAGTAACTACACACTACGAACATACGAACAAGTGCAAAATATTATGAATTATTAGTAATTTTAGGATTCGTAGACTTGTAATCTATTTGATAATAGTCTTGTATTAAAAAGTTGTAGTTGATATTAGTCTTGGAAATCTAGCTGAATATACAAACAGCTAGAATACAAGACTAATATAGCATCAAAGAGACTATAATTAATATCTAAGTAGGTTACAGTCTTGGCGGGCATCTAGGTTTTTTTTAACGTGTGGAAATCCCCTCGGATCCCTGCCTATCTGTCTATTGCCGGACGCCTCGGGTAACTCCTCGGAAACATGTCCCAGTGCCTTAGGCACCGCTATGACGTAAAATGTTGGTTGACAGTAACATGGCAGTCGTTAAACCAAGTTTTAGACTTATATATAGGCCACAACCTGCTTCTGTCCATTCCAACACGGCAATAGGCTAACCTCTATAACATGGGACGAAAATGCGCAAGGTGAAGTGAGGTTGTATAATAAGCCTCTGCTACTTCTTCGGGGATAAAGGCGTAATTGTTTTTCCGTGGGAATAATAATAAGTATATGCTTTTCAGGTATAAAAGTACCCTATGACTCTACCTACCTAAACTTTATATTTAATTATTTGCTTCCTTGAGACGTACAGACAGTTAATAGTTTACTTTCTAATGAGACGGTGATTTTATTTTCGCTGTGCATACATGAAGGACAAACTAACACACTTTTCTTCTTTACTAATATTATAAAGCTGACGAGTTTGTTTGTTTGGTTCAACGCGCTAACAATAAATCTTTTCGTATTGGATTTATCGTGGAACGCTATAAATCATCACGCCACTAGCCAGGAGAGTAGAGCAAAATCATAAATGTTACCAAATTAGGAAAATTTTCATAGATCCATTACTGTAACTAATAAACGACAGGATTAAATTGGTACCGTGGGGTTCGAATTATGTCACAGAAGAAGCCACGGAGCTCAGCTAGTTTATAAAATTAGTATTCACCTATGTCCTTCCAAACGGTGAATTTTAACAAAGCACTTTACTACTCCCTTACGTACAACAAAATCACTCGTAGATCACAAACAATCGTTCCCTAAAATCAACAGTAAATTGTGTCCACGGACTTTAACATCTCACACAGTCCTCTTAAACCCATTATATTCGCGTCTCGCGCCCTTACGACAACGCGAATAGCACGCGTGACAAATTAGCGATGTCCCGCTGCGCTCTTTAATACTGACACCCCTAAGGCATTGCAAGTTGGAGATTACAAACTTTTGATACTTGAAAGTTTGCAAGCTCTTATATCTATGTCTACATCATCTTATGGTTCTTAACGAAATTATGGCTTTTAAATATTAATTTATTTGAACTAGCCAAACTAGAACTGCACAAAAAAGTTTTTACAGAGTATTGAGAGAGATCCGAACGTCTACAGTATGGAGTTTTTAAAAAGGGGGCTTAGAAAGTTTTTACAGGATCGGTAGCGCGAGTGCCGCACTTCTGGTGTTGCAAACTTCCATAGGCTACGGTGACCACTTTCCATCAGGTAGGCCGTATACTTGTCTGCCACCTCAGAGTTATAAAAAAGAGATATCACATCATAAAGTAAATCAATTTTATACGTCTTTAAATTGCTGTTCTGTCCTACGAATCTTTATCTAAGGACTAAAACCGGGCAATAAATAATCAAAAACAAGTTGACGGGTGGTAGAATATACAGAACTACACAATTAATAATGATTCATTTACGTCTTTTTATAGACTTTTCCAGGAATTTGTAATAAATTTTTCATACTAAAGTAATTCAGTACGTAAACTGACTTTTCAGACTGCCAACCCATTTTAATAAATTAAATACTTATTTTATTTTTATTTTTGTAATAAGTATTTAATTTATTATTAATTAGACATATTCAGTGATAAGTCACAGTTAGAGATTCTGAACTCAGAATCTCTAACGAACTGTGACTCATCACCGAATGTGTCTAAATCGAACGATAAAATATCAAGATTCGTTAGTTGCAGTTGTGTTAGTTGTAATTGTAAGGGTTGTCCAGATCAATTGTAAGCTGTAATTGTGGCAATCATTGCTAAACAGTTGTTTATTATGAATGTGTATACAATCAAATAGATTTTTGAATAGCACTTTCTCTTAGGTTTGACATAATTGCTATAATTTTGTCTCTACTACCTATTCTAACTTTTAAAGTATCGCGTTGCATACTATCAGTATATTTGCAAGGAATATCCATGATAAAAATAAGGCAAACAATATGTATGCCTCTGCGAACCCTTCGGGGATAAGGCGTGATAGATAAATAAATAAAATCCTTATATGATTTAAGAACATATATACTTATTAATCTATATATATAAAAGAAAGTCGTGTTAGTTACACTATTTATAATTCAACAACGGCTGTACCGATTTGGCTGAAAATTGGTGTGGAGGTAGCTTAGCCAGGAGCCAGGAGACGGGCATATGCTACTTTTTATCCCGGGAACAAGTTCCTGTGGGAAACGGGAACGGAAAAACTTCTTTACACAATTACGAAATTAATAAACGACGGGATTAAATGGGTGCCACGGGATTCGAATAATGTCACGGGCGAAGCCGGGCGGGAAAGCTAGTTAAGTATATTTACAGATTATAGTTTAATTATGTTTGTTTATGTTTATTTTCTATTTTAATGAAGAGGTAGTCGGTGGCAGAAATAATAAAAATATAGAAATAAATATAAATAAAATAAATAAATAAATATTGTTGGGACAACTCACACAACGCCATCTCATTCCAAACTAAGCAGAGCTTGTACTATAGCTTATGTAACCAGATAACTGATAAACATACTCATATATTTCTAAATACATACCTACATATTATAGATAAATAACACCCAGACACAGAATAAACCATCGTGCTCATCACACAAAGTTTTATCCTGGGTGGGAATCGAACCCAACGACATCTTGCGTAGCAGTCGGATGCACTCCCACCGCGCCACAGAGGCAGTCAAATAAGGTGGGTTATTTCTTCAAAATAAATTAAAGAATAGTTACTCCTAGATAAGCTACTATACATTTATACTAATATTATAAAGCTGAAGTGTTTGATTGTTTGGTTGAACGCGCTAATCTCAGGAAGTACTGGTCGGATTTGAAAAATTCTTTTTGTTTTTGATAGCCCATTTATCGAGGAAGGCTATAGGCTATATATCTTTACGCTGCTACACTGGGGAGTAGAGCAGTAGTCATAAATATTGATATAATCGGTATACCACAGACATATGAGAACAGTAAGCAGACTAAACATATTCCTTTGTTTATAGCGCAATACTTCATCCTTTTCACTCTTTTTATTTGTTGTATAACGCTATTTTTTTTGTCATGTATAGCAATATGTAACTCAGATATAGATAGCGAACAGCGCGTAGCCTATATTTCTACATAATGTCAACTACTGGCGCCATTTTGGAACCAGGAATTTGTTAGTGTTTGGTGCCGAAGAAATTATTGTAAATATATATTTTAAAAAAGGTTATAAACGTATAAAAAAGATTGGTGAAGTGTTGTGTAAAATATTGTGTTAGCAACAGTCATAAGAACTCACCAGGAATAACTTTTCACAGGTAATTGATATTTTAGTTACGACTACGTGTTATTATTCTAAGATTTTTATCCAAAATAGGTAATTCTTCTAGAAGAACACTTAACAAGTTGTTGATATTAACAACTTTCAAGTAACTTGTTCATAGCATCTGTTCCATAAACCGTTTGGTTGCTATCGTCATCTTTATCTCAGATTTTTGTTAATTTACATACATTTTTTACTGTTACGACATGTCAAGAACACAGGGACGAATTCAGTTCAGCAAATTGTTTGAAATGTCAATATCCAAAGTCTAGCTAAATATAACGCCTAATTCAATCAATTATTTTAATCTTGTTTCAGGTTTCCTAAGGATACCATTAAAATAAATCTTTGGTTAATAAACATAAATCAGGAAGATATGAAAATGATATGATAGCTGAATGCAACCCTGGATTAAGCTACCTGTCTATGTGTGTGTACGCTATTTTTCGCAAATGTTGGGTCTGCTTTCTGCCTTATATGTCTGTGCGCTATACCGTGTTTCCTTTACCAAAGACTGAATGAAGGTGGTGTCAGTTTTTGCGATCTAGCTAGCCTATGTCCAGAAAGCCTAACTTCTGAGGTGATGATGACAAATAAACAACATCATTTTGAATCTAAAAACTCACTTATAACCTCTCCATATTTATTGATAAAGCAAATTCCAAAACCATGGACCCTAAACTATTAAAAGTTGTTAATTTGAAAATAGAACAAACGGAGTCAATCGGTGCTCGACCACGGCGCGTGGCGGTCGCGTGCACGCAGAAGAGGCGCCGTGCTGCGTTCAAGAGCATATGCAACTGCATTGTATGAATAATCATCTTATTGGTGATTAGTGTTATTCGTAGTTTTTTATACCACTAAGGTAGCAAAAAAGCCGACGGCCCACCTGATCGAAAGTGAGTCTAGGAAGTCAAGTCAACCTTGCAAAACTTTTACTTTTTTACTTTAAGATCCCTTTTGATGGACCCTATTCTGTAGACGTTAAAAAAAGCTCCTAGCTAAACTTTACCGTATACTAGACTTACATATATATCTTTTTTTCTGTGTACATTTTTCACTATAAATTTTAGCAGTAGCTACATAATTACAGAAGCTTCTGTCACGAGTAATTCTCATTCATCATTCAATGATCATTCTGGATCGTATCTGGTGCAAAGATTGGCCATCTCTATTCAGCGGGGCAATGCAGCCAGTGTGACGGGCAACTTGCACCGGATACGATGAGGAGTGGGTTAATTAATTAGTTTATATACTAAAAGAATTGACGTTTCTGATATGTGTATGAATTAAATAAAAAGTTCAGTTATTATGATATGATTTCGGGGTTTAGAATCATAAAAAAAAACGTAATTTTTTTTTTTAATAATAGCTATTGGTGTGATCTCGGGTTTATTTCTGTGTTTTGTGACCGAAAGTTAATCAATTTAAGGGCTCTTATATTAAGTGTACTGTTTAAAACTGCCATTTCTGTTTAAATGTCTCGTAAGTGAATTAAAACAAGAAGAAAGATTGAATATTTTTTAACGAAATAGAACATACGTATATAAGAAGTCTCTACTTTGGGGAAAGGTGTAAATTTGTTTACACAATGTTTGTTTCTGTGTATATCTTGTAGTAACAACAGAGACTCTGTAACAGTACTGTCTTGTAAAACATAATTTATGGACCCCAAAGTTGTCTTTTCTCTACACTGCAGTAAAATATAAGGCATTTTTGTGAAGTGGTCAAGCGTGCGCCCTCGTTAGGTGTCTGCAAAGTTTACGAGAAATAGCGAACGGGACTTTATGGTGAAACTTGAGAGCAAAAGAAAGTCACGTTCCAATATATAAGTGCGTTCTACATACTTTTACCAGTAAAGTTATCGATAAGCAATAACTACGTCTGGGTATCAGAGTACTTTTGACTTTTCCGTATTTGAGTAATCTGCTCACGTGTTCTTCATATGTAAGTCTCAGCCTACCGTGATTCCTTCTAACCTCTACTTTCGCACATTATATATTCTTCGTCAATCGTTCCTCACTCATTCCTTGTACGTGTCCAAACCAACGGAGCAAGCCCTTTTCCAGCTTGGGCGTCGAATCTGACGGCTAGTAACGCTGCAATTCTACGACGCCCACTGCGGGTGCTGGCCGTCAGAATCATTAGAGGGTATCGCACGGTATCTTTCGATGCAGCGAGCGTCCTTGCCGGTACTCCTCCATGGGACCTGGGGGCGAGGGCCCTTTCAGCTCTGTATCAATGGCGCAAGGAGGCAATTAGGCAGAATCTGGGTCCTGCTCACCGAGAAATCGAGGAGCAGCGATCTCAGCTGCGCCAGGCGATTGTGCAGGAATGGAAGGAACGTCTTGGGCATCGGAGGGCAGGGCACGTCACAATTGAGGCCTTAAGACCCATCTTAGAGGAATGGCTCTTGGCGACATGGCAGCCTCTCCTACCGACTGACGCAGGTACTGACTGGGCATGGTTGCTTCGGTGAGTACTTGCATCGCATAGTCCGGGAGCCATCGCCCGTGTGCCACCACTGCCTGGCTCTCCTGTGGACACGCCATTCCACACGCTGGCCGAGTGTACAGCGTGGAGTGATCAGAGGCGTGCCCTCGGGGCCGCCGTCGGTGCGGGGAGCCTCACATTGATGACCCTGGTTTTGGCCATGGTTAGAAGTGCGACTGCCTGGAACGCCACCGTCTCGTTTTGCGAAGAGGTGATGCGTACGAAAGAGGCGGCGGTAAAGGTTAGGGAAAGAACCAGTATCTTTCCCGGCCGCAGAAGACGCACCGGGCGCCGTAGATCCGAGACGGATCTCCGACCTCCATGAGCGTGGGCCTGGGGGCAAGGGTTTGGGCTAACCTTGTCCTAGCACAGACAGGCCCAGGGCAGAGCGCGTTGCACTGTGTCTGTGCACGCGTTTTCACACTGTGAGGACCACAACGTCCCCCGATGAGCCGGATTCGCTGGACCCCCAGCGGCCATGCCTTCGGGGGATATCCTCCACGGGAATACCCGGGTCTTCGAGCACACAAGGCACTGGAAGATACCGTGCGGTTTAGTCGGTAGGAGTCCGACATACCCACCTCGCCGCTAGCTCACGGCGATGTGAAGTCCATGAGGATTCCGCACGTTAAAAAAAATAAGGCCCATGATACTAACGGTGAGGTAACTTTTTATTCAACGACCAATAAAACGATTCCATAAACTGATAGACCCAGAGAGAGTTTATGTAACTCAGAACAAATTCATTAAACTAAAATGTTTTGATAATACGGACAGTGACACTGGTACCTTTTTTTTTTTCAATATCGTTGGGACAACTCACGCAACGCCATGTGATTCCAAACTAAGCAGAGCTTATATGGTATAAGCTCTGCTTAGTTTGGTAACCAGATAACTGATAAACACATTTATATATTTCTAAATACATACATATTATAGATAAATAACACCCAGACACAGAATAAACCATCGTGCTCATCACACGAAGTTTTATCCTGGGTAGGAATCGAACCCACGACCTCTTGCATAGCAGTCGGATACACTCCTACTACCCACGCTGTGTCTCTGTATCTTTATATGTTTCTGTTCATCCATAGGTTGCCTGGAAGAGATTGCTGTGTGCAATATGGCCGCCCATTGAACTTAACTTTAAGAAGTCACTATATTCCTGTACATTTAGTTTTTTTTTTTTATCACCCTCCCAACATTAAGTGCGGGAGGCTAACAGTGGACACGGTTAAGCTGATTTTATATCAGTACGATTAAATGCCTCTGTGGCGCAAAGGTACCCGGTTGGGATCAAATATAAATGTGATCCACAAATATTTGTTTTTGAGTTTTAGGGTTTTTGTAGCAATCAGGAGGCCAAAAAAGGCAACATTGTATGTTTCATATTTTGATCATATGATATCTATGTATTTAAGTATGTTTTAGAAATAAAGTTTGTTTATACGCATTTATTATTCAATAAAGCATATTATTATTATAATTCATCAGTTGTTTTTTTTAAATCATTTTACGGCCTGTTTACCAAGACCTTTTAGCCAAATCTAATTTATTTCATTTCTTCTTAGACTTCCTATTGCATACGTAATGTTTTTGTCTTTTACGCCTTATGCCCATTCACACTAAAGTTAGGCGTATCATAAATTTACACCTTTTATTTCATTTTATTTAATGACGAACGGAGCGATGATAGAAAGTTCAGGAATTCGTGATGGTACTACTGATCCTAAATTAGCATCATTAGTACCATCGTGAATATTGTTATTTAATTTGTACCATTGATAATCATCACACTGTAAATTACTTTTGCTACTGCGAGAGCAAAACATATAGTAATAGGTTCATGATACTACTGCTACGTATACTACAAGGAGCTGCAATTGTATTCTTAGGCCCGTATTTTGAAAGATGTCTCAGTCATGAATCTATTCTTAAAACTGTTTTCAAGTAGAGATTGTATTATTAAATTCGCCGATTCAAATTCACGTGATTTCAGATTGATATTCAAATCTGAATATTCTCTCAAGTATAGATTTTGACAGGATCTTTTTTTTTTTTTTCTTGTGGCGATACTATTGCTCCGCCAATAACTCAGTTTGGTAACGAAGGCCGAAATGTTCAACAGTCAAGTTTTGTGTTGAAGTACATGTAACAAGAAAAAAAAACAACATTAAAGCACACGAGTTATGTTAGTTATTTAGAGCAAACACACAATGTTCTAGAGCTTTATATTATTGGAATCAATGTAGTCACATATAAGGTATATATGAGGAGAATCAACATAAGTCAGGAGGGAGTCAAAATTAATAGGACGGAGGAAATGTTCTATAGGCAGAGAGTCATATAAGGATCCATTCCTTCTAAGGCATTCGAAGAAGATATGGTTTGTAGTATGTTCGTCCAAACCGCATTAACACAAAGAATTATCCCTAATCCTTATTTTTGTTAAAAAAACGTTAGTGCAAACATGACCTAACCGCAAACGACAAATAATCGATGTTGCTCTCTTGCTAGCTTCTCGAAATTCAAAAAAACCAAGGCTTAGCTGGGATATCACCCTGAAGGGAAGCATAATGTAAGCCCTTAACTTTACTGGATATAGTCCAGAGGTCCATCCATTTTGAAAATAGACTGGATTTAGAGAGAGAGGTAAGATCTTGAGGATAGGCTCTGTATTGGTCAAGAGAGCCATTAGTAATAGCATCTTTGGCCAATGAGTCAACCATTGTATTGCCAACCATTCCACTATGCCCAGGAGTCCAGACCAGACAGACTAATAGTCCCTTAGATTGGCATCTAAAAAGGGAGTTCTTTATTTGGAGGATTAAAGGAGATCTAACTTTACTGGCGAAATGATTAGCCAGAATAGCCATTAAACAGCTCTTAGAGTCAGTAAAAATTACTGACTTGCTTATGTTATGTGACTCTATATATAAAATGGCTTCAAGTATGTCAATCGCTTCACCTGTGAAGATAGAGTTCACAGAAGGAGACCTAAAGGGGAGGATAATTTTATATCGTGGTATCCAAACTGCAGACCCAACACATGAGGAGCCTGTCAATTTAGAGGCAACTGAAAAAAGACCAATCGATCTTGCCACTTTTGATGAATTAAGGCAAGGTGTTTATTAGCCTCTATAGAACCTTTACTGATACCAGAATTTAGAATTATGTCTGGAGAATGTATAATGGCTTCGAATGGGGATTCAAATAGGGAGTTGATTTTGGACTGTGAGTAAGGGAACGGGAAGCGTAGAAAGTTAAGAAAGCTATTAAATAAGCAGGGATGAACTTTGTTTGACCAGTAACCACCAGATGATATAAATTCCGAAAGAGTATGTAGTTTAGGGATAAGAGGATGGAGGGCAAGTTGGGAAGTTTTGTAAAAATACCTGTCAGCCAGGTACTGTCGCCTTAGAAAGAGGGGAGGTTCCACGCTACTCCCGGGAGTGCAGCAAATCTCAACTCTGGTTTGCCTTAATTGGCCGGTCAGAGGGAGGGAGCCTGAGCTATATGCTCTGGGGGTGGAAGTGTCATTTTCAAGGGCATAACTACGGAAAAACTCGCTCCGGGTCTGACCCGCGATGGCGAAACCGGCGCCGCACCGCTCGACACTCCAAGTTGTATAGGGGGCCCATCTAGTGAGTTGGCAAGTCACCGTCTGCCAGTATTTTTAAAATGACATATAAAAATGGCAGACGCCGTTTTCATCCATAGTTTAAATCACCAAATCCATTTAACACTCAACCAAATAGCCCATTTCGTAGTTAGCATATTGTACAATTGTTTAACTCCCATTGGAGGCCCGCCTTATGTAGAAGAACGATAATGAAGTTCTTCTACATAAGGCGGGCGTGGACTATCTGCAGTGGGGGTCCCATTCCCTATTAGATTAAAATTCTCAAAGGGCCTCTGCGTGTTGGACCTATGTCCCCGTAAGCCTACCAAAAGTCAGAATCAGCCTACCAATCAGTCAAAAGAATTGGAACGATGACAGCTGCAAAAGTATAAACTGTAATGTATGTGTATGTATTTATGTATGTATATTTATTTTTGTGTATGTATGGGATGATGACTTACTAACTAACTAAAAACTTACTAAGTCATCATCACATACATACGTGATGATGACTTAGTAAGTTTTTAGGAAAACTACATTATAATTATTAGTTATTCGTCTTCCTTTTTTAAAAACACCAATTGCTACCGATTTCCCATATGGTCCTTGACAACTTCTCCATCCAAAAAGTAATTGCTTTTTTTTCTTTGAGCGCTCTTGCCAACCACTACGGGCTCTAGTTAATGTTACGGATGATATCAGAATGGGTATGGAGAATGGGAATCGTACACTACTTACGTTGCTAGACTTAAAAAAAATGTAGAACGGCGAGTAGCTGCCGGAAACAGAGTTAACGGGACCATATCCCCTCCCCTGCCTCCATTCCCAAGATCGAAAAAACCCCTCGCTAAAAGTTGTTGTCTACATCAAGGATTGTCAATGCCAAGTTGTATGCGAATCCGATGAAAAATGCTACCTGTAGACTGAATAGACGGACGAACATCAATAGCATTTTTCCCGTACCAGTGGAGTTAAAACGGAGAATTTCGTCGGCTCGCTACGCTCACCTCCTCAGTCAATAATATTTACATACATACATACATATTGTCACGCCTTTATCCCCGAAGGGGTAGGCAGAGGCATACCTATTATACGCCCACATTTCACCGTATGCATTTTTGTCCCACGCAGCAGGTGGTGAGCCCATAGTCGTGTCAATAATATTTATAATAGTATAATTTTCGATAGAATAAACCGCGCAATACGTATAATGATGTCGAACATGTGAAAACGTCACGATTGATCGACGATCAGTACTTGAGATTAGTTTCAAGTGAACAAAACTTAAGACACGTTCTGTAATAAGATCGATGGATAAGTTTTGATCGTATCTTAAAACTAATTTGAAACATCTTTTAAAATACGGGCCTTATTGCCGATGCTACGCCGGTAGCGGCTACGACGTAGAGCTACGCATCCGCCTTGGTAAGTAACATTCTAAATTGACTGCCTCTGTGGCGCGGTGGGAGTGTATCCGACTGCTATGCAAGAGGTCCTGGGTTCGATTCCCGGGTCGGAACAAATATTTGTGTGATCCACAAATTTGTGTTTCGGAGTATGGGTGTTTCCTATGTATAATATGTATTTAATAATAAAATATAATAATAAATATTGTGGGACACTTTTCACACAGCGCCATCTAGCCCAAAGTAAGCTAATATTAGCTTGTGTTATGGGATCTAGATAACTGATAAACAAAGTCGAACTGATAATCAAAAGTCGAATTATGGGTACACGAAATTAATTTTAATAAATTAATTTAAATATTTTTATTGTGCTATATCTCCTAAGATAATCATTAAAATTCGCAACCACCAACTAAACTAAGCATACATAGAGACGGACAGCGGGAAACGACTTTGTTTTATACTATGTAGTGATAGTGATGATATGAAAACAAAATGTCTGTTATTAAAGAGAACGACATTGAATAATGCGGGAATAGGGTTATGTTAGAGGACTATGTCTTGTGTACTTGTCCACCATAGAAATCGGAAAACGGCATAGAAATAAAAAAAACACCACGGAATTTGGAAAATCACCATAGAAAATGGAAAAGCACCATAGGAATCACAAAAACTCTCTAAAAATCTAAAAATCACGATAGCATTCGGAAAAACTAAAGAAATAGTAAAATCTCTCTTCCAATATCTTTGATGTCCACATTAATGCATTATTAAACTGAAAAATAGAGACAGCATCCATTACCGGACAAACTACAAACCTAAGGCCCTTGGTATAATATTAAGGAGCAATGTTCTAGCCACCTGAACTACCAGAACCGTATCGAATCAAGTTGAAATTCGCCACCATATTTTAATCGTCATTTTAAGAGTATGACCATGAGTATTCCTGTCTCGTATCGAATTGTCTATTCCCACTTTATTAAAAATTTATGAGAAATTTAGCAAAATAATTGCTTTAAAGATTTATCAATATTAAGGAGTCCGGGACCCCTCCATGGGACATGGAAGCGAGTGTCCTTGCGTCATTATTTAAACGGCGCAAGGAGGCGCGGGAGCGGGGCCATAGGCCTACGCCCCGAGAAATTGAGGCTCAGTGATCCCAGCTCCGACAGGAACTCATGGAGACATGGAAGGTGCGACTTGAGCAACCAAGGTGGGGAAACGCCACAATCGAGGCGGTCAGACCGGTCATGGATGAGTGGCTGGAGAGGAGTCATGGCAACCTCTTCTACCGGATGTCGCAGATACACCTGGAGACCACAGCCGAGTGCCAGCACTGCGTAGAACGCAGCGAGGACACAGCGTTCCACACATTGGTGGAGTGTTCAGCGTGGGCGCTGCAGCGCCAAGACCTCGTGGCGAGTCTTGGCGTAGACATTCTCTCGTTGGAAACCATGGTGCAAGCCATGGTCTACAGCGGGAGCAAGTGGGATGCCGCTGCGTCCTGCAGAAAGAGGCGGCGGAGAGGGAACGGAAGAGGACTCTCCCACCCGAGTTCCGCAGTCTACGGCGACAACGCCGCAGACTTGTCCGGCCTCCATGATCGGGGGCCTGAGGACGGCGGGTGGGCTGCTCGCCGTCCTTACAGAAGCAGGCCCAAGGCGTCGGCATAATGTAAAAATTTACGCCTTATGCCCCAAGAAGCGGGATAGTACCCGAACCAACCCCCAAAGAAGCGGGATAACCCTAGGTGAGGCCGCGGTGGTAGCCAAAGTCTGCCGGGAGCACTGGGACATCTTTCTGAGGAGTTACAAGGAGCGTCCGGCAATAAAAAAAAAGGCATGGGCCGTGTGGTTTCGAGTCCGGCCTGACATGCGAGGGCATTTCCAAAGGTAAAAATAAAAAATGGAGTCAGAGTAGACCGTGACTTAGATACATATAAAGACCACGTGAGCGGATTGCACAAAAACGGAAATTACAAAAGTATTTGTATACCCAAACGTACATCTGATCTATGAAACGATTAATGAATATGCAAAAAGCGAAAGAAGTATGCATGGATCGCAAAGGTTACAGGTTCAATTTCAAACAAATTATCTAAATCCATACATACATATTTACATATCGACACGCCTGTCTCCCATCGGGGTAGGCAGAGACTATGGCTTTCCACTTGCTACGATCCTGGCATACAACTTTCGCTTCTTCCACTTTCATAAGTGTTTTCATACACACACGCCGGTTAAGGGTACTCTTGACCTGACCTTTTTCCAAAATGTCTTCTATTTGATTGACATATGTACGTCGAGGTCGCCCCTTACCAGTTTGCCCATTCACTCTCTTCTGATAAATCTGTTTCGTTAGTCTACTTTCATCCATCCTATCCACGTGTCCACTTAAAATAAAAATTGAAAAAGTTTGCCTACTACTCGCTTTTATAATTTATTCAGTGAGAGTATGACTAAAAGTACTTGTTAAGATCGTTGGTTGGTGGGAGTTGTCCCACAATATTTATTTTATATACCTAACCGGTTTTGGCCTACGGCATTCTCAAAGGTACACAATTGACCATTGGACCTAGTAGGCATTACTCTAAGTGATACCAATAATATAATTGGTGTTATTTAATATGTGTAGCAAATTCCACCAAGGGCCATCAACAGATTATACCTAAATAACATTAAAGAAAACAACAGCCTATGTACAGCGCTCGTGGCCCCGCGGTCTCAGTGTTCTGTAAACGATCACTGAGTTACGCAACTTTCACTATGGCTGGTCCTCGGATGGGTGACCACTTTGTGGCATTTACATTTGCTAGCGTTTGCGTGCTTCGGAAGGCACGTTAAGCCGTTAGCCCCGGTTGCCAGTAATATGGCAGTCGTTAAGCCCGGTTGAAGGCCTTATGGGCGACTTGAAAAATTTCAACAGCAGGTAGCCACAACCTGCGTCTGTCTAATTCAACACGGTAATGGGCTCACCACCTATTACGTGGGACAGGAATCCACACGGTGAAAAGTGGGCATATAATATGCCTCTGCCACCCCTTCGGGTATAAGGCGTGATGGATATAACCAACAATATTTAATTTATTTATTAATGCACCTATCTTTATTAACCCTTAGCTCCCCGACTACATTTGAATATTGCACACATGAGCGACAAAATAATCGCATGATTAGCGTCGTACGTGTTCAAGAGCCCAAGTCGCGACTATAATAAGCCGCTAATTTGCAGGTGTGCGCGCGCCCTAACCGCTGTCTGCATATATTAGGACCTAATTTAGAGTTCTCGGCACTATCTCTAGTGGCTGGATAATAATTTTTTCATGCAGGTCTTATGTCTCCTGCTATTTTCAAGCTGACGACGTGGCGGTATGAGGGGAAAAATGAATTAATGAGCACTTAATATCATTTTTAAAGTGCGTTATATACGACGAGAAGAAATACTAACTGATTTTTTTATACGATACCATAAGGGCAGGTACCAAAGATATTGGAAGCGAGTTTTTCTTATTTCTATGGCAGGTATCTTAGCCCGTTAAAAATAGTTTTAGGAAAACGATCATTTATTAGGAGATCATCCTTAACCACAAACGTAGGTACATAAACGTAAAAATCCACCTTGTATACAAAAAGAAAGACGTGATAAATTACGAAATTTTGGGACATTTTTCACTTTTTGTTCTAAAAGTTAAAAATTATGCATTTAAAAAAATACCATTCACTACTTTTATAGAGATAATTAAATTTGCGACAATATTAGGCCAACCACAGCTCTCTCAACTCTATAAGGACAAACACTGTGGCTCTTCCAGGATGGTTTATTTTTGACGTAATCCGAAATTTTCGCTTTTATCCCCATTTTGATGCAACAACAAAATCGATCTTTCTATGAGAAAAGGTCAAATAAATAAAGTTGTAGTACAGTCAGCTCCAGAGAAATCTCACCCCCAGTAATTTACATTCTAAGCGGGTGAGATAGGTATCTTTGAAGCTGTCCGTTCATTTCTTTTTTTTTTTGTTAGAGTACAGAACAAAGACCATGAGACCAATAGTTTACTCACAATCTCTAAAAATCGGTCTAATGCCTTAGACCAACGTTTCCCAAAGTGGACGATAACGCCCCCTTGTGGGCGCTGCAGGCCTAAAGGGTAAGAGACCCAGAAAAAAATTTGGGGGCGTTGTGTAGGCTTCGGGGGGCGATTTGTAATTTCATCTAGCTAGGAGGACTCTTAGACACCGACAGAGCTCTCGACTCTCGGCTACAACTTGTGAACATCAACTAATATTAATTAAGAGATTGCTCAAACTCGGTTCGTTATTTCTCTCCGCGTAGTTCATGTATCTGTCCTGTTTTATTCAATAAATAGAAGAAAAATCATGTCAATCGGGCGCTCCGTTTCGAAATGAAAGTAGACACAAACAAACAAATAATAAGCGTTGAATGAGCGTCGATGACCGCGGGCAATCATGTTTTAACAAGTTTTTGTTAAATAACCCGATTTGTGCATTCCTGTATCAATCGGCTGATTTATAGAACACTTGTTCTTACTTGTTGAGTACAATTGAGCGTCGAATGAGATAAACGAGTTAATGCATGTTTGTCCTATTCCTGTCGGTGCGTGCTGCTTATGCAATCCTATATAAACAACGGAATATTTATTTTATTTTCATTTGCGGTTTCGCGCGTAACAGATAAGCAGTACTTAAGTTCAAAACTTACTTACGTATTTCTTAAAATAAAACAATGTCGGAAGTAAAAAAGAAGAGACGGCAATACTCTGTGGAATATATTAAATTCGGATTCATTGAAAATCCCACAAACCCATCGTCGCCTCAGTGTCTTCTATGTCTAAAAACATTTTCGAATGTAGCAATGAAGCCATCAAGACTGCAAGATCATTTGAATAAAATGCATCCAGATAAGAAAGACAAGAATGTAGTATATTTTCAAGACCTAGAGATGAAGCATAATACTCAGCCAGGTGTAGCAAAACTATTTTCGGCAGCTGCTAAGCAAGATGACGACGGACTTCGAGCTTCGTACAATATCTCTTCGTTAATTGCTCAAAAAGGCAAACCACACAACATCGGAGAAGAATGAATGTTGCCAGCAATAAAGGAAGTAATAACTACTGTGCTTCATAAACCGGCCGCAGATATTATCCGAAAAATTCCTTTGAGTAATAATTCTGTGCAAAGACGAATTGATGAAATGGCTGAAAACATTGAAGGATCATTGTCAATCATCTGAAGACTAGTCAATTCTCAATTCAGCTCGATGAGTCCACTTTACCTACTAATGAAGCATTGTTGCTGTCGTACGTGAGGTTTATTAAACAAGACAAAGTATGTGAAAAACTATTGTTTGCTAGAAATTTAGAGACCGATACAAAAGGTGAAACCATATTCAATACATTGGAATGAGATGTTTTGTGATGAGAAAGAGATTCCCTTGAAAAATTTTATATCAGTTGCTACGGATGGCGCACCGGCTATGACAGCGTACTTAAAAAATAAAATTCCAGAAGTAGCTGCTGTACATTGCGTTATTCATAGACAACATTTAGTTGCTAGAAACTTAAGTCAACGACTATTTCAATCACTGCAATATTTCATCAAAGCAGCATAAATAAAATCCGTACCAGCTCTTTAAATTATAGATTATTTCATCAGCTTTGTGTTACTAATGACGAAGATTCCAACCGTTTGTTGCTTCATACTGAGGTTCGTTGGCTATCAAGAGGCAATTGTCTGACTCGATTTTACAACCTGTTTGACTCTGTGATAGAGTTCTTGGAAACTAAAGATACAGAATTGCGCAACAAGCTCATTACATCAAAAAATGATATGGCTTACATGACAGACCTGTATAAATTGTTCAACGACATGAATCTCCAACTGCAAGGCGATGAACTAAATTTAATTAAAACAAAAAATGTCGTTGCTGCTTTCGCAGCCAAACTGCTTCTACACAAAAAGAATATAGGCAGTCGTGAGTTTCACAATTTTCCGAATTTATCAGTATCCTGCAGTAACGACGACTTGTTTGCCTACTGCCAACATTTGGAAAACCTCCACATTGACTTCACCGAACGATACCAGGACATTTTGAACTTGGAAATACCAGGCTGGGTGTTAGATCCGTTTTCAAATGTCAACACAGCAATCTCACCTCAGATGGAAGAAGAACTTATAGAATTGACAACAAACGAGGAAATAAAAATCAAGTTCAAAAATGGCTATCAAGAATTTAGCTACAAAAACCGATCCCGCAATTGTGCCCTGGATTGTGGTCAATCGTTCAACGATTCTTGATAGCATTCCCATCGTCATATTTGTGTGAACGTGGATTTAGTGCTGTGGCAACGCTGCTTACTAAAAAGAGAAATCGTTTGCATGTTACCGAACGTGGCGACTTGCGGCTGTTCTTGAGTAAATTGGAACCTGATATCAACAAACTTATTAAATAGCATCAGATTCATCCTTAACATTAGTTTTTATATAAGAGTCGATTATGTTTGTTTTATTTTGCATAAAAGATACTTTGTCTGAATACTATAAAGTTGCCTTTTGAATAATCATTCTCATTGGGAGGTGTAGCCCGTAAGAGTTAACTTGAGACCTGAGCGTCGTTATGTACTACCTACTGTGCTCAGGACTCAAGTTAACTCTTGCGGATTATAGTAAAAGTCTATTTAAGAATGAATGTTTAATCTCCGCTAATATAGCTCACAACAAATAATTAATTTAATTTGAAGTTATAGTGGTTTTTAAGTAGGTGAAAAAATGGGGGCGCTAAAAAATTATTTAGTCTCAAAGTGGGCAGTAGACAAAATAAGTTTGGGAACCTCTGCCTTAGACCATCAACTAATGGACTCGCCTTACATGAACATTCCCCTCTGCCAAGTCAATGGATCATTCGATCCATTAGGTTTATAAAAAGTATACTTAAATAATCGATTGATTCACTATTGGAATCGTTATTGCAATTTTCGGACATATTGTGTCCTCCTACATAATGCCGAAGTGGGCTGTAAAGAACGGCAAAAAACATGCAACCACTTCTAGTTTATAGAAAGATGCAATCAAATTTCATTTTTAAATATTATTTTCTTGTCTACATTAGCTTATATATTAAAAAATAAAATAAACCCATTCCATAAATGAGCATCGAGAACATATGAAAGATATCGATTTTAAAAACTAATCGAGTCATTTGTCTTTATTGACTGAGGAAGCGAGCGAAGCGATCCGACTTTAGAGTATACTATACTCTAAGGAGCCGACGAAAGTGTCCGTTTTAAGTCTACTGGTACGGGAAAAATGCTATCGATGTCCGTCCGTTCGTCCGCCCATTCAGTCTACAGGTCGCATTTGCATGCAACTTGGCATGGACAATCCTTGATATAGCCAAATACTTTTAGCGGGGGGTTTTTCGATCGGGGGGGAAATGGTCCCGTAGTGGTTGGCAAGAGCGCTCAAAACTGTATGGGGTGATATAGGCTTGAAGTGTGCTGCGGAGCCAAGCGTCCCTAAGGCGTAATGGTCTGCAGACCCGGCTACTATGCGGGAGGTCCAACCAAAATAATGATAGTTGACAGAGCCGGAAAGCTAACAAATATCAACTGCAATATTCCTGGCATTAACAACGTTGACCACTACATTTATTTGAGCTCTCAAATCAACAATGACGGCAGTTGTGTCCCCGAGATAAAAAGGACAATCGGTATGGCTAAAGATTCAATGTCTCGGTTAAACAACATTTGTAAGAAAAGAGGAATTGGTATCAAAACCAAGATGAGACTGATACGAGCCCTAGTATTCTCTATCTTCCTATATGGAGTGGAAGGCAAAGGATTGATGCATGGGATATGTGGTGTTGGAGGCGAATGATGAGAATACCCTGGACTGCGAAACGCACCAATGCATCGATCCTGAGTCAACTCCACATAGAGACTCGTTTGTCAACCATATGCCGACAGCGCATCCTATCGTACTTCGGCCACACAGTGCGAAGAAGTGAAGACAATTTCGAAAAATTGATAGTTGTTGGGAACACTGAAGGCAAAAGATCGCGCAGTCGTTCACCAACTAGATGGACCGACCAAATAAAAGAATCGTCGTCGTCCTAATTCTACGATGTTGTTAGAGACGCGCTGGACAGAAACCGGTGGAAGCAGATCATCCGCTCCAGATGTAGTCTACTTGCTGACCACGATCCTCAGACATGAGGGACCGACATGAGGGACCGACCAGAGAGAGAGATAGTAGTAGTAGATGTCCAAAAAAAAGTTCAGAAAAATTATTGTAGTGTGATGTGTGCGTTTGTCACTACGTGATAACGGTGAGCCGATGTAGTAAATTGCGAATGTGTGTGATTTCCCCCACACCCCTTCACTACCAGCAGAATATTTTTGTATGCGATGGATCACGTAAGGCAAGTCCATTAGTTAGATGGTCTAAGCCTAATGCGGGATGAAGTTGATAAATAACCTCGTTCTAATTTTATTAGACGGGCTGCTTAAAATAAGGCTGTGATCATATTGTTCGATCATCATAATTTCATAAAGTTTATTTCATAAGCCCATTGTACTAAATTCAGAAATGTAAAAAATCTGTAATTTGTTTTATTTCTGGTGTACAATAAAGAGTATTATTATTATATTGTTATTATTTATCGTTATTATAGTTGTTAAGTTTTCACTTTACTTTCAATTGAGAAGGAATCCCACTAATACTCGTATTATAAGTGTGAAACTTAGTGCATGATAGATAAAAAACAGTTCCACTAAGTTTTACAGTTTTTGAAGTGAAAACTTCTTTAGCGGCGTTGAGCACTTTTTCTGTAATGGGTATAAAATCTTAAACTCGCGTCAGGACACGTGACCTGATCGAAAAAGCGTAAGATTTTTATCATCATCATCTTTACGTCGATCCCGGTCAATTTTTGAAGGAAAAACTTCTTTTAGCGCGGTACGCATATTTTTAGATGAGATAAAATCTCTGGACTCGCGACCATAATCATCATCATCATCTAACGTTGATTCCGGTCATCTACAGGTCTTATTAAATAATGCTGTGTAATCAATTAGGAGTCTTTCAGTGTAGATTTATTTTTCATCATCATCATCATCATTAACGTCGATCCCGGTCAATTTTTGAAGGAAAAACTTCTTTTAGCGCGGTACGCAATTTTTTAGATGAGATAAATCTCTGGACTCGCTACACCCCGTTACGATACGCAGCTATAGTGTGTGCATATATGAATGTACCAACGCGTCTAGATAAATAAATTATTAATAAATTGAGTTTTCACTTCTGTCGGCACTCCCGGAGTGGTTAGGTTAGGTTTTTTTTTCAGTTCAGGGGTTTGTGCTTGATGCACGAACCCTGAACTAATCTGACTGAAAAAAAAACACTTTGAAGATACGTAAAAGTAGGTACTTATAAAGCTAATTTTGGCATTATATTCAAGAAAGTTCTCATCTACAACTTTTAGTCGTACCAGGAACCCTCTACAAGTTTTCTTCATCGGTCTGGAGATTCAATCCTAAATATGTTACGATGACCCAATTACTCTTCAACTTCGCTGTTCAAGTTTTTTTTTGAAAGCGCTCAAAGTCCCGCGGACGTAAACGCTCGCAAGTGGTCACCCATCCGAGTACCAGCCATAGTGAAAGTTGCGTAACTCAGTGATCGTTTACAGAACACTGAGACCGCGGGGCCACGAGCGCTTCCTAGGTTCCTAGGTTTTCTAGGTTTCTTAGGTTTCTTCCTAGGTTTGTTGTAGTATACAGTCAATATGCGGTAGGGATTTAACTGAATCCATTTGTAGAGTTTGGAAAGTAACAAAAATTCCGCCGTCAAATGTTACATAGCATTTCCCGACACTTCACGTTGAATAAGCTCTATGTTTAAGAATTCGCTGTTTTACAATAATTAAACACGCGAAAATTCACAAGTTTTAAAAATGATACAACGGTGTGACGTAGGTACGAGTTCTTTTCTATTCGCGCCAAAACTTTAGGGTTAACATTTTTCAAGCCTAAGGCTGACGAAAAGGCCCACAGACTGATTAGATTTTAGTATATTTAATGTAATATATAAAGTAATCTACGTACCAACAACACCAACTGCGCCAGGTCGTAAAACATCTCCAAGGAGATCTTTGATGAGAAACGATTTATGACTGTCCTGCATCCTCGAATCGCCCCATATATAATATAAAATTAAAATATTTCACTCGTCACCAGTAGGTAAGTATATATTTCACTTATAAGTACAGTTTTTGTCATTATTATAATGCTTGTCATTTAACAAAATCATGGGTTAATTAACCAGTAATAACTTCAGTAGGTATTCATTCCAATTAAAAAAAAAACACTTTTGAACTATGTTTACTTTCCCGCGCATCAACGACAACTGTCCGCCATGTTCACAAAATTGTCGTTCAATTGCGAAAATCTTTTCATTTAGCTACGCCCTACTTTTAACCGATGTTACATACATTTTCTTGTGGTTTTGGGGCAAAATACCGCTTAAACGGGACTTAAAGCGCGTTTAGCATGCGCGGTGTGCACTAGGCGTGGCCTCAGACTCCACCCAGCGCATTTCCGCCAATGGTAGCCCGTCAACAAAGTTTTACAGCCGAATGATTTGTAAAGTACACATTGAAAGGAGGGCTTAGAATTTTTGTAGTTATTGAGTTGAGTTTTTTAAAAGACCGTTTTGAATGTAAATCGAAAAGTTAAGCGGGGTAAAGAGGCTTCCCGGGGTCTTCAATTAAATTGATAGTTGTCTGTGTATTAAGTGGAACGTGCGGTACGCCTTAAGGGGAGTCTAGATGATTTTGCTTTTTCAATCCGGTGCAATTTTTATAATAATAATATCTAATAAATAAATCCTTTATTGATTCCCACAGTTTTCATGTCACTCACCAAAGGCATTGCGGGAAAGTTTATCACCTGCAAAACGAGTTCTGATCTTTCACCTGGCCACTCCCCAGCAGAAATACGGCTAAACCAAAAAAATATTTATTGAAATAGGTACTTGTGTTGGGGCTATCTCAATATATTTCAAAATTATACTTATAGTTATAAAACAGAGTAGAGTAGAAGGTTGTACCTAAAGGTCTACCCCGACATTTTGTTTAGGACCCGTGACAACACCAGCGTACACTCTGGTAGTACCAAAGGGTAGGTACTTACAAGTCTTCCGTTAAAGGCGAAAACTCTCACACTGTGTGTGGGCGCTGGGCTTCTATAGTAGGTAGGTATGTGTGAGACATTTGGAAACTATTAGGGCCGTATTTTAAAACGTTACTCAATACTCAAGAAACACTTGGGAGTAGTATTTGTATGGCAAAACTAGCCTCAAGCGTTTCTTGAGTATTGTGTAACGTTCTAAAATACGGCCCTTAGACTTTTACGCTCAGAGGAAGAAAATATAACAGAGCAAATTATAATCAATCACCCCTTTATCTCCGTAGGGGTTGGCAGAGGCATATTATATTATATTATATACTTTTCACCGTGTGATCTGTTCCAACTTAATAGATGGTGTCTTGGTAGCCAACTACCGTAATGAAATAATATATAAGTATGTTTATCAGTTATCTGGTTACCATAGTACAAGCTCTGCTTAGTTTGGAATCAGATGGCGTTGTGTGGGTTGTCCCAAAAATATTATTATTATTATTAAATAGACATCACTATTAAACATTTTTGGCTAGCTGTGGACTAAATATATTTTGATATTCTTATTAGGGTCAGGGATCCGTAGTGACTTATCTGTGGTAGTGACAAACTTCGTAGCCTTATTATTAAAAAATATTTTCTTTGCTTATAATAATAGTTGTTAGAATGAAATAGAAATCCTGTGATGAATTCAGTGTGCCACTGGTTATTTTCCCATATTTATTAGATAAATAAATTAATTAAAAGCGGCCAAGTGCGAGTCGGACTCGTCCATGAAGTGTTTCGTGGCAGGTAGAATGCGGTTTATGATTTATGACGTATTAAAAAAACTACTTAGGTACTAGATCTCTATAGACTAGATCTATATATGGTGGAGAATTTCAACTGGATTTGATACGGTTCGGGTAGTTCAGGTGGCTAGAACATTGCCCTGGTTAGGCAAAGGTCACAGGTTCAATCCCCGAATTGTTCAATCGTATCGAATTGTCTCTTTCTACTTTATTAAAAAAAATACTAGATCTCGTTCAAACCAATTTTCAATGAAAGTTTGCATGGTAATAATGTACATCATATAACTATAAAACTAACTATCTTCACGCTGTATCCCTGACGGGGTAGTCAGAGAGGACAGATCGCCAGGCTTCGCGATCCATACATACTTCTTTCGCTTCTTCGAGATTCATCAATCGCTTCATACACGCACGTCTGGGTATCCGAGTACTTTTGACCTTTCCGTTTTTGAGCAATCTGCTCACGTGGTCTTCATATGTAAGTCTCGGCCTACCCTGACTCCTTCTACCCTCTACTTTTGAACAATATATATTCTTCGTCAATCGTTCCTCACTCATTCGTTGGACGTATCCAAACCAACGGAGCACGCCCTTTTCCAGCTTAACGCTGACACTTTCATTCAAACCTGCCATATTGCGTATCACTTCGTTACGTATTCGGTCTGCCAAGGTAACGCCGCACAATTTTTGAAGTGATCGCATCTCCACAGCATTCAATTTACTTTCATGCATCTGCTGAAAAATATATGTACATCATATTTTTTTTTTAATTTTATCATTCTCTTATTTTAGAAGTTACAGAGGGGGGGACACATTTTACCACTTTGGAAGTTTCTCTCGCACATACTAACTCATTTAAGAAAAAAAGAAATTAGAAACCTCAATATAATTTTTGAAGACCTATCCATAAATACCCCACACGTATGGGTTTAATGAAAAAATATTATGAAGTTCAGTCCTAAGTATGGGGACTGAACCTCATAATATTTTGGACTGAACCCCCAAATTTATTATTTTCCTATTTCTGTGTGAAAATCTTAATGCGATTCACAGAATACATCTACTTACCAAGTTTCAACAGTATAGTTCTTATAGTTTCCGAGAAAAGTAACTGTGACATACGAACGGACAGACCGACATGACGAATCCAGGGATCCGGTTTTTGTCATTTGGCTACGTAACCGTAAAAAGCTGACGAGTTTGTTTCGTTTGACGCCCTAATCTCAGTAACTACTGGTTAGATAGAAAAAATATTTTTGTGTTGGATAACTCAATGTCGGATAAGGCTATATATCATCACGCTACTACCTAGGAGAGTGGAGCAATAATCAAAAATGTAAACAGTTCCGGCATTTTCTAAACGTTTTTGATTAATAAACGACGGAATTAAATGGGTACCACGGGGGTTCGAAGTTCGTCACAGGTAAAGCCGCGGAGCTCAGCTAGTATTTACATATTCCTCAATCAATTCCTTTTCATTAAAGCATCATTGTAGCAAGGTTTCTTTGTGCAATCCATTCAGTTTCTCTAATTTTTAGCTTTTATTAAGCGTTTCTTTTTGACGAAAAATATATATTGTGCGAAAGTAGAGGGCAGAAGGAGTCAGGATAGGCCGAGACTTACATATGAAGACCACGCGAGCAGATTGCTCAAAAACGGAAAGGTCAAAAGTACTCGGATTCCCAGACGTGCAAGTATGAAGCGATTAATGAATCTACAGGAAGCGAATGAAGTATGCATGGATCGCGAATCCTGGCGATCTGTCCTTTCTGACTACCCCGTCAGGGATACAGCGTGAAGTAAGGTAAGTTAAGTTTTTTAAGTTGTGAGCGTTAAACTTACAAACGTAGAAAAAACTTAGCAAACGTAATGACTGCCATGTTACTGGCAACCGGGACCAACAGCTTAATGTACCTTACGAAGCGCGGAAACGCTCGTAAAATAGAAATGACAGAAAGCTGTCTCTCATCCGTGAATAGCAAATGTCATGCTTAACGTAGTGATCATTTAGAGAAAAATGAGTTAACAGGCTAAATAAGAACGCTTCTCACTTCTATGAGTATAAGATACAAAGCCTGCCTTATATTTCCTAAGGTTTCGAAATCGAAATTAAAACATCCGTCAACCTGATCATTGTCTAGTGTAATCCGATCGAAAAATCGGGAAGTATATAAGTGTATTTATCGAAAATATTATAAAAGGTAGGTATTATCAAACTGGTCATGATATACTTCTGCTACAGCAGACTACTCTGGCAGTGTCGTTACGGCGAAGAGAGCCGTATGCTTAACAGTTTAATCGCGAGCGTTAGATCGTGACAAACTGAAATCTATGGTCAGTTTTCGTGTATTGTTTACGGAATTATTGTTTGCGGAATTGTACTACTTAGTTGGTATTTAACATACTTAATTATTCCAACTAATAAGCAAAAGGCCATAAATTCGGGAGTTGGTGTTTTGAGTACCTATATGGATTTAGCATATTTTTTTTTTTTTTTTTTTTTATTTATTTACGTACAATCAATCACAACACAGCATTTCACAATAAAACTTTCACACAAATAAATAGCAACTTATGTTAAATGTACAAAGAGTAAATATGACTAAAGTTGATAAAATGATTGGTAGCATCTACAGCCGAACTAGGTGGGAACCTGTATCTCGGCATGCAGTGCTAATTCCCACAGATACATTTTTATAAGCTCACAAACAAGAACTTAAGTGATATTCTATATAGTAGGTGGACTAGTACGTCAAGAGTAAATGGTGTGTGTAAGGTTGTGTTAATGCGCACGCGCATGTTTGTGTGTGTGTGGGTGTGTGAGTGTATGTGTGTGCAGGATTACTTGTGCGTTGATATAGTGATTAGCTCACTACATAGTCTGTGTGCATCAACTAGGTATGTGTAAAAGGTCTTCCGTCTGTTCATAAGTTAGGTTTTGGAGGTATGGTTGCTTATACTTTCCGCCTGCACTGTATGGTATTTTTAGGAAACAAGTTTAATATTTTGTTAATTTTGTTGTACATGTAAGGTCCAATGAAAATAAAAAACCGCCTTATAAATGAGGTTTTAGGTCTATAGGCATGACACACTGCATATTCCCTCCGTTTTTGAGGTGATGATCGAGGAACGAATACCAGCTTACCGTGCTGTTTCATTATTATGTTAAATAGAAACAACTGGCAGACGGTTAGGACTTGGCATGATTGGTAAAGAAGAGCAGTCGGGGTTAAGAAAGGTTTACAAGTATAGGTCTTAAGAATTGCTCTTTGGGCTATCTCTAGCCTCTTCAAAATAGTTTTACAAGCTCCGCCCTAAGATGAGATGCAGTATGTCATTATACATTGGCAAAGGGATAAATACACAGTTTTAAGCAGTGTAACATCTGCAACATGTCTCAAGTTTTTGAAAACATATATAAGTTTGCGGACTCGAGCACAGGTACTTTGTATATGTTCGTTAAATGCCAGTTTACTATCCACGATAACACCAAGGTATTTAATGTGAGTGACTCGCTCGATAGCACCACAGTCGCAGTCACTATTTTCAGCACAGTCATGAGGGATCAGCCTATATGAGTCTATGCTGTTTGGAAGTCGTCGTAATCCGAAAGTAATAAATTTAGTCTTTTCGCCATTTAAAGTGAGGTAATTATCGTGTAACCATGCTTTAACTTTATCAAGGCCCTTTTGAGCACTGCTAAAGGTCTCCTCCCAGGTATCAGCTGAGAAAAAAAGAGCAGTATCATCAGCATATGAGATTATCTTGCATTTGGGTAGCTGGAGACAAGTGAGATCGTTGATATAAACGAGAAACAAGGTAGGTCCCAAGATACTCCCCTGAGGAACGCCACACACAACTGGTAGGTCACTACTTTTATGGTTTCCCACTCTCACACATTGAAATCGTCCGGACAAATAACTCTCGAACAGCTCAAGCTGCTTCCCTCTAACTCCCAATCTTTCCAGTTTGGTCAGAAGGATATTCACTAAAATCGTGTCAAATGCCTCAGCAAGATCTACAAAGATTGTTAAGCATTTTTTTCCCTTATCCAAGTTTTCGCCAATAATATTAGTCAGTCTATGAACTGCTCCGTCAGTGGATTTACTTCTGCGAAATCCATATTGGTTCCTAGAAAAAAGTTCATTCTGCTCAAGATATTTAATCAGTCTTTTATTAATATTTTTTCCAATAGCTTGGACAATGCTGGAAGAATGGATATAGGCCTATAATTGCAGACACAATCTCTATCTCCAGCCTTGTATATGGGTCGAACCTCTGACCTTTTCAGAAAATCAGGGAAAATTCCAATATCAAGACACTGTTGATAAATATAAGTAAGTGGCGGAATAAGGAAAGTTCGGTTTTGCTTAATTATTGAATTTGAAATTCCATCCCCGCCCGCAGTGGAATAATTCTTAAGATCGTTGATAATATACTCCACCTCCAGTTCAGTTACATCTTCCAATATAAATGACTTAAGGTGTCTGTAATTGTTATAAGTGTTTGTTTGGATAGGCGAAGTCTTTTTGACTTTGCTCTTTATTTTAGAGCATCGTGCAGCTAGTTCCTTACCCACGTTAATAAAGTAGGTATTAACATCATTTAGAGACTGCAGGGGTGTACTATTAATGTTTAAGAGATTTTCTAGTGGTTTCTGTAATTTAGTAGTGGTAAGATTTTTCTCATAACTTATCTTAACTTGTTTGAGGAGCTTACTGCAAAAATTTCTGTACCGTTTATATGTTGTTTGTAGAATTTTATTGTTTGGTGATCATTTACTTTTTTTGTGCAGTCTATCTCTATTCCTCATACAGCGCAGGAGGCCTGGCGTGATCCAGGGTTTTATTATTTTGTTTCGTCTAGAGACTGAAATTGAAGTAGTGCTACTTTTTAGAGCTAATTGAATTTGGTCTACCAAATATGTTAGAGAAAAATTTGGGTCTTTAGACATGTAAATAGAGCTAAGGTCAATATTTGATATTGAAGAGTTTAATAATTCAGTATTAATTTTGTTAAATATTTTTGGTATCTTAGCTTGAAATTGCTTGAGTTCGACACACAATATAACAGGGTAGTGGTCAGTCAAAGATGAACGTGGGACCAGTATAGTGGATGGGTACTTGGTCTTAAGGAGCACGTGGTCAAGGCATGTCCCAGACTCATACCGCGTAATCTCTGTATGTGCCGGTAGTAGACCATGGAATGAAGTCATTGTGAGATACAACTCTCCTTCAAGTTCTAATTTATTGGAGTTGTTAGGTATATTAATATTGTGGCGACCAGCGCCACCTAGCGTAAAGCTATCGAACTATATCGATACTAAGAATCCTACATCGCGCTATGAGAGTTCTCACGCTGAAGAATGATATATACAACAGCCCAACATCAACCGTTGGGCCGCGGCCCGCCAGGCGTGATCACCTTGCCTGGTTGGAGGATCCTCCCTTTGTGTCGGAGGAACATCTCCACCCCTTCCTCCACAGTGGTGACCCCGACGTGATTGGAAGCAGCCTTCACGGAGCAGATCAGCAGCATTATCGCCACCATCACAGCACTCCAGTATGACGGTAATTAGTCTCAGCCAGCCAGCATCTCCGGCCTCATCAGGGATACCACTAGCTAGAAGCGACCGCTCCAGCCTGGTTACCTCCTCGGCCACACCAGCGTCTAGGCACAGCACACTGCACTACGGTCAATGTAAGAAGAGCACACCTCTCCCGTCTACGCAGCAGCCAGCCACTACGCAGCAACCACCCCGACTCACTGGGGTTACCTCACCGCGCACCGCAGCACTGCACTCAGCCCCGACTCACTAGGACTAGCAGCATTCGATTCCGACTCACGGAATCGTATGATTCCGACTCACTGGGATCAGCGGCATACAGTTCCGACTGCCCTTTCCAACAGTCTGTATAATGAGCTAATGTGTGGGAGGTCGGAGCCAGATCTTATTTGTCTTGATGAGCCCATCACCTCACACCTGATGGTTAACTCATTGAGTATTCCTATTGCAGCAATAGACGAAACTGGTCACCACTTGTTATCGACTAACACCAACACATCAATAAGATTAGTTAGTAGTAGCAGGAATAAATTAAAAAAATACATTAAACTCAATAAATTTATTTCTAAATCACAGAAACACATTAAAAAGCTTAGATTAGGAATGAACAATTATCTTAGGACTTGTAAATCAAATGTACAGTTAAAACAACTAATAGAAACAAGTAAAAAACATATATACACCCAAACAGAGCAATATGAGATGGATATACATCAATTACAGACTGAAATTATGTGTTTAAATGATTCCTTGGAGTCAATAACTTCAAAATACAAAACATCACAGAAAGAAATTGGGGAGTACATTAAGGCATTGAATACCTTGGTGGAGTCTTGTCACAGCAATGAACAAAGGTTCTTATCACTTGAAAAATTATATAATCAAACACCTGACTGTGATAAATCCCTTCCATGTTCTTCATTATCAATAACATCGCAGTTGGAGTCAACTTCTCCAATGGTTGACTCTGTAGGCAGTATATGTGACAATATTGTATGCACAAATAACATTTACTGTGATAGCCCTGTAACAAAAATTACGCAACCATTAAATGTTGGAAAGACTGTAGTTTATTGTGATGAAATTGGCAAGAGTTTAGGTTGTCACTTAATTCAACATCTGGGTAACTCAGTTATAACACTTTCATTTCCTGGGGCATCCTACTCTCAAATAATTAATAAGGTATTAACCAGTACACATTGCCCACAAACAACAATAGTGATACTTATTGGCAGAAGAGATAATGTGAAAATTAAAACTATCATAAATTTTTATGAACAGTTGTCAAACATGCAAGTTAAACAGGTTATACTGTCTACACTGCCATATAGCAAATCTTTTACACAAATTGAAAATAATATTAGATACAATATAAATAGAAAGTTACATACCTTGACCACATATTGTAGGAATATAGAATTATTTGACTGTAATCCTTTATTACAGAATTATTATTTTGAGACATTAGATAGTTGTTTACTATCAAATTTTTTACGACGTCAGATAGCTGTATTGTTATCCAATTTTTTATTGCCAAATTATTGGCTTATAAACCAGCTCCTTATTAGGAATGACTTACTAACTTGGGAAATTATCTCAAAAAACTAGTTTGTAAGACAACAGGTAAAAAATCTGGCCATGGTTATAGGTCTTTTGAGCCCATTGAGTCAATTTTTTTTAAAGACCCTGTAAATAATATTTGTTGTAATAATTCTGAGTATATCAACAATACTTCTAGTAGTCTAAACTTAGTTCACCAAAATATTGAAGGCATATCTGAAAAACTACTACAAATAGAACTTTATATAAAGGAACACAATGTTCACATTTTTTGTATTCAAACATTGGTTAAAAAGTCATGAACTATTGTTCAACAATGAATTCTATTCACTTAGCAGTGCGTTCTCTAGAAAGAAAGCTATTCGTGGTGGCTCTCTTATATTTGTATCTAATTATTTAAAATGTAAAGTACGTAAAGATATTGAGGCCCTTTCTATTGAGCGTACTGCAGAATTGTCCTGTGTTGAGCTTGAGCAACTCATTGTCCTCTGTGTCTACAGTTTCTAATAAATTATAATCCCTATCTGGAGATAGGGATTATAATTTATTAGAAACTGTAATGGAAAATCTATTGAAGCGTTTGTTCACTAGTAGAAAACATGTTGTGGTGTGTGGGGATTTTAATGTTGTGCTTTTAAACTTGTGCAGTCTTCGAAATGTATTAGATTTAAAAATTTGTTTAAGTCTTTTGGCTTACAAAATTTATTTTGTGAGCCAACTAGAATCACCTCACATTCTAGAAAATGTATAGATAATATATTCTGCAACTGTGTATCAACAACAAGGGAGATACTAAGTAACTTTCCATCAGATCATCTTGGTCAGAAAGCAGCATTTCCTATTGATGTCACTTCTAAAAAGAATAAAATTGTATGTATACCAATGAGTGCACATCGACTTAAACAATTTAATGTAAATGTTTCAGCAAAAGTCACTCATATTGACTTTAATCAGGAAGATCCAAACAGCTTATATGACTCCTTATTTAATACAATTAAAGCTGAGTACAACAACATATTTAAATCAAAAACATTTTATAAAAACAAAAACTTGCAATTTTGTGAGTGGGCAACTGCAGGAATTTACAAAAGTAGGGCTAAGTTGTACGAACTATATGGTATGAAGCAATTTAATTTTGATCCTGCCTTTATTCAATATGTTAAAATTTATTCTAAGACCTTTAAAAAGGCCTGTGCTGCTGCCAAGTCGTTACATATAAGTAATAAAATTAAAGAGTCAAAAAACAAGGCAAAAATGACTTGGAATGTAATCAATACTGAAACCGGTCGATTACTACCTCGTGATAATAACATTGAGTTAATTATAAATAACGAAGTGTGTAATAATAAATTAGATATAGCACAAACTTTTAACAACTATTTTATAGACATACCCGCGAAAACTACTAGCTCCTTAAATTCTTGTCCAATAAAAGCTCAACGCATGCTTGGGGGCAGCGTGGATCAGTGTAGTGTCTTATTTGGCTTCAAATATGTAAACCCAAAAGATATCATTAAAGTATTCAAGTCACTTAACTCAAAAAAGACAGCTGACTTGTGGGGTATTTCTGTAAAATTGATTGAGTCTATCATTGTTAAAATATCACCACATCTAGCTGAAATATAATAAATGTGTTGATAAAGGAGTGTTTCCAGATTTAATGAAACACAGTAAAGTAATACCTCTATTTAAATCTGGATCCAAAACCGACCCTGGTAATTTCAGACCAATTTCAATATTACCAGCCATTAGCAAAATTTTTGAAAAAATTATAAAATAAAATAAAATAAATAAATATCCATCACGCCTTATCCCCGAAGGGGTGGCAGAGGCCTATTATATGCCCACTTTTCACCGTGTGGATTCCTGTCCCACGTAATAGGTGGTGAGCCCATTGCCGTGTTGAAATGGACAGACGCAGGTTGTGGCTACCTGCTGTTGAACTTTTTCAAGCCGCCCATAAGGCCTTCAACCAGGCTTAACGACTGCCATTTTACTGGCAACCGGGACCAACGGCTTAACGTGCCTTCCGAAGCACGGAAACGCTCGCAAATGTAAATGCCACAAAGTGGTCACCCATCCGAGGACCAGCCATTATATTGCAACAATTACAAACTCATTTTAATTTAAATATGCTATTACATAAGGAGCAGTATGGGTTCACAAGGGGTCGTTCTACCATTAATGCAGGTGTGACACTTCTGAATCATATATATGACGCCTGGGAGAATAGACAAGATGCTATTGGTGTATTCTGCGATCTCTCCAAAGCATTTTATTGCGTTGACCATAAAACACTATTGGGAAAACTCTTTTATTATGGTATCAAAGACTCTGCACTGAACCTTGTTGCCTCCTACCTAAATGATCGAATACAACATGTTGATGTCAATGGAATTCGCTCCCCTGGAGCATCTGTTGCTATGGGCGTACCGCAGGGATCAATTCTGGGTCCGTTTCTATTTTTAATTTATATTAACGATCTGCCATTCTATATACAGAACTTGTGCGACATTGTTCTATTTGCTGATGATACGTCACTTATTTTTAAAGTTGATCGCACGCTTAGTAATTTTAACGGCGTAAATAGTTCACTTGCCCAAGTTGTAGATTGGTTTACGACCAATAATTTGCTACTAAACGCTAAGAAGACAAAATGTATCAGATTCAGCATGCCTAATGTCAGGAATTGCGGTACAAATATAACATTGAACAGTGATACCCTTAATCTTGTAGAATCAACTGTATTTTTGGGGATCACTTTAGATAGCAAACTGCAGTGGAATGCCCAAATAACGTGTCTTGCAGGTAAACTCAGCTCGGCAGCCTTTGCCGTTAGTAAAGTCAGGCAGCTTACTGATGTGGCAACTGCCAGGCTGGTATACTTTAGTTATTTTCATAGTGTCATGTCTTACGGCATTTTGCTGTGGGGCAAAGCAGCTGATCTACAAGTAATTTTTGTACTCCAGAAGAGAGCTATACGTGCAATATATAAATTGAGTGCTAGAGTGTCTCTTAGAGAAAAATTTAAAGAAATTGGCATTTTAACGGTTGCATCACAGTATATATTTGCAAATATTATGTTAGTTAAACAGAACATACATTTATACAATAGACACAGTGACATACATTCGATAAATACTAGAAATAAGCATAAATTAATTGGAACGCATCATCGTTTACAAAAGGTTCACGACTCTTTTGCAGGAATTGGCGTACGACTATATAATAAAATTCCTTTAAACATTATGAACCTGCCGTTACATAAATTTAAGGCGGATATTAAGAGGCACCTCTTGAAAAGGGCCTATTACACAACTAATGATTATTTGAACGATAAAAATAAATGGAAATGAGTTGCTTGCTCTTCGCTTGAGCTATTTAGGATTCGAATGAATCTTGTGATATGCCTTGAATCTGCATATATATGTTGTATTTTTACATCTCTACATTATTAATAATTTGAAACATCTGACAACTAAAGGTTTCTAAATTGGCTGCGTTTAGTCCCGGTATACAATGTAATTTGAGTTTGTTACTGTGTGAGCACCATGTAGACTTATTTATTTCTTTGAAATTGACATGATAGTTGCTGTGCAGTTTTTGAGTATGTCATGCTCGCCTAAGTGTCCTGGCAGTGGTGGCGTATGTATCGGGTCGCCTTATTCCCTATAATACGGTTGAGTAGGGCGATGGCTGATATAATGCGTCATACCCGTGAACGGGTGCCGTCTGTTGGGACTGGTCAGCTCATAGCTGTTATAGCAATTATTAAAAATAATCTTATTTATATTTAAGGTAAACTTAAGTTTAGTCGACTGTTCTCACATAAATCCAAAGGAACAATGTAAGTGTAATTTTAATGTTGTAAGCCATTCCTACATTTTAAAATGGCATCCATTGACTTTCTTGCCAGATTCTTCTTCTTCAAGGGTAGGCTGCCCTTAGAACCGGCAACTATAATCGCTCTAATTTTGATATGATTTAAACACAACATTGATTTTGTTTTTTTTTGTTTGTATAAATTCATTACTATATAATTGGTCAAATATCATGTTAATCAAACTAATGTAATTACTGGCGTTTAGAAAAGAGTGGCCATGAGTTTTATTGCCAGGTTCTTCCTCAGGCTCTACCTATTGCTTTGCGAATCTGGCAGTAAATGTAAATGTAGAAGCAATATTCTTGACGTTCATAAGTGTTACTTTGTGACCTAAATGAATAAAGATTTATTATTATTATTATTATTACTCACTGGGACTACACAATCTGGCACTGGCGCAAATCGCAACAGACGAAGACACCAGACTCATACTCACAATCGACCTCCGGTCTCGGAGGGGAGTGATGTGGCGACCAGCGCCACCTAGCGTAAAGCTATCGAACTATATCGATACTAAGAATCCTACATCGCGCTATGAGAGTTCTCACGCTGAAGAATGATATATACAACAGCCCAACATCAACCGTTGGGCCGCGGCCCGTCAGGCGTGATCACCTTGCCTGGTTGGAGGATCCTCCCTTTGTGTCGGAGGAACATCTCCACCCCTTCCTCCACAAATATCATATTTTATATACTACTCGAGACTTCACGCGAAACAATTATATGTGCGAACACCAAAGGACGTCATCCCTCTGCAAACACCAGTTGTCTACAAAGTGGATTGCAGCTGCGGTCGTTCATATACAGGCCAAACAAAACGAACCATCGCAGAAAGGGTCAAAGAACACATCGCAGCTGTGAAAAACCGTCAGTTCAACAAATCGGCGATAGCGGAACACCTCGAGTCGGGTAGTAATCACTGGATCGAACTCCATCAACCCAAAGTCCTCTCCACTGATCGCCACTATTATCCTCGTGTTGTGCGTGAAGCTATTGAAATTAGAAGATACAATAATTTCAATAGGGAAGATGGATTCAAGCTATCCGGGATGTGGAATTCAGTGATGAAAAAACTTGACCGTAGAAAACAAAACTGACGTAGTGAGTGTAGTGTGTCGCCGGCCTTATCCTGCATTATAATAATAATGGGGGGTAGCTACAAACAAAAGTAACTCCATGCCAACTGTCTCCTCACCATCAGTCCAGCCGCGACCACGGGCGCTGCAACGCGCTCGAAACGTCGGTGAATGTAAGTACAACATTGTTTCGCGTGAAGTCCCGAGTAGTATATAAAATATGAGTATTGTTACGCCGGCGGACTAGTGAACAACTTTAAACGTCATTTTCTGGGCCTTGGGAACGTTTTCAGCAGGCTGAAAAGCGGTTTCAGGCCGTTTCCGAGGAGGCTCTATCACATGACATCATAACCTAAAAACCCTTTTTCAGGCGTTTTCAGGACCCCTTATGGGCCTTTGAAGCCCACTTTAGTATATAGCGTAATTTCATGAAAGTGTGACAAGGATAGCAGTATTGAAAGAGAGAGCTACATTCAGAATATTTCAGAGAGAGAGAGCTATTAGACAGGGATAGCACTATTAAAAAGAGATAGCTACACTAAGAACATTCTAGAACTATGTGATAGAGATAGCACCAGAAGGGACAGCAATAGGTCGAGAACCTTCCGGCACGTACCGAAGGAGGAACTAGTATCGTGTGGAACATTCTAGAGATGTACCCGATTGTAGGTACCGGACGAATTCTTCCGAATATTCCAGAACATTACTAGGCGTATATAAAGGGCCGAGCTCGCGGCTACTGGACAGTCTCCTTTGTGGAAGCGAACAGTGCGAATCGAAGTGATCGAAGCTAAATAGTGCGATACTGTTACAGTGCAATTATCTAAGCGAAGAATTTGTGTTTAGTGTGTTCAGTGGCGATTATTAGTAGTGGTTTTACTGTTTTTATTTAGAGTTATTAAAGTGTTAGTTTTATAATTTGTGGTATTAGAGCAACTCCTATTAGTACCCACCCTACGAACGTAACAGTATAAACCGCGAAAGTTTAAAAATATATTAATATCGCCAACAACTATGATGTTCTTAAAACATCTTAGCTGGTGAAGAGTTTTATTTAAGAACCCTATAAAAGGGTCTATATTTTTGTAAGAAGAGGAGCGGTACACGGCTATTATAGCAGTTTCATTCTTATTATTTTTTTTAAATTAAAGTTTTACTGTCTATTGTATTTGGCTACTCAACTATAAAATCAAGGTGATCCTTTACGTAAACCACCACACCATCATTCTGAATGGGGTTTTTCTTTGTAGAGTATGAATGATATCCTGCCAAAGCGGGAATGTTGGGACAGCCGCTCAGCCTGCATTCCGTCAAGATAATTATATGACAATCTGTCTTAATCATCGTCAGCAAAGTCTCAAATCCCGTCATGTTACAGCTAATGCTGCGAATATTTTGGGTGAGTATAATGAGTCGTTTGGCAAGACAGTCAGAAATCAATCCACAGCATTCATCAAGGGCACAGGTAAGAGAGTTAGATACAAAATCAAATCACCCCATCAAGGTCCGAGTTTACATCTATTATACTATTGAATTTTATGCATACAATAAGATGCGACTATCACTATCATCTCAAGAAACAACATCCAAAACGACGTTCTAACAATTTGCCATATATACAAAGAACGGCAGACAGTAACGCCTCGGTTCCATTGGAGGTCCAACAAAAAGAAAAATCGTGCTCCTTCTGAAATTTTCTAGCAAGGAAAAATATTTTTTGAGTTTTGTAAGTGAGGATTTCATCTACGAACACGGGACGAGACGGGTGTTTGAGCTTCAGATGAGTGGTATTTAATTTGTCCCCTTTGTTTCTGGTCGAGTTGAAGACTTTAACGCCCTTCAGTATTATTTCTTTATGCACCACTGAACAAAAATCAACAACAATAGGATTTTCCTCGTTTTTTTAATTCATTCTGAATAAGAATGCAGCGCTCGTGGCCCTGCGGTCTCAGTGTTCTGTAAACGATCACTGAGTTACGCAACTTTCACTATGGCTGGTCCTCGGATGGGTGACCACTTTGTGGCATTTACATTTGCGAGCGTTTCTGTGCTTCGGAAGGCACGTTAAGCCGTTGGTCCCGGTTGCCAGTAAAATGGCAGTCGTTAAGCCTGGTTGAATGCCTTATAGGCGGCATGAAAAATTTCAACAGCAGGTAGCCACAACCTGCGTCTGTCTATTTCAACACGGCAATGGGCTCACCACCTATTACGTGGGACAGGAATCCACACGGTGAAAAGTGGTCATATAATATGCCTCTGCCACCCCTTCGGGGATAAGGCGTGATGGATATTAATATATTTATTTATTTATTTATTCTGTATATATCTCTGATCGCAGCGGTATCGACATTAACGTCCAAGGATTTTCTGAGGTTAATCACCATATCGCATAAATCTTGTTTTGTTTCTACAACAGATTTAGGAACATTTCGATGTTCTATACCTGATGCACGTGTTTTCTTTTCTAATAATTATATTTTATCCTCCAATTGCTTTATAGTATTTCTATCCGACTTTTGAGATAATTCCAGTGATGCAATGCGATTTAAAAAGTCATCATGCTTATCCGACATCAACTGGACACTATTCTTTAAATCATCGTTTTGAGCCAATAAATCAGATATTTTTGACAGAAGATCATTTAGCCGATTTTCCTGTTCCTTGGAAAAAGTGGAAAACGCACTCATTAGTTCCGTTGATCCATCCTCTATACCTTCAAATTTCCTTTTCTTACGTTCTGTTAGGTTACTTGTATTGGATGTAAGGTTGGGAACCGAGACACAGTGTTGCAAAGGGTTCTCCGAGAAAATCGACTGACAACTTGTCACTTTACTTATTAACTCCTCAGTTACCACCGGAGCTTGCGGGGAAGGGGGAGGGGTGCGTTTGAGTGGCATTGTTTATTTTATTAGGGCAATAGATAATAAAAGAAGTCTACCATAAATATCTTCCCTTTGGTACCAATGATGTTAGACAAAGACGATACGTATAGACAACTTCTTAGTCACCGAAAACAGCAACAACAATGTACTGAAAGTTCCACACACCCTGGACCTTTTATATATTTCCCCATAAACAGGGATTTTTTTGAAGTTGACAACCCTCCGAATGCCTCTCTCTCTAAAGTCGCAGGTGTCAGTTGATGTTGACAACCCGTATATAGTAATTTGAGGGTATTCCGTATTGTAGAAGTGACAGTTTGTTTTTATTGTTATTCTGAAGGTAGAAAAATCGGATTTATCTTGAATTATAGTGGTACTCACAGTGAAATTTAGAGGCAGCAAATAGTTTTGCAGGATCCTTATAAGTGGCACTTCGCACTAGTAAGACAATAGATCGTTAATGTACTGTTTATATTTTGTCACAAAGTTATAGCACGGACCTCAATGTGCATAGCAACAGTGTTGCCAGTCTATGTGGATATATGGTTGGTAAGGCAAAGGTCTAGGGTTCAATCCCCGTCTCGAGCCAAGTTGTCTTTTTTCACTTTAATAAAAAAAATGTGAAGCATACTAATTTAAAAAAAATATTTATTGATTGAGTAAAGTCTATCGCATCAATGTTTAAAAATGGTTGTAACACTGTTCTTTGGTCTGATACCAAAGAACAGTGTTACAACCATTTTTAAACATGTTGTTAAGTAACTCGATAGATGGCTCGAGTCATACTCCTAAATGACGATTAAAATATAGTAAAGAATTTCAGCTTGTTTCGGTACGGTTCGGGTATTTCAGTAGCTAGAACATTGGTAAGGCAAAAGTGTTCAGTCCCCGTCTCGAACCAAGTTGTCTTTTTACACTTTAATAAAAAAAATGTGAAAGTTAGCATACTAATTGCTTTAAAAAATTAACCATTGAGTATACGGTTTTATGCGTCTAAAGCTTTCTGTCATATATTTATTGGAATCGAACATAGTTCATATCACTACATAAACACTACATATATTATATTCGTGGTGGGTACCTACTCTGTCGTAGCTCAGCTTCCTCAGTGTTCTGTGGCATTTTCATTTACGAGCGTCTCCGTACATTGGGAGCATTGCAATACCATTGTCTATTACAGAAATATTTTAACACCAGGGCAGTCACAACCTGCCACTGTCCTTACACCTGGGTGATGAAATGTAGTAGCAAGCCTCTACCTACACCTTCAGGAGAAACTGCACGTCTATATACAGGGTCATTTGAAAAACATTAGCAACCAGCTAGGACTGTAGGTAGCTAACATCATAAAAAACATGTTCCATTTTTTTTCCTCTATCGTTTATCTAGGCATGCAGTTTGTGACAAAAAAGAGACTCAGGAGTTCTCTTAGGCGAATTCAAGAGCGAAAACCTATGACGCAGCTTGACGGTTCAATATACGATATAGTTTGACCAGTACCGCTGTACCGCTCACGGCATAAAATTTTGTACGCAGTGAGCAGTACAGCTATATTGGTCAAACTATAGTACTCGTTTCGTAACAAATTGCCAAAAGTAGTAGAACAACGCTGTTAGTTATGACCTCGGCTAACCACTCCTAGCGTTTCCGGTGTTTCACAAATGAGTGCCATTTGTGAAACACCGGAAACGCTAGGAGTAGGTACTATATCCTATTTCAATTAGGATGTTTATCTAATTACTTTTCTGGCCTCATGCATTCCAAAGAAAGGAAGTGGATTAATGGATAAATTTTTAAAGCAATTATTTTGCTTAATTTCCCATATTTTTTTTAATAAAGTAGAAAATGACAATTCGACTCGAGACGGAGTTTGAACTGGTGACCTTTGCCTAACCAGGGCAAAGTTCTAGCCACTGAACTACCCGAACCGTATCGAATAAGGTCGAAATTCTCCACCATATTTTAATCGTAAGTCGTAAATGACAATTCGATTCGCGACGGGAAATTGTCTTTTTCATTGCATTGTAATGAACATTGGAAATGAAGCAGTGTTTCATTTGTGGTTTTAGAATATTGACGACCTCGGTGGCGCAGTGGTAGTGTAAGCAAATGCTGTGCATGTGAAGTGAAGTGAAAAATCTTTATTCATGTAGGTCACAAAGTAACACTTGTAAACGTCAAGATTATTGCTTCTACATTTACATTTACTGCCAGATTCGCAACGCAATAGGTAGAGCCTGAGGAAGAACCTGGCAATAAAACTCATGGCCACTCTTTTCTAACTGCCAGTAATTACATTAGTTTTATTTACATGATATTTGAACAAATTATATAGTAATGAGTCTTTACAAAAGAAACCAAATCAAATCAAAATGAGAGCGTTTCTAGTTGCCAGTTTTAAAGGTAGCTCACCCGTATGAGGAAGACTCCGGCAAGAAACTAAATGGCTGCTATTTTAAAATGCAGGTATGGCTTACAATATTAAACTTACATTGCTCCTTTGGAGTTACGTGAGAACAGTCGACTAAACTTAATTTGCCTTAAATATAAATAGTTTTATTTGTAATAATTGCTATAACAGCTATGAGCTGACCAGTCCCAACAGACGGCACCCGTTCACGGGTATGACGCATATATCAGCCATCGCCCTACTCAACCGTATTATAGGGAATAAGGCGACCCGATACATGCACCACCACTGCCAGGACACTTAGGCGAGCATGACATACTCAAACTGCACAGCAACCATCATATCAATTTCAAAATTTATAAAAAGCTATGTGGACGGTGCTCACACAATAACAAACTCAAATTACATATAATTATATTAGTTAACCTGACGTTTCAGATCACTTATGTTGAACAAATGTACATTATATTTATAATGTTTCTTTATTATTATTATTAATTATATTTGTATATTTATGTGTGTTGACTTAGAGCGACTTACTCCCATGCATTTTTATCATTTATATAGTCTAGTCATGAGGTTCCGAGTTCAATTCCCGGGTTAGAACAAATATTTGTGTAATCCACAAATGTTGGTTTCAGAGTTTGGGGGTTTCCTCTGTATAATATGTATGTATGTATTTAGAAATATATAAGTATTTATATCAGTTGTCTAGATCCCATAGTACAAGCTTATAGCATTGTTTGGGCCTGATGGCGCTGTGTAATTGCTAAATAACATATTTATTTATTATTATTATATTATTCCCAAAAAGTTTTGTTATTTTTGTGTCTTTAAACTATGGACTCTTATACATAGAGTTCAGAAACGTGCATAGGCGTAGAAAAGTGATATGTTTGCAGTGATTTTCTGTGTTACTCGCAAATTTCTATAGAAGCTTTCTATAGAAATTTAACAATAATGTTTTCATTCCTTTACTAGTATATTGACATGTGACATAGATCTTGCACGCTCTGCCTTACCGTGGCTGCTAGTGCTGCAGTTCGCGCACTTATTTTACACTCTATACTTTATAGATTGTGCGGTAAGCAAACTCAAGGCAGTGCGCGATAGCTCTTAGAGCAGGACTTGCCGCAGTATTAGGACTGGACTTGACGAATTTATAAGCAAATTGGAAAATGACAAGGCTGTACACTTGGAAGTTCTTTGCCTGATTAAGATTAAGCCAAAAAAAACATATAATCTAAAAAAGAGGTTATGTTTGAAATGATAAAATAATTTTTGTTGCTATTTAATTAAATAAAAGCAGTAATTTTGTAATAGGACACAACAGACTTAAGTAATAGATTTTAATCTCAAATATAACAAGTAGCAACTGTCGTTTTATCGCAATGAAAATACGAGGTAAGACATTATTAATAGTAAATTATATTTTCTGATGTTTACTTCAATGATTATATTACAAGGATATTATTGGTTTACATTCATATCATTATTTTACTGTATATATAGATTAGCCTCTCTGAGTAGTTTGTACAATTTGTACAATACGTATGCAGTACTTCTTCTAATGTGTGAAATTGTGACTGAAAATTTTCGTGCTAAGTTATGAAATTGTTAGAGTCCATATGAAAAGCTCATGTTTATTACTTTAAAATAAACATGCATGGGACGCTGCGGCCAGAATCATGTCGTTTTCGCAGACAAATTATTATGTTGTCATTATACCATATTACTTTCATTATCAACATTATTTTTATTCATTCATAGGAGTCAAGGAAAATCAAAACCATCAACGAAAAAGCAATTCTCATGTATCTAAAGAGAAAAGTACCCCAGAACCCCGAGGAATCCTTTACAATTATATCTCACCAAAGCGATTTCCATTGGCAACAAAAAAAAAGAAGCCAGTGTTAAAAGATAAACCAAAGACAAATAGCAGTGAATGTGATAATCTTAAGGACAATGCATATAAAGAAATTAACCGGAGTAACTATGAACAACCAGCCTTTGATCAAAGTACTGCTGACCCATACAATTTACATAAAATGGTCTGGGTTGATGGCAAATGTTTGATTGTTAAACACAAGCAACAACCTATGGAAAATAAAGAAGACAATGAATGTGTGAACAGCCAAGATAGTGGTACAGAAAACAATGCAAAACACAAAAAGAGCAGCAATAAACATAACTATGATGATTCACATGTTGATAATGTAGCGCCTCCAGCCACCATTATAGTAAACCGTAGTGGAAACAAACAAGAGCAGGGCTATTATAGATTAAGTAAGTTTCTGATTGTAGGCTCTCTAGGGTGTCACCTCCACGAGTGAGTCTCACTGTCCCATGATACACACAAATTCCAAAACTATCTTCATACACTCATTGTAATCCTTGTGAGACAGTTTTCCCTACTATTTCATGTTTGCCAGTCTTGTGTGATGTGTCTCTATCCTGCACCCTGCTACAAATTGCAGGCAGAATCCCTATAGTGGTCAGTCCCAATTACCCTATAGTGGTCAGAAAGATTAATTACAAAGACTTTCTCATGGACGTGATGCCTAGGAACCAATTCAACCTCACCTTTTTAACTAATTGCTTGACACACTTTACTCTGATCTTTTGGCTTGGATTACATTGGGTGGAATAGAATAGTAGTATAAATTTAAATTAAAGTGAAAAAAGACAACTCTGTTGAGAATGGCAAACCGCTGAATATGTGTTGCATTGTTAGAATAATTTCTACAATTAGGCAGGAAACAGGTCTAGACAATGCCCTCAACATTCAGTCAAAAATTTGTTGAATACAATATCTGCCACATGTAAAATGGGCATATCCATTGTCATTATCATAATTTTGGATATCATGTAGGTATTAAGTTATTATTTTGGATATCATGTGGGTATTTTGGATATCATATGAGTAAAACAATATGAACGGAAATGAACTGTTTTTCATCATCATAGTGTATTTCTAGTTGCTTGGGGTTCACATTTATTTGACTACTAGGAGCAGCTATTGTGTGGTTTTGATTGCCATCATTGTTGGAAGCGACTGCTGTCGGTCCTCCTAGCACCTTAAGGGCGCCTACATAATGGGCTAACTTTGAGGATGCGGGCACCAGTGGGTGAACAATCTGACCGTGTGGTTTGCCGCCTACTTTGTTCATTTCTCCAGATCTTCACCTCCGAGGCTTGGATTAGGGATCCCAGCTGTCTTCACGACGCCCCTACCTTCTTGTTTTTTTGCAGAATCTTACTATCTGATCCACCTTCAGATACTCTAGGTTTTCTTGAGACCCCTTAAAGATGTCCTAGTATCCTAGATAGAAGCGACAGTTCAAAAATGTTAACTTTTGACAAAAGTTTCTGGCAAAATCAAAGAATACCGCTAATTTAATAGATTTAATTGAAAACTGTTGTATTTCAGCTCCCAGCAAAAATTACATTCAAAAGTTAAGCTACTGCAATGACAATGTTACGCAGGGATTAATCAATGTCAATAGTGTGGACTTATATGATAACAAGATGTATGCCACTAAAGAGGATTTAGCAGATGCCAGACAAGGGTATTAATTTTTTTTATAGTTTTTTCAAATCATGTGTAGGTTGCAGGAAACTGGTGGAAATGAATGACATAAGACCAAACATTATTATGACGTTAGTGGGCAAGTGGCTGAAAATGACCACCCAGTCATGGTATATTGACATTAAATAAGTTGATGATGTGGTCAAAGAATGATTGCTTAAGTTAATCTGTAGATATATTACTTTTCCTGTGTAAAATTCGATTATAAAACTTACATTATTAGACAAACTTGTTTCCCATGCATGGGAAACATGTTTGGGAGTTTCACTCTACAGGGCTAAAACTTCCCACTTTGAAAATCCCGTTGGGATTTTAATGTGTAAAAGCGATTAACAAACACAAAAATAATATTCCTACCTTAATTATTTTCTTACCTTATTATTTCACTCGCTTAGTTCCCGTTTCTGTAAAAATATCGGGATAAAATATAGCATAAGTTACTGCTTATAACATCAGCTATCTGATAGCAAAAGTTCCCTTAAAATTGGTCAGTATCGGTTCAGTCAGTTCATTAGCTGGAGAAAAGAAACCTAGCGTAAAGCAGTCTCTGCCTGCTCCTTCGGGGATAAAGGCGTGACGATATGTATGTATGTATAACGCCTGATTCCATCAGTTAGATTACATATTTCATTACTAATCTAAAATTGCCTTTACAGCAAGGCCATGATTCTAATTCCTATAAGCAAATATAAATCTTTAAATAATACATTAACAATGATGCACTCTAAAGAAGGAAGAAAACATCTAGAAGAAAAGGTTAAGACCAGACCCATACCCAAACATACCAAATCCATTCAAACGGAACAATGTGACGATCTCAATGAAAATATGAAGACCTTGGAAACAAGATTATCCGAAATATTCACAGAATCTCAAGTCAGTATGATCAAGAATCCAAACCGTACACGGAGTATTCAATGGTCTGAAGAAGAGATGGCAAGTGTAGTCCATCTGTGGCAGATGATCTCACAACCAGCTTATATATATCTGAAGTATAAGATGAATTTCCCGATGCCCTCTTTACCTGTTGTAAGAAGATGGATGAAAAATAAAGATATTCGTGAGTAATTTGGTACTTTTATATAAAATACTTTACAATATAAATTAAATAAAAAATTTTAAAATCGCAAAACAAATCTTATTGTTTAAGGAACAATCCTTAAAAGTTACTATTGAACCCAAATAGAATCTACCTTCAGATACACACAGTTTTCGAAGAGTCAGGTTCTCTGGAGACCATTTATCAATTAACTGTCATTTAACGATTATACTGGCATGCATTAAGCACTTAATTGTGTAATCATAAAAATGCCTCACATAATTTTGGAAAAGAGCTGATACTCTTACACTGTTGGACCGATATTAACCGAACATAGCTAAGAACTACCGCAAAGAAACTGACTTTCAAATGAGATAAACCGCGTCGAATTCGGTCCATCCGTTCGAGAGCTACGATGCCATAGACAGACACATACACACATACCGACACCGACGTCAAACTTATAACTTCATTCTTTTTGTGTCGAGGTTTAAAAATTAAGAATTTACAAACACAAGCATCAAACTTTAAATATCTCTATGCTGAGTATCTCTTCTAAGATCAGCATAGCAATTCACAAATCACGGATCCTAATCCGCTACGGCGCAAATGTCATCGATATTCATAGAACTCGAATCTCAATGACATTTGCCCCGTAGCGGATTTGGATCCGAGATTAGTGAATTGCTATGCTCATCTCATTTTAGCGCCATTATTCGGAAGCTTTGTAAGCGTTATGTCTAAAATATGTGATCTAAGCTTTGTTGAGAGATGTGCACCCATCAATGGGCTACCCTCTCACCCCTTTGATCTTTATAGACTAATGTTCGTACCAGCAACTCATAAGTTAGCTGACTATGCAGGTGAAATGGACATTGGATCGATAGCTGGGATTCACAATAACACAAATTCAGATTTATTGAGCAACCTAGAAGGTTCGGCTTCCTATCCGCTGTTCTAATGACCACCTTGAGTGAGAAAGGACACCGGAAATTAACGAGTAGCATCAAAACAAAAAATTTTATGTCAAGTTTTCCTGTGAGTTTAGTTATCGGAATATCTGTTATTGCTTTCATTCGGCAGAGAAAGACTACAGCCGGCGTCTTTATGAGTGACATCGCTTTAATATAACATTCCTCCACTCAACTCCACAGCTTCTACTCGCTTCAATGGGCAGGCAGCTTAAAAAAACATTTGTATATTTCTTTACAATTCATTACAGCGCTGTTGCCTAAACAGCCGTTGCCTAAAGATCCATTGCCTACTCAATTCAGAGCTGCTAAGATGTATTGTAGCACACATACCCAGACCGAAAACGGTGAAGAAATGGATCAAACCCAGGATATAGACCAACTGGAACCACAAAATTCTGGTGAGCATTTTGAAAGTATAGCTTAATATATATATTAAAAAATAAAAAAGGCATATGTCTGGGCCGTCAATCTGAGGGTCGGTATCAGGGTCCTGCCAGCTAGGATGGGCCTATGGCCCTCAATCACAGTTCGTCGTTATCTCTGCTATAAGGAGAGCGGCGCCATTTTGACGTGTCAAATATGAAAAATGAAGAGTATTTGTATGTTTGCTTTAACGCGCCAATCTCAGGAACTACTGGTTCGAATCGATTGTGTTGGATAGTCAATTTATCGAGAAAGGCTATATAGGTATCATCACCCAGAAAAGCGGAGTAGTAATCATAAATGTCAATAAATCGGGCACATTTAATTACAGTATTGTAAAATTAATAAACGACGGTATTGACTAGGTGCCATGGAGTTCAAAGTATGTCACGGGCGAAGCCGAGGGGTATACTAGTACCCAAGTATAGTTATGTGGACAGTCCGTTTTGATGTGCTATTTGTCTCATTCTTATTGGTAAAGAATCATTTTCCATCTTAATATAATATTATAAATGCGAAAGTCTGTATGGATGTTTGTTACTCTTTCACGCAAAAACTACTTAATGGATTTTAATTAAACTTTACAATAATATAGCTTATACATCAGAATAACACATAGGCTACTTTTTATCTCGGGAACAAGTTCCGGCGCGGGCGTCAACAGCAATGGGCTCACCACCTGTTACGTGGGACAAAAATGCATACGGGGAAATGTGGGCGTTTAATATGCCTCTGCCTACCCCTTTGGGGATTAAGGCGTGACAATGATATGTATGTAGTGATTTCAGACAACAATGAAGTTGCCAATGATGAAGATGACGATGATGAAATCAACACAACCTACTTGGAAGTTGATAACTTGAATGACAATGACCTGACATACGTACAAGACGACAGCAACGAGAGTTGTGACGAGAGCGGACCGGCTCAGTTGAAGTATCAACGGAATTACTCCAGCATGCTTCACAAGTGTCTCCTGTGTATGCATCCATTTGACACGGAAGCTGAAGTGAGGAAACATGTCTCTTTACACTACAAGGACTCCACGTGTATCAGCTATCTGGATGCTGAAGTAAGTATTCCTACTGACTATATAGCCTAATAGACATATGGAGGAACCGGAAGAGATCTTCAGAGTCTGTCCGAAACAAAGGGAGGATCCTCCGACCAGGCAAGGTGATCACGTCTGGTGACCTGCGATCCAACGGTTGATATAAAAAAAATTGAAAAAAATTAACTTTTCTCAATACTCAAGAAACGCTTATTTCTAGTTTTCGCCTCAGAAATAATATAAAAAAGAAATAAATAAATATCCATCACGCCTTATCCCCGAAGGGGTGGCAGAGGCATATTATACGCCCACTTTTCACCGTGTGGATTCCTGTCCCACGTAATAGGTGGTGAGCCCATTGCCGTGTTGAAATAGACAGACGCAGGTTGTAGCTACCTGCTATTGAATTTTTCAAGCCGCCCATAAGGCCTTCAACCAGGCTTAACGACTGCCATTTTACTGGCAACCGGGACCAACGGCTTAACGAGAAATGTTCTGTAATACGGCCTAAGAGGGGCACTCTCTTAGGTCCGTGTTCCAGAACATTTCTGGAATAAGACGATCGGTCCCCTCTGACTACTCCGTCAGGGATACAGCATGAAGATAGGAACTTATATAGATAGTATGAATATTGTTTTGTCCTGAGAATAATCCGATCCGATCGGAAAAATATTTGTTTGATCCACAAATGTTTGATTCGTAGTTAGGGTGTTTCCTATGTATAATATGTATGTATTTAGAAATGTAGAAGTATGTTTAGCAGTTATCTAGATCCCATAGCACGAGCTTAAAGCTTAGTTTGGGCTAGATGGCGCTCTGTGAAAAGTGTACCATAATATATTTTTTTTATTGTACAGAAGCCATATACCTGTGAATTCTGTGACGCGACGCTGGGGATCAGGTCCCATCTCGTGCATCATCACCGCTTGCATCTTGGAATCAATACTCTCAGGTGCTGGTACACGGGATGCAAGTTCATCGGCTGGAATAAGGTACAGTCTCTCTATTATTGAAACCATCGGCCTCAGGACAAAATATTACAGCATTAAGTGCAAGACACATTTCTTGCAACGCAATGTGAAATTCGGCGAACGGCACTTGCAATTAAAATAAAAGCCGTAAACACTTACTATTTATCTCAGGAACTACAGGTCCGAATTGAATTATTTTTTTTGTATTGGATAGCCCATTTATCGAGTAAGGCTATAGGCTACATAACATCACGCTAGTACCCGGGAGAGCGGAGCAGTAATCATAAATGTCAACAAATCTAGCAAATTTTCATACATTTTTCTAAAAGTAATTAGCGACGACTATTACAGGTCCGCTCCCCACTATCGTAGCGGCCTTCCTCGTTATATGGGCTATCCTACTTTAAAAAAGCATTTTTGTTCAACCAAACAAACTCTTCAGCTTAATGTATCTTATATCGTTGGGTCAACTCACACAACGCCATCTGATTCCAAACCAAGCAGAGCTTGTACTATGGTGACCAGATAACTGATAAACATACTTATATATTTCTAAATACATGCATATTATGAAAAAATAAAACCCAGACACAATAAACCATCGTGCTCATCACACAAAGTTTTATCCTGGGTGGGAATCGAACCCACGACCTCCTGCGTAGCAGTCGGATACACTCCCACCGCGCCACAGAGGCAGTCAAAATATATTTGTATAGATTGAAGTTAGATGTGAAGGTTGTTGTTGAAATGAAGATTGTTTTGCAGGACTCGCTGAGTCAGCACGTGCAGTCTCACTCAGCCACTTTACAACACTACCGCCGAAACACACTCACGTAAGTCATATACACTTCCTTCTTTAAATGTTTACAGAAGGTTGATGATTGCAGAATATTTCACTATGATAACACGCTTTTTTTGAATTAAAACTTTTATGCGGCGTTGTGCCGTTTTTACATACATACATACATATTGTCACGCCTTTATCCCCGAAGAGGTAGGCAGAGGCATACTATACGCCCACATTTCACCGTAAGCATTTTTATCCTACGTAACAGGTGGTGAGCCCATTGCCATGTTGAAATCGACAGGCGCAGGCTGTGGCGACGTGGTCTTGAAATTTTTCAAGTACGTTTCAAGTACAGTTTTCAAGTACCATAAGGCTTTCAACCAGGCTTAACGACAGACATTTTACTGGCAGCCGGGACCAACGGCTTAACGTGCCTTCTGAAGCACGGAAACGCTCGCAAATGTAAATTCCACAATGTGGTCACCCATCCAAGGACCACCTATAGCGAATGTTGCTTAACGCAGTGATCGTTTGCAATACACTTGAGGCAGCGGGGCCACGGGCGCTTCTTTTTAGGATAGGTAAATAATGTTAAACTCGCATCAGGACACGTGACGTGATCGAAAATTCGTAAGACGGAGGGAGCGTAGACCGCCGGTAAGGCGTAGGAGAGGAAGTAATCAGTCATTCTACCGCGCAGCGAATAATATTAATAGTCAATTTTGTCTACGATAGCGCAATAAATGAATATTGCATTTTACCACATAAATGATAGTACTTACTTATAAAGAGATAAATAAAGCAATTCGTGCGAAATTATTCCAAAATATTCAAAAATGCACAACAGTGCAACATCCCGTTATTTTTTTCTAGAAACTGTTTAAGTACTTTATATAAATTTTATTTAAAGTGTTATAAATTTCACGGCAATAGGCTCACCCACCACCTTTTACGTGGGACAGGAATCCACACGGTGAAAAGTGGGCATATAATATGCCTCTGCCACCCCTTCGGGGATAAGGCGTGATGGATATTTATTTATTTATTTAAAGTGTTATAAATTTCGACACGTCATATTGCTTACCACTTGCTACGTATGACAAAATAGATATGTAAGCGCGTAGTATGTCTTTGCCTACCCACTTCGGTGATAAATGCGTGAAAATAGATAAACTTTATTCACGCTCAATCTTATTATAGAATAATATTGTTTATGGGCTTGTAATCTGGGGGCCGAGTCTCAGAATCGTGTCGAAATAGAATCCAAATACTCGCTCAATAGAAAGCCTCCGGTACAATTTTGACAGTTTTTCGTTGTCTACTATTACAATCGTACTCCAATAGACTTCTATCGGTCTAGTCAGTTGCATATTTGATAGTCTACTAACATTTTGACAGATAAAATCCGCAATTTTGGTTCTATTCTACGGTTGTTTAATAGTAGACTCGGCCCCTGGTACTGCAACTTGCAGATTCTTTATAGAATATTATTTGTATTGTTTCAGTATGGAGTGCACATACCCAGGGTGCACTGAAACGTTTTCTTCGAAGGCTTCGCTGAAGAAACACAATCAAATATATCACAGCTTAGATTCACCGCCTTTCAAGTGTCACCTGTGTCCGCTCGCTGCCTTTGACCACAAGAGTTACCTCGAAAGGTAAGGCCCAATGGATTACTAGCATTAATCTTTGGCCAAACCGGCGCGACCAAAGCGTAATCAGAGGGGGAACACGTTTAAGGGCCGTATTCCATAACGTTACTCAATACTCAATCGATGTTTGAGTATTGAGTAACAAGCAGGCAAAATCTAGCCTCAAGCGTTGATTGAGTATTGAGAAACGTTCTGGAATACGGACCTAAGTGTGTACGGACGGTAATATGACAATATCTTATTCTTTTAGATATTGTCATATTATTGTTTGAATGAAAGTGTCAGCGTTAAGCTGGAAAAGGGCGTGCTCCGTTGGTTTGGACACGTCCAACGAATGAGTGAGGAACGATTGACGAAGAATATATATTGTTCAAAAGTAGAGGGTAGAAGGAGTCAGGGTAGGCCGAGACTTACATATGAAGACCACGTGAGCAGATTGCTCAAAAACGGAAAGGTCAAAAGTACTCGGATACCCAGACGTGCGTGTATGAAGCGATTGATGAATTTCGAAGAAGCGAAAGAAGTATGCATGGATCGCGAAGCCTGGCGATCTGTCCTCTCTGACTACCCCGTCAGGGATACAGCGTGAAGATAGTTAGTTAGTTAGTTTATTCTTTTAACCTGTTAATAGTTTTAAGATTACAATGACAAAAGATAATGTGTGTGCTTGTGGCCCCGCGGACTCAGTGTTCTGTAAACGATCACTGAGTTACGGCACTTTCACTATGGCTGGCCTCGGATGGGTGACCACTGTGGTATTTACATTTGCCAGCGTTTACGTGCTTCGGAAGGCACGTTAAGCCGTTGGTCCCGGTTGCGAGTAACATGGCAGTCGTTAAGTCAAGTTGAAGGGCGTGAAAATTTTCAACAGCAGGTAGCCACCATCCTGCGTCTGTCTATTTCAACACGGCAATGGGTTCACCATCTATTACGTGAGACAGGAATACGCATGGTGAAAAGTGGGTATATAATATGCCTCAGCCACCCCTTCGGGGATAAGGCGTGATAGATAAATAAATAAATAATAATACTTTTAATCCTAGGTCATATATATTAACGGAAGAAAGATGAAGTGTGTGATTGACATAATGCTTCAGTTTAGATTGATAAGTTCTAGACGTGCGACTTTAGTGACTTTTCTCTAAAGATGTGAAGTTCAACGTTCGCACCGTAGTCGTACCTAACGTACGTACTTGACGCGCCGGTATGGCCGAAGCATAACCCTAGGACGATTTAACCAATGGACGCGCTATCTTACCGTTTGCGCCTATACCCCGCTTGCCATTTGCTAAGCATTTTAGCTAAGTCGATGTCTTTATCGGCCTATATTCAATATACTTTCATTCTCTATAAACATTATACAAAGAGTTACCATCTCAAATTAGCCGAATAATATTTTGTCAAATTCGTATTGCATAGCTACATTTTTATTGGTTGTTAGACAGTGACAACACTTCATGCAAGAGTAAGATAACAATATGTGTGTAGTTTCCGCCTCGCACGAAAGTTGGTTGAAGGTGATTTCATACATTATTGAGTACATTACGCGTCCATTGGTTAAATCGTCCTAGGTTTAACCCGGGACGGGGACACGATGGATGAAAATAGACTGACGAAGCAGATTTATGTGGCGAGAGTGAATGAGCAAACTAGTAGGGGTCGACCTCGGCGTACGTATGTCAACCAAATCTAAGACCTTTTGAAAACAGGCCATGTCAAGAGCAGTTAACTGGCGAGCGTGTATGAAAACACTCATATCGTAGCAAGTGGAGAGCCATAGTTTCTTCTTACCCCGATGGGAAACGGGCATGATAATATGTATGTATGTAATTACTATAAATGAAAGCAACTGACAGGTCACGAATGCGATGTTCGCATACGTTTTGCCGTAAATTTAGCACGCAGTATTATTATTACTTTCGTCTCTTTAGGCGCGAGTGAGAGGGAAAAAGCAATATTCCTTGCTCTATGGGTTTAACTCAGACTGTGTCAAATATAGGGCTCCTGTTAAATAACAATTCGGCTACATATTGGGCACCTATCTTCAAAAGTCTCCATGACTTTCCATCAGGAGAGAGCCGTCATTTTTGTTGAAAAAAAATTGTGCGGTGTAAAGTTAGTCGACCGAATACGTAACGAAGTGATACGCAATATGGCAGGTTTGAATAAAAGTGTTAGCATTAAGCTGGAAAACGACGTGTTCCATCGGTACGTTCACGTCCAACGAATAAGTGAGGAACGACTGATGAAGAATATCTATTGTGCGAAAGTATAGGGTAGACATACGAAAAATGCGAAATTGCTCAATAACCGAAAGGTCAAAAGTACTTAAAAGGTAAAATACCCAGTCGAGCATGTATAAAAGGATTAATGAATCTGCAGGAAACGAAAGAAGTATGCATGAATCGCGAAGCCTGGCGATATGTCCTCTCTGTCTACCCCCTCAGGGATACAGCCTGAAGATAGAAAGATAAAAAAATGAAAATTTACTTATATAGCCACCTGCAAAACCACGAGACTCGCCAGATCAACAAATGCGGCTCGTGCCTGAAGGTGTTCTATGACTACGGCGAGTATTACACGCACTGCGTCGAGATGGACCATTTCTTGAAGTTGTTCAAATGTGCCGGTTGCGGCGATAGGTAATGTATATACATATCTTATAGATTGTGGGACATACTGTAAGACATTTTTAATATACAGCGCCATGTAATCCAAATTAAGGTTATATTAGCTTGTGTTATGGTGTAAAGACAACTGATAAACATACTTATACATCTTTAAATACATAGTATTCACTCCAACTCAGAAATAAACATTTACGGATCACACAAATATTTGTTCTGTCCCGGGAATCGAACCCCGGATTCGCAAACACTACTTCTCACGCCACTGAAGCATTCAATAATAGTAAATTGGTGTGATCAGGGGTGCTTTGTCTGGCAAGGAAAACACGAGTGCCGACAGAAACTTGGAACGCTCTGCCAACGCAACGTGCTTCTCCCCTCTTAGAACCCCGGATTCTTAAGCGTAGCGTGAAGAGGTATATTATTCGGCCAACTTGAGGGTCAATAGTCTTTAACTAGTGGCCCTCAGTTCGCCATATCTTGCCATGGCTTTCCATCAGGCTGTAGGGGGCAAGCTAAATATTAAAAAAAAACATTGTAATTGTCCAATGTTGCTCCTGATTAGTCTGTATGTAATATTATTTATTGAGTTATCAAAAAATAGCTGCTGCTCGCCCGCGGCCCCAGTCTTTTCTCATAGGAACTTGTTTCCAGGATAACAAGAAAAGATGAAAAAGAATATTAGGGAAATAAAACATACATATTGTGTACTAGACGCGGTTTCATCTCCTTTAGACATTTCATTGCCTTGTATGTTCAATTGAAACACCAACTACTAAAACTTAAAACCCACGTCTTTAGATAATATATATGAAAATATGTTTCAGATTCGATTTCAAGTACAAATTAAGGCAACACAAGTTAAAATGCACATCTAAACCGGATGACAGTGACAATGAAAACAACTATAAACGCAAAGAACTTAAACGGAAACTAGATAATGAAAAAAGCTCGTCACTAGAAAGCGCCGATGACGCAAAGAGAAGAAAAATCTACAATGAAGAAGACTCATCAAATGAGAACGCCGCCGCCGTTGCAGTAAAGAGAACAAAATCAATTGAAACCTTAAATAGAGACGTTCCAAAACAGAACACGATGTCTGAAGTTAGCAATGATGGTAGCGCAATAAACAAAGAATATCCAGATCCAGATCTAGACCAAAGTCTAGATAGTCATCAACAAATACAAAAAAATAATTCAAAAAGTACACGACAAAATATTTTAGTGTCACAAGCTCGACAACAAGAAAATTCACCACGGGCACTAAATAAAAACCAAAGCAGTCCTCTAAATAAAGTTATTGCAGTGTCAGGTAGTCAAACACATAATGTTATTTTAGGACATGTTCATCAACAACTAAAATCTACGTCAACAAATAAAATCCCGAAAATTAATGAAAAAAGAATTTTAGTGCCAGCTAAACGTCAGGAAAAAGTTATTACGCTTCAAGAAAATCAACAAAAAAGAGTTGATGAAGTAAATCAGCGTCAGGTAGCTATCACTGTGACTGCAAAATCTGAGCAAAAAGCCATTAAAGTGCAGAATAAACAACAAAAAGTCTTTACACTAACGGAAAAAGAGCATCATCCAATCTATGTAATTCCAGCAACTAATCAACAAAAAGTTCACCAGCAAAAAGTATTTAAACAGCCATCCAAAACTCCAGACAAAGTTCGTACAGTGCCAGGCATTCACACAAATAATGTGTTTGTAATACAAGGAAATGATCAACAAAAAGTCATTACAATGTCAGAAAATGTCTCACCCAAAGTGGTTACGATGCAGGCAAATAAGCAATTGCAAACAAAACAAAACCAAAAAAGAATTTCAACATCAGTTACTACTGTAACTGATAATCGTATAAAACATGTTATATCAAACCCAGGACCTCAAATAGCACAAAATATAACATTACGTGATAGCAGTTCTAAACATAAGACGCCAATTCATATTGATGTAATAAGGACTGTTAATACAAAAACAATTAATATACCTCATAAGGAGACCAAACTGAAAAATGTTATTAGTTTATCTCAACCAGTGACACAGACAACTAAACCAAATGAAATAATAAAATCTGGAGCTTTTGGTAATACGATTCAAGAACAATTAGCTTCCCTCCTAGGAGGTACGTATCCAAATAACATTGTAATACTGCAGACGGATAATGAAAACCACAATATAACTGTACCGTCTTACGAAACCCAAGAAGGAGTAGACACAATTCAAGAAGAAGTTGACTCAATCCAAGGAGTAGATACAAGCCAAGAAGGAGTTGACACAATTCAAGAAGAAGTTGACTCAATCCAAAGAGTAGATACAATCCATGGAGTTGACACAATCCAAGAAGGAGTAGACACAATCCAACCAGAACCAGACACAATTCAAGAAGGTAAAGACACAATTCATGAAGAATATGTAAACGAAGAAGAAGGCTATGCCATTTTGGAAGGACAAGACATTGTGTCTTACCAACAGAGAGAAGACTCAATACAAGCAGAGAGCTCGACCAAAGAGGCGGAATACATAATTCATGAAGTAGAAGGTGCAATCCAGGAAACAGACCCCAAGGAACAACAATACATAAGTAATGAAGAAGGCAGAATCCAAGTAAGAAACTCATTCAACGGAGAATACATTCTTCATGAAGTTGCAGACACAATCCAAGAAGGAGATTCATTCAAAGAAGAACAATATATTCTTCTTGATGGAAGCACAATTCAAGAAGGAGAATCATTCAAAGAAGGAGAATCAGTCAAAGAAGGAGAATACGTAATTCATACATTAGAAGGAGATGATGCACATGTATTCCAGGGAGAGGAAGAAATCGAAACCGAATTAGAACAATTTGAAGTTACGATGGAAGATGATACCAGTGGGCTATTTGATTGATGATAATCACCACAAGTCTCGACGATACGCGAGTAATCATGTTGTGTAATTATTTGCAACAAACGCAAATATAATAAATAAGGATAAATAAAATATTGTACAGAAAAGTTTCAATTAATACAATGTCTGTATGTTAATGATACCAAAACCACAGAATTAATTTAGTAGTACAGTCAGCGCGATTAACAACAATTCAAAAATTTAGCTGTTATCATTTTTAACAGCCTGTCTCTATATCCTTAAAGCTAACGGTACCACAGGTAACCGGTAAAAGTAGGCAGAATCATTTACTTGCAAGGGTGCAATGATGAGGGCTATAAAGGGACAATGCGCAAAGTAGGTGAGCGCAATTCCCCATAGAGTGAACGCAACCTTCATGGAAATTGCACTTGCCTAATCTGCGGCCCATTGTCCTGCGATTTTATATTATATTCATCTTGCCAAAATGATACCGCCTGCTTTATGGAAAGCCATGGCGACATCTAGCGAACTAAGGGGCACTCTCACATTCCACATGACTGCGACAGAGTCTCTCAAGTTGGCGGCCTCATAATGTCTCTTTACGCACCGCTTCTCATCGTTGCACCTTAGAAGTCAGTCAACCTACTTAAATATTTTATCAAAGTAAAACTGCTTCGAGACGGGGATTGAACTCGTGACCTTTGTCAAACCACTTAACACTTGACTTGGTTAGGCAAAGGTCACGGGTTCAATCCCCGTCTCGAAACAGGTTGTGTTTTATCACTTTAATATAATATTTATGTGAAAGCATACTAAATGCATACAAAAAAAATATCCAGAGTCACCTACTGCTAGTAGCAAAGCTACTCTGAATAGAATGAACACTCTTCGCCTCGTACCGTATCGAAATATTAAACCCATAGACAACCCCCTTGGAGTTTATCTACAATATTGAACCTCACCGCCGCAATGAGAGGGTCATTCAGAGTACCTCCTTATTCGACGCATCATACATGTATAATATTCATGTATGGAATACTCACGCATACATTGTACAAACGTTTTGTGTTTGCTTATGGGTAGTTTGTAGAATGTTAGTCATGTGCTAAAATGTAATTTTTTATTTGTTCTCTATTTTAGTTTATATGTATGTTAAAGATTTTGAGGCCAATGCCAGGTCATTTGACGTCGAAAAATTAAAGCCTAAAAAAGCCTCGAAAAATTGTTTCAGTCATGAATAAAAAAGTTTCTTCAAATCATAAGCTGTTTTATTACATATATTTTATTACTATATTACAAGACAAGAATGCAGACATTGGGGACTAGAACCATGCTCACCTCTTGCGGACTAATAAAATGAAAACTCTACAGTAGGTAATGGTAACTCTTCATGATTCTACAGTAGTTTTAATGAAAATGATTTATCAAGCAAATACCTAGTTTTTTAGGTTGGTAACTCGTTCGTTCGTACGCCAATGGGCTCACCACCTGTAACGTGGGACAAAAATGCATACGGTGAAATATGGGCGTTTCGTATGCCTCTGCCTACCCCTTCGGGGATAAAGGCGTGAAAATATGTATGTATGTATGTTATTTATCCGTATAATTTTTAATACGTCACTTGACTTCACCATTTCATGAAGATTATTTTGTCCATTTACACCTTGCAAAATAAATATATATCTTAGGAGATATAGCAAAAACAAAATCATGCGCAATAAAATTATTTTCGTGTAACCACAATTCGGCCGGGCCGTGCAGGCACAGTAGGTACATTATATATATGTACTTTAGTGCGGGCGCAGTAGGTACTGGAGAGCGGAGAGGTAATTAACTAATTTAGAAAATGTTCATACATTATTGTGAAATTAATGAACTGTGAAATGGGTGCCACGGGGATCGAAGTATGCCACGGGCGAAGCCGGGCGGGTCAGCTAGTAACAAAATACTTTATTACTAATTGCACTTGGGAGTTGTAATCATTGACAATAAAATTAACGCAGTTGAACGTGATAATAAGAATATATAAAAAAAAATACACATTTGTCATTTGGAGACTAACAAAAAATCCAAAACAAATCACCACTAATTAATACACCATACTTAAAGCATAAAACACGTGAAAATAACCTATTGAAACTTTTCTAGATAAGATTAAAGTAATATATTTACTTATGTCTATTATTGTTAAAGTATTAAACGAAAACTTTCAATCAATCCCGATATTTCAAATCAAATACGCGGGTTGAACCCTGAATAAGCTAGTACATTGTAGCTAAATATCTTCTCGATCACGTCAGCTTTCAAATAACGAAAGCCGCATCCAAATCCATCAATCCGTTTGGATATTATGATGCTACAGAGAAACCCAAACAACTAGTGGTGAAAGTTATTTTTACTGATCAAGCATCAAAATACAGTTCCCGTTTATTAGGTAAAATTCAGTAAATGGTATACCTTATACCTAAACATTCGCGCCAGCTCCTTTGTCGGCGCCCGAGCCAGCCACCTGTGTCCCGCGCCAGCCACCTGTGTCCCGCGCCGCTCAAAAAGCGCTAACACACGTTCAGATTTGGTCTGCCGGACCTCTACAGATCAAATCCGCCGACCAAAGCTGTTGTCGCAACAGACGACCGGATCAGACCGCACCGGACAGCAGACGACCAGACAGGGTGTCCAGATTGGGGGCTTTTTCCCTATTCTGGGGTAAAATAAAACTTTTGGGGAAATGAAAATTATATAATAAGGTACATACTTTTATATGCATTTAGTGAAAAAGTGTTAATTTGAAATTACAAACTGACATTTCAATTTTATTTATCTGTGTAGATAACTGGATTGCGTAGTATTATTTTCTATAAAGCAAATACGCTATGTATTGACGTAGTTTTTTTTCCATTATAGGGAAAAATGTACAAAAAAGTATATTTTTAGGCAAAGTTAAATCAGTTCTGGGAATATTTACGACGAACTAAGACTGCAATATTGGGAAAAAATGTATAAAAAGTTTTGATCCAGATTGATGCGGATCGAGGCAGACTCAGATAATAATAATTAATAATGTAAGGAACTTATGGGGAAATGAAAAGTTTCTAATAAAATATATACTTTTATATGCATTTAGTAAAAAGCTGCTAAATTGAAATCACACACACACACACGCATTTCAATTTTATTTATCTATGTAGATAACTGGTATGCATAGTATTCCTCTATATAGAGTAAATAAGCACTACGTTATGTATTAACGTAGCTCTTTTTTCTTTCTGGGGAAAAATGTACGAAAATGTAAATTTTTGGGGAAAAGTAAAATCGGTTCTGGGGACATTTTTGACAAACATGGCAACATTGGGAAAAAAATATGAAAAAGTGTCTTATGGGAAAAAAATTAAATTAAATCTGGGAAAATTTATGTCAAAGTAGCTAGAACGACAACATTGATCATATCCGATGCGGATCGAGGCGGACTCAATTAATAATAATTATGTCCGCCGGACTGCTGTACACACGGTTTAATTTAATTTTTTTCCCATAAGACACTATTTTATATTATTTTCAAAAACTAGTGTAAAATTCGTGTTTTTGTGTTTAATAATGGTGGAATATTATACATAAAGAGTTCGGAAGTGCATTAGTTAAAGAAAGTGATATATTGCAATGAATAGCGGTGTTGTTTGTGTTAGTGCCAAATTTCCATAGAGAGCTGCAATAAGGGATCCATTGCCTTATTGGGGCACGGACTAGGACCTAGGACTGAGGACTTGACATCAACAAACGACTAGACAGGACTCAAACAAAACAACAAGAAAAACATAAATTCTGAAGACTAGGCTGTATGGACTAAGTTTCCTATGCCTGCCCAAGAAGGGCGAAAACAACTAAAAAAAATGTGTTTGTGTTGTGATGTGATCAAAGAGTAGATGTGATTGTGGATGTGATCAATTTTGAATTGAATAAATACACTCACTGGAGTTATTGATATATTTTAAAGTACTGTAAAAGTATAGTTCATACCTTGATATATTTTATACTAAGTTTTGTCGTTTGTAATGTATTCGAAACGTGGTCACTACCACAAAACGTATTAAGTTGTTTTGACTCCTATTGCACTCGGTTTATGTCTTACTTTGTAGATTGTGTTGCAGATTTATCTTACATACTTCTTTTATGAATAAATAAACTTGTATAAATACTGTCTCTCCGTCTTATAGTGATTTCTTTCGTTAGAAGGATCGCGAAAGTTTTACCATGTCGTCGAGGTTTGATAGAAGTATGTCTTCGCATAAGAGTTATGGTATGTATTATGTGTTCGTCACAGATCACAGTGTTTATTTATACTTAAAACATTGGTTCATGAAAAAGTACATAACATAAAATGTATGAGTTTTAGACCCAAGCCAACTAAGTCTGAAACCAGGAGGATTCTAATACACAGGAAGGTACAGGAATATACATGTTAAAAAGTGGGCATATAATATGCATCTGCCACCCCTTCAGGGATTTTTTTTAATTTTCTTGTTGGGGAACGATCCGAGTGTGGTTTGCGGCCTACTATAATCAAAGCATAGTTCGTTCAAATGGAAGTTCATAAGGTGTGATAGATAAAAAATTCCAGGGAGATGCATATATCAGACAACGTTTTACCCTAGTTGAATTATCGGGAGCCTACCCTACCAAGATCTAGTCACCAGCTAGTGGTCCACCTGCTGATCAACGAACGAGGGAACAACACAGGAAGGGCCTGTGTTGTTCCCTAGTTCATTGATATGGGGTTGGGAGGTAAGACGGCAGTTGCTTCTATTAATGCCAAAAATTAAATCCCAAAAGGTAGCTGCTTTTGGCAGCCAAAGGAAAGTGAAGTCCAAGCTCCAAATCCAAGTAAGGCTTGGAAGCAACTGGGAAAACATAAAACTAAGATGAGAAAGAGATAGGAAACTCAAGTATACACATTGGAAAACATTTGTGATACACTTTCAGAGTAAGAGGAGAGAGGCTTACAACTTAATTTCTCATATCAATGCTCTTACTAAAATAGTATTTCCCAAAAATGCTTTTTATCATTTTATGTATAACTTTCCTTTATACTCACAGTGGTCAAAAAAAAGAAAGCAGAACAATCACTAAATGATTCATCTAACATTAATAAGACAGACAACAACTCAAAGCCCAAGTCTGCTGAGCCGTTAAAAAACAATTGTGCAAAACCAACAGGCATCATGTTTAACCATAACCTAAAGATTCGTAGTGCAAATTATAATAAGCCTAGTACTGAAAAAGCTCATGATAATCAGAAGCTTTTGGCAGTTGATGATGTTAATCTTGTACCAAATAAAATGTACAAAATAGTTGTTGTTGATGGACAAATAATGTTAGCAGAACATAACGATGAAGATATTATCGAGGTTGATGATGATGATGACAATGACAGTGATGTAGAAATCATAGAGAAAGATACAATTAATAATGTTCAAGAAAATAATTTGACCAATAACGTTAGAATATTAAATAAAAATGTTGCTGATAGTCCCAGAAAGTATCCTAACACTGTTTCAATCCCAGCTAATATGCCTGTTAATAATCATGATTACTGTGCGAATTCTAGAAAACCAGTCCCAAAACAGCCAGAAATAATTAACACATCAGGTAAGTAATACACTGTTTTGTTGTGATAGATCATTAAGGGCAGCTAGGCTTATGGCAACCTTACTAGTCAACTTTCGTGGTGAGGAAATTTTTAACACCTGCACATGGTTTCCCAACTCTCCCTTCCTCCCTCCTCTTCCTTGCTATAAGTCTGTTTTTGTAAATAGGTTAAAACCGTAATTAATTGTAGTTTAGGGGGCCGAGTCTACTATTGACAAGCCCTAGAATAGAACCAGAATCACTGTTTATAGCTGTGAAAATATTAGTAGAATATCAAAAATGCAACTGACTAGCGGCCAGTGGAGAGGTACTTGTGAGTAGAATCCTATCGAACAACCAATAGAAGTCTATTGGAGTTCGATTGTAATAGTAGACTACGAAAAACTGTCAAAATTGTACCGGTGGCTTTCCATTGTGTGACACTTTCGATTTTATTTGAACACTATTGTAATAGCATACTCAGCCTTCAGGCTGACCTGGCAGTAGCAACCGCAGATATGCCTGTATCCCATTAATGCCCACTAGTTGGTACTTTACAGCTTACCATATGCTTTTTAAGATTTAAAATGTGTAGTGGTTTAAAAATGTATTAAAGTAATAATCTTATCTTATCATTGGGGCCAGCCTTGCCCAAGCACTTCGACCCTGTTATGCTTTTGTGCTGTACCCCCTACCCTTTCCCCATCCCCTCAACGCTCATGCAGCACCTTCATAAACTTCAGTGTTCTATTTGTAGCGATGTGGCCTGTAGTCTTCAGGTGTAAAAAATGCCTATCCCAGAAGACCCATTCTTCTTGCACGATGTGCCACGCATTCATTTGGTGCATGGTTTCGCCAGCATCTTCACAGGTCCTACAAGTCAAATCTTCCGTGAGTCCCAACTTGTGGAACTGCCTTGTTGCATAATGCCCTGTAAGTGCTCCAGTGATTCTCTGGAGTTGCTCTCTGCTGTATGTCCACATCTTTTTGGAACAACCTGCCCTAATGTCTCCCAGAAACCTTATTGCATGTTTCTGGCCTGTTGTCAACTGTCACTGGTTCCTATGTTCCTCAGCGGCAGCGTCCTGTAGCGCTTGTCTTATCACTCCATAATCAAGTCCGACGTACGGCTCTGGTCCAGTGAACTGTTTCTCTAAGCCCTTTCTTGTGAGATCATCCGCCCTTTAATTGCATTCGATGCTCGCATAACCTGGCACACAGACAAAAATCTGACTCTTTTGCGCCTGCCTACTCCATTCAGGCATCTATTTTCTTGTTGGGGACGCCGGCACCGCCGAGCGAACGATCCGACCGCATCTCTTGCCGCCCACTTCGCTCAATTCAGGCATCTAATGCAGTGCAATACTAATCCAGACTTCACCTCACTCGATGTGAGAGTCTTAAGTGCAGCTTGGCTGTCACTCACAATATAGACAAATATTTGTGTAATCTGTGATCTACAATAGCGTTTGGGTGTTTCCTATGTAGGTATAATATGTATGTTTTATGTGTAGATCCTGTAGCACAAACTTAAAACTTAATTTGGAAAAGTGTCGCACTATATTTATATTTATTCATAGCAAACAGCAATACTCTGAAACAAGAAACAAATATATGTGGATCACACAAAGAAATAAATATTGTAACCGTAGCAGTTACTTAAGTTTGGCATGAATGTACTTTTTGTTATTTAGAAAAAAAATAAAAAAAAATAAAAAAAACTAAAAAAATCTAAATTCTATCACAATTTTCTAAACTATAAACATAATATAAATATGAACTAGGTTTAACAACAATATTTCAATCCACTACAGTCGACTACATATTTTTTTATTGGCGATTCATTCCAGAATACAGATCGGTTTACGATAGATGACCGCGTCCAGTACAACGCGTGTCGTCAAAGCTTCTGCCACTTTTTTAGCCATGTGTGGGTAAGCCACGCCCGGTGCGAGTATATTACGTACGCCGTTGCGTTTGTATGCGTCACGTGTGCGCCAATGACCGTATTGCGTCACGATGACTCAATACGGTAATTGCCCGCCAATGACCGTATTGAGTCATCGGATCGGATCAGATCGGATTGACCGACATACTCGAACTAGTGTATATTTTTTGGCTGCATTTTTGTCGCGCGCATTAGTAATCTGGGTTTTTATATAATCTAAGATGACCGCATTGTACACTAATGAAGAGAAGTCTTAAGACAAAATAATTTTAATGTTAGTGAAACAAACATGAACTTAATATTGTAAATAAAATAATAGTAATGAAAATAAGCCAAACATATAAATAAATATGTAAAAAATAAGTCAAACATAAATGTTTATTAAAATAAACTAATCTAAAAATGTAAAAGTAATTCAACTAAACACATTTAGTCGCTATCACTATAGAATTTAGGGGAATAATGGAAACTGAGGAACTAGGGCCGGGTCCCGTATCTATCTCTTCATCTTCCGATAATTCTGAAAAATCCACATCTGTCAATTTTTTATTAAAGCGTACAATTTAGGTTTTAACATATTGGGATCAAAACTGATTTCATTTTTTACATAACGTAAAAATCTAGCCTCTGACCTGGCATGAATGATCTTGACACGTTGGCCTTTTGAGATAGGCTTTTTCAGACTTGCTGTAGAACCGTCAATCCAGTCCATGGGTTTCGCATGAGTGGCATGGACGTATGATTCGTCAGTATATATGGTCTATTTTGTCTTCGATAAACCCTGTAGTGTACTAGAGCGCATAAAAGTCGATAATTTGCAAGAGATAGGTATAAAAGAAGAATTTTTAAGTAAAGTGAGCAAGAAATTTGAAAATTTAGATGAGGTATGTGAGATGGAAAAATTATGGAAGTCGTTTAAGGAAGAACTCGTGGAAGTTGCGATTGAAGTGTGTGGAGTAAACAAGAGGAGCCAAGGATGTAAGGTAAAGAGAATGTGTGCTGAAGTCATGAAAGCGTTGTCCGATAAGAAGAAAGCATGGTTGGATTGACTGACTACAAAAGTCAATCAAAGAATGCAGAAGGCAACGGATGAGGATGTAAGAATGGCAAAGGATGAATATAAAAGGTTTAAGCGTGTTGCAAAAGAGGTGATATAAAGAAATAAGAAGGATGACAGAGATGATTTTGACAACAGGTTATCTGATGATTTCCAAAAGAATATAAAATTCTTTTGGAAATCCAATGAGAGCTCAACAGACAAGATCGCAGCTCACCCATATCAGAAACCATGATGGCAGTGTTGTGAAAGGTGAAGAATGTGTGCTCAAACGATGGAAGGAATATTTTGAAAGTTTATTTGAAAAAGAGGGTATGCAAGCACAGACACATTGCTGGGAAGTGAGTGAAAGCGGCAATGAAATTGATATAAGTATAGAAGAAATTATGGAAGCATAGAATAGTATGAAACTAGGCAAAGCTGCGGGAATTGATAGGATTTCTGTCGAGATGCTGAAAGCGGGACAGGGCGTGATAGTTTGCCAGCGGTACCGCCTTTTTAACCTTTGCTGGAGGGGTGGCAGCGTACCAGAAGATTGGTGTAAAGCTGTCATCGTACCGCTGTATAAAGAAAAAGGGTCGCAGCAAGAGTGCAAAAACTACCGCGGCATAAGCTTGCTCAGCATCGTCGGCAAATTGTATGCGAAAGTTTTGATAAAAAGAGTGATGAATGAAACTGAAGGGAAAATGTGGGATGTGCAAGCAGGATTTATGAAAGGAAGAGGATGCACGGATCAGGTCTTTTCCTTACGATGCGTAATTGAAAAACTTTTGGCGAAGAGTCAAAAAGTTTATTGCGCATTCGTAGACTTGGAAAAGGCCTATGATAGCTAGTTCCTAACCGGAGTGGTGAGGAATGATCTGTGGTCAACATTGTCCATGTATGGAGTAAGCAGCAACTTGATACGAGCACTGAAATCTCTATATGAGGGATCCAGTGCTTGTGTCAGAATCAACGGAGCTTGCACAGACTTATTTCACATCGAAAATGTGTGAGACAGGGTTGTGTAGCGTCACCGTGGCTGTTTAACCTATACATTGACAGTTGCTTGAAAGAACTGCAAGAAAGTACGTATGGTCTAAAAATGACTGATCTGACTATCAAATGTCTTCTTTACGCTGATGATCAGGTAATACTTGCATCATCAGCGGACGAGTTGCTGTTGATGGTTAATATTATGCATGATGCGCTGAAAGGCAAAGGAATGAAAGTGAGTTTAAATAAGACGAAAGTAATGGTTTTTGAAAGAGAGAAAAACATGACAGATTGCTCGATTTTTGTGGAAGGAAAAAGAGTGGAACATGTGAAAGAATTTATATACCTAGGCTCAAAATTTGCGAGAGATGGAAAGTGTGATGATGACATTGAAAGAAGGGTTTTGGCTGGCAATCAAGTGAATGGAACAATGTACAGGTAGGTGTAATGTGCCTTTATGGGCACCCAGAACGTGTCTAAAAAGGCAAGACTGGCTGTGCATAGAGGAGTGCGTGTCCCTACACTAACATATGTCAGTGAAAGTTGGGTATGGCAGAAGAAGCATAGGAGTAAAATTAATGCAGTAGAAATGAGGAGTCTGAGAAGTATAGCTGGAGTGAAATTGATAGATAAAGAAAGGAACAGCGTGATTAACGAACATTGCGGTATGACAGAAGACGTAGTGACTAAGATAGAAAAAGGGATGCTTAGATGGTTTGGACACGTGGAGAGGATGGATGAAAATAGACTGACGAAGAAAATTTATGCGGTGAGAGTAAATGGGCAAACTGGTAAGGGTCGACCTCGACGTACATATACCGATCAAATTGAAGATCTTTTGACAAAAGGCCAGGTCAAGAGTACCCTTAATCGGCGAGCGTGTATGAAAACAATTATGAAAGTTGACGAAGCGAAAGTTGTATGCCAGAATCGTAGCAAGTGGAAAGCCATAGTCTCTGCCTACCCCGATGGGAGACAGGCGTGATGATATGTATGTATGTCTTCGATATTCTTGGAATAATATCTTGGAAAAGCTTGGCGACGTCAATGTTAGTATTAATAATGTGGAATGTATATTGCAGAACTTTAGGGATAGTATCGTAAATGCCACTGAGGAAGTGTGTGCAGAGACAAAAAAAAGCATTAGTAATAAGCGTGATGCATAGTGGAATGAAGAAGTGAAAGAAGCCGTACGAATGAAGAAGACAGCATGGTTAGACTACTTAGCCTGATTACCTAGAATGATTTAAATATGAAAGAGAGATAGAAACTGCAAAAAATTAACACAATGTCACTAATAGAGTAAGTTCGTGAAAGGTGCAGAATGAAAGCGGATGAAAGGTTGTCGTCCAATTTCCGGGATAATGCCAAGCTCTTCTGGAAAAAGGTAGGCAAGACACGGAGTTGTTCGAGAATCTGCAGTATGAATAAAGTGCTGAGTGTTGATAACGATGTCCTAACAGAACAAACTGACGTCCTACAGAGATGGAATGAATATTATGGAAAATGTATGCAAGTAAGGACAGAGATGCCACATCGGGAAGTGGAGCTCACTTTGACGCTCCGGACCCCGGTGTCGTTGAAGTCATTAGTATGAAAGAGATTGAACAAGCGATAAGAAGTATGAAATGTGGTAAGGCCTCGGGAAAAGACAGTTACTGCTGACATGATCAAGTACGGTGGACCGCGCGTCTCGGATACACTATGTCTGCTATGCAACTTATGCTGGCGGACGGGTGAGGCCCCAGATGATTGGCGAATAGCAGTTGTAGTACATATTTACAAAGGGAAAGGCTCGCGCCTAAACTGCTCCAGCTACAGGGCGATCAGCTTGGTTAGCTCAGCTATTAAGGTATATGCAAAGGTTATAACGGCAAGAATGCAAGCAAAGTCTGAAAGGTATTTGTGGGACGCTCAATGCGGATTCCGGCGTGGAAGAGGTTGCATGGATCAAGTGTTTTCTCTCCGCATCATAGTGGAGAAATTTCTGGCTGTTAGCCAAAAGGTTGTCTGCGCTTTTGTGGATCTGGAGAAAGCATTTGACAATGTTGTGAGAGAAACTCTGTGGGACTTGCTGCCCGGATATGGTGACGACGGTTCGCTACTGCGGGCCTTACAGTCGCTTTATAGAGACTGTAAGGCTTGCGTGCGAGTAGGGGAGGATGTGACACCTCTTTTCGACGTTTGTACATGGTTGTGTCATGTCTGCTTGGCTGTTCATAGTGTATCTGGACATTTGCCTGCAGAAGTTGAAAGATTGTGATATGGGTGTGAATTTGGGTGACTTAACAGTAAATTGTCTTCTCATGGCCTCATCAGAAACCGACCTTCAGGCATTAGTCACTAATATGAAAGAGGAGTCTGAAAGTAAGGGTCTTCGCTTGAATACAAGTAAAACTAAGGTTCTGGTATTTGAAAGAGACGACGTAAGAAGTAAGTGCGAGTAAACCAGAAACGTTTAGAGCAAGTGATTGAAATTGTATATTTAGGGAGTATGTTCAGCGCGGACGGAAGATGTGATTCGGATGTAGAACGGCGAGTAACTGCCGGAAACAAAGTTAACGTTGCTTTGTTCCAATTAGTAAAGCGACAGAACATCGTGAAAGAAGCACGACTCGCTATTCATAACGCAGTGCTAGTGCCAACGTTGCTTTTCGGCAGCGAAACCTGGTTAAGTAACGAAAACAATTTAAAACAAATAAAAAACTTAAAAATAACTGAACTCTTTTCTATTCAAGTGTACTCAAGGGCAGTGAGAGAGCGTCAACGCCGCGATAATTTTTTTTTAAATTAGTTTATGGCCTGGTTACTAAGACCTTTTAGCCAAATCTTAATTTATATTTCTTCAATATTTCTTATTGGTGCTAATTCTGTTGTTGAAACCGCTAAACTAAATTTTCTAAAATTTTCTTATTTTTAATAAGAGATTGCCGTTGTAATGTGAAAAATGTACATAGACAGTCGACTGTAAATACATGCCTACTAACTTGATGATTAAACTGCCTATGTATATTTTTCACGTTACAACGTTTTACACGTTTTCACGTTTCAAACGGTTACTAAAATTAATAAACGTCCCACTAAAATATGACTTTTCACTAAAATTAGACGTCACCTAAATAGGTGACGTCTAATTTTAGTGAAAACGTCGAAATTTTTTGTGACGTTAAATTTGTATCTTACATCACTAAAATTCATTTTATGTGATAAAATTCAACAAAAAGTGAATAATGTACATAGACAGTTCAATCACTAAATTAGTCGGCATCTAAATACATGTTTTGTTGAATTTTATCACATAAAAGGAATTTTAGTGATGTCAAATACAAATTTAGTGCTGTTTATGATATCACCAAGTTTAGTTCGACATAATAACAGAATAGCATTTGGCAATCTCTCAATAAAAATAAGAAAATTTTAGAGAAATTTAGTTTAGTGGTTTCAACAACAGAATTAGCACCATTATCTAAAATGTCCCAGTCCTCTACATTTTAGTCAAGTCTAGTTTTAAGTCAAGGTCAGTCTCACCCCAGTATAATGGTAGTTGTTATACTGAGGTTTTTAAGAAAATAGCATTTCACCGCATCAATAGAATCAAGAAGTTAATTAAAAAAAAGCTTTGTGAAAAAGGCTACTACGTGGTTAAAGACGAGGCATGCCTAGAAATGATCTGCTAGCTTCGTGAAATAATATTAATTTATAAATAGGCCATCAAAAAAAAAGCTTTCCTAATTCCTTGCCGGTTCTTCTCAGGTGGGCCGCGTTCGGAACCGGTGATCATGTTATTAATATTAAATTTATCTTCATTTCTAGTGTAAGACATAACTATTGTAAGCGCTTTTAAAATGGTCTATGCCAGAAAAAGACAATTTTATTTCATTGTATTTTATTATGTTTCAGAGCCTGCTACAACAAATGCACGAAATGCAGAGTCAAATGAAAATATTATGAAAGGATTGGCTACCATCAATGGCCCAGAACAATCAGACAACCAGATGTACACCACTCAAAAAGATTTAGCAGATGCTCGAAAAGGGTATATATTAAAACAATTTATAATTTAAAATCTCAATGCGCTAAATGTCTGACAGCAAATTTTTCGAGGAAGCCTATAGGCTATAAATCATTACGTTACTTCCTAAGAGGGCGGAGCAGCAATTTATTTTTTATTTAGCAAAAGCCATGACGATATCTAGCGAATTGGGGGGCACTCTCATAGATCATTGAGTATTGAGAAACGTTCTGGAATACTACGTTCTGGATATAGTAACCATAAATGTTAAGATTGTTGTAATTATAATAACTTATAGGCATGAATGGCGTAAAGGAGTGCCTAAGGAAGTTAAAGAGACGCCTTACTCGGTGGCACTGTTTACTCATAAAATTACACTTATTACTTCAGGGGGCCAAGTCTACTATTTTCCAATAGAAAGCCGTTCTAGTTCTGTTTTACAGCGGTTCTATTGCGATTGGTCCAAAACTAGCTAGACAACCTAAAATTCTAATTTTGCTACTTACTGGCGTTACACGTGTTAATAACATTCTATCAGCCGGCCGATAGAATACTAATGAAGCGAAAATGTAATAGTGGACTACGAAAACTGTAAATTTTGTCTGTCGCCTCTCTATTGAGCGACGATTTCTATTCTCTTCTGATGCGATTGAATTAGTAGACTGGGCCCCCAGATGATTGGCAGTCTCAAAAGTCTCTACTAGTAAATTAAATAGCGATGTGGTCTTACCTGTAAGTCTCTTGTCATATTGATACTAGGTTAAGTGGGTTTCCATCACAAATAGACGTTAAGGCGCATATTGCTGTGAAAGTGATACTTATCGCAGTCTCTACATTCCATTATCATAAAGAAAAAGCAATCTAACATATTTACTGACGTTTTATACATATATATACTAATACTAGCTCACCCGCCTGGTTTCGCCCGTGACATCCTTGAAACCCCGTGGCACCCATTTAATCCCGCCATATTTATTAATTTCACAATTATGTAAACATTTTCCAAATTAGTTGATTACTTCTCCGCTCTCCAGTATCTACGCCCACACGGCCCGTCGAATTATGGTTACTCGAAATTAATTTCTATGCCCGTTATTTGGATTTTGCTAAATCTCCTAAGATATTTATATAATTTGCAAGGAGTAGAGGGATAAAATTATCTTCATGAAATACTGAAGCCAACTAATGTATTAAAAAAAGATAAAGATTAATAACGTATTTGTGTAAATAGGCTTAAAATTACCGCTTTATAATTGCTGGTATTTTAAGTATTAAAATGGATATAGTATGTTATCCTTCAGAGATAGACATATACCATATAGATTAGTATGGATAAATATTGGACATTTTTGTTACACACGGCTATCTAGCTCAAAGTAAGCTAAAATAACCTTGGGGTATAGGATCTGGACAACTGATAATAATACTTATATATTTCTAAATATTATACATACGAAACACCCAAACTCCGGAACAAAACATTTGCTGATCACACAAATATTAATACTGAGTGCAAAATCTTAGCTTAAACACGACTTTTAATACATTTTGTATATATCTATACTTGTATATAGATGTATATCTTGTAAATACATGTTATCTATCTTTGTATATATCTATATTTTGTATATATATATTTCCTGGTAGCTGCTTACGCGCCAGTATCTTCGTCGAACGCGAGTGAGCTAGAGGACTTCTGGGAGAGTATGAGAGAAACTCTAAATGTGATAGAAGGAAATGAAAAACTTATAGTATGTGGAGACTTGAATGGATGGGTGGGTACCGCTCGCGATGTTTTTGATTCGGTACTCGGGAAGTATGGGGATAAAAGGGTGAATGACGCTGGCAAGCTTATACTGGCATTTTGTAAGCAAAAGGATTTGTTTGTGGCGAACACAATGTTCAACCACAAACAAATTCATATGTATACGAGGAGATGTAAGTCAAAGAGAAGCATGATAGATCTATTCCTAATGTATAGTCGGCTCCGTAAACAGGTGATGGACACAAGGGTTTATCGAGGCGCTGAACTAGGATCAGACCACTACCTAGTAATAACTAGGATAAGGGGTCTGTTCGCGGGTTGGCGTCATCGTACCGAGTGTCCTGAACCTGAGCCGACTCATAGCATTAAAAGCTGGAAGCTGCAGGATGCATCTATTAGGGATAAATATAAAGAAAGGGTAGCCGAAAGGCTTGGCGACGTCAATGTTAGTAGTGAGAATGTGGAATGTGTTTGGCAGAACCTTAGGGATAGTATAGTAAATGCCGCTGTGGAAGTGTGTGGAGAAACGAGAAGAGGCAGTAGTAATAAGCGTGACGCATGGTGGAATGAGGAAGTGAAAGAAGCAGTTCGAATGAAGAAGAAAGCATGGTTAGACTACTTAGCCTCGCGGAATGATTTTAATATGAAAGAGAGATACAAGCTGCAAAAAGTTAACACGAAGGCACTGATAGAAGAAGCTCGTGAAAGGTGCAGAATGAAAGCGGATGAAAGGTTGTCGTCCAATTTCCGGGATAATGCCAGGCTCTTCTGGAAAGAGGTAGGCAAGACCCGGAGTTGTACGGCAATCTGCAGTATGAATAAAGTGCTTAGTGTTAACAATGACGTCCTAACAGACCAAACTGACGTCCTGCAGAGATGGAATGAATATTATGGAAAGATGTATGCAAGAAAAGGCAGAGATACCACATCGGGAAGTGGAGCTCACTTCGATGCTCTGGATCCCGATGTCATTGAAGTCATTAGTATGAAAGAAATTTAACAAGCGATAAGAAGTATGAAATGTGGTAAGGCTGAGGGAAAAGACAGAGTTACTGCTGAGATGATGAAGTACGGTGGGTCGCGCGTCTGGGACACTCTATGTCTGTTATGCAACTTGTGCTGGCGGACGGGTGAGGTCCTAGATGACTGGCGAATAGCAGTTGTAGTACCTATTTACAAAGGGAAAGGCTCGCGCCTAAACTGCTCCAGCTACAGGGCGATCAGCTTGGTCAGCTTAGCTAGTAAGGTGTATGCGAAGATTATAACGGCAAGAATGCGAGAAAAGTCTGAAAGGTATTTATGGGAGGCTCAATGCGGATTCCGACGTGGAAGAGGTTGCATGGATCAAGTGTTTTCTCTCCGCATGATCGCGGAGAAGTTTCTGGCTATTAGCCAGAGGGTTTTCTGCGCTTTTGTGGATCTGGAGAAAGCATTTGAAAACGTTGTGAGGGGAAACTCTGTCGGATTTGCTGCCCGGATGTGGAGTGGACGGCTCGCTGCTGCGGGCAATACAGTCGCTTTATAAGGACTGTAAGGCTTGGGGGGGATGTGTCACCTCTTTTTGATGTCTGTACAGGCGTCAAACAGGGTTGTGTCATGTCCGCCTGGCTGTTCATAGTGTATCTGGACAGTTGCCTGCAGAAGTTAAAAGATTGTGATATGGGTGTGAATTTAGGGGACTTTTCAGTAAACTGTCTGCTGTACGCTAATGATGCGGTGCTCATGGCCTCATCAGAAGCCGACCTTCAGGCATTAGTCATTAATATGAAAGAGGAGTGTGAAAGTAAGGGTCTTCGCTTGAATGCAAGTAAGACTAAGGTTCTAGTATTTGAAAGAGATGACGTAAGAACTAAATGCGAGATTAGGGTAAACCAGGAACGTCTAGAGCAAGTAAATGAAATTGTGTATTTAGGGAGTATGTTTAGCGCGGATGGAAGATGTGATTAGGATGTAGAACGGCGAGTAGCTGCCGGAAACAGAGTTAACGGTGCTTTGTCCCAATTAGTAAAGCGACGAAGCATCGTAAAAGAAGCACGACTGGCGATTCATAACGCAGTGCTAGTGCCAACTTTGCTTTACGGTAGCGAACCTGGGTATGTCAGCAGATGCATGAAAGTAAATTGAATGCTGTGGAGATGCGATCACTTCGAAAATTGTGCGTGTATGAAGCGATTGATGAATCTCGAAGAAGCGAAAGAAGTATGCATGGATCGCGAAGCCTGGCGATCTGTCCTCTCTGACTACCCCGTCAGGGATACAGCGTGAAGATAGTTAAATTAAGTTTTAAATATTATAAAGCTGAAGAGTTTGTTTGTTTGTTTGGTTGAACGCGCTAATCTTAGAAACTACTGGCTCGATTAGAAAATTATTTTTTGTCTTAAATAGTCCATTAATCGAGGATATAGCATCACGCTACGACTAATAGGAGCGGAGCAGCAATGATATACGTGGCAAATCAGGAGAAAAATATTCTATTTGAAAGCTTCTGTTACGAATGCTGCCTAAACGATTAATGTTACACAAAAAATATGTACTACAGATTTATTCCTCTTTAAAAGTTCTAAAATAAAGTCCGCGACAGAACATGGCTATCTTTTAAGGTTAACTCACTATAATCATTTTATTGTAATCAAATTTGTTCTCAACTAATGTAATGGCGCGAGATAAGCAGATAGCGCATGCGCGAACGCGCATTGTTGTCGCCTCTCGCTCGTCAATAATTGCTCAGACGCGTCATCGGCGCACTGCCGAAAGGATGTGCGTACTGGGATCTACTCTGCTTTCAATTGCGTTTTTACCATCACGCTACTGACCTGGAGAGAGGAGCAGTAATCATAAATGTCAACAAATCGGAAAAACACTCATACATTATTGTAAAAGTACCTAATAAACGACGGGATTAAATGGCTGCGACGTGACGGGGATAAAGGCGTGTCGGCGTGATAAACTGACGGGAGTTCGAAATATGTTACGGGCGAATCCGCGCGGGTCAGCTAGTTATAATTATAATATTGTATAAATTATGTTACAGCAAAGCAATGGTACTACTACCTCTAGAAAAGTATAAAACTTTAAAGAAGAAACTGAACGATGCGCTGGAAGACTATCAAGCCGAAGTAACGAAAGCGAAAGAGTTTAGAGTACAAGAGGAGATACGCAGAATAAAAGAGGAAGGGGAAAAAGAACAAAGGGAGATAGCTAAAGCGGCCAAGTTACGAACGGTAGCTTGCCAAACAGATAAACATTACGAGCAGGCAATTACGGCATTCGAAAAAACAAAAAAGAATTTGGCCCGAATTTTCACCGAAGCCCAAATGAATTTGTTGACTAAATCAGTCAAGGAGAAATACATTAAATGGACTGATGAGGAGATGGAAAAAGTGGTCTTCCTTAAGCAGATAATCAGTCATTCTGCTTATATATTTCTCAAGTATAAGTTGCGCTTCCCGTTGCCAACCTTGCCAGTTGTAAATGCGTGGATGTTGAAAAAAAACATGAGTGAGTACTGAGAGATTATTTCGTTAGAAACTTCACACTTTCTGTTATTTCTCTAGCTAGTTGAAGCCCGTGATTTTGTTGGCGTCACATTACTAACCACAAGTGGTTCTGTAAACCGTTTACTTCGGAGTAAATTGAGGAAAAAGGCTAAATATACCGTTTTGAGCGCTCTTGTCAACCACTACGGAACCATTTTCCCTCCCCTGTATCCCTTTCCCCTCCCCTGCCTTCATTTCGCCCCCAGATCGAAAAACCCCCTCGCTAAAAGTTTTTGAATATATCAAGGATTGTCCATGCCAAGTTGCATGCAAATCCGATGAAAAATGCGACCTGTAGACTGAATGGACGGACGAACGGTTTGACATCGATAGCATTTTTCCCGTACCAGTGGACTTAAAACGGAGACATTCGCGCCAAAAAAGCGCCTTAAGTTAATCCCTATAATAACAGCAACCTGCTAATAACAGTCTCTTAAAAATTAGTCCAGCTATTCGGGAGATAACTCGCAACGCATAGACAGCAGCAGAAAAAAATGTTTTTATTGGACATTACAATACACATTTTAATAAGTTACATATTTTAATAGTTACATTTTATTTTCTGTTAGTTGTAAGAGCAAAGAGAAAATCTCTTCAATCAACTGCAAAGCTTAGCAATGTAGCAGTACAGGAAACCAAGGAACAAGCCACATTGCCTGAACCAGTGGAGTTAAAACAAATTTACTCAATACCAAACCAGAATGTGGACTCGGAGACTGCACAAGCGATAAACTCAATCACACAAGATATTGGAGGTACAATGGAACCTGATCAGATACTACTTTCAGCTGAATTTGGTGCAGAATTTATTGTGTGTATGTTTTTTTATTATTATTATTATAATTTTTGATTATTTATCCATCACGCCTTATCCCCGAAGGGGTGGCAGAGGCATAGTATATGCCCACTTCTCACCATTAGTATTCCTGTCCCACGTAATAGGTGGTGAGCCCATTGCCGTGTTGAAATAGAGAGGCGCAGGTTGTGGCTACCTGCTGTTGAAATTTTTCAAGCCGCCCATTAGGCCTTCAACCAGGCTTAACGACTGCCATTTTACTGGCAACCGGGACCAACGGCTTAACGTGCCTTCCGAAGCACGGAAACGCTCGCAAATGTAAATGCCACAAAGTGGTCACCCATCCGAGGCCAGTCATAGTGAAAGTTGCGAAATTCAGTGATCGTTTACAGAGCACTGAAACCGCTGGGGCCACGAGCGCTTCAATATTTTATTATTATATTTTTGTTTGATATTTTTACTTACACTCGTTGAAATGATTTTGATCAAGTGAGCAGATAGCTCAAAAACGGAAAACTAAAGTACTTTGAATCCCCACCGCATCCATTTAATCCCGTCGCTTATTACTTTTACAAAAAATTATGAAACTTGTAGCGATTGACATTTATGATTACTGCTCCGCTGTCCTGGGTAGAAGCGTGATGTTATATAGCCTATAGTCTTCCACGATAAATGGACCATTCAACACAAAAAAAAAAACAATTTGGACCAGTGGTTTCTGATATTAGCGCGTTTAACCAAACAAACAATTTTTCAGCTTTTATATCTAATATATAAAATTCTTGGGTCACGAAATTTTTTATGCATATTCAGTAAGTCTGAGAATCGGCTACATTTACTCAATTACACTCGTTGAAATGATTATGATCAAGTGAGCAGATAGCTCAAAAACGGAAAACGAAAGTACTTTGAATCCCCACCGCATCCATTTAATCCCGTTGCTTATTACTTTTACAAAAATGTATGAAACTTGGAGCGATTGACATTTATGATTACTGCTCCGCTGTCCTGGGTAGAAGCGTGCTGTTATATAGCCTATAGTCTTCCACGATAAATGGACCATTCAACACAAAAAAAAAACAATTTGGACCAGTGGTTTCTGATATTAGCGCGTTTAACCAAACAAACAATTTTTCAGCTTTTATATCTAATATATAAAATTCTTGGGTCACGAAATTTTTTATGCATATTCAGTAAGTCTGAGAATCGGCTACATTTACTCAATTACACTCGTTGAAATGATTATGATCAAGTGAGCAGATTGTTCAAAAACGGAAAAGTCGAGTACTTTAAATCCCCACCGCATTCATTTAATCCCGTCGCTTATTACTTTTACAAAAATGTATGAAACTTGGAGCGATTGACATTTATGATTACTGCTCCGATGTCCTGGGTAGTAGCGTTCATTAGGATGAGATAGGCGTTATGTTATGTTATATATATGTCTATAGTCTTCCTCGATAAATGTACTATCCAATACAGAAAGAATGTTTTAATTCAGTAGTTTTTTATATTAGCGCGTTCAACCAAATAAACAAACTTCAGCTTTTTATATTTCTTTGCTCGCTTAGATAAGTTTTCTCGTTTCCCGCAGGAACTTGTTCCCGGGATAAGCTATATTATAGTAAAGTTTCATTAAAATCCATTCAGTAGTTTTTACGTGAAAGAATAACAAATTTCCACACAATCTTTCGAATTAATAATATTTTTATGGGTATAGATTACTAGTTATTTTATATTTCAGATGCCGACAATGAGAACGTACAAGACGAAGATAACACACTAAATGATCTTGATTATATGCAAGATGGTAACGTGGCCACTAGCGAGGAGGTCGTAGAAATGGTGAAAGTGAAACGTAAGCGCACCAAACCCGTGGCAGACTCGACCCCGAGGTGTATGCTGTGCAACCGGCCATTCGACACCAAGATGGAAGTGATAGACCACGTTGCCACACATTACCCAGACTCCTCGTATACTACTTATTTGCAAATCAGGGTAAGATACATACTCGTACATAAATATAATATATTGGGACATTTTTTTTAAACCGCGCCGTCTAGCCCAAATTAAGCTAAAATAAGCTTGTGTTATGGAATCTAGACGACTGATAAACATACTTATATATTTCTAAATACATACATATTATACATAGGAAACACACAAACTCCGAAACAAACGTTTGTGGATCACACAAATATTTTTTCCAACCCGGGTATCGAACCCTGAACTTCTGTGGCGGCAGTCGCATACACTACCCCTGCGCCACTGAGGCAGTCAAATTGTCAAAAATACATACACACATATTGTCACGTCTTTATCCCCGAAGGGGTAGGCATAGGCATACTATACGCCCACATTTCACCGTATGCATTTTTGACTCACGTAACAGGTGGTGAGCCCATTGCCGTGTTGAAATGGACAGGCGCAGGCTGTGGCGTTCTGCTGTTGAAATTTTTTAGGCCATGTTACTGGCAACCGGGACCAACGGCTTAATGTGCCTTCTGAAGCATGGAAACGCTCGCAAATATAAAGGCCATAAAGTGATCATCCATATGCGACCAGCCATAACGAAAGTTGCTTAACGCAGTGATCGTTTACAGAACACTAAGTCAGTGGGATCACGAGCGCTTCTAAATATATGTGGACTCCAGATCCAGGTAGAACTTGGAATCAACTGGGAATACGCCATGTTGAAGAAGAAGTATCTTGATACTACTCAGAATCTACTCCGCCAATTTTAAAAATTCTTTAACATAGGCTATACTGGATTTTCAAAAGGTTTCGGGTTCCATACGAAATCTCGAACAGGAAAACTTCACGACGTGGGTGAAGCTGCGGCTATCAGCTAGTTTTAATATATTATAAATAGTCTTCATATATTATAAACTAGTTGACGCCCGCGGCTTCGCCTGCGTAGAGAAGTTTTCCCGTTCCCGTTTTCCACAGGAACTTGTTCCCGGGATAAAAAGTAGCCTATGTGTTATTCTGATGTATAAGTTATATTATTGTAAAGTGTCATTAAAATCTATTCAGTAGTTATTACGTGAAAGAGTAACAAACATTCACACAAACTATCGCATTTATAATATTATTAAGATAATAAAGAGAAAAGATTTGTAAGTTTGTTTGTAATGAATAGTCTCAGATACTACTACGTCGATTTTAAAAATTCTTTCACCATTAGAAAGCTATATTCTTCGTGAGTAAGATAGGTTATACTGGATTTTCAAAAAGTTTAGGGTTCCATACGAAATCTCGAATAGGAAAATTTCACGACGCGGGTAAAGCTGCGGGCATCAGCTAGTTTTTATTTTTTTTTAATTTTATTTGTTTATTTTTCTTTATTAGAACAAATAACAGTTACATATAGCTCTTAAGGTATAACATTTTAACTTACGACTAAGTAAACATGTAACCCACACCATTGTCCGCAGAATATTTTTTTTTATTTGAAATAAATAAATAAATAAATATTTACGAAATAAAAAAAAATCTCTAACTCTTTAATTTTAAAATTGCCATTCTTCTTCTTAGTTAATCTTAGACTGCGTTGGTGGCGCAGTGGTATTGTATGCGACTGCCGCGACTGAGGTCCAGGATTCGATTCCCGGGTCGGAAAAAATATTTGTGTGATCCACCAATCTTTGTTTCGGAGTTTGTGTGTTTCCTATGTATAATATGTATTTAGAAATATATAATTATGTTTATCAGTCGTCTAGATCCCATAACACAAGCTTATATTCGCTTTCTTTGGTCTAGACGGCGCTGTGTGAAAAAAAGTCCCACAAATAATTATGTTAACACAGTCGCCGTACACGTGCGAGTTTTGCAACGAAGTGGCGCAGAGCAGGTTCCACCTGATTCATCACCACCAAGTACATCTCGGCATCGATCACCTCAAGTGCTATTATCCGGGCTGCAACTACGTTGGCAAGAATCGGGTACGTATTGTATCACTACATAGTATAAAACAAACTCGCTTTCCTGTCTGTCTGCCCCTATGTATGCTTAGATCTTTAAAACTAAGCAACAGATTTTGATGCGGTTTTTCTTTAATAGATAGAGTGTTTCATACGGAAGGTTTTTATGTATAATTTGTTAAGTTTTTGAATACGTTGACTAAATTATAAAGATATTTGTTGTGAGTGTCTCTGGGAGCATTCATCGAAAACGCTCACTAAACCCTTTATAATGTATGGTGGAATTGTGTATCTAAATAGGTCTACAAAAAAGTCCGCGACGGTATATGTCTATCTCTAAAGGATAACATACTATATCCATTTAAATACTTTAAAAAAACAGCAATTATAAAGCAGTAATTTGAAGGATATTTACACAAATACGTTATGAACCGTAATCCTTATAAATTTTAATACGTTAGTTGGCATCAGGATTTCATGAATATTATTTAGTCACTAAACACCTTGCAATTTAAATGAATATCTTAGGAGATATAGCAAAATCAAAATAAAGCTCAAAATAAAAAAAATAAAAAAATCGTGTAACCAAAATTCGACCGGGCCGTGCGGGTGTACTGGAGAGCAGAGAAGTAATAAACTAATTTGGAATACACAAACAACAATAACAAATTAGAGACAAGGGCTATTTGCTATGTATATTTATAAATTATTACTTGGCAAGGTCTATACCTGGATTTACCAGTACCTTGAGAGAGATAAACTTAAATGTGCCCGACAATTATCTGTGGAGGCGGAGGCGTCCCCGATTACTGGCGGTGCCCAGTGCCAGGACGAATTTATTACAGAAAGCTCCAATAACACATACCCTACATATTGTTACGCCGGCGGACTAGTGAACAACTTTAAACGTAATTTTCTGGACCTTGGGAACGTTTTCAGCAGGCTGAAAAGCGATTTCAGGCCGTATCCGAGGAGGCTCTATCACATACCAAATTATCCGAATTTCACCCCAGTTGCTGTTGTTTTCAGGCGCCTGAATCATGTTTTCAGTTCGTTTCAGGCCACCCCCTATCACATGCCATCATAACCTGAAAACCCTTTTTCATGCGTTTTCAGGACCCCTTATGGGCCTTTGAAGCCCTCTTCAGTATATGGCGAAATTTTAAGAAGGAGTGACAAGGATAGCAGTATTATTTTTAAGTATATTAAACCTTTTTAACCGCATACTCCTCAGCGGGCAGATCCCAAACCAATGGAGACTGAGTATTATTACTCCAGTCTTCAAAGGTAAGGGGTCAGTGCAGGAGTGCGGGAGCTACCGCGGTATTAAGGTGATGTCCCACACCATGAAGATCTTCGAGAGGATTATAGACTCTCGGATCCGGCAGGAGTGCACTCTCTCGGAGTGTCAATATGGGTTCCGCCCTGGTCATGGGACCACGGACCCTGTTTTTGCCCTGAGGGTTGTCGCAGAGAAATACAGGTCGAAGAACACGTCTCTGCACTGTTTGTTTCTAGATATGCAGAAGGCCTTCGACTGTGTTCCTCGTGCGATGATCTGGTGGGCACTGCGGTCCAAAGGGGTTCCAGAGGTCTATATTGACACTATCCGGGACATGTACTGTGACTCCGACTCAATGGTTCGGACTGCTGTTGGCGACACGAAACCCTTCCCCATCACCGTCGGGGTACACCAGGGTTCTGTCCTTAGTCCGCTTCTGTTCAGTGTAATATTAGACGAATTGTCGGACAGCATCAGAAACCCGCATGAGCAGCCTCCATGGTTGCTCATGTATGCTGACGATATTGCGCTGGCAGACGCGGACAGGGGCAGATTGGTGCGACGTGTAAAGGCGTGGAAGGAGACGCTTGAGAACGGCGGTCTGAAACTAAATGTGGCGAAGACCGAGTACTTGGCACTAAACTCGACAGATTCCACATCCGTCCGCATAGGCGGTGATTTGGTCGAGCGCACGGACCAGGTTAAATACTTGGGATCTGTTTTTCACACGTCCAGTGACATCGATTGCGATGTCAAGTCACGAATTGCTGCCGCGTGGGCCAAATGGCGGGAGATGACCGGTGTCATTTGTGACCCTAAAATGCCGATCCGGTTGAAGGGACAGGTCTACAAAACCATTATTAGACCTGTCCTTTTACATGGCAGTGAGACGTGGCCGATATTGGAGCGACACAAGCAGGAGCTGCGTGTCACGGAAATGAAGATGCTGCGGTGGATGTGTGGAGTCACGCGGATGGACCGCGTGAGGAACTCTCGCATCCGCGGCAGCCTTCACGTCCGTGACATTGCAGACAAGTTGCAAGAGTGTCGCCTTCGTTGGTATGGTCACGTCTTGCGGCAACCGCCGGGCTACGTAGGTAACAAATGTCTGGCCATGTCAGCCCCGCCGGGTCCCGGTAAGAGGGGGAGGCCCAAGAAGTGCTGGCTTGACGTCGTAAGGGATGACATGCGTGCCAATGGTCTCACCACAGGGGATGCCGACGACCGTGCGAAGTGGAGGAGAAAATGTAGGAAAGCGGACCCCGGGCGTCGCGAGACGCAACTGGAACAGACGCTCGGATGATGATGAATGATGACAAGGATAGCAGTATTAGAAAGAGATAGCTACACTAAGAACATTCTAGAACTATGTTATAGAGATAGCACCAGAAGGGACAGCAATACGTCGAGAACCTTCCGGCACATACCGAAGGAGCAACTAGTATCGTGTGGAACATTCTAGAGATGTACCCGATTGTAGGTACCGAACGAATGTCTAGAAACAAACAGTGCAGAGGCGTGTTTTTCAACCTGTATTTCTCTACGACAACCCTCAGGGCAAAAACAGGGTCCGTGGTCCCATGACCAGGGCGAAACCCATATTGACTCTCCGAGAGAGTACACTCCTGCCGGATCCGAGAGTCTATAATCCTCTCGAAGATCTTGATGGTGTGGGACATCACCTTTATACCGCGGTAGCTTTCGCACTCCTGCACTTACCCCTTACCTTTGAAGACTGGGGTTATAATACTCAGTCTCAATTGGTTTGGGATCTGCCCGCTGACTTACTAATATGCCCACACCGCGAGGACCCATCGCCTTCCAGGCTTCGATGGGGACTCCATCAGGTCCGACAGCTTTCCGATTCTTCATGCGGCGAAGCGCAGTCAGGACTTCTCCAGGCGTTACCGGTGGCACTAGTCCCTGATTCGGAGGGAGGTCCGGAGGCTGCACCTTTTTGTGCTGTTTATTAAGCAGCTCGTGGAAATACGAGCGCCATCTCTCCTTTACCGCGAAATCTTCGCTTAACAGGTTGCCCTCAGGGTCTTTTACACAGCGACACTTGGATATATCCTGTGCCGCTTTGTCCCTGGAGCGCGCCAACTTATAGATGAGCTTCTGCCCTTTAGACGATTCCAGCTTATCATACAGAGGTTGTAAGTGGTCTCGTCTGGCTCTGGCTGCATCTCTCTTTGTGGCGCGCTTGGCATCCCTGTACGAACGCCTGCAGGAACGCCACGTCCATCCTCCGCCTGGAGAGTACTTCGACCAACTCTACCGCACACCCAGTCAGCGTGCCAATGTTCCACGATGCGAAGCGGATACGGGGTGGGGCTAACTTCTTTAGCCGAGCTGGCCCGACACACGGCAGCCCTAGCCTACTTGCCACAGGAGTCGAGCGGGGCTCCTGCGCGCCGTTTTGCGGCGGCGCCCTATCCCTAGCAGCATTCCTTTTTTGACTGTTTATTTTTGTTTTGGCGGGTGGCTTTTATGGGAGCGACGCCCTCAGACCTCCCAACCCCAGAGGGGAAAGCCAGCGCCAGAACCTCGTCCGTTAATCAGCAGGTGCACGCACTAGCACGGGAGGTTGACTAAGGCCCCGAAGATCTTGGTGGGGCCCCTTACACCCATCATAATGGATATCGCATTTCTGACGTCATTTCAGTTGCCCCCTGAACTTAGATAATACCAAAATTTAATTTTGACAGCTGATTGGCGCAAATCGCAATCAAACTGATATCCATTGTAGTTACATAATACCACGGCTGTTCTGTGAGTGAATTCTTGTGGAATGTTCTTTGTAGAAAGTTGTTGTGTAATTTAGGTACATCTAAAATAGTTTAGACATAATTAACATAATTAACTGAAAGGATGCTTTCTTCTCCAAGATCGTTATTGCTATTGATATACCGTTCAGGACAACCTGAAGTCGCACCACGACGTGCACAAGCCGGCGTCGCTGAAGTGCGAGCAGTGCGGGCGCATGTTCAAGACGCTGAAGTACCTGCGCCAACACGCGGCGCGGCGCCACGCGGCTCGCACCGAGCTGCGCTGTGCGCTGTGCCTGCGCGCCTGCTTCTCCGAGTTCACGTACCGCCAACACATGCTGAGCCACACGCGCCCGCCCAGGTACGTCTCTCCGCCACTGTACAGGCGCCACACTGTGCCTGCGCGCCTGCTTCTCCGAGTTCACGTACCGCCAACTGGCAATACTAGAATTGTGGTACTCGCGCCACCGACCCTGTAAAAACCTTCAAAGACCTTTCCGAAAACCCCATACTGTAGACGTTCAGGAAAATCCCTAAACTTTAGAAGAATATATTTAGGGAATTCATTTTAGAACCTAAACGTATGCGGAAAAAAAGCCCATATAGGCAGGCGCGTGCGGTCCATAGAAGCAAATAAGCACTGCATACCCAACCCCACAATCCCAATACTACAAGTTGTATAAATAAATAATTCCCTATACAATGAAATATGTTTTAGTGCCATCTATTAGTATTTTAGTGAACTACTAACCTAACACCTAGCAGTATGTATGGAAGTCAGTGCCTTATCGGCGAATCGTATCGCGACACAAGCAGCGCTGCGCGTGGATTTATGCAAAGCTGATGTATGCTTTTTGAAATCATATTTTTATAGTGCAAATCATTTGTATGTGTGTGTCAATTTTACGATTGTGTGCGAAATTATGAGTCGCGGAGAAAGCACTGCCTCTGAATATAAAGCGACATCTTTAAGTAGTTGTCAAAAAAAGAATAGTTGTTTCGAATATAGATCAATTTTTTTAGGTAGTATAATATGAATACGCCATTTGTAATTAAAATATTGTTTCACTACAAAGAGCTGTCGAGTGAATTTAAGCGCCGTGTTTGATATCTAATTTATAATTAATTTACTTAGTTTACTAGAATTACTGTGAATTATGGAAAAATATAGCTGTGAGATCTGTGCTGGTGATGTGTGTTTAAATAAATTAAAAACTCGTGTTTTCTCGACGTTGTCGTTCGATGAACAATACAATATTATTGTCAGAGGTAGATTGATTTTTCTCTTAAATTTTTCTGATTAGTTTTTATTTAAGTACAGGAAAGTATTTAGGAAATTCAGTATTTTAGGAAATAATAAATTACATAAAATTAAAAAAAAAATCGTAATTTAAATTATCAACTAAAATAACAAAATATGTCTCTTTATTTTGGTTTGACAATATAAAATTGCATAGAAATAACTAGAAATAAGTCACCGTTTGTACTAGGATTCGAACTCGGGCCTCTTACGTCTCAGCCGAGCAGCATAGCACCCAAACCACACAGCTACGTTACTGCAATTTCCAAATTAGTGTTCACTTCACTGAGATTATTTATTATTATTTAATTACGTAAATTTGGCTGGCAAGCTGTGTACACAAATAAATTATTTTAAAAATTATATTAAACAAGATCAAAATAAAGTTTGGAGCTTTAACGGATATTCAGATTTAAATAATTTTCAAGTATGTAAGTAATGTTATTTATTTATTTTTGCTTATTTCGCAAATAACGCGTTACTAGTATGGCAGACGTTACGCCAAGTTAGAAGCCAAGGATTGAATAATTTCAATAGCAGGTCGCCACAACCTGCGCCTGTCCATTTCAACACGGCAATAGACTCACCGCCTGTTACGTGTATATATAAATAGATAAATATTTATTATAATACACTTATAATAAGTATAAATAGATAAATATTTGTAGTTTGGTTTTTTTATTTTGAAATGTATATACGCTAGCTTATCTCATTGAGATCACTTTCTTGCAGGGTTTTCGGGTAAGTGCATACCCTATCCGAAATCCTTGTGCACGCCACTGCATATAGGACTTTGCCGTATGACAGTTTGGAAGCAACTGGGAACACAGAGAGACGAAGAGACATTGGCAGGGGGGGGTGTCACTTCGCAGTTTAGATATATTCGGGCAGCGCACCGCTCGGAGCGGCTAATGACAGTGGGCTGCCGCTGCCGTTTGGCTCGCACGACACGAGCGCTCTAAATAAATCAACTAGATACAAACTTCTCAAGAGACAACCTAGCGCAGACTTTGTAAAACGCTGGCGCGCAAAGAAAACTCAACGTTCGCGCGCAGTTATAAGGTTAAATTTTGCTTGCAGGCGGCGAGTGTAGGTATGTTTTCATAGCTAACTGATTTTTGTTAGGGAGTGACACTACTGTACGTAGTATTATTACTTAGTAGTCGACATCCGTGGCTTCGCTCGCGTATAGAAGTTTTTCCGTTCCTGTTTCCCACTGGAACTTGTTCCCGGGATTAAAAGTAGGCTATGTGTTATTCTGATGTATGAGCTATATTATTGTAGTTTCATTAAAATCCGTTTCGTAGTTTTTACGTGAAAGAGTAACAAACATTTACATAAACTTTCACATTTATAATATTACTAGATAACCCCCACAGCTTCGCCCGTGGAATATTTCGACCTCCAGTCGCACCTATTTAATCCCGTCGCTTATAAATTCTACAATGATGCATAAAAATTTGCCCGATTTGTCCACATTTATGACTACTGCTCTGCTCCCCAGTGTAGTAGTGTAATGATATATAGCCTATAGCCTTCCTCGATAAATGGGCTATCTAACACAAAAATATTTTGATTTTTTTCAAATCTGACCAGTAGTTCCTGAAATTAGCGCGTTCAACCGAACAAACAAACAAACAAACTCTTCAGCTTTATAATATTAGTATAGATTAAGGCCCGTATTCCAGAACATTTCTCAATACTCGATCGACGCTTGAGACTAGATTTTGTCTTGTAAAATCTACTCTCAAGTGTTTCTTGAGTGTTGATAAACGTTCTGGAATACGGACCTAAGATTGTGTGCCATTGGTACACGGCAGGATCAAGTGCCGGTCGGCGGGCTGCCCGGAGCGCTTCTACTCGGGCGTGCTGATGCGGCGCCACGCGCGGACGGCGCACGTGCGCGCGTTCGCGTGCCATCTCTGTCCCGCCACCTACCCGCACCAGCAAGCCCTCAAGAGGTAACCACTGTCGTTTCTCCTCATATCAATATTGACTGCCTCTGTGGCGCGGTGGGAGTGTATCTGACTGCTCACTTTCGGCAGGAAGAGTGACAAGTGCGGACGTTTGCTGTATATTATTTTCTAAAACTAGTGCATTTATCTTGTTTTATGTGCGGGGGTGGTAGTTTCTTGGACATAAAAGTTGTGTTAACGTGCTATAGTGAAAGACAATGATATATTGCAGTGAAATGCTATTTTCTGTCTTGCCGCGGAAAGTCCACTGAAAACCTCAGTATAAGAATCACCATTATACTGAGGGCAAGGACCAGGACCTAGGACTGAGGACACGACATCGACAAAGACTGGACAGGACTATTTAGAAGATAAAATTGAAGAAATATTATATATAAAATAGGATTTCGCTAAAAGGTCTTTGTAACCAGGCCATAAAATAATTATAAGTAAATAAATAAATATCCATCACGCCTTATCCCCGAAGGGGTGGCAGAGGCATATTATATGCCCACTTTTCACCGTGTGGATTTCTGTCCCACGTAATAGGTGGTGAGCCCATTGCCGTGTTGAAATAGACAGACGCAGGTTGTGGCTACCTGCTGTTGAAATTTCTCATGCTGCCCATAAGGCATTCAACCAGGCTTAACGACTGCCATTTTATTGGCAACCGGGACCAACAGCTTAACGTGCCTTCCGAAGCACGGAAACGCTCGCAAATGTAAATGCCACAAAGTGGTCACCCATCCGAGGACCAGCCATAGTGAAAGTTGCGTAACTCAGTGATCGTTTACAGAACACTGACACCGCGGGGCCACGAGCGCTTCTAAAAAATAATTATAAAAAAAAATATCTGACTGCTACGGAAGAGGATTCGTTTCCCACCCAGGATAAAACTTTGTGTGATGAGGACGATGGTTTATTCTGTGTCTGGGTTTTATTTATCCATAATATGTACGTATGTATTTAGAAATTTATAAGTATGTTTATCAGTTATTAGTCCAGTCATTTTAGATTTCTCTGCCTCATTACAATGCCTTAATAAAGGTGTGTACAAAAATTCAGCTCACTAGGTATTATTCCGCAGATTGGGGTTTAAAATGCCTAAAATGACTGGGCTATATCTGGTTACCATAGTACAAGCTCTGCTTAGTTTGGAATCAGATGGTTGTTTTTCAGTACGTTGTGTGAGTTGTCCCAACGATATTTAAAAAAAAATGAAAGTATATACTTTACTTACAGCATGTAAGTAAAGTATGTACTTTCATTTTTTTTTAAATATTTTTTTCATATGTCCCAAAATTTTGAAGAATCGAGAACTTTAGAATTTAATTGAATTTCCCAGAATAGGGAAAATCCTAGAGAAATCTAGAGACCCTAACCGGTCGTTTGCAAGCAACTGTCCGGTCGTCTGTTTCCAAAACCTAACGTGTGGTAGCAATTTTCGGGTTCGATTCCCGGGTAAAATATTTGTGTAATCCACAAATGTTTGTTTAGGAGTTAGTGTGTTTCTTATGTATAATATGTATATATTTAGAAACATATACGTATGTTTATCAGTCATCTAGATCCCATAACACAAGCTTGTATTAACTTACTTTGTGCTAAAGTGTGTATAAAAAAAAGTCCCACAATATTTATAGTATGAGTCATAGTTACTTAAATTAAAAAAAAACGGGAGGAAAGGCGTGATTGTAGGTCAGTTGGTAAGTAGGCAGTGTGTGATGGCAGGCACCTGAGCCTGCACGAGACGCGCAAGGTGAGCAGCTGCGTGCAGTGCATGAAGGTGTTCTACGACTACGGCGAGTACTACGCGCACTGCCTCACCCACAAGCACCACAAAACTGACAGCGACAAGTACAAGTGCATCTGCGGCGAATCGTAAGACTTTCATTATTTTTTATCTATCACGCTTTATCCCCGAAGTGGTGGCAGAGGCATACATATTGTATGCCCACTTTTCACGATGTGTATTCCTGTCCCACAAAATAGGTTGTGAGCCCATTGCCGTGTTGAAATAGACAGGCGCAGGCTGTGGCGACCTGCTGTTGTAAGTTTTAAGCCGCCCATAAGGCCTTCAACTTGGCTTAACGACTGCCATTTTGTTGGCAATCGGGACCAACGGCTTAACGTGCCTTCCGAAGCACCTGGGGAGGGTCTAAAGGGCCGATTAAATTTAATAAAATGTGTCTATTATTTTAGATTATTACCTATACTAATATTATAAATCGTGAACTAAAACACTTGTACAGTTCCACTTATTTATTATTTAAACCTGACCGGTTTCGCCTTACGGCATTTTTAAAGGTTAGCACATATTTTTTGTATTTCGGATGTCAGTGCCATTAATCAACAGTGTAAACAGTTTATAATATTATAAAGCTGAAGAGTTTGTTTGTGTTTTTTTGGTTGAACGCGCTAATCTCAGTAACTACTGGTCGGATATGAAAAAATCTTTTTGTGTTAGATAGCCCATTTATCGAGGAAGACTATAAGGGGATATACTGGAGAGCGGGGCAGTAATTTTTTTAAAAACTTTCATTTCGATTCAGTAGTTCCTACGAATAGCGCGTTCAAACAAACAAACAAACTCTTTAGCTGTATATATAATATATAGATTATATATTAGTTTAAATGAATGAAAAACTTAGCTTGTATATCCTATTTTAATTTTGTTTGCAAATATTTTTGTATGGGACAATTTTAGATTTGGATAGTACCACAGGCTATCTGTTATCCCTTAAAATACCTTATTGCGACCCGTTTTGTCGACATTTATGACTACTGCACCTCCCTCCATGGAAGTAGCGTAATGATATATAGCCTACAGGCTTCCTCGATAAATGGGCTATCTAACACAATATTTATTCAAATCCGACCAGTAGTTCCTGAGATTATCGCTTTCAAACAAACAAACTCTTCAGCTTTATAATATTAGTATAGATTATATAAAAATGTAAGCGTAGAATGGATTAAAAAATCTATAATGACTAATTTTCTACATAAACGTGTTTCAGCTTTAAAGCGATACAGAAGCTGAAAGTGCACAAGCGACAATGTCCAGTTGTTAATGAAAATAATGAAACTAAAACTGGACAAAAATCAAACACAAAACGAAAACTGACACGAATAAGTAAAGAAAACGTAACACTCGACAAAGACGCTACGCACGATGGTGAAATTGAAAAGAAAAAGTTCAAACCAAATATCATTATAGACAAACAAGATATAATACAAGTGATCAATGACAAAGAAGTCAAAATAATCGCGATGGACGGACAACCACGTGTCGTCGTACTTGAGAAGGCAAAGGATGCTCATAGCTCAGAAAAACCAAAGTTATTGAAGTTGGCAAAGATTATATCACTTCCGCCACATTTAAAAGATAAAGTTATTCATCTACCAACAAAGAACCAACAAAAAGTTATAACACTTCCAACAAACGATCAACAAGTTGATATGTTTCCAATTATGGACAAAGCGATTTCAACAGGTCAGCAACAAAAAGTTGTTGAACATGTTACAAATAATCAACAAAATGTTTCTGTAAAACCAGACGATATTAAAAAAAATATTGACGTACCTGAAAATATTTTGGCGAAAGAAACCAAAGTTGAACAAGATTGGTCCATACAGCAAGACGCCACACAACAACAAGTCGAAAACAGTTTTATGTCGGACGATAACAAATCGAATAAAATATCTGTCATTAAAGGAACATATTCAAGAAAAGTCTCAACTGTTACTAAAAACGCCGTACAAAGAGAATCTCCAATCGCATCCAGTCATGTAACGTCAGGAAACGTAATGAGTATAAAACAATATAAAAGTTTCAGAAGTATATCTCAAAATAGAAATACTATGGAGGTTGATAAAGGGCAAGCGAATAAAACTCCTACTCATAAAGGTGAAAGAAGAAATATTATCGTGCCACTCCCTGAAGGACGTGGCCACTTGAGCTTTAAGAAGATTCTGCCAATGACTAAAACTAAGGAAAAGCGCGCCAAAAGAATGTCTATACAACTCTCTGGCAGTAACAGCCCGGTGCTTTGTATAGATGAGGATAGCACTAAAGGAAAACGGGGCCCTACTCTTGATATGCCCATTCTAACTCAGCAGGTAATTTTTTTTATAATTATTTATGGCCTGAGTTAAGACCTTTTAGCCTAATCTTATTTATTTTATATTTCTTCTTAATCTTCTTTATACCTAATATCTTCGTCTTCTACGTCAAACATAGTCTTAAGTCGAAGACATTCTTGCCTCAATAAGGTATTGGAAGCGTTACTGAAGCTTTTAGTGGAGTTTGCGCGGCAAGATCGTATCGTTGTAAAGGTGCAGTGCGATATATTCTCTTGTCTTTTCCCTATAGCATGTTGACACAACTTTTATGTCTAAGAATCTATTATTTTTACACAAAAAAAATATAAATGCACGAGTTTTAGGAAATAATATACAGCAAGTGTCCGCCATCCGCAAAATTCCCGCGTTAATCTCTTAGCATTATTCCCAGTTGTTTCCAAACCTTACCTGGATTCGTAGCCTGGGCTTTTGGATTTTGGCATTTGTTACGAGCGAGTGCCGTCTGTCCCATCCGTCAACTCACTTCTAAGGCTGGCCGCATACGTTCGGAATTATTCGATTTCCGAATTCGTTTTCCGCTTACGTAGACCCGAATGCATCAAATCTATAGAAAATACATTGACTGCCGCACACAATTGTTTTTTTCCGTGCGTAATATAATCCATTCGTACGTTTGTACTGGTAGTATAATATTCCGAATGCAAAAAAAACGAACGTCTGCGCTAGGCCCACGGAATTTTGAACACGGAAAACGAATTCGGAAATGGAATACGGATTCCGAACGTATTCGGCCAGCCTAAGGGTGTTTGACCGCTCACATGTAAAGTCGCTTTGACCCCGAAGATTTTTCCCCTTCCACAACCATAGTCTGTTACGTTAGACTGCCCTACGTAATAAATAACAAAATCTTTATTTTTTAGGAGGAGGATGATTTTAACGAGATGCTCTCATAGCAGAACACCGCGTATACCATCGGCCACAGGATATTTCAAAACGTTATAGACAAACTAGCTGATGCCCGCAGTTTCGCCCGCGTGGTGAAGTTTTCCTATGCGAGATTTCGTACGGAACCCTAAACTTTTTGAAAAAATCAATATAGACTATGTTGCTCAGCTCACGAAGAATGTAGCTTTCTAATAGTGAAAGAATTTTTAAATCTGCCTAGTACTTTTATTAATTAATTACAAACAAACTTACAAATCTTTCCTCTGTATTATATAAGTATAGACAAAAAAGACTGATCTCAATTTTAAAAGTATACTGGGCTATCAGCTGTCCCAGTGTAAATAGAAATCCTTTGATTCTACTAGTTAAATCAAAATAAAAGAAAGTATTTAATATTATATTAGTCTAAAATAGTTTTGATATTAAACGTCTATTTTTGAAAATAATAATAATAAATAAATATTGTGGGACACTTTTCACACAGCGCCATCTAGCCCAAAGTAAGCTAATATTAGCTTGTGTTATGGGATCTAGTTAACTGATAAACATACTTATATATTTCTAAATACGTACATATTATAGATAAATAACACCCAGACACAGAATAAACCATCGTGCTCATCACACAAAGTTTTATCCTGGGTGGGAATCGAACCCACGACCTCTTGCGTAGCAGTCGGATGCACTCCCACCCACAGAGGCAGTCAAACTACTCTGTCTACTCTGATACTATAATACAAAAAAAAGAAGCAACGGGTTGCACTCCGGGGGTGTCGGTAGAAGTGAAACTTAAACATTGACGTAAAATCGTCGGGAATTATAAGATAGACTTTGTACCTAATCTAACGCCGCGAATAAAACCCGAAATATCATATTAATTTGAACATTAGCGTTGTGCATTTTTGAATATATTGGAATGGTTAGGGAATAATTTCGCTCGAATTGTCTTATTTAATAATATAATACTCTTATAAAAGTACTATCATGTGGTAAAATATTAAATATTTTATTTATGGCACACAAACATGAAAATTTATATTACATTAAAAATGTAAGCAGGAGGCAGGCATACATTTTCGCCGCGAGGTTTCTACCTAGATAGAGGGGATATTACTTCCTCTCCTACGCCGCACCGGCAGTCTACTCTCCCTCCGTCTTACGAATTTTCGATCAGGGTCACATGTTCTGAAGCGATTTTATAATTTTTTGCCTATTTATAAAAGTGCACAACGCCGCTAAAAAGTTTTTACTTTAAAAAAAATTAAAGTAACATTATTACGATGCGCGCGCGCGTACCGACAACCCACAAAAGACATGTTGATGTTGATAAACTGTTTCCGTGATAAGTAAAAACTACAAAGTAGTTTTGATTGTTTGGATGCTTTTTTTTGTCAATACTTCATTTCTCTTTTACACAGAGTTGAGGTATACGGAATATTTTGTTCATAAATTTAAATCTTTTTGTTTTGTTAAGCTAAATCTAAAGCACCACCTGTTACGTGGGACATAAATGCATACGGCGAAATGTGGGCGTATAGTATGTCTCTACCTACCCCTTTGGGGATAAAGGCGTGATAAATTATTTATTTTTTATTTTATTTAATGCATGGAAGACTTACAGCTGCACATAACTGAATAGTTATTATGTTTAGCTATCTAAAAGCCATTTACAAGTCCTCGCTTATAGTTGCAGACTAATTAGGTACAAAAATGTGAGCTTTATATTGTTAAACATGTTAAAAAGAAAAATGTATGTTAAGCTAAAGAAATATAACTTCTTACATGCGTACATTTTGTTATAATTATGAAGTTTTCATATTATTGTTATAATAGGTAGCATCACACATGTGTTATTTGTAAATTTACGTTTGTAAATATTAAGTTTTTAAGCAATAAATATATTGATTTGATTACTAAGTATTATTTATTTCTATTGCAACACGACAGGCTCAACACCTATGCATGGGACCCAATATATCTGATTATATTATGTAAGCATGAAGTAGCCTGCCTACTCCTCAGGAGAAATATGTATTTACTAACAATATAGAACACAAAAGGGTCAAAATATTACTTTCAAATATAGCTAAAATTGGAGCGTAGTTCATGTACATAATGTAGTTTTGATTTCACTTTAATACATCCAGTATTTCCGAAGTTATAACGACGAGAAGTTATAGCCCTTTTTTGAATTTCCGAGATTTGGCGCGCTCATTATGACGTCACAACGTAGCACAGACTGCGACAAGGCGATGCGCGGCGTTTGGGTGCGAACGAGAGCGCGACTGTTGAATGAGCATAGTTGTGACGTATGCGGTCACCCGCGTTATACGCACTTTGATCGTAAATATTCCAGCCACTTTTTGAAATATAAAAAAGTAAAAACACAGTATTTCTCGTATTTTTTTGTAGATTTATTTGGCATTTAAAGTAAAAAACGTTTGTCAGACCCATTGTTTAACCTTCTTGAACTGTAACTAATCTATACACAAGTATACATTTTATCAAAGTGAAAAAAGGTCACAGCGTCAACCCGTTGAAACAAATTTTCCTGTTTTCATTTTACTTAAATGAAAAAGTTAACATATTAATTAAAAATATCCATTTTTTTTATAGCAAGTGGCAGACAAGCATACCATAGTCTATGGACGTTTGCAACACTAGAAGTTGCGAACGAAGATGTTCGTTTTTAACCCGACTCTGATAAAAGAAAGTTATGTTCTTCAGTGTATGTATGGTTAACGGGCATGATGGATTTTAGATTTTATTTGAAGCGCTGAACGCATGATACGCAAACCCTGTGAGAAAGACTGCGTTATTGTCTCGTCCATTGATGAAGTCGTGCTCCACTTGTAGATGAGGTCGCTTGCCCCTAGAAGACCTTGATGAGATACCGTACACTTAGGCGTAGATAATAAAAAATCTCTAATATATCAAAACAGATTTTAGTACTCATTTGCAGTTATATTATTAACTACGTTACGCCCACGGCTTCGCCCGTAACATATTTCGAAGTCCCGTCGCACCTATTTAATCCAGTCGCTTAATAATTCTACAATAATTTGCCCGATTTGTCGACATTTATGATTACTGCTCCGCTCTCCAGGGTAGTAGCGTGATGATATATAGCCTTCCTCGATAAACGGGCTATCCGACAAAAATAATTTTTCAAATCCGACCAGTAGTTTCTGAGATAACCGCGTTCAACCAAACAAACAAACTCTCCAGCTTTATAATATTAGTACCTAAACATTCAAAAGAAACCAAAATCGACATCTTCCAAAACTATCGTATCGTAATAACTCGAGCTGTTTTTAAGTACTACGACCGCGAAGTGACGGCAAGATAAGTACCAATGGCCGTTAAACTCACGATACTTGTTTAACTAATGAGACCACAGTAAAATTGAATGTACTTGGCATAATTTCAATTAAAATGTCTTGCATTAAATACGTCTCTTGGGGTAATTAGTTACTCGATGACTAAGAAACTCCATTCAAATTACGCACTCCCATTTTTTATTGCCAATATAGACTCAAAAGGGGTCTTAGAAGGTTTATAAAGGGTCGGTAGCGAGAGTGCTGCACCTCTGGTGTTGCAAACGTCCATAAGCTAAGGTGACCACTTTCCATCAGGTGGCCCTACGCTTGTCTGCCGCCTCAGTGGTATTAAAAAAAATCACTAATCTCCCTCTTCCAGAACCTGTTTGTCTTTTGTATAATATGTTTTAAGTAATAAATATATTAGTAGTTGCCGGGTGGTTAGACATTTGAATGAACCCTGTTCTAGTAGGGTACCTAGATGACGGCTTTCTCTTAAGGTCTTTTAGTGCGGAGGAGCGCCTCCTTCATATATATCCAAGGTAAAATGTATGTCGAATGTGTAGAAATTAGGTAGACGTGGTGTTGACTTCTGTTAACTAATGCCAACGTTCCCTGTTTTTGGTAAGCTTTACCGCAATACTAAGACCCGAGGTAGTCAGCGGGGCGTCTATCCTTTTCTATTTGTAGCCTTCTGGATAACATTTATGGTACCTAACGCATTGAGGGCCGAACAACACTCAGGCTTGTTTAAACCGAGCAATATTTAGTGACTACGATATTTAAAATACGTAACGTAGCCATGACTGCCTCTGTGACGCGGTGGGAGTGTATCCGACTGCTACGCAAGAGGTCGTGGGTTCTATTCCCACCCAGGATATAACTTTGTGTGATGAGCACGATGGTTTATTGTGTTTTTTATCTATAATACGAGGGCGGGTCAATAAGTCCGTGACTTTTTGAATAAAAAACAGTTTTTTTTATTAAAACATCATCTTATTTTTCAACGTAGTCTCTCTTGAGCTCTATACACTTTGTCCACCGCTTCTCCAATTTTTTTATCCCTTCCAAAAAATAAGATATGTCGAGGTCCTCAAAATAGGTCTTTATTTGTGAGATGATTTCATCATTCGAGTCAAATCTTTTTCCACCAAGCCATTTCTTCAGGTTTGGAAACAAGAAGTAGTCACTCGGAGCCAAATCTGGAGAATAGGGCGGATGAGGGAGCAATTCATAGCCCAATTCATGGATTTTTGCCATGGCAACTGCAGATGTGTGCACCCTTGCAATGTCTTGGTGGAAAAGAACTTTTTTCTTGGCCAAATGAGGGCGATTTTTTTTTAAATCGTCATTGAATCGGCCCAATAAGTTGGCATAATATTCTCCATTGATTGTTCTTCCTTTTTGAAGGTAGTCAATGTGGATTATCCGCGTGCATCCCAAAAAACAGTCGCCATGACTTTATTGGCTGACAAACCCACTTTGGCCTTCTTTGGCGCCGATTCACCCTTAGAAACCCACTGTTTTGACTGTTGTTTGGTCTCTGGTGTGTTGTGGTGGATCCACGTTTCGTCCACTGTCCACACCACACAAAACGGCGAAAAAACTCCTCCATATTGCGGTTAAACAACGCCAAACCCTCCTGTGAAGTTGTTACACGATTGCGTTTGTGGTCGACTGTGAGCAAACGCGGCACCCATCTTGCGGAAAGCTTTCTCATGCCCAAGTGATCATTCAAAATTGAAACCACTGAACCATGCGAGATCCCTATGGCTTCCACAATCTCTCGCACTTTCAATCTTCGGTCGGCCAAAACCATATCGTGTATTTTTTTGATTGTTTCGGGTAGACACCTCAACTGGGCGTCCAGGACGTTCGGCATCTTCAGTGCATGTACGGCCACAACGAAACTCAGTAAACCACTTTTTCACCATTGAAATCGATGGTGCAGAGTCCCCATAGTATTTATCAAGCTTAGCCTTGGTTTCGGTAATGGTTTTTTTTTCGCAAAAAATAATGCTTAATAAGCACATGAAATTCAATTTTTTCCATTTTCTTCTCAGATTGCTGGGTAGTCTGATAAAAATAGCTGCCAAACACAAACTAACTGACGCAGTAAGTTCAAATTTTGACAGGAGTCGACTGACAGATGCCTGTTGACAGGAGCAGTGTTTCTTTTTCAGTAAAGAGGTCAGAAGTTCAAAAAGTCACGGACTTATTGACCCACCCTCGTATGCATGTATTAAGAAATATTTAAGTATGTTTATCAGTTATCTGGTCACCATAGTACAAGCTCTTGCTTGCTTAGTTTGGAATCAGATGGCGTTGTGTGAGTTGTCCCAACGATATTTATTTATAAATTGTTCGATCCATCACCGATTTAAACTCTGTGGCACAATCGAGATCCCAGTTTATAGGAGTGCCTGGCCTAAATAATACCTCCTTTATTGCATTAGGCGTTATATAACCAAAATAATACCACTAAATTCAAATTGAAACAATAATTTATTGTGTTCTTAAAGTTAATAGTTATGCATTAAAATTAGCCATAATGTATACACAAGATCCTTAATCGTAAGCTACGTTCATTAATTACATTAATTATTTACAATATTAGAAATAAATTACGCTAAGTGTTGGTGTGACACGACCCGCTACTCATATTATACAAATAATACTTTCAATCATATCAATATTATAATCACGTCATAGGGTGTTGAGGTAATATAAAAATATTTGTTTTATTATCAGAAAAATAACTATTTTTTCAGTTTGGTGCGTTGCCTTTTCTATCGGTGTACAGAGCTTATATAACTGCAATAGTAATCCATTATAGTTATATATTTTATAGAGTGCTATAAGTAGTTATACATAATATACTAAATATTTTAACATAGTTTATACTCAGATAGCGTAACAAGTTCAGTTCTCAACAGGCCTTTCATATTTTTTTCCAAATTTTTCTGCATAATAGTAATAACTTCAGAAAATAATTCTCAAAACTCATAATATTATAGACAGATAAGTGCAAGACGGATAATTGCGGTGTTGTTACACAGTAACAGTCCGTTCACACATGGTCTCCATATTACATCATGGTCTGTTCACACATAGGCACCGAATACGTTCAATGGATCTGTGGTTCGCTGTATACCACCACTACACGGATGGATGTTGTAGTATTATATTGGTACTATCGTCGGTAGTGGAGAAGAAAAGGTAGATCACAAAGATTAATGGCCGGTTTCAATATTCTATCTTCAGTTAAACATAGATCGCTACCACAGATAAACAGTTGAATTTTTAACTTTTGTGAATGTCGTAGGTAAATTTTTATTTAATAATAGGTAACTATTTTGACATTATTTTCCACAATAGTAAAAGATAGATAGGTTATTGAGACCTGCCGTTAGTCAAAGTGTAAACTTGTCTTTGTTGTACCGTATCGCCTCATACCGCACATTACATCCAGTAAGTTTAAAGTATTTTAATTTTCAATGATCCATCATGATGATAAAACGGAATATTCTAATTTTTATCGGACCGGCATTTTTTACTGTGTGAAATTGCTGGTACAACTCATCGTACCGACCGACCGTCATCGTAACGAACCGTATTGATCTGCACCTGTGAGCGTAATCTTATGTTTGATTAGAATTCACAAAAATTGTTTACTTATAAAGAATTGCTAAATATTTATGACTTTCAATGGCATGTAGAAAGGAGTGTAATAATATTAAAACTCGCGGTTTAACTTTAATTTAAGTAAATAAATAATAAAAGTTATACAATAAATAATGATAAATACATTCCGAGATCGTGAACAAGAACAATATAATTAACGCAACATGTTCAAGCAATTTGAGGCAAACAGTCGAATACATTCGTTCATATTACCGAATGTCAGCTAAGTTATATAAAATCGATGACATAATTTGAGCTGACTAGAGCACTTTCGTAAGTAACCTGGATTGATTTGCATTTTTGAAGAGTAACGCTTGCATTTTGTTCAGTTTTGGATCTGTTCCATTTCAATAAAATTTTTAGCCAAATCATGGTGCGTTTAGATAAGTCACAATTGTGTTCAAATACATGCTACATTGATAACCAACTGACTGTTGACTAGTTTCATATCAAGGCGACCGCTTCCTCACAAGGCCGTTTAAAGCGTCCAAACACATTGCTACAGACAGACTCACAGTCAAGAGAGGTGGAGTTCTTAAATTTGAAGGGTAATTAGTGGCCATCAAGTGCTACCAAAGGCCGTAAATTCTTTACATAGGCATTTTTTATTATATTGAGGCTATTTTACTATACATTCTTAAACTAATTCTGAGATGCCAGACAAGCATACGTCCACCTGAACGAAAGTGGTACCGTAGCCTACGAACCTCTTTAATTCATATTTTATATACTACTCGGGACTTCACGCGAAACAATTTTGTACTTGAATTTTGATTTTGAGCGTGAAGTCCCGAGTAGTGTATAAAATATGAGTATAAAACGCGAAAGTTTAAAAAGAACCTCTTTAAGTTGTATTTTTATAGCACCGTTAGCCTAAATTTGGGACTAATAGCCTAATAGAACATTTTGCAACACTGGTAAGTAAAGACAGCGTCTGCCCCCTCTAATGAGGCTGAAATGTGGGACATTTGCTAAAGAAACAAGAGCATTCTGTAGTAATGTGATTGAAATGAACATATATAACATTGTCTCAACTTAAATAATTAAATAAATCCATAGTGAGGTTCATCCACAACACAGCGTCATAGAGAAAGTCTTAGTTTTATCACAACTTACGCTTCATCACACATATTCGTATTACTGCGATATACTATTATAAAACAAAAGTTTTATGTAGTAGTATATAGTTTTATTTTATATAAATTTGGATGTTTTTAATCTTAAAAGCGGGTAAAATTAATTGTTAACTCAAAATTTACGCAACTTCGTGTAATATTTTTACAATTATTTTTGGCAACACCACTACTGTCCACAAGTGATGTTTTGAATATGTCTTTCGAATTGATATTGATAAACCATAGCTTTAGTTATAGAACTTGTATCGTTTACAAAGAAATTGTAAATGATTCCACAGAGGTGCCATTCAGTGGGCTTTTGCAATACACTAACAATTCTACTTTAAAAGTATCTCGAATGTTCAAAAGAACCAGTCGAACTGCTAGTTTCTGACCCAAAACAGGTTAGGAAAGCGACATAGAAAGGCAAGAGTGCGTCATAAGCAGCAACTGTTCAATATAGCCGTCCCAGTCTTACATAGCGAAATAAATAAAGCAGGATGATTGCACTCCCTTCCAAAACGAACGTTCATTGCGTCAAGTGTGCTTAATCGATGATATGACACGCTTGTGCAGCTGTAGAGTGTGTGGCAAGTCTTAGATAGAGTTCAGGCGATATACACTTGCGGCACTGAGCGTTGACTATCGCGATCTTGCTCTTTTTCTAATATTAAGACTCACTGTCGTTCTTGTATTTGCCCTAATATGTACAATTTTTTTTCTTTCTACGTAATACGAGCGCTGAAAACAACGAATCACAGAATGTTCAACCACAAAATGATATGAGGATTAAATACCATACGGTTCCAGTATGTTTACTATAAACAATTTCAACGTTTTTAACTAATTTCACATCAAGGCGTGTATCGAGGACTACGATACGACGGTAAATGATCCTCACAATATCGCCATCTTGTGACATGGTCCATCGAGTCGGATCGATTGCTCATGCGCGAAGTATGTTAATGGTTGCGCGTACTGGATTTTATACACCATGTTTGATATTTCCCAGTGTCGCTTCCAGTCCTGTTTCTGTTTACACTGAAGTGCAATTATGTACAGACAAAAAGTCTAAGTCACGTGAGCGTGAAGCGAGACCCGTTTCCTCGACATATCAATCATCCGTCACCGAGCCATGGAGTGGGGGTGAAGCAGGGTGAGTGGGCGGCTACTGGTAGCCCGTCAGTAACCCCTACGGATGTCGCTGGTTCGGCACGGACATGCTGAAAAATATACATATGTAAAGATGACTAACGTATGGTGATCAGTGTCCGCAAAATCCGAATACATATAGGAAATTAAATGTTACTCAGTGAACGAGACGAGTAAATGATAGAAAGAATGAACAGGGGGCCGAGTCTGATATTTCATACGTGTCGAAATAGAATCGAAATCGTCGCTCAATAGAAAGCCACCGGTACAATTTTGACAGTTTTTCGTAGTCTACTATTACAATCGTACTCCAATAGACTTCTATCGGTCGGCCGATAGAATTATACTAACACGTTCTGCGACAGAGGCCGCTATCAGTGACATTTTTGATAGTCTACTAACATTTAGACAACTAAAAACAGCTATTCTGGTTCTATTCTACGGCTTGTCAATGGTAGACTCGGTCCCCAGTTAGAGATATAGAAAGGTAAGTTGGCGACAGTTCTATTGTAAAAGATAAGAAATTGTTGAATAAGTTTTTTTTTTCTAAGGACCGCTTTGTTAGAAAACTCCTGACTAATAGACAAGATAACGATGCAGGCTCCCTTGCGGGGGTGCAGACTCTGATGGCAGTCGCGCTTAACAAAGCCGAAATTGAAAATTAATACAGGTTGAAAATTAAATTTACCAATAATTTATTTATCTAGCCGCGTTCGCGGTTTTCACTTTAAAAATTGACCGGAATCGCTGTAAATGATGATGATGATGATGAAAAATAACTATTTTGGAACCCAATTACTTTAAGAATAAGACAAAAAGAAATCCGAAAAGAATTGCAAAAGCAGTTACTTCGAGCCGGATTTGAACCAGCTACCAATGGATTCCAATTTATAACCATTTACAGTTCACCGCTCTACCAACTGATCTATCGAAAGTTGATAACTGAGTTCGAAATTGTCAATCTAATAATTCAAAACTTTTTATAGCGTCTCGGTAACGGCGTCGTGTCCAGAAATTTTATTTCATCTAAAAATATGCGTACCGTGCTATTGGAAGTTTTCACTTCAAACAAACGAGCTAGTCCTATTATTATGTGTAATATTTTACATGTTTCCCACTGTGAAGTGTTTGACGCATATTAATGTGCGAATTAATATTTGTATAATGAATGGTATGTAGTAGTGTAGTAAATTAAACGCTGCCTTCACCGTATATCTTTAGTTAAGATATTTATCTAATGAATATTTTAACTTGACTAAAGCGTTCGTGGCCCGCTAATTCAGTGTTCTGTAAACGATCACTGCGTTAAGCAGCTTTCGCTATGGGTGGTCATCGAATGGGTGATGACTTTGTGGCATTTACATTTGCTAGCGTTTCCGTGCTTCCGGCAACCGGGACCGACAGCTTAACGCGCTCTCCGCACGTTAAGCTGTCGGTCCCGGTTGCCAGTAACATGACAGTGATTAAGCCTAGTGGTGTGTGGGTGGGTGTGTGTGCGTACGTACCCGTAGAAGGCGGGGAAGTGCGTGTCGGTGTTGAAGTGGAAGTTGGCGGGCGTCTTGGGCGAGGCGCAGCTGTAGGGCAGCGCGTGCGGGCGCGCCAGCAGCGGCTCCGAGGCGGAGCGCGTGATCTTGGGCAGCGCGCGCAGCACGCCCTCCAGCGCCGCCAGGATCTGCCGGAACTGCGGCCGCGCCGCGCGCGCGTGCGCCACGCACGACCCCAGCAGGCGCTTCAGCGCGGCCGGCGCGTCCGAGCGCACGCGCCGCGCGTCCGGCGACAGCGCGCCGCGACCCACCAGCCACAGGATCTGTTACAGACGAGGAACACGCCTCAGCACTGTCTGTTCCTAGACATGCAGAAGGCCTTCCACTGTGTTCCAGAGATTTATACCTAGTCAGGTCATAAATTCTGTCACATGTTTAATATAAAATAATTGAAACAAGTTTATTCATTATGTAACCACTTATATACCAAAATGAACTTAACAAAACATAGATTCTTATGACAATAAAGTTTATTCAAAATGACCGCCGTGATTTTGAATACAGGCCTTCAATTTGCGCGGCCAGTCGTCTATCGCAGCACGAACGAGGTCCATGTCAATATCGGCGGCTGCCTTAATCGAGGATGTCTTGAGTGACTCCAAATTGGGATGAGGCTTTGAGCACGCCTTTTCCTCCAAGCGTTGCCATATCTTGTAATCTAACGGACTCAAATCTGGACTGGATGAGGGCCAGTCTTCGTGGCGGCTGAAGTCGATTTCACGCGCTGCCAGCCAGTCTTGTATGCTCTTCGCTCTATGAGCTGGCGCCGAATCTTGTTGGAATACCCAGTGCCTGTTATTGAACATGGTATGAGAAACAGGTTCCACAAGGTGACGAACCTTGTGGAACCTGTGGACTGTATTTTGATACACAACTGCATTCGTTTTTACACTTTTCTCACAAAAATGTACCTCTGTTAAGCCCTAATAAGAAACTCCCAACCATACCATGAGCGAGGGTGGAAAATTACCTCGTTGGACACGCGGAATACGGTTGCTCGCTTCTTCACTACTGTGTGCGTACACCTTATCATTTTGTTTGTTGTAGCTCTCTTCTACGGTAAAAATTTTTTCATCCGAAAAAAGATTTTGCCGATATTTTTTTCCCGCGTACCGCTTCAACAAAGCGCGGCATCTCTTCAGTCTCAGGTCCATTAGACGAGCATTTAAACGATGTCCTGTTTTTCTTCGATATGACCGAAGCCCTAAGTCTTCATTTAACACCCTTTTCACCGTGGTTCTGCTTAACCCCATCTGAAGGGCCAACAGTTTCTGCTTACGTTTGGGATTTCTTTGAATTCGCGCCTTCACAGCTTTTATCACTGCTGGAATCCTAACAGACCGAGGGCGACCACTTCTTGACCTGTCATCTACACTAGAGTCTTCATTGTATCGTTTGATGGTACGATAAACGAAGCTTTTGATTATATTCAAATTTTTCAGTATGTCAAAAATTTGAATTGGCGCGTATCCGCAACGATGCAACGCAATAACTGCAACACGGTCTTCTTTAGGCGTCCACTCCATATTTAAAAATGAGTAAAATTCTAAAAAATATACATTTTTATTTTCATGAATAATTCGAAATTCGAATTCAATAAACTTTTTTGTGGCCAGTATTCTAAGGGCCGTATTTTAAAACGTTACTCAATACTCAAGAAACACTTGAGAGTAGTATTTGTATGGCAAAACTAGCCTCAAGCGTTTCTTGAGTATTGAGTAACGTTCTAAAATACGGCCCTAAAAGAAAAGTTTTTACTGTGTGACAATACTTATGACCTGACTAGGTATTGACACTCCCGGGACATGTACTGCGACCCCGATTCCGTGATTCGGACCACTGTTGGCGACACGAAAGCCTTCCCCATCACCGTCGGAGTACACCAGGGTTCGGTCTTTAGTCCGCTTCTGTTCAGTGTGATATTGGACGAATTGTCAGACAGCATCAGGGACTCGCATGAGCGGCCTCCATGGTTGCTTATGTATGCTGAAGATATCACGCTGGCAGACGCGGTCAGGGGCAGATTTGAGCGACATGTAAAGGTGTGAGAGTAGACGCTTAAGAACGGCAGATGAAAATGACGAGAAATGACTGGTGTCATTTGTGACTCAAAAATGCCGATCCGGTTATTCAACCGGATCGGCATTTTTTGTGTGCGTACGTACCCGTAGAACTTGGCGGTTCTACGGGTACGTACGTAACTTCGTAACTTCGGACAGATCTATAAAACCATCATTAGATATGTCCTTTTACAAGGCAGTGAATGTCGCCAATATTGGAGCGGCACAAGCAGGAGTCACGGAAAATAAGATGCTGCGGTGGATGTGTAGACGCGGATAGATCGCGAAAGGAACTATCGCATCCGTGGATATTACCTGAAAATCAACAATCGTGATATTTCATGCAGATCACGATGTCACACCACTTTACCTGGTCCTTGTTGTTGAGGTGTGTGTAGGGCAGCTCGCCCGCCATGAGCTCGAACAGCACGATGCCGTATGCGTACACGTCGGAGCGCGGCGAGTAGGGCGCCGGCTCGTCCATGCGGATCACCTCGGGCGCCATCCACAGGATCGAGCCCGTGGGCTGCTGCCACTGCACGCCGCCCGCCGACGAAGTATCTGTGCGCACACAAATATGCTCTCGTCAGCGGCCGACACTATATGTAACGGCTGTAACAGTTTGGTCCTTCGAGCCGGATCAAAGTGTAGATGGGCAAGGCCAAACGCCGAGCTGCGACGAAAATACCCGAAAGGAAGCAAGAAGACTCGATTAACATGAAAGTATACCATTAACAAGTAAAGTGACAACCCGCATGTACTCACCAGACCACCGAACCTTGGCCGTCGCTAGACCGAAGTCTCCAATTTTGACTGACCAGTCGTCTCTTAGAAATATATTATTTGACTTCAAGTCTCTGAAAATAATATATTATTAAATTAGTTAAGTTTTGTAAAATAAATTGTTCTGTAATATAATTTAGTCAACAGGGTACAGGTCGCGCGGCGAATGATGAGCTCTGACAAAAATTAGTGGGGATAGTTTGAGCATGTATAATCGCGCACAATATTATTACACAAAGCATCAAGTTTAATACGGCTCTGCTTTGAACCATTTAACATTTTTTATCATTTTATAACGTAGGTAGGTGGGTACCTTAATAGGTATATATTATTTACAACAAGTGAGTTCAAAGTGTTTTGTGTGACAATATTAACTATATTACTTCGCGATCCATGCATACTTATTTCGCTTCCTTAAGATTCATCAACTGCTTCATACACGCACGTCTGGGTATCCGAGTACTTTATATCATGACAGGCAGAACCCAATGCGACAGAGTAGGCATATCAAAATACATAAAACAACATTTAATATACTAGGTAATATAACTTATTACATACAATGCTACCTTCGTGAATTCACTCAGAGAATAATAGAATATATCGGAATATACCCTGATTCCTTCTACCCTCTACTTTCGCACAATATATATTCTTTGTCAATCGTTCCCCACTCCTTCGTTGGACGTGTCCAAACCAACGAAGCATGCCCTTTTCCAGCTTAACGCTGACACTTTCATTCAATCCTGCCATATTGCGTATCACTTCGTTACTTATTCGGTCGGCCAAAGTTACGCCGCACAATTTTCGAAGTGATCGCATCTCCACAGCATTCAATTTACTTTTATGCATCTGCTGACATACCCAGGTTTCGCTACTGTAAAGCATTGTTGGCACTATCACTGCGTTATGTTTCGCCAATAATAATAATTATAATTGGTATAAATATTTGATCAAACAATGTACATAATAAACCATTTTTCTTTCATGTCCAGATTGGACGGACAATTTTCTTGGGGCATCAAAATCTCAATACGCTATTAGAGATTTGCCAAAAGGAGTAGAATATTTTATGTGCGTGACAGTACCAAGACTAGTGACAAAACGTGCCGACATATCGCGGAGTAGTGTTCGGCTGTGCCCTAGTGTGCGTGTAGGATTTCGACCACTCCTGCGTCCACGCTCCTACACTCCCGCCCTTCACCCCCTGTCACCCCGCCAAATAGACCTAATTTATGAGTTCTGCGCATTCCCCTTCTACTTTCTTACGGAGCTCATCATTCGCCGCGCGACCTATAACTGTTGACAAAATTATTTTACTTACAGAATTGTTGGAATATTTGTCCCGCGTTTCGTAGACCAAACGTCATACAAGAAAACTCGAACATTCCAATTTTATTATGTAATTATTTATTAGAAGTATTTAACAAACTCTGTGCTGAAATTTATAGAAGCACATAGATTGTAGGTAAAATTCCTATTATTACGGAATGGGTACCAATCTGGATTCGTTCACTGGTTACGTGTTTTCAAAACTCAACTTAAAGTAAAAAAATGTAAAGGTCATAAAGTCTCAAAGGTATTAAATCCCTAGCTATTATTTCTCTACTATTCGATAAATACGAGGCTCGATTTCATAGATCACATTTATCATAGTTAGCGATGCAAGTAAATACATTATATCAGGGTTTTGTTTCAAGTGTTTCTTCTTAGAAGCGCTCGTGGCCCCGCTGATGCAGTGTTCTGTAAACGATCACTGCGTTAAGCAACTTTGGCTATGGCTGGTCCTTGGATGGGTGACCACTTTGTGGAATTTACATTTGCGAGTGTTTCCGTGCTTCGAAAGGCACGTTAACCCGTTGGTCCCAGTTGCCAGTAAAATGGCAGTCGTTAAGCTCATGGAAAGTCTTATGGGCTAGAAAAATTCTCACAGGCTCACCACCTGCTACGTGGGATAAAATGCATACGATAAAATATGGGCGTATAGTATGCCTCTGCCTACCCCTTTCGGGGATGAAGGGGTGACAATATGAATTTATGTTTTTTTTTGACATAGCCTCGATCTTTAGTCAACAGGTGGATCACTTGCAGATAAATAGGCTGTCTGAATATTCTAGTATAAACCCAATCCAAAATTGCATAATGAACCTGTAAAAGCTGTCACTTTTTTATTTTAGTGTGAAATAGAACTAAAAATTGGGAGAGATCTACATACTTTAATGAAATTCACACAAATCTTTTTTCCAAAAGAATATATTCGTCCCATACCTATGTATAATATTTTTGGCGTGTAGATAGTCCATGCCCTGAGCGGTCTGGCGTGCCACTTCGATGAGGAACAGCAGCGGGAAGGCCGTCTCCAGCACGTGCAGATGTTTGTATAGCGACGAACCCTCGCACCACTGAGTCACGATGGCCAGCGACGGTTTCGACACGCACCCCATGAATAACAGAATGTTGCAGTGCCGCGTTTTACGTAGAACTGCCACCTGCAAGACAAATGAAACTGTCACTGAATGATCTAACAAGGCACCGCTTAAGCAGCTGGACCGATTTGGACTAAAATGTGATATTTAGAATACATTCAAAAAGAGTCTGCTTTTAATTGTTAAATAACCTACTTCATTTTTAAATGCTTGCAGTTGTGCAGGCGTCGGAGTTTTGACGTTGAGCGTTTTGACTGCTACGGGCCCGTGCCAATGTGCTTTGTATACTGTCCCGAAACTGCCTGATCCTGAAAGTGAACAATAACAATACAAAATTCAAGTAAATCAATATCTCATTTCAATGTAGAGGAGGTAGTTTTCCGTCTCAATAATTGATTTTAGTTTGAATGTATAACAATACTCAATGAACATAACGTGAATACTGCGACAGTCCCGACGCAGCTGACTCACGCCGCACTGCGATGTCCGTCTCTGGAGCCAGTAATCTTTGTCATGGGTCTGTGTTCCTTACTGCTTTATATGTAGTGAGGTAGTGTGGTACTTACCTATCCTGGGCCCGATGAGTATTTCATCGGCGTGTATGACCCAGTCGTCGTAGCTCTCCCGCGGAGATAGCGCGTGCTTCCACGACTCGTCTGCGGAGCGCGCTCGGGCTCGCCGCGGCCGTATTGTGCCCGTCGGAGATGCCTGCACGACATATGCACAACACTTAATAGTGTAGCCGTCCATCGAACACGAGCAAATATAAACTTGCAGATAGATAAGCGACAGCTTACGATGATGGGATTGTACAATCAAGTACATAATACTATGACATTAAAATCAGAATTTAGATGTTAGTTTTCATTCAATAAACACTTAAAACAATATCGGTGTTTTTCCCGAACTACATAACAATTTTCAACATTAACCTATGTTGGGGTAACTAACAGCCCTATGGTAACACTTTGGTCCTTCGAGCCTGATGCAACAAAAATAGATCGAAGTTGCATGTACCAATATTAGGTAAGTTATTATTTGGTGCCTAAGTTTATTAAGAGTTAAGACTTAGCTAGTAATTCTTAGTCTGTCTCTGAAATTCTCAACTGCACGCCGTGGTCATTAGCAATATGATAGTACACTGAAATATCTTCGATAGTGAAGGCGCGAGTTTCGTAGCCAAACTGAGGAAACTCAGATAAAATTATTTCATTAAAAATGAATACTGAAATAATACAGAGAATGTACACTTATATAGCGTATACTTTACGCTTATACAGCGTTGCACTACTTGTCTAAGCCAAGATATATGGATTGCAGTATAAAAACCAAATATGGAATGAGATCGAAATGAACTCTACTCTACTCTCCTGCAGTAAATAAAGTCACTGTCACGTCATTTACGCGTTTGAACAGGTCGCCTGACGGGACACGAACGCTTGGTCTTACTACAGGTTATGTGGCCAATCGGACGTTAAAACAACTAACCTGTGTACTTTGACTGTGTTGTGATTGTGGCGAGTCTAGATTCTTGTCTTTGTCATCCTGTTTCTGCCGCCCCAACGTGAGGTGGTTGGATGACTGCGGTGAATTGTTGCATTGCTGTTAATCAAAAGTAATTAATTAAAACAAAAAGATATATTAGAGCTACAGACCTAGCAGGAAAAAAAGAAAGGAACAGATTTAATAGGCACATACAATAACTAAAATAAGTGTAAAATACAGGTATTAACGCGATCATGCTTATTTACCTTAAATAACTTGACGTTTCGACTGGGTTGCACCAGTCGTGGTCACAAACAGACTGAAGAGGCGGTGTCACTCCGATTGTGAGGTAGAATCGTCTGAATCTACCCTCATATTGTCTATCCACGCACCAGTACACACAACACTGACAATGTCCCTATTCTGTAGGCCGTCCGTATTCCGAGCGTTACCCGACTGTGCAAATCAACGAGGTAGTGTGATATCAATGACTGGATTCCACGTCGTAGATAATTTGAAGCCCTCCTCTCTATTGAAATTTGTGTGTTTTTTTATTTCAATTGCTTCACGCACCATTCTCGAATAATAATGGCGGTCAGTGGCGAGGACTTGGGGACGGTGAAACTCAATCCAGTGATTAGTGCCTGATTGTAAAATATGTTCTGCAATCGCTGATTTGTTGGTCTGTCGGTTCTTTACAGCGGTGATATGTTCCTTTATCCTTTCAGCTATGGTCCGCTTTGTTTGGCCTATGTAGGAACTACCGCAGCTGCAATTTATTTTATAAACGCCCGGCGTTTGGAAAGGCAGTACATCCTTCGGTGTGACCACCATTTTGTTTACTTTAGCCCCCGGCGTGTACACAGTTTGAATTGAATACTTTCGTAACACCGTTCCGATCTTATCTGTTACTCCTTTCACATAGGGCAAGTAGGCAGGTTGTCTTTTTACCTCTGGATGCCTAACACGCCTTGCCTGCCTCTGTCGTAATCGCTTCACTTTATATCCGTTTCGACTAAGTACCTCTTGAACATGGTTAAGTTCACCATCTAAATGTTCAGGGTCACAAAGATCATGAGCTCGGTTCTTTAAAGAAGTCATAACGGATTGTAAGTGACGAGAATGGTGATGCGACGTAGCGTGTACGTATCTGTCTGTATGTGTAGGCTTCCGGTAAATACAGTGTGTTAAAGACCCATCAGTTCTCACGGCCAATCTAACATCCAAGAATGACAACGAACGATCCTTTTCCATCTCATATGTGAACTTCATCTTAGGGTGTACGGAGTTAAGATGTTTTAAATACTGATCTACTTCCTGCTTATTTCCAGAGACGACGCTGTCCTTAACACACTGTATTTACCGGAAGCCTACACATACAGACAGATACGTACACGCTACGTCGCATCACCATCCTCGTCACTTACAATCCATTATGACTTCTTTAAAGAACCGAGCTCATGATCTTTGTGACCCTGAACATTTAGAGGGTGAACTTAACCATGTTCAGAAGGTACTTAGTCGAAACGGATATAAAGTGAAGCGATTACGACAGAGGCAGGCAAGGCTAAAGTAAACAAAATGGTGGGCACACCGAAGGATGTACTGCCTTTCCAAACGCCGGGCGTTTATAAAATATATTGCAGCTGCGGTAGTTCCTACATAGGCCAAACAAAGCGGACCATAGCTGAAAGAATAAAGGAACATATCACCGCTGTAAAGAACCGACAGACCAACAAATCAGCGATTGCAGAACATATATTACAATCAGGCACTAATCACTGGATTGAGTTTCACCGTCCCCAAGTCCTCGCCACTGACCGCCATTATTATTCGAGAATGGTGCGTGAAGCAATTGAAATAAAAAAACACACATATTTCAATAGAGAGGAGGGCTTCAAATTATCAACGAAGTGGAATCCAGTCATTGATATCACACTACCTCGTTGTTTTGCACAGACGGGTAACGCTCGGAATACGGACGACCTACAGAATAGGGACATTGTCAGTGTTGTGTGTACTGGTGCGTGGATAGACAATATGAGGGTAGATTCAGACAATTCTACCTCACAATCGGAGTGACACCGCCTCTTCAGTCTGCTTGTGACCACGGCTGGTGCAACTCAGTCGAAACGTCAAGCTATTTAAGGTAAATAAGCATGATCGCGTTAATACCTGTATTTTACACTTATTTTAATCATGCAACGCGAAAGTTTAAAAGTTAGTACATACAATAACAACAATAAAAATAACAACAAGATAAATAAAAATCCCTTATAAGTAATAAAAATAAACAAAATTATTAAATGACTACATCAAGTTTTACAAAAAGTACCTGGTTATATTTTTTCTGATGTTCAGCTAGTGTAATCGACTTTTGCACCATATTTATGCATACGTTGGGCGCTGAACTGGATCTGTCCTGCTGATTCAACGACCTCGGATGTTGTTGCCTGAGTAAGATAGCAATAGTTTCTGTCATACATTGGTCAGCGGAAACATCTGGTACTGACTTTCATAATACAAATATACTAGACTTAACGTGTGTTGGCTAGAGTTTGCAATTCGTTAAGCTTCGATACCAACTACCACTCCTGGAGAAAAAATCTTGAGTGCATTGTGCATGTCATATATTATCTTATTTTCCAAAAACCTTTAAACTATAACCATACTGCAGTTGTTTGTAACTAAAAATACGCTGTAGAAGGCTTTTTTTTCGTGTGGAAATCCCCTCGGATGTCATGCCGGACTCGAACCGACTAAAACCACACGGTCCCTACCTATCTGTCTATCGCCGGGCACCCCGGGTAACTCCTCGGAAGGATGTCCCAAGATGCGTTGTAGAAGGTAACAACTTCATTAATTTAGTGTAGCCTGAAGATTGTTTAAACTGGCATTAATCTTTTGAAGTCAATGTTTAACAGCTAGTGATTGTTCGATTACGTTTTTGTATGAATATTATTTACTGTCCACATCCGACACTATGTGCCATTGCCGGGTTAGTACGGGGTTTTAAGACACCTAGCAGAATATACTAACAAGTTTTCTTTACCACAATAGTAGTTTTTCAATAGCATCTTTGAATTGTGTATTTCTAATATGCGACTTAGCTATCTAAACTTAGTGTAAAATTGTAATTAGTTATTAATATCAAACACATACAGTAACTATTTTTAGTACAGTTAAAATAATCACACATTAATCGCAATTACACACGGTGAAAAGTGGGCGTGATATATAATATGTATCTGCCACCACTTCGGGGACAAGGCGTGATTGAAAACATAAAATAATCATGAGCCAACGAAAGCAGGTACGAACTCGGGATATGGAGCGTTATTTCGTGTTAGAGATGAATTTTTAACCTCTACCTAGAATCGTAATTAGAATCTTATCATATAAGTTTGAATAAAACAAAAATTAAAGTTAAATTCATAATTACAATAAAATAACAGTACTTTTGGTGAACGCCCTCATAATATTTTTTTAAGTCAAATATCAACAAACCGTGTCGGCAATGCGTATCTCGCATTTAGAATTAATAAAAAAAAACATTCTTAAAAAAAATAATGTTGTTACTAGTAATTTAAAAAAGTAATGTGAACAGAAAACGCGTTTTTATTTTTCTCATACCTTGGGTATTTTTTTAATCAGAGCATAAAATGCGAAAGATTAATAAAATTTAACACATTTTCTACGGAATGTATGTAGTTATAGTTTTTAGTAAAAGCATAGTTCAGTGTGTGCAATGACGATCAGCAAGCGGTGCTAAACTATTATTGATATTCACCATTGGACATCGAAATCCTTCAATTTCTTCGCGGGGGAGATAGACCTGCACACGACAGTAGTATATAACTATCTATACTAATTAAATAAAGCTGAAGAGTTTGTTTTTGTTTGTTTGAACTCTAATCTCAGAAACAACTGGATTCGGTAAAAACTTTTTGTCTTGGATAGAATAAAAAATATTGATGAAGGCAATATATCATCACGCTACTAACCTGGAGAGCGGAGCAGTAATCATAAATGTCAATAATTCGGGCAAATTTTCATTCATTATTGTAAAAGTAATAAACGACAGGATTAAATGGGCGCAGCAGGGGTTTGAACTATGTCACGGGTGAATCTGGGAGGGTAAGCTAGTACTAAATAAAAAAAAGCGAATTTTGAAGCGCTCGTGGCCCCGCGGTCTCAGTGTTCTGTAAACGATCACTGAGTTACGCAACTTTCACTATGGCTGGTACTCAGATGGGTGACCACTTTGTGGCATTTACATTTGCGAGCGTTTCCGTGCTTCGGAAGGCACGTTAAGCCGTTGGTCCCGGTTGCCAGTAAAATGGCAGTCGTTAAGCCTGGTTGAAGGCCTTATGGGAGGCTTAAAAATTTCAACAGCAGGTAGCCACAACCTGCGTCTGTCTATTTCAACACGGCAATGGGCTCACCACCTATTACGTGGGACAGGACTCCACACGGTGAAAAGTGGGCATATAATATGCCTCTGCCACCCCTTCGGGGATAAGGCGTGATAGATGATGGAATAAAAAAAAATGCAACTGACTGTATAATAACGTAAAAAAAAAATGTACTTTCAAAAAGACAGGTTCAGATACTATTTATATAGAGTGACCCAGTCGTATTCACTACTGGACAAAAGAAGCTCGAAGCTCTACTTTCGCATTAACCAGACAAAATTATTCTATTGATTTCTTCCTACACCAAGTGCAGTCGATTAAGATAATGTCAGACTATCATACGAAATCGACAGGCATGTGAATATTTTACGTGGTTGAGTTGTTTGCTCGTTCGACCGCTCGGGAGATGTAGATTATATTGAAACTCTATGTTCTATAGTAGGTTAAAACCACTTGGTTATCATACAGCAAAATTTAACATCCGATCCTATTGGATCCAAACATCACAGCAAAATATGTTTTTTATTAACACTAGCATTCTCACAAAATGAGAAATTTTCATATCTCAGTATTACTCCCTATGAACTCCCTGCCTGGGTTTACCCGAACGCCTACATTATGAGGCTTTTCAAAAGGGGTCTTAGAACGTTTATAAAGGGTGCTGCACCTGACCACTTTCCATCAGGTGGACCGTATGCTTGTCTGCCAACACAGTGGTATAAAAAAAATTATAGTTTATCCATACGTTCACCAACAGAAGTCTATTGTCCGTTTTTTTAATATTAATGAAAAAACCAGACAATTGCGAGTCGGACTCCACCGCAGGTTCCGTATAATACGTTTTTTGCTACATAAACGGTCATAACTGATTTTTCCGTTAACTTAGAAGTTTGATTTTATCAAAGTTTCAAGAGTCCATAGATATCTTCACGCGTTCCCGAGGTAAAGGGTCTTGACAGACAGATTAGGGAATCCATTTCAGAAATGTGAATTAATCAAACTTCTTAGGGCCGCATTCCGGAATGTTTCTCAATACTCAATCAACGCTAAGGCTAGTTTTTGCCTTATAAATACTACTCTCAAGCATTGATTGAGTATTGAGAAACGTTCTGGAATGCGGCCCTTAGAAGTTTAGATTAATTCACAGCTACAAGGGACATCGGGCGGTGCCACGGGCCTCCCCTAGTACAACCATAAAAAGAAGCTTCAGTACAAAAAGAAGGTATAATGCGATTACAAGAATCAGTTGTTTTTGGTAAAACTACAAATTCTCTATTATTTTTTAAATACTGTTCATAAACACAACTTTAGTATGTAAATTCTGTGTGAATGAAAATAATATGCACAAATATCGGATATGTGAGAATTTTTAAAAAAAGAACCAATTCTTGCAATTGTGTAATAATGGGACTTGTGAGAACAAGCCAGTACTTGTTCTGATCAGCCCCGGAGTACATGTGGTGGTACCCAAAGTGTGGCGGGAAGTGTAAGATGCCGGCCTGTGTCTCTGGATTCTGGGCCAGTAGTGCAGCGTAGTATGAGTCTGTCATTCGAACCTGTGCACAAAATTAGTTTTTTAGTTATGTGTTCAGATAATTTAATATGCACATAATTTATATACCTCATGTAAATTAGTATGACTATTTTTGTCTAAATGTGCTACTGCTATTATAAATTCTGTAACATATAAATACAAAACTCTTATTATTAATACTCTAATAAAAAGAAACATATTCCAATTCATTACTGACCTGTTGGCAAATACTCGGTACTTTGTCAGCACAACGCTGATGAAATTTGAAATTACATTGTGAACAGTAAAAACCGTTGAAAAGAAGCCGTCGGCAGCACTCACAAAATGCCAGCGTAAAGAATGTTTTCCGTGCGAATTGGTGTGAGATGTGAGACATTATCGGCAGCCTGTCCAGTGTGCGAACTGTTACCTGGATACAGAGATATAAATATATGTTAGTTAAACACAAGCATGCTAAATCTCAATAAAGCAAGGACTCTGAAGCTACAGAGATGTGTATGAAGTGTCTACTTGTAGTTTAAATTATTTTAAAGTGTGTGAAAGGCGCCTGTCCAAGATCACTATGATCCATGCCAATCCCACTTGCAAGTTGGCAAGTGTTTAAAGTATTTTAAAGTGTGTGAAAGGGGCCTGTTGAAGATCACCTTGTGCAACTGGTGGATTGGAGAGACACAAATATTAATATGCCCATTCTATTGCTATTCTAATCCCTCTACCCACTACAGTACTTTTGGGATTTTTTACATGGCACCACCAATAAAATTCTATTCTATATGTTTATTGCATTCCATAATGTAGATAAAGGTAGATAAAGATGTTAAAGCTTAAACTAAGTGACACAAATATACCAGAATATTTCTATGAATTCTCAGCTTAATGTGAATTTGTGTAGCATCAATGCTATTTTTTGGTGAAATTTCGCCAAACTGTATTTAAGGCAGGCATTATATCCATTATTCTTCAAATTTTGACCTTGGGATTTACACCAGACTCATCTCACCAGAGGTTATTTAACTTAGCTGGGGGTCAAGAGAAAGCCACAATTTTAGAATATTGCCGAATTGAATGCACACTCATATTTTTTATAGGTGGCACTCAATATTTGTAACATTCTTACAAAAGTTTCTTTAAGACCTAACAATCCTTTTTAAAATTAATATATTTTTTGACAAAAAGGTACATTTACTAAATTAATAAACAAGTTAAAGTATCAAGTATAAATCTTTTGACTGCCTTGGTAGTGTAAGTTTGAGGTGAGGTTTCAGGTTGATTAACGGGTCCGAACAAATCATAGTGTGATCCACAAATGTTTGTTTCAAAGTTTAGCTGTCTTCTACAAATAATATGTATGCATTTTGGAATATATAAGTATGTTTAACAGTTGTCCAGATCCCATACCACAAGCTAATATTAGCTCTTACTTTGAGCTGGATGGCGTTGTGTAAAATAATATGTCCCACAATATTTATCACAACAATCATAGATATATCAAGAATGCACTAATCCTTTTTATTTACTGAGCTTTGAAGAGCAAATCTGGGTATAAATATCACCTTATTGAATATCAATATTTACTTAGGTAGTCAATGTGCATGAGCTTCTTGTTTGAACCTGTAGAATAGGCAGGAAAGAGGATCTACCTATCAAACACATGACAAGCTTACCAGCGTGTAGATAATAAGATAAACACTGGCACTGACCTCCTCAGCGTCAAGCACGGTTATGTCAATGTCCCACGGGATCACTTGGCTACTGCCTGTCCGCACTACTTCACACATCTCCCACGTTAGGTTCCGCAGCTTCAATGCCTTTGATAATGATTCCCGCAGAGTTACACCCTCCTTTACTTGCACACTCGTCCGCTGCTGGTTCGGAAGGTGAGCCCGCAAGAACACCTTCGGCTGCCGCGTGAGCGTATCAAATTTTTTACTATCATCATGCAATGAGCACTCTTCGCTCCTATCCGGCGAATCGCATTGCAGTAATTCTCTTAAATCACGTTCTCGAAGTTCCAAGTTATGCAACTTAGATGTCAACTCTTGGTACTCCGTCAGATACAATGACGGAGGGTGCTGGAAACCAGCAAATTTTGCATTCAATGCGTCAATGTTTTCACGAGTTACGTTTATGATACTTTGTATATTCCTAATTTCGTATGTTGGATCGGCTATGTCGTCACTATCGGTCGAAGTCGACATATTATCGCTATTAAGGGATAATGCAGGTATATTTCCATTAATTTTTCTGGTACAATTTTCTTTCTCCGTAACTGCCATTTCTTTTCCTTTATATTTTTTAATTTCTGCGCACACTCGCAGCGCAAGACACCAACAAACACTCTTGCTTTTTTTTTGTAATTAATATATGACCTGGTTACTAAAGACCTATCTTAATTCATATTTCTTCAATCTTCTATCTTATTATCTAAAATGACCCAGTCTTAGAGCATACATATTATGCTTTTGTAGGACCCAGTCCTCTACGTCAGTCAAGTCTAGTCTTAAATCGAGGTCAGTCTCTCACCCCAGTATAATGTTTGTTGTTATACTGAGGTTTTCAGTGTATTTTACGCGGCAAAATAGATTAGCATTTCACTGCATATATATCATTGTCTTTAATCTATAATCAGCACGTTAACACAACTTTTGATTGATTGATTGATAAATAATTAAATATTATTATTATTTATATTTTATCTTGGGCAGGCAAAGGCTACTCAGTCAATACATTCAAGTCCAGTCTCAGATAAAGGTGTCGTTCCCTCAGTAAGGCCGTAAAATCCTTACTCTTTGCACTTTCCTTCACTTATATACGTTTTTGAACACTTTATGAATAATAATAATTCACAGTTAATAAATAAACATAAAACACGAGTATATACGTCCATCGCGAGCCATTTTCTATGTTGGTCAAGGTCAAAAAATATTGCTAAAATGTAAAAAAATACAAGGTTAGGGTTGAATTCTCAACCCAGTCTGTCTGATAATAAATGCTTGCTCGATCAGTCTTCCAGACGCAAACATGGACTCATGAGTGTATATTAAATATTTTGAGACAATGTTTTACACAACACTATCTTAATCTAATTAAACTAATACAAGCTTGTGGCATAGGATCTAGACAACTGAATAACATACTTATATCCGGTTGGTTGAACGATGTACGAGTGCTGTTCGTAGCCGAGATTTGTTGAAGGATCCTGGGGAACTAGTACGGGTTACCAGCGAAGCTTTTAGGTTCCTTGCCGTTTTTGAACCGCTGCCAGACTACTTAGGTACCAGTCGTGGACTGGTACCGCGTACGTGGATTGCGTTTTGATTGGTTTGTATTGGATTCCAGAGTTCCGGTCAGTTAGCGACCTATAGGCATATGCCAGGCGTAGATGAGAGCAGCCGTGTTCAGTCTATGGACACTGATAGTGATATCAGCTGGTCATTCTCAGATTCTATAAAGCCTAGTTTAGTAATGTGAGGCATAGGGTGTCTATTATGGAGTTGTGGAGGCCACTAACACACGAGTCGTTTGCTGCTGCGCTCACATATATATCCTACCGACAGCCTCGGGGACCGATCCGGCCGGTAAGCCCCCTCAGATGGGCAATTTAGTCAGGAGCAGTATTGGCTTGTAGGCAGATGGCCTCCCTCTACTAATAAGATACTCTACTTTCTATTTGCCCGCGAAGTGCTGGCCATCCATGAGGTGGTAAAACCCCATTTCTGTAACTGCATGCACTCATGCAGTTACAGAAATGGAGCCCACTGGCTCAGTTACCAAATGCGTGGTTATCGTTGTATCAAATTAACGGTACCGTTTTTTTTGTTCTTGTGGTGATACTACTCGTATTGCTCCGCCAATAACTCAGAGTGGATTTGGTAGGGGTTTAGTAAGTCGGTCCACACTTAGGTATGATCCAAATTTTGTGAGTGTACAAGGTAAAAGATAAGAATTTGGTAACGAAGGCCGAAATGTTGAATGAAACAAGAAAAAAAAGACACACACGAGTTATGTTAGTTATTAAGAGCAAATACACAAATGTTCTAGAGCTCTATGTTATTGGAATCAATGTAGTCACATATACGGTATATATGAGGAGAACCAACATAGGTCAGGAGGGAGTTAAAATTAATAGGAAGGGGGAAATGTTCTGTAGGCAGAGAGTCTTATAAGGATCCATTCCTTCTCAGGCATTCAAAGAAGATATGGTTTGTAGTATGTTCGTCCAAACCGCATTCACACTAAGAATTATCCCTAATCCTTATTTTTGTTAATAAAACGTTAGTTCAGACATGACCTAACCGCAACCGACAAATAATCGATGTTGCTCTCTTGCTAGCTTCTCGAAATTTAAAAAACTAAGGCTTAGCTGGGATATCACCTTGAAGGGAAGCATAATGTAAGCCCTTAACTTTACTGGATATAGTCCAGAGGTCCATCCATTTTGAAAATAGACTGGATTTAGAGAGAGAGAGGCAAGATCTTGAGGATAGGCTCTATATTGGTCAAGAGAGCCATTAGTAATAGCATCTTTGGCCAATGAGTCAACCATTGTATCGCCAACAGTTCCACTATGTCCAGGAATCCAGACCAGACAGACTAATCCCTTAGATTAGCATCTAAAAAGTGAGTTGGATTAAAGGATATCTAACTTTACTGGAGAAATGATTAGCTAGAATAGCCATTAAACAGCTCTTAGAGTCAGTAAAAATACTGACTTGCTTATGTTATGCGACTCTATACATAAAATGGCTTCAAGTATGGCAATCGCTTCACCCGTGAAGATAGAGTTAACAGAAAGAGACTTAAAGGGGAGGATAATTTTGTATCGGGGTATCCAAACTGCAGCTGTCAATTTAGAAGCATCTGTATAAAAGACCAATGGATCTTGCCACTTTTGATGAATTAAGGCAAGTAGGTGTTAATTAGCCTTAGAACCTTTACTGATAGCAGAATTTAAAATAATGTCTGGAGAATGTATAATAGCTTGGAATGGGGATTCAAATAAGGGGTTGATTTTGGACTGCGAGAACGGTACCGTTATTTATGCTTATCCTATTTCATTTTATCTTACTGTAATGTGTCATCCTTTGTTACAAGTGTGATATGCTGTGTGTACCTATTCTTATTGTGTGTTGTGTATACCTATGTAACCTCTAAGCAGCCTGACCTTCGTAAGTACCTTGGCGGGTAGTACGCGACAACATTTTCAAAATCGAAAATAAAAATATAGGGGAAAAAATAGTGGTCAAATTTGCCAAACCTACTCTTGTGAATGTTTAATTAGGAAGTGGAAGTAAAGCACAAAAAACACACACAGTCAAAATAATTAATTGAATATTTTTTTTTATGTATAAAATAAGATTGTATCCATAGACATATAAGACAGACGCAACGTTTGCGAAAAATAGCGTAGCCTATTACGCACACAGAAACAGGTAGCATAATCGAATTATGTTTATTTTTTCGTCACGATGTTCATTTCTTTGTATATTTACATCACAGACATATAAGTAAGACAAGTTTTATAAGTCTGTGATTTACAAACTCTGCCACCCCTTTCGGGGAGAAGGCGTGATGGATATTTATTTTATTTTATTTACATAAATATATTTATGTATGCGTGTATGTAGGTATGTATGTATTTATGTATGTACCTGTATTTATGTATGTATTTGTATATTTCGTGAATATGTATATCATATAGTAAACTGTACAATTTCTCATATCCCAGAGCACCCTAATCTTATCTTTGCATCATCCTAAGGTTGACTGGTAGAATATGCCTAAGGCATTAAGGCCGTCTTGTACTTTGTGCTAAAGTTTAAAATAAAATAAATAAATAAATTAAATCCAGGGTCGCGTTCAGCTATCATTTATAAACTACGTTAATAAATAACCATCTTGATAGATTAATCTCGAAGCTTTTTTACAGACTATTAAATTGAAGTCGTTATCAGGTATAGATTTTGAAACCCGATTTTGGGCTGCCATCAGCCATATATAAATATCAGTAAAGTAAGTCAGTACAGTAAGCAAGTGGTGGTTTCATGAGAGAACTTATAATATGTCATTGAGATCTTCAACAGACTTCCTATTAAGATACGCGCGGTATTTATGAGTGAAAGGACGCCCCAAAATCCTCCTGCAGGCACAAAGGCCGAAGTAGCCATGCCATAAACATGATTAAAAAAAACTAACAAATCAACATAAATTTGTTTGGACTTTCAGCGGGAAGAGTGACAAGTGCGGACGCTTGCTGTATTTTATTTTCTAAAACTAGTGCATTTATCTTGTTTTATGTGCAGGAGTGGTGGTTTCTTGAACATAAAAGTTAACGTGTTATTGTGAAAGACAATGATATATACTTATGCAGTGAAATGCTATTATCTCTCTTGCTGCGAAAACTCCACTGAAAACCTCAGTATAAGAATCACCATTATACTGAGGGCAAGGACCGACCTAGGACTGAGGACACGACATCGACAAAGATTGGACAGAATTCAGTGGCGTAGCGTGCCTTGGAGGGGCCCTGTATCAAAATTAGTTGGGGGCCCCAATTAAAGGTAAAGATTTCTCACAAAAGAAACAAAAATGCTTGCATTCAATTAAAATAAATATTTATTGATTGTATTTTAATTTATCATATCACTTCCTCCTAGAAATTGAGCTAGCCAAACAATTCAAATTAAATGTACACTTTTCTTGCCTTTATTCCGGCAAATTGATTATTTAAATCATTTATAGCTGAAGACAATTTCAATTTTTTTTTAAATTTCTGCCTCTATAGACAATAGTGACAAGTCTGATAGCCGTCACTGTCCCATCGAAGTCCTTATGTAGTTTATTTTTAGAATTAATTTTGAAAAACTTCTTTAGCAGCAATAGTACATATTGACCTTGAAATATGACTCCGGGTCTAAAATTCTCTCATCTTGTGATAACTCATCAAAAAACGCTTCGTTATCTTTAGCCGTTTATTTTTACAAATAGTTGTTACTATCCACTCTTTTGCCAAATCTCTGGACTCATTTAGCAAACCATTGAATGAATTTTGATTTCTTATTTCACATAGTCTATTTAAAAGATTACTTAATAAAATTCTAGCTTTCTGTAAGTCATTTTTTTATGCAGTACTAATCAGGACAAATGATTTAAAATAGTGAAGAAAAAATTGTGACAAGCACAAGGAATCATAACTCTCTAAAATTTTAATTATATTTTTACATTCTTCATGTTCGTCTTTTTGGTGGAAATTCAATTTAGTTGGTACAAAGTTTTTATTATTAGAAAATAATATTTCTTTATCGCTAATAAAGCGTCGTTCTTTGAAGATCATCTAGTAGGACATACCTTTTTAAGGGTAATTTTATATTTTTCAGATAAATCGTTACTCAACATTGCCCAGCGTTTTATACTATTTTTAAAAAAAGTACATATTTTTTCTAAATTATCGAAAAATTAATAAAATTTTATCTACAATGTAACTTAATCTCAAGCTTCCCGCGAAAAAAACATATAAAACAATAGTCATACGTGTTTAAAGAGGTCTCACTAAAAAAAAACAAAAATAAAAAAGAATCGTTATGAAAACGTCAACGTCAGGTTTTAACGCGACGTATTTCAAACGTTCGTGCGAATGGGGGCTACTGAACAATAATAATAATATTGTTTTGATATTCTTCATTATATACCTAGTAGTTGATTGTAGTAGTAGTAGTAATCTCAAACTCATCCTAAATAAAAATGTATAGACGGACCGCTGCGGATATCGAACTGAGACCGGTTGTTTATTTATTTAATTATTTTTGCGGGAGCTTACGATAATTAAATACTTAATTTTACAATACATTTAATTATTTGAATAATTATATGCCAATTACAAGCTTCCCCATGTGAGCAAATAACAAAGGAATACATGTTTGATAAATATTTAAAATCAAATTAAATATTAACTATTAGGAAGCAACTATAGCAGCAGGTCAGCATAATTACACAATAATCTTTTAATTTTTGTAGTGCTATAGTTTAATTATTGTGTTTTATGGTCCAGTTTGTTAAAACCTGACGTTGACCTTTTCGTAACGATTCCTTTTTTTGAATTTTGTTATTTTTGATGTGAAACCTCTTTAAACACGTATGAAAACTTTTTTTATTTGTTTTTTTTACCCGAAAACCATGAGATTAAGTGACATTGTAGATAACATTTTACTAATTTTTCGATATTTTAGAAAAAATATATACTTTTTTTAGCAATAGTATATAACGCTGGGCAATGTTGAGTAACGATTTATCTGAAAAATATAAAACTCGCCGCAGCGCTTCGTCTATACATTTGTATTAATTCTGAGTTGGATACGAGTATTACTACTACTACTACTACAATCTACTATATAATGAATAATATCAAAACAATATTCTTTTTATTGCTCGGTAGCCCCCGTTCGCACGAGCGGGCACGAGCGTTTGATAAGATACGTTGCGTTAAAACCTGACGTTTACGTTTTCATAAAGATTGCTTTTTTGAATTTTGTTATTTCTGAAGTGAAACCTCTTTAAACTAGTTTGATAATTTTAATATGTTTTTTCCCGGGAAGTACGAGATTAAGACAGTGACATTGTAGATAACAGTTTATTAATTTTTGCTTACACACGTTGGAGGCCCCTGTAGTCCGGGTGCCCCGTATTATCGATACGGTTGATACGGTGGTAGCTACGCCCCTGACAGGATTAATAGAAGATAAGATTGAAGAAATATTATATAAAAAAGAAATATTTATAAATTTGTTTTGATAGGACTTTTGGCGCCAACATGAGCAGTGAGCACGTTTGTCGTATATTATTTTCAGAAACTAGTGTAAAATTCGTGTTTTTGTGTTTAAAATGGTGGAATATTATACATAGTTCGGAAAAGTGCATTAGTGAACGAAAGTGATATATTTCAAAGAATAGAGGTGTTGTTTGTGTTAGTGCCAAATTTCCATAGATAGCCGCAATAAGGGATCCACTGCCTTATTGGGGCACGAACTAGGACCTAAGACTAAGGACTTGACATCGACAAACGACTAGACAGGACTAAAACAAAATAACAAGAAAATAAATACTGAAGACTAGGCTGTATGGACTAAGTTTCCTTTGTCTGCCCAAGATGGGCGAATGCAACTAAAAAAAAATTGTTTTGATATGTTTTGTTTGAACAGTTAAAATGAATAACATGTACTTATTTTTTTATTGAAGATCTTTGTAGGCGTCCTAAATGTGAGAATTAAAACATGAATATTAGATGCCTCATCGGAGCGACATTTGATCTTTTGTTTTATTAATTTCACGAATAGCTTATAATCAGAATTACAGATAGTAGAAGATGACTGTGAATGTGCCAATTCTGCTTTCCAAACTATATAGCTAAAGGCTAAAGCCTGTATTTTGGAAGACAGAAGTTTAGACATATAACAATGTTTGACTGCATTTATCTTTAAAATTACGAGCTATTGAATTGCTCATAAAAAGTGTATATCTGTATCTCTTTGAAGTCTAGTTAAAAATACATTTAAAAATATACAACAATTAAAATTTTGAAATCTATTATAGTTATTCAGTTATGCAATAACACTAAATTAATTTTCAGAGCCTTGCAATGTCAGACAATTCTGAGCAGTCTCGGCATGTATCTTATGAGCAAGTAAAGTCTATCATAGACTTTATGGGACAGCATATTGAGTTTGCATTGGGTAACCTGCGTTCATTAGAAGCTAGAAACACCTCTAAAAGGCTATGGAATGAACTCACCAATGTATTGAACAACTGTAGAGGAGGCACCCAGAAGACTACTGATGGTTGGAGTAAGGTTAATAAGAATTTGATTCCAGATCAAAACTTGAATGCGTCCACATTAAAATATCTTTGCTGCTTTTTGACTATTTCCATGAGAGTAGCGATAGTCAAATTATAGGATTAATATGCCAGCCCACCTTATGGAACTCATATGATATTCTATGATCATGTCTAATTTTATAGAAGACAGAATTAGGTATTACAAAAAGAAAAAACATTTTTATTGAAACATATTTGTTTCCATAGGGTTATTTTGACCTTTGTTTGACTAATATATTAATAAAGATTATAATTAAATGGATGGGTTGTTAACTACATTAGACCACAAGACAAGTAATAGCACAGATGGCACACTCTAGGAATCAATACTAATATTATAAAGCTGAAGAGTTTGTTTATTTGTTCTGTTGAACGCGCTAATCTCAGGAAAAACTGGTTAGATTTGAAAAATTCTTTTTGTGTTATATAGCCCATTTATCGAGGAAGGCTATAGGCTATATATCATTACGCTACTACACTATGAAGCAGAGCAGTAGTCATAAACGTCGACAAATCGGGCAAATTTTTATGCATTCATGTAGAATTTATAAGCGACAGGATTAAATAGGTGCGACGGGAGGTCGAAATATTACACTGGCGAAGCTGTGGGGGTCTAGTTCATTTATATAAATATATATTTATTATTTTTAGCACTATGTTAAATGCTCATCACCGACATATTGCCTCACTCTATGATTTTAAACTCATGTCTATTTCAACCGTAAAGTTGTGTACATTTAAAGTGTGAACATTGTAGAGACTCATGCGACTTGAACAAAATGAGATATATCCAACTAGCCTATGTTACTGCATACTGCATATAACAAAATGTTGAATTTCCTTTCCTTCAGTATTGGAGCGATTTTAAGAACAAGCTTAAGAATAAAGCATGGCTTTTAAAGAGCAAGAAGACAGGGATTTCATTGAAAAGTATCAGACCGCTCACTAAACTAGAAAAAAGAGCACTAGTTATGTTAGGACCATATTTTGGCACAAGGAAGTCTAGAGAAGAGTACACAGAGACAAAGCAGGTAGGGTATATTTAATTATACTTAATAGATAATTAGTAATACCTAGTCAGGTCATAAGTATTGTCACACAGTAAAAACTTTTCTTTTAGAATGCTGGCCACAAAAAAGTTTATTGAATTCGAATTACGAATTGATCATGAAAATAAAAATGTATACTTTTTTAGAATTTTACTCATTTTAAATATGGAGTGGACGCTTAAAGAAGACCGGGAGATTTGGCGCCAACACGAGCGCTGACGCACGTTTGTCTTATATTATTTTCAAAAACTAGTGTAATATTCGTGTTTTTGTGTTTAATAATGGTGGAATATTATACATAAAGAGTTCGGAAAAGTGCATTAGTGAACGAAAGTGATATATTGCAAAGAAAGCGGTGTTGTTTGTGTTAGTGCCAAATTTCCATAGATAGCCGCAATAAGGGATCCACTGCCTTATTGGGGCACGGACTAAGACTGAGGACTAGACATCGACAAACGAGTAGACAGGACTAAAACAAAATTACAAGAAAATAATAAGTACTGAAGACTAGGCTGTAAGGACTAAGTTTCCTTTGCCTGCCCAAGATGGGCGAAGACAACAAAAAAAAAAATAGAAGACCATGTTGCAGTTAGGACTTTTTGGCGGGAGAGTGACAAGCGCTTGCTGTATATTATTTTCTGAAACTAGTGCATTTATCTGGTTTTATGTGTGGGAGTGGTGGTTTCATAAACATAAAAGTTGTGTTAACGTGCTATAGTGATAGACAATGATATATATGCAGTGAAATGCTATTTACTCTCTTGACGTGAAAAGCCCACTGAAAACCTCAGTATAAGAATCACCATTATCCTGAGGGCAAGGACAAGGACCTAGGACAGCGGACTCAACATCGACAAAGACTGGACAGGACTAAATACTAAGAAAATATAAATACCGAAGACCAGGCTGTATGGACAAAGTTTCCTTTGCCTGCCCAATATGGGCGAAGACAACATGAAAAAAAATACGTGTTGCAGTTATTGCGTTGCATCGTTGCGGTTACGCGCCAATTCAAATTTTTGACATACTGAAAAATTTGAATATAACCAAAAGATTCGTTTATCGTACCATCAAACGATACAATGAAGACTCTAGTGTAGATGACAGGTCAAGAAGTCGTCGCCCTCGGTCTGTTAGGACTCCAGCAGTGATAAAAGCTGTGGAGGCGCGAATCCAAAGTAATCCCAAACGTAAGCAGAAACTGTTGGCCCTTCAGATGGGCTTAAGCAGAACCACGGTGAAAAGGGTGTTAAATGAAGACTTAGGGCTTCGGTCATTCAAAGAAAAACAGGATATCGTTTAAATGCTCGTCTAATGGACCTGAGACTGAAGAGATGCCGCGCTTTGTTGAAGCGGTACGCGGGAAAAAATATCGGGAAATTCTGTTTTCGGATGAAAAAAATTTTACCGTAGAAGAGAGCTACAACAAACAAAATGATAACATGTTCAATAACAGGCACTGGGTATTCCAACAAGATTCGGCGCCAGCTCATAGAGCGAAGAGCACACAAGACTAGCTGGCAGCGCGTGAAATCGACTTCAGCCGCCACGAAGACTGGCCCTCCTCCAGTCCAGATTTGAGTCCGTTAGATTACAAGATATGGCAACACTTGGAGGAAAAGGCGTGCTCAAAGCCTCATCCCAATTTGGAGTCACTCAAGACATCCTTGATTAAGGCAGCCTCCGATATTGACATGGACCTCGTTCGTGCTGCGATAAACGACTGGCCGCGCAGATAGAAGGCCTGTATTCAAAATCACGGAGGTCATTTTGAATAAACTTTATTGTCATAAGAATCTATGTTTTGTTAAGTTCATTTTGGTATATAAATGGTTACATAATTAATAAATTCGTTTCAATTATTTTATATTAAAAATGTGACAGAATTTATGACCTCACTAGGTATGTAAGTAGTAAGACACAAGGTGGAAATATTTTTAATAACTGAGCATAGTGAGTGAGTGAGATGCATCCTACACACTGCATATTCATCAACTTTGTTGGTAGGATACCTACGGTCAAGTGCCTTTTTTTTTGCACATTTGGTATATTTCGAACACAATGTAGGAAGATGTGAGTGTTTTTATAGTCACAGAGATGTCGGAAAGTTGCGCCCAGCTTATCTTAGTGCATTCTTATTGCTTCCAAACCCTACCTAGATATGGAACCTGGGTGGAATCCACTTTGATTAGGCCTCTGGGAGCAGTTATAGTTTTCATTTAATTATCTACATTGTTGGGCGACTGCCGTCTGAATTTCTAACCTCGTAAGGGCGCTTATCACGTCCGTCAATCAGCCGGTGCACCGCTAGCACGTGAGATTGCTTGGGCCTGAAGCTCTTGGAGAAGACCCTTGACAAGTCCTTGTCCGATTTACAAGTAGAAAATGATCTCGAGAAGTAGTTATAAAAGAGCAAGCCATATAAATTACCAAAAGCCATCTGTTTGTTTTGCCCAATATTTACTTTAGTTTTATTTTTTTTTAGGAGTTTTTAATAGAAGAGATTGTAGACGTAGACCTTTGTAATTCGTATTGTACATTAAAATTCAGATATACAGTACCTATTAAAAATGGTTAGGTCCGATAGAGGCTGTATTCCACGTACGTTTAGATAGTGGAATGAACTCCCTGCCTGTGTTTTCTCGAACGTCTACCTACAGTAAAGTACAAAAGGGGTCTTAGAAGGTTTTTACAGAGTTGGTAGTGCGAGAGCTCTACCTCTAGTGTTTTCAAAGATTCATAGGGTATTATGACCACTTTCCATTGGGTGGGGCCGTATGCTTATTCGTCAGTGGTATAAAAAAAACATATGGACACTAATCATACATAGCCAAAGGAATTTTGCAACACCAGGGGGCAGAGTCTGCTATTTCAATCGTGTCGAAATCGTCTGTCAGTAATAAGTCACCGGTACAATTTTTATAGTTTTTCGTAGTCTACTATTACAATCGTACTCCAATAGACTTCTATCGGTCGGTCGCTATAATTCTAATAACACGTACCGCTCCAATGGCCGCTAGTCAGTTGCATTTTGATAGTCTTACTAACATTTTGACAGCTAAAAACAGCGATTCTGGTTGTATTCTATGGCTTGTCAATAGTAGATTAGATTCGGCCCCCAGAGGTGTAGCACTCGCGCTGCCGACCCTAAGTCTTTCAGTTACAGTGTTACAGTCTTTAATGGATAAAGGATCAGTGAAGTAAAGCGTTCTATGCGCGTTCTACTTTTAGATGGATGACGGCTTTGAAAGAATGTTAATGTGTTTCTGTCATTAATGGGTAAAAGATTAGTGAAGTAATCTAAGCACGGTCAACTTTTGGATGGGTAACGACTTTGCGAAATATGCAGTTTAGATAACAACAACTATTTTTTTTTTCTAAACTGACATTCACTTGGCCCAATCCTGCTTAACCAGACCTGCTAACTGATGAGGGAGATTCTGGTGAAGGTGCCCTGGAAAGCTCAGTAGGTCGGTAGGCCAAAGGCGGTTGCTACTAATGTAAAATGTTTGTATACGTATTTTATACCCTTGAATAATTTTGTGATAATATGTATTGTATGTGCGCAATTATGATATTATGTATATATTTTTTTTATTGAATAAGAGTTACATACATATATATTGTCACGCCTTTATCCCCGAAAGGGTAGGCACAGGCATATTAAACGCCCACATTTCATCGTATGCATTTTTGTCCCACGTAACAGGTGGTGAGCTCATTGCCGTGTTGAAATGGACAGGCGCAGGCTGCGGCGACCTGTTGTTGAAATTTTTTAAGCCACCCATAAGGCGTTTAACTTGGCTTAATGACTGCCATTTTATTGGCAACCGGGACTTAACGTGCCTTCCGAAGCACGAAACTGGGGTGGGTCTAAAGGGCCGAAAAAATTTAATAAATGAAATGTGTCTATTTTTATTTTAAATTTGGAAGAAATTTTGAACCCGTTGCCTTTTTAGTGAGGTGGTAACAAAAAGGCTAAAAGGTCTTATGTGCTAGACACTAATTAGCACGACCAATTAGTCCTGGTAGTCTCAGACTACAGTTTACTTGAATTAGAGTGAGGTATAAAAATATCGTTTCGTTGTCAATTCTTTATTTTTTTAAACACATATTCACTATAATTCTGTTTAAATATAGGTAGAAGTGTAAAATATAGGTAGAAGTTCAGATTTTAGGTTCCTTTTTTGTACATAATGGAATGCACTAGGGCACTTCACTAACCTGCTGTAGGGAGCAGCAGAGCGGTTTTGTAAGGAACTCGCAGTCCTATAAAATAAAAATAAAATATCGTTTATTTCAGGCACAGTTCTTAACTAGTTACAGTCCCATCTAGCCTATACAAGATTATATCCACAAATACTGTTTCGTCAAACTATATTATAAGAGTAAATTTAATATTAAAATCATTAATACATATCAATAAGCAATTTCATTATTATACATAGCTACAGAGCTTAGGTACTTACACCTAGATAAATGTACTTGTATAGCTTTTGCTATAAACGTACAGGGTCCGAAATACTGCGATAACAATATTGTTCATTCATTTTTCGAGTCTTTTATCAAAGGATACTCTAACACTTTTCATATATGCATGAAAATTCTTTACATTATGTTCTTCAAACATACCAGACGCACTACACCTCCATGGCAACCCTAGCATAGCACGGAACGCCTTATTGTATTGCACCCGCAAGGTATTATAATTGACTTTAGTATGACTATATCAGAGGGCGGCGGTGTAGAACGTCTGACAATATGCTATGCTGACAATATATATAAGGTAATTTTAACTTGGTTAGAGCTTCTCGAGAAGCGCCTTGCCAGCATGTTACTTTTTGTGGCCAGAGATCTTCTTTGCCTCTCGATATCAGCATGGTCACTTAAGGTTTCAGATAAGATGTGGCCCAAATACTTGACTTTACTCACAATATTTATAGGTCCATTTAATAAGGAAATAGGCGGAATCTTTTCAGGACCTTTGCCACTCCTAAATATTATTAATTCAGATTTCTTAACGTTATATCTCAAACCATGCTTTAAAGCATATCTCTCACAAACACTTATCAGCCCTCGCAGACCGCTGGCCGAGGGGCTCAGCAGCACCATATCATCAGCGTAACTGATATTATTAAGGCATTCGCCACCAATATGACAGCCGACTCTGGTGCCGCTGAGCTCCTCGTTGAGACCATTAATATAGAGGTTAAAAAGTACTGTTGAGGTTAAGCCACCCTGCCTCACACCACATTGAAGTTTATACGAGTCAGACAGCGCCCCACCCCAGCGAACCCGATTGTGCTGATTGCTATACCAATACTCTAATACTTTTATTACCTTCTCGTGTACATTAGTGTTTCTAAGTTTGCCCCACAGGATGTTATAATTTATTGTATCAAATGCCTTACTTATATCAAGGAAACGGGCAAAAACAGACGTGTTATTTTTAGTGTAACTGTGATCAGTATTTTTAAGTGCAAAGATTGCAAATTCTGTTGAAAACCCTTGTCTAAATCCAAACTGTCCATTACACAAAGTAATATTTTGAGTCAGATTTGGATAAATTAAATGCTCGAGAATCTTAGAAAGTACTGCAGCCAGAGAAATAGGCCTGTAGTTCGTTAAATCAGACACATTACCTGTTATATTTTTTATAATAGACACGACAGTCGTTTTCGTTAAGCCGTTGGCCCCGGTTGCCAGTAAAATGGCAGTCGTTAAGCCTGGTTGAAGGCCTTATAGGCGGCTTAAAAAATTTCAACAGCAGGTGGCCACAGCCTGCGTCTGTCTATTTCAACACGGCAATGGGCTCACCACCTATTACGTGGGACAGGAATCCACACGGTGAAAAGTGGGCATATAATATGCCTCTGCCACCCCTTCGGGGATAAGGCGTGATGGATATTTATTTTTTTATTTACAGTCGTTTTCATTAAGTTGCATGGTAGATACCCAAATGAGAGACATGCGCTGTACAAAACATCATTATTTCATTATTTTTACGTGCAAAATCGTCATGGATCTTATGCCGTAGGCAGGTACTCCTACTGACTAAGACCACATGGTGCCCTTACTGTCCTTCCATCTGCCTACAACCAGAAGGATAGCACCAGGGGCTTGCGAGTCTCGCGACAAACTTTAAAATCGGTGCCGACAAGTTTTGAACGTTATGATAGTTACGTATAAAACACCACGAGATAAGTGATAAGTGCCTACGCGCCACTGGCCGGTTGTAGCGACGCCGATAAGATGTCGTTTTGGGGTCAACTCGAGGGAGTGCTTCGGAGCATTCCGTTGTCACAGGGAATCGTTTTGGGCGGCGACCTAAACGGTCATGTGGGTGAGAGGTGTGAGGAGTTTGAGCGTGTTCATGGTGGTTTTGGATACGGCACCCGCAACGCTGAAGGAGAAACTATCCTCAGAACGTGTGCGGCTGCCGATCTGGCCATTGTGAACACGTATTTCAAAAAGAAATCCGAACATGTCATCACCTACAAGAGCGGGAGGCGTACAACTCAGATCGATTTCCTACTCACTAGGCGACACAGCATCTGCAAGGTGGCCAACTGCAAGGTCATACCCGTTGAGAGTCTTACTGCACAACACCATCTCCTTGTCATGGACCTCTGCGTGAAGCCCAAAGGCAAACGCATCGAGCGGTGCCAGCGCCGCATCAGATGGTGGCTGCTTGTTGAAACTAGGTCCCAGGAGTTCGTCTCAGCTGTCGGTGACAAGTGCACCGACACTGAAGGCGAACCAGTTCAAGATTACTGGGACAAAGTTCGGGCGGCCATCCTTGGAGCGGCGAAGGTGGTGCTCGGTGAGTCTAAGGGTGGACGCAAATGTGACAAGGAAACTTGGTGGTGGAACGACGCAGTCCAGAGGGAGACTAGGGAGAAGAAAGCCCTCTTTAAAAAGTGGCAAGCGACCGGATCTCCTGAAGACCGCGACGCGTACAGGACTGCCAAGCGCGCCACAAAGAGAGCTGTAGCCAGAGCCAGACGTGACCACTTACAACCTCTGTATGATAAGCTGGAATCGTCTGAGGGGCAGAAGCTCATCTATAAGCTGGCGCGCTCCAGGGTCAAAGCGGCACAGGATATATCCAAGTGTCGCTGTGTAAAAGACCCTGAGGGCAACCGAAGTTAAGCGAAGACCTCGCTGTAAAGGAGAGATGGCGCTCGTACTTCCACGAGCTGCTTAATAAACAGCACAAAGAGGTGCAGCCTCCGGACCTCCCTCCGAATCAGGGACTAGTGCCACCGGTAACGCCTGGAGAAGTCCTGACTGCCCTTCGCCGCATGAAGAATCGGAAAGCTGTCGGACCCGATGGAGTCCCCATCGAAGCCTGGAAGGCGATGGGTCCTCGCGGTGTGGGCATCTTAGTAAACCTTTTTAACCGCATACTCCTCAGCGGGCAGATCCCAAACATAATGGAGACTGAGTATTATTACTCCAGTCTTCAAAGGTAAGGGGTCAGTGCAGGAGTGCGGGAGCTACCGCGGAATTAAGGTGATGTCCCACACCATGAAGATCTTCGAGAGGATTATAGACTCTCGGATCCGGCAGGAGTGTACTCTCTCGGAGTGTCAATATGGGTTTCGTCCTGGTCGTGCGTGTCACGGAAATGAAGATGCTGCGGTGGATGTGTGGGGTCACGCGGATGGACCGCGTGAGAAACTCTCTCATCCGCGGCAGCCTTCACGTCCGTGACATTGCAGACAAGTTGCAAGAGTGTCGCCTTCGTTGGTATGGTCACGTCTTGCGGCAACCGCCGGGCTACGTAGGTAACAAATGTCTGGCCATGTCAGCCCCGCCGGGTCCCGGTAATAGGGGAAGACCCAAGAAATGCTGGCTTGACGTCGTAAGAGATGACATGCGTGCCAATGGTCTCACTACAGGGGATGCCGAAGACCGTGCGAAGTGGAGGAGAAAATGTAGGAAAGCGGACCCCGGGAGTCGCGAGACGCAACTGGGACAGACGCTCGGATGATGATGAATATAAAAATGAATCCCTATTTCCCTTGGTCACGCCATTAAGCGTGAACGGCTGGACCGATTTATAAAATTATTTTTGTATTGGATAGCCCATTTATTGAGGAAGGTTCTAAGCTATATATTATCACGACACTACACATGGGATTAAATGGGTGCCACGGGATTGGAAGTATGTCACGGACGAAGCCGAGCAGGTCAGCTAGTATTAGTATAAATATGGATGGTTAGCCAATTTGCCCCATTCCACTCATCCCTCTTTTTTGAAGCGATGACGATTTATTATTTTTAGTGTGTTCTTCCTATAATTTTTTACTAATTTTTTAATTGTTCTAGGATCCCTTACCACCAAAAATAAAAGTGGAGGCCATCCAGGAGGTGGTGAAAAGTGACTACAACCAAGCACAAAGTGAATCTAGTGATAGACTATCTGGTTAGCGATATTACATTAAAGGGTTTATTTTAATTATAGCTCCTACATTATTAAGGTCCATGTTTTAATATTTTAATAAAATCTGCACATCTATACATACTGATAAATAAATATCGTAAATATCGTTGGGACCACTCGCACAACGTCATCTGATTCCAAACTAAGCAGAGCTTGTACTATGGTAACCTATAAACATACTTAAATATTTCTAAATACACACATATAATAGATGAATAACACCCAGACACAGAATAAACTATCGTGTTCATCACACAAAGGTTTATCCTGGGTGGGAATCGAACCCACGACCTCTTGCGTAGCAGTTGGATACACTCCCACCGCGCCACAGAGGCAGTCAAAATATAATCAGTCAATCAGGCAGTCAAAATAAATTTAATAAATTAACAATACTTTCACTGGCAGGTGTATGTGATGTTATAAAGAGTAAGTTAGGGTTCATTTGATCATTTAATTTATTTATAGATGAACTATTCATCTATGAGTTTAGTACAGTGTCAATTTTTTATTTTTTTTGCTTTTTATGTTGCAGACGGTGAAGACAGAAGTAACAGCAATGAATCATCTGGTGGTGAAGATCTTGATGACAATGAATCTAATGATCTTATTCTTCAAAGTAGGTTTTCTCTGATGTAGCTTTCATTTCGATTGTTTACTCATTATAAAACCAAGTAAACAAACAGTAAACGTACTTATAATTTTCAAAATATTCTTCTTTTCAAAGCATTCTTCTTATATTATAAACGCGAAAGTTTGTAAGTTATTATTTTTATTATTTTCCTTTCGAGAGACGGAACCCATAAAATACATTTTGTATTACATTAATTATTCCACAATAAAGTACAATCACACGGTTTTAGGGTTTATATATTCACAATAAAAGAATAATACAAAAAAACCAAAGTATCTACAACTCGTAAAAAGTACGTACGAATTTCGACTTCTTACTTAATATGTTTGTTACTCTTTCGCGCAAAATCTACAGAATTGATTTTGATGAAACTTTGCAATATAGCTTACACATCAGAATAACACATACGCTACTTTTTATCCCGAGAACAAGTTCCTGTGGGAAACGGGAACGGAAAAACTTAAACACGCGTGCGGAACCGCGAGCGTCAACTAGTATTATGCATAGAAGACGCCATTACTTCTATCAAAACATGCCCAAGGTCTAAAACATGTTATCTTTCAAACAGATTTATACCCAAAATGGCTGATAGAAGTGGAAAAGAAACGAGCAGATGCCGAGTTGATACGAGCGAAGGCCGAAAAACGAAAGGCAGTGGTCGCTGCTAGGAACTCCGAAGCAGCACTGCTACAAGCTGAAGCACTCAAACGCCTGGCTGATGCAGCCAGCGTGCAGGCCGAGGCCATCTTGAGGATAGCAACAGCACTTGAAGCCAGAGTACAAGGTGATATGCTGGCTATTTGAAGAGGATTATATTGTTTGCAGCATGGATCCTAGACTTGAGATGTTTTGCATTATGACGAATATAAATAACTTTTACCACACTCCATTTCAATCAGGGCTGTGCACTACTTGACCTTGTCAGATATGATCTCAGGATGGCGTCGACGCAAACTTTCCATCAGGCGAGTAATTATAATGAGCTCAAATAAAAGAACACATTATATTTTAGATGGTTAGCCAATTTACCCCATTTCACTCATCACTTTTATTTTTGATGTAATGACAATTCTTTCTCTGTAATAATTAATATGGTAAATATATTATAGAAATTAAGTTATAATAAGTTTATGAATTAAGTTATGCCAAACAATAAAATTCATGGAGCTCAAACAGAGATTGACAGCACTCATCAGTATAGTACCAACTGGTTCTACAAAACCTTCTCCCACCTGAAGTTCAGGGTCCTGTTGACCACTATGAGATCTGTGATTTCGATTTTATAAGGCAACGGTCGTTTTCACCCGTCCCTCGCGACATGCACAGTTAAGTAGCTATCAAAGTCCCCCGTGACGCAAGTTTATCAGTGTTACAAAAATGAAAAGAGCACTAGCATTATTATTACTAGAAGAAGAAGAGGATGAAGATATTTTTATGAAAAGGAAAATTAAACAAAGACACAAAAAGCACGAGATGTTTAAAAATAGTTCATATTAGCATGTACTATAGTTTATCAATTAAGTATGAATTAAACAAACTCTGATAATAAATGTTTTTTTAATAACTAAAAACTTCCAATTCAAAATATCCTAAATTAATAACTTAATTTCTACTACCATCTCTACAACATATCATAGTCGTCCATCTGAAAAAGAAAAGACAGGACATTAATTAAAGGCTTGTGTAGGTTAATTTAGAACCCAGGTCCAAATGGAACAAAGTGTTCTTGAAACCACTGATTATAATGAACAGAATGACATCCACTACAATTAGTGTACCTGTGTGAGAAATTGGGTTATCCAGAAACCTTTAACCAAATAAAAAAGAGAAGAACCAAGTTGTCTTTTCACACTAAAATATTTCACACATAATAAAATTTTATGAAAAATTAGCATAGGAGGTAGTGATGGAAATTAATGCTATTTTTTATTAATTTCAATAGCGTGCTAATTTTTATCTCTTAGCATGCGACGTACTATGGCTATGCTAAATGATAATATGAACATCAATGAAGTAAACATCAACATGCTAGATCCTCCCGTTCCTGAGAAAATCAATGATGACACATGGATAGACAGACGGACTGACGTCCAGACGGACATGATAAAAAAAAATAAGGGTTGCACTCTGCAAATTTATTAATAATTTATTTGTCTAACCTCGTTTAATTTTTGAAGAGAAATCCGCGAGATTTCTCTTCAAAAATTGACCGGGATCGACGTTAATGATGATGATGATGAAAAAAAAAAATTTACACCGAAAGAGTCTTAATTGATTACACAACATTCTTTAATAAGACCTGTTGACCGGGATTAACGTTAGATGATAATGATGATGATTCTATTATTTAGTAGCAAGATAAAAAAAATAAAAAAAATAAAAATATCTTTATTTTGCATAGACCATTTTAACGGCGCTTACAAAATGTCATACACTATTTAAAATATTTAAAGCGACCACCGGTTCGGAACGCGGCCCACCTGAGAAGAACCGGCAAGAAACTTAGGAAGGCTTTTTTTTTGATGGCCTATTTACAATTTAATATTATTTCATTTTGCCAGCAGATCATTTCCAGGCGTCCCTGTCCTGCAAATAGTCTGTAACGGAGTAAAAACCTTTTTCACAAAGCTTGTTTTTAATAAACTTTTTAAATTTATTTAAAGGTAAATTTCTCAGGTCACAGGGAAGCTTGTTGTAAAAGCGTATACAGTTACCCTGGAAAGAATCGCCAATCTTATGTAGTCGACTGTGGTGGACTGAAAGATTATTTTTATTTCTAGTGTTTATATTATGTTTATCACAGAGTTTAGAAAACTGTGATAGATTTTTCTGGACATACATAAGATTGGCAAAAATGTATTGTGATGGTACGGTTAGAATATTCACTTCTTTGAATTTTTCTCGGAGAGAAACTCTGGGGCTCAAATTATAAATAGCGCGTACAGCGCGCTTTTGTAGAACAAAAATAATATTTTAATCTGCAGCACTCCCCCAAAGGAGAATACCGTAAGACATAATACTATGAAAATAGCTGAAGTAAACCATTCTAGCCGTATCCACATCTGTTAGAGTCCTGATCTTTTTTACAGCGTATGCAGCCGAACTTAATCTAGAGGCTGTCTTTTCTATGTGTGGGCCCCACTGCAAATTGGCATCAATAGTTATACCTAGGAACACAGTTGATTCTACAAACTCTAACACTTGTCCATTCAGTTGAACATTGGCCGCAACTTGTTTTACATTTGGTAGAGTAAATTTTATACATTTAGTTTTATTTTCATTAAGGCAAAGATTATTTGAGCTGAACCAATGAACTACTCTTGCAATTGCATTGTTTACATCGTCATAGTTATCTAATTGTCTTTTAATTTTAAAAATTAATGAGGTGTCATCTGCAAACAAAACAATCCTATTCCTGTCCCCTACATAAAATGGTAAATCATTAATATAAAAGAGGAACAAGAATGGCCCAAGTATCGAGCCTTGCGGCACACCCATTGTAACCATGGATCCTACAGAACGTGTACCATTAATATCGACCCTCTGTATTCTATTGTTCAAATATGAAGACAGAAGGTCGAGAGCTTTGCCTCTTATTCCATAGTGGTGTAATTTTTTGCACAGCGTTTCATGTTGAACGCAATCAAAAGCCTTTGATAGATCGCAAAATATACCTAATGCATCGTGCTTGTCTTCCCATGCTTCATGAATACATTTTAATAACTCAACACCAGCATCGGAAGTTGAGCGCCCTTTCGTAAACCCAAATTGATTCGCATGGAGTATTTTATGACTATTAAAATGGGATAGCATTTGATTCAAGATTATTTTTTCAAATACTTTGCTCAAAGTTGGCAGCACTGACACTGGTCGGAAATTAGACGGCTCTGTAGCGCTGCCAGCCTTGAACAAGGGAACGACTTTGCTGTGTTTCATTAAATCAGGAAATGTACCACTAGAAACACAGTCATTAAACACAGTTGCTAGATGGGGCGCAATTACCTCAATTATACATGATGCAGTTTTGACCGATAACCCCCAAATGTCCGCGGTTTTCTTAATTTCGATACATTTAAATGTTTTTACAATGTCTTGAGCACAAATATCTGTGAATACAAATGCATCCCTGCAACAAAGAACAGATTCTTCTAATAAAAGTTCAGCGGAACTGGAAGATGCTTGGAGAGATTTTGTTGTCAAAATAGGTATATTTTTGAAAAAGTGTTCAAACTCCGTAGCCACTTCCAGGTCCCCTGTAACATGGCAACCATTTACTTTTAAGTGGAAATCCCTTTCAGTCACTAAAGATCTACCGCATTCAGAGTTAATGATGTTCCAAGTCATTTTTATTTTATTTACAGAATTAGAAATTTTATTTTTAATGAAGTTTGACTTAGCAAGATGACACGTTTGTTTAAATATCTTTGAATAATTTTTAACATATTCCTGAAAGGTTTGCCTAAAATTATATGATTTTTCTGAATATAATTCAAATAATTTATTTCTACTTTTAAAGATACCTGGTGTTGCCCAGTCACTGAAAACAGGACGACCACCAATCTGTAGAGTTTTTGAGGTAAAAACTTTGCCAAACTCATCATTAATCAAATTAAATAAGTGTTTATATGACTGGTCTACACAAGTGAAGTTAGGTAGATATGGTAATCTCTTTAATACATTTTCTTTAAAATTATTCAAACGACTTTGGTTAATTGGTACATATTTAATTTGTTTTTTGCTGACTTTGTTACTACTTTTAGGAAATTTTATCCATTGGCCACGATGATCTGACTCCACAGGATCCACAATACCTTTATCTATAGGTTTAATATCAGTAAAAATATTATCAATACATTTTGCACTGGTGGCTGTAATACGAGTGGGTTCTAAGAATGTACTATGCAGATTAAAGGATTTAAATAAATTTTTCATTTTATTTCTCTCTGATGGAGTTAATGATGTATCTAATATATCAACATTAAAATCTCCACAAACAATTATAGATTTCTTAGAACATTGGCATTTGAACAGTGCTTCTTCAAGCTTTTCTTCAAATTTAATGTAAGAAGCATCAGGGGGACTGTATACGCTTAACAAGATGAAATGCTCAAACTCAATACTGGCAATCTCAATAACTCGCTCAATGGAGAGGGCTACTAAATCCTTACGTTCTTTAAATTTTAAGTTTTTATTAATTAATATTAAAGAGCCTCCACGTTTAGAATGTTTTCTATTGAACGAGCTAGCAACCTGGTGATTTACGAAGTTCAACAATGTGATTTGATGATCTTTTAACCAGTGCTCTGTAGCACAAAAAATATTAATAGAATTTGCATTAATGTATAGCTCTAACTCTAAATCTTTACCATTTATTAAACCTCTAACATTATGGTGCACCAGGTTTATAAAAACAATATTTTTACTAAGATTATTCTCAGGGGCCAAAGTCAACTGGCCAGATTTATTATCTGTTGTCCTATAAACTAGTTTTTTGGAATTTCATTTTCCAAATGTGAAGTATCAAAACTATCCTGCTCAATAAAAGCAGTTGTACTTGCCAATAATTTGGCTTGAAAAATTAAAAAATTAGATAGCAACAGAGCTACCTTTCGTTGTAAAAATTTTGATAGAAAATATCTATCTAATGTCAACAAACTATTATTATTGAAGATTATGTTCCAATCGAACAATTCAATTTTTTTGGAATATGATACCATGGTATGTAGTTTCATATTTAATTTGTATCTTAAGTGATTTTCCTTGTGGCTCATAGCAGTGCTGTATGGCAAGGTGGACAAAATTACTTGTTTTACTTGCAGACTTGATAACTTATCAAAAATTTTTAAAAGTTTGTCACTATTAATATTGCCTCTTCTGCCAACCAGCACCACTATAGTAGACTGCATGCAGTGTGTACCAGTCAATATAAAATCTATAATTTGAGAGTATGAAGCTCCTGGATATGTATGATTTATTACAGAATGACTTAACTGTGATAAATAATGTCCAAAATTTTTACCTATTTCATCGCAATAGACTATGGTCTTTGCATCACTTTTTATTTGCAACTTTTCTATTATACTCGTAGATGCCTCGCAATTACTACTTGAACTTAATATACTATTATCCACACTGCACACAGTTTTAATTGGTGAAAATTCATCATTGAATCTAATTCTTTCACAACTTAAGGGTGAGGAGGGAACATGGCCTGCGGATGTCAATTGGTCATTTTGACAATGACATGAATTTACTAATTTACCTATGGCTAACACCTGTTCCCTACTCTGTTTCTCTGCTGTTTCATATTTATATGAAATTGATTTCAAAGAGTCTTGAAGTCGGTCAATCTGACATTGAAGGGCCTGTGTATCAGTTTTGTACTGTTGTGCAACAGTATCAAGTTCTAACATATACATATTTACCTGGTCAATCAGTTGTAATCTCTGTCTATTAAGTGACATGCTATTTATAAAAAACTTGTATTTATGTATCATTTTTTTAGATTTAGTAATAAATATTGAATCTAGGTACCAATTAACTATCAAGACAAAATATTCATCTAGACGCGTTCGCGGTCTGCTATATGTACATGCATATGCATAACGGTGTCGCGGGTCCAGAGATTTATCTCATCTAAAAATATGCGTACCGCTCTAAAAGAAGTTTTCACTTCAATAAAAAAAAAAACTTTAGTTCCGTCGTTTTCCTTTCGAGAGACGGAACCCATAAAATACATTTTGTATTACATTAATTATTCCACAATAAAGTACAATCACACGGTTTTAGGGTTTATATATTCACAATAAAAGAATAATACAAAAAAACCAAAGTATCTACAACTCGTAAAAAGTACGTACGAATTTCGACTTCTTACTCAACTCAATCGCTTTCACAGATTGTCAAAAAAATTTATACTAAAATGGAATAAATAACCCCAAAAACAAGCATTTAATAATTAAAAATAATGGGCTGAATATCAACCATGCACTTTTTCATTCAATCACTCCGTATTTCGCAATAGCACAATGACACGATCCATTCATGAATTAGACGTGAAAATGAATTTTAGCAATCGCAGCGACGCAGCGTTCACAGCTCGCTTGCGATATGAATTTGTCGTGAATTATAATTATGAGTTTTGGCAATTTAATTTAGCATTCGCAACTCGCCACTCAGTAGCGGCGCGAACGTCGATGCGCGTAGTCATGTATTGGAGGGAGATTGTGGGTTCGTGACGAATTGACAATTGTTACGTAATCGATGTCTCAGCAATAATTAATTTTAGCAAGTACTGTTCATAAAATTAATGCGAATGGAGTCTTAGCAATTAAATATGATTGCTAACGCTAATATTTCCTACACTAATAGGAGGTAATTGCATTAAACATTTATCCCAATTAATTATTGTGAAACCTACAGGAATAGACAAGCGCACTCATAGACACTGGGTGTGATAAAAGGTACAGGCATTTTATTGGGAGCATGCCTTCAAAGATCCAAGAGTGTTATAAAAACGGCCCTCCCCTTTATAAAACATCCTTTTCAAAACTACTGTCATAATACAAAGTTTAAAATCTTAAATTATTAAAATTACTGCAAAATGTGAAAAATAGTAGTGGGCCTTATATCTTTTTTTTACTAGTGTTTACAAGAATTGATCATTTAAATAGATATTAGTATGGAAGAAGCGCTCGTGGCCCCGCGGACATAGTGTCCTGTAAACGATCACTGCGTTAAGAAACTTTCACTATGGCTGGTCCTCGGATGGGTGACCACTTTGTGGCATTTATATTTGCGAGCGTTTCCGTGCTTCGGAAGGCACGTTAAGCCGTTGGTCCCGGTTGCCAGTAAAATGGCAGTCGTTAAGCCTGGTCGAAGGTCTTATGGGTGGCTTGAAAAATTTCAACAGTAGGTAGCCACAACCTGCGTCTGTCTATTTCAACACGGCATTGGGCTCACCACCTATTACTTGGGACAGGAATCCACACGGTGGAAAGTGGGCATATAATATGCCTTTGCCACCCCTTCGGGGATAAGGCGTGATGGATATTTTTTTTTTTTATTTAGTGTGGAAGAAATAATCAATTACTAATACTTACCATATCATTATATTTCAAAACATGAGCCCTAATGGCAGATGCATCAACCCAGGTTACAAAGTCTTCTAATGAGCGATTGACTAGAAATGCTGGGTCCTTCACCACCTGTGGTCCAACTCTCACATGCCCTTGTTCTATGAATTTGGTGGCTGATTTCATGTTCTGGGCCATTTTATCTGTTTTTAAAACATAGAAATTAGTTCAGCATTTAATATCTTATCTTTTTGCTGTTAACTATCCAACAGAATTTAATCAATTGAAGGGTTGAAAGTCTAAAGGGACTAAGTTACTTTTTTATTATTTACGGGAATAACAAAAAACTGTTCAAGCTTTATGTTCTGTTTACGTTTTTGTTTCTTTATTGTGCTGCAATTTTGTTCTGATGATGAAACATCCATTTTACATACGTGCAATTAGGCCCTCTATGGGTGCGTGAATGCATTTGATTAAGTTTTAGCGCTCGCCGCACCCTCATCCCGTGTGCACACAAGCGTCCGAAATGCAAGTACACTGCACAATTAGACCGCACATCTAAGCTATCGATGGCAGCACCTTCACAGGATGAGGCTCACAGTAGACACGATGTGCAGGGCCTGTGAGGACGCTGGCGAAACCATGCACCACCTGCTGTGCGAATGTGTGGCACTTAGTGCAATAAGAATGAGTCTTCTGGGTCAAGCGTACCTGACTCCGGATGATTACAGGCACATTCCCATAGGGTACATATTGAGGTTCATGGAGGCACTGCATAGGCGCTAGGGGGATGGGTGATGCGATGGGGTGTGGCACAATAGTTCCGAAAGGGACGCAGTGCCTCGGTATTTACAGATCCCAGAAAAGATAAGAAGCTATCAATGTGTGTGTAAAAAGTCAATAGACATAGGCACTGAGATCCTTTCTAATATTGTTAGGCTTGAATCTTAGACTGTATTTATTTAAAGAAACGTAATTGTGATATTTTGGCACTTAGACCCTTTAGACTTCAATTGTTTCGAATTCATACTGATCAGCAATACATTACTAACTACAAAGTTGACCAATGGAAATGTTGCTGCAATGGGATCACACATTAGGCATTGTTTGCTTTCATAAAATGGGTTTTAAATCAAAAACCATTTCAAGAAATATGGTTACTGATCACTACTTATGACTAAGAAATCGAAAATAATGTAGGAATGATAGTATTTCAGGCAAAATGTTGTTGGTATGGAGAATAGAAATAAGTACAACACAATGTCAACTAAGGGGTATTTTATGCTCAACAATTTCATGCCACTGATAATGTCATTGGGAATGAACTATTTTAAATATTTATATAATAACAATTAATATAACAAAAATATTTAAATTAGTATTTGAATTTTAAATTTTGGTCAATGCCCATTGGCTACAGCTGTCATTCAAACTTGTCTGATAACAAAATATCACATAATTTACAATAACATCAAATTAGTATGATGTTATTGTAAATTATGTGATATTATACAATACCTACTCCATTATGAGAACACTTGTGCAATTAATAATATATACCTAAAAATAGACAGAAAGAAAGTAAAGATGAAAGTCTAGCAGTCCTTTCTCTCTACCTACCCATCAGGTATACAGTGTGAAGATAGTTAAAAAGTAGATATGTACTCACTTCTAACCATAACAGAAGGCAGCCTTCTCCTGCAAAATGCTGTAGCATTGACATTGGCTGCTAAGGATAGATCCCACCTTGTAGGGATCAGCCCCATCTGATAAAGTTTCTCTAATAATTGAGCACTGGATTCAGTCCGGAACTCATTGTTTGCATCTAACTCTTTAATTTTATTCGCCAGGTCTCGAATTTCTCTGGATAGCTTATTGTATCTATAACAAGTAAAATTAAAGCATGTAAGCTGGAATCTGATATTTACTTTGTCCTGAATCTCAATGGTAAATGTTTACTTACAATGTGTAATGTTCTCGCTTTTGTATATAATGTTTCTTCATAACCTTTACTTCATTTAGATTGTTGTCAACTTTCCATGATATAAAATCAACTTTCTTAAGAAGTTTTTGTTCGTGAAATTTTAATTTTCGCACCATTTTGATAAATGTTTTCAAATTCTTATTCTCCAACTCCTGTTGACAATATTAAAATTTTGGTATAAAATTCAAATTATACAATTCTCACGTGTCCATTTATATGTAGATTTAATAACGGATCTCATCGCTATACGTAACATTACTTCAAGGTAAGCATTTTACTTATTACCTATTAAATTAGGTAAATATATTATATATCGCGAATAAAACCTACTCAGTTAGGAGCTAAAGCAACAACTTTCAATATTACTTATTATACTCTTTGGCAACAACATAAACATTTTTTTTTAAATAATTATTTAATGGCCTGGTTCTTAAGACCTTTTAGCCAAATCTTATTTTTTATATCATATTTCTTCAATCTTATCTTCTAATTAGTCCTGTCCAGTCGATGTCGTGTCCTCAGGCTACGTCCTGGTCCTTGCCCTCAGTATAATGGTGATTCTTATACTAAGGTTGTCAGTGGACGTTTCGCGGCAAGAGAGAAAATAGCATTTCACTGCATATATATCATTGTCTTTCACTATAGCACGTTAACACAACTTTTATGTCCAAGAAACCACCACTCCCGCACATAAAACAAGATAAATGCACTAGTTTTAGAAAATAATATAAAGCAAGCGTCCGCACTTGTCACTCTTCCCGCCAAATACACATAAACATTTTTTTTTTGGATTAATTATTTCACAAAAACATTAATTTACATCAATGCACAGACTAACTAGGAGATACTACGTATCATCAATGTAATGCATTATGAAATCAGTCACATTTTTTTTTTAGTTGTCTTCGCCCATCTTGGGCAGGCAAAGGAAACTTAGTCCATACTTGTCATCAGTATTTATTATTTTCTTGCTTTAGTCCTGTCTAGTCGTTTGTCGATGTCAAGTCCTCAGTCCTAGGTCCTAGTCCGTGCTCCAATAAGGCAGTTTGTGTTAGTGGTTTAAGTAAGTGCCAAATTTCCATAGAGAGCTGCAATAAGGAATTCCCTTATTCCCTTATTAAATAATGGATCCCCTTATTGCAGCTCTCTATGGAAATTTGGCACTAACACAAACAACACCGCTATTCATTGCAATATATCACTTTCTTTAACTAATGCACTTCCGAACTCTTTATGTATAATATTCCACCATTATTAAACACAAAAACACGAATTTTACACTAGTTTTTGAAAATAATATACGACAAACGTGCGTCACTGCTCATCTGCGCGTCAAAAGTCCGTACATTGTACAAACACAAATATTATACCGAAAAGTGCGGAAATCTTTGGATTTGGCGGTCGTGGTTTTTTCACTAATTTAATTTTTGTTGTGGATTGGTCAATATTACTGTAAATATTTTTGATACTGTGTTTAAATATACTTAATACGTTGTAAATATATTGTAGTTTAGTAGTTTCATTTGCTATATATATATTGTGTTATTCACAATTCCGTTTATGGGGTAAGTTCTTTTTAAATATTATAGGTGATCCTGAGGATCCAGGGGGGACAGCCCCTGATATTGGATATGCTGTAACAATTGGTAACAGCGCCATCAACACTGATGGCAGTATGGATACTGATTGTTCTACCATCAGTGTTGGAGGTGCTGTAAAAAGGAAGAAGTTATCGATTAGACGAGGTGTCTGTAGACATTGTAACAAACGGAGACGAAAACATGATAAACAGCTAACCGACCATAATGACTGTAATTGCTCTTTAGATTCACTAGTTGTCCAAAAAAGCTATAATTTAAGAGACAATACTACACCTGAAGTCCCACTTAATATTGTAAACCCAAATACCAGTAATCATCGTTCTCCACATCCCATTATTGCAAGGCTATTGTTCATACAATCAGACATATCCCTGTACGTAGTTCACATTCAGAAAAAAACACTATTACCAGATGACAACTCTTCACTTCATCCTATTACTTTTGGGAGATTTCTAAAAAGACATCCATTTAAAAAATATTATTGATGAAAGCCTTAAAAGGATAGGAAGAAATAGACTCTCCTTAGAATTTAAAAACTATCAAGATGCAAATCTATTCTTAGGGTCATCTATAATAGAATAAAACCACTTCAAAACATTCATCCCTACATTCTCAGTAACGCGTATGGGTTTTGTAAGGGGTATACCATGTGAATGGACAGATGAGGACATTATGAATAATATTAATCTTCCATATGGCTGCGGTAAAATTATCAAAGTTAGAAGGATAAATAGGAAAATGACTATTAATAATACTTCAGAAATACTTAAAAAAAAAACCCAAGCTCACACACACGCACATAGAAAAACAGTATTTTTAAGCATCATCACCCACTTCACCTAAAATCAGTAAGCGCCACGCTCATCAAGAGACCTAATGACCTCTGCGACCCTGAGCATCTACAGCAGGAGATGGAGCATGTTCAGGAGATACTTAGGATGAATGGGTATGATGCGAGTAGCAGGAAGACACGACGTGCACCGAGGAAGATGAAACCGGGTGTTGACCGTCAACCGGCTTATATGCCGTATGTGAAAGGTATAACGGACAAGATTGGATCGTGTTTACGGCAGTTCTCCATTCGTACAATATACAAACCGTTAGCCAAAGTAGCGAAGTATATGCGAACACCAAAGGACGTCATCCCTTTGCAAACACCAGGTGTCTACAAAGCGGATTGCAGCTGCGGTCGTTCATATATAGGCCAAACAAAACGAACCATCGCAGAAAGGGTGAAAGAACACATCGCAGCTGTGAAAAACCGTCAGTTCAACAAATCGGCGATAGCGGAACACCTAGAGTCGGGTAGTAATCACTGGATCGAACTCCAAAGTCCTCTCCACTGATTAAAAAAAATAAAAAATAAAAATAAAAATATCTTTATTTTGCATAGACCATTTTAACGGCGCTTACAAAATGTCATACACTATTTAAAATATTTAAAGCGACCACCGGTTCGGAACGCGGCCCACCTGAGAAGAACCGGCAAGAAACTTAGGAAGGCTTTTTTTTGATGGCCTGTTTACAATTTAATATTATTTCACTTTGCCAGCAGATCATTTCCAGGCGTCCCTGTCCTGCAAATAGTCTGTAACGGAGTAAAAACCTTTTTCACAAAGCTTGTTTTTAATAAACTTTTTTTAATTTATGCCACTATTATCCTCGTGTTGTGCGTGAAGCTTTTTATGTCATGCTCGCCTAAGTGTCCTGGCAGTGGTGGCGTATGTATCGGGTCGCCTTGTTCCCTACAATACGGTTGAATAGGGCGATGGCTGATATATGCGTCATACCCGTGAATGGGTGCCGTCTGTTGGGACTGGTCAGGTCATAGCTGTTATAGCAATTGTTACAAATAATATTATTTAAATTTAAGGCAAACTAAGTTTAGTCGACTGTTCTCACATAAATTCAAAGGAACCATGTCAGTGTAATTTTAATGAACACAACATTTATTTTGATTTTTTTTTGTATAATTTCTTTACTGTATAATTGGTCAAATATCATGTTAATCAAACTGTGTCAAATGGCGGTTAGAAAAGAGTGGCCATGAGTTTTATTGCCAGGTTCTTCCTCTGGCTCTACCTATTGCTTTGCGAATCTGGCAGTAAATGTAAATGTAGAAGCAGTAATCTTGACGTTCATAAGTGTTACTTTGTGACCTACATGAATAAAGATTTTTGATTTCGATTTTTGATTGCTATTGAAATTAGAAGATACAATAATTTCAATAGGGAAGATGGATTCAAGCTATCTGGGATGTGGAATTCAGTGATGAAAAAACTTGACCGTAGAAAACCTGTGCCAAACAAAACTGACGTAGTGAGTGCAGTGTGCCTTATCAAAAAAAAAAAAAACTAACTATCTTCACGCTGTATCCCTGACGGGGTAGTCAGAGAGGACAGATCGCCAGGCTTCGCGATCCATGCATACTTCTTTCGCTTCGTCGAGATTCATCAATCGCTTCATACACGCACGTCTGGGTATCCGAGTACTTTTGACCTTTCCGTTTTTGAGCAATCTGCTCACGTGGTCTTCATATGTAAGTCTCGGCCTTCCCTGACTCCTTCTACCCTCTACTTTTGAACAATATATATTCTTCGTTAATCGTTCCTCACTCATTCGTTGGACGTGTCCAAACCAACGGAGCACGCCCTTTTCCAGCTTAACGCTGGCACTTTCATTCAAACCTGCCATATTGCGTATCACTTCGTTACGTATTCGGTCAGCCAAGGTAACGCCGCACAATTTTCGAAGTGATCGCATCTCCACAGCATTCAATTTACTTTCATGTATCTGCTGACATACCCAGGTTTCACTACCCTACAGCAAAGTTGGCACTAGCACTGCGTTATGAATCGCCATTCGTGCTTCTTTTACGATGCTTTGTCGCTTTACTAACTGGGACAAAGCACCGTTAACTTTGTTTCCGGCAGCTACTCGCCGTTCTACATCCGAATCACATCTTCCATCCGCGCTAAACATACTTCCTAAATACACAATTTCATTCACTTGCTCTAGACGTTCCTGGTTTACCCTAATCTCGCATTTAGTTCTTACGTCACCTCTTTCAAATACTAGAACAATAATCAATAATCAATAATAATAATCCTGCATTATAATAATAATGGAGGGTAGCTACAAACAAAAGTAACTCCATGCATCTCGGCCCTCACCATCAGTCCAGTCGCGACCACGAGCGCTGCAACGCGCTCGTAACGTCGGTGAATGTAAGTACAAAATTGTTTCGCGTGAAGTCCCGAGTAGTATATAAAATATGAGTATTTTTAAGGTCAAAGCCTAAAGTGAAAACTTCTGCAGGTTACGATGTTGATGCTCATCGATCTCTAACAACAATTTACGATATACCGTCACCCTCAAATGGCTGTGCCCTTAAACCTTTGGGTAACGAGGAGTTGTCCGACCCCTCTATTAAGGAATTAATTTTAGCTTTAATGAAAACACTTTCACAATCAAAATACATTCAACTGTCCAACGCTGCTTCTGAAAAAATTGGTTTGTATTGAAGATTTTGGGACATCGATGTCATTTGGGGCTGGGAATTAGAAGAGAGTACAGCATCAGCATAAGATATTCTGGAGATGGGTGCATGTTGTTTTGAGGCCTCTGCATAAGAAATGCAGCTTCAAAAGAAATATTTAATTTTTTATGAAACACATTTATAAATCAGTTTTCTGATATCAATTATTAGAGGAAAAACAGTTTTACTAGTGAATGGAAATTTCTCCAAAGCTTGGAGAGCACTTTTAGCGTCTGAAAAAATAACTGTATTTTGAAGTTTCATCAAAAAGACATATTCAATCGCTTTAAAAATCCCAAAACATTCTCCTGTAAAAACAGATGATTCCGGGGGTAATTTTTTACTCCCAAATCTCTTCTATTCAAAACTTTGAAGCATTAACAAGTGTTATTACTGAAACGCGCAAACTATTTAAAAAGAAAAAGTTCGAAAGTTGGCAATCATTTTGCTCAACTATCTCTCCTGATACCAAACCTCATATGATTTGGCAAAACAATAGAAGATTCAGATCAGCTTTCAAGGAAATTACTCCTACATGAATGCCTACCTCATTACAAAATGAATTTTTACAAAAACTGACCCCTCCAACAGTCCCGGATAAACTTTTTCTTCCTAACCTTACTGAAATTTCTCATAATCTTTCTGACCTCAATGCTCTTTTCTCACTTTCTGAACTTAAAGGCGTACTAACTAATTTAAAAGATTCTGCTCCTGGCTTGGACGGTATTCCATACTCATTTATAACACATGCTCCTGAAGAATATCTTTCATATTACCTCAATATTGTAAATTCTATCATGATTACAGGTGAGATTCCTCCCTTATGGAAATCACAGTTGGTGTTACCAATCCTCAAACCTGGCAAAAGTTCATCCTCAGCCTCATCATATCGCCCTATAGCTCTTTCTTCAGTTTTGATGAAAGTCACTGAACACCTAGTCAAAATTCGTCTGGAATGGTTTATTGAAAGCAATAACTTATTAAGTAATAGTCAATTCGGCTTTAGACGGCGTAGGAGCACATTAGATAATATCAGTATACTTATAACTGATATCCACCTGGCATTTTCTGCTAATGAACATGTGGTCGCTGCATTTCCAGATATTGCAGCGGCATATGATAACGTTATTTTCCTTTATTGTATAGGAAATTAGTTGCTCTAAATGTTCCTATCCTTTTTACAAATGTTATTATGAGATCATTAGTAGAAAGACATATTCATCTAGAAGGATCGACCGGTCCACGGGTGGCTCAGAAGGGTCTTCCCCAAGGGTCGGTGTTAAGTCCCATTTTGTATAATATTTATACTTATGATTTGGAACCTTCTGTAGATCCAGTCATTAAATTTTTTCAATAAGCAGATGATTTGCTTTTATACTATCCACACCAGTCTATCAGTCAAGCCTGCATTGGCCTTTCCAATTCCCTTAAACTTCTTAAATGTTGGATGGATTCTAATGGTTTCCCCTGAAAAGAGTTCAGTTATTCTATTTTCTAGGATGCGCCTTCTACCTCCTTTTAAAGTCTATTATGACAACAAATTAATCAAAACACAAGATAGTGTTAAATTCCTAGGCATTATCTTGGACTCTAAACTTACTGGTATTGATCATTGTAATTATATTGTACAAAAGTGTGAAAAATCTCTTAATATTCTTAGATGTCTCTCTGGTGTTTGGTGGGGTGCTCACCCTTACTCCTTAAAATTGCTATACAATGCTATCATCCGGAGTCAACTTGACTATGGCTCATTTCTGCTAGAACCTAGCTGCCGCTTTAAAATGACTTGATGGTGTTCAATCAAAAGCATTAAAGATAAATGAGGTCGGGCGCTATGAGGTCCTCACCAAACAACGCATTACAGGTTGAATTATGTGAACCCCCAATGCACTTACGTCGCCAATATTTGTCTGACACTTTTTTATCGCGATGTCTTCAGTTCTCTAATCACCCATTACGTTATAAACTCCTCTTACTCCAGAATCTGGTTGAGACTTCTAATTATTGGACTCATAAAAATCACCCATGTCTTATTAAAAGCTTCCAAAAATATACTTCAATTGAAGCTCAATCTCATCATTTACCCCTTTATCCCCTTTATTCTACTCCTTTTAAATCCTTACTTATTCCGCTAGACATTAGACTTGATTTAGGTATCCTTAAATCTGATCCTTTAGCACCATACTCCTTCACTAATGCCATAAAATATAATTGGAATAATTGGAACCATATCTACACAGACGCTTCCAAATCCCAAACATCAGGACATGTCGGTGTAGGGGTCTACCACTTTAAATTCAATATTATTCAAAAAGTTAAATTACCACCAGAATCATCTGTGTTTACAGGAGAATGTTTAGGATTGTTAAAAGCGATTGAATATGTATTTATAATGAAACTTCAAAATACAGTCATTTTCACGGACGCTAAAAGTGCCCTTCAGGCTTTACAGAAATTTCCCTTTACTAGTAAAATTGTATTTCCTCTAATAATTGAAATCAGAAAATTTATTTATAAATGCTATTCATACAAATTAAATGTTTCGTTTGCCTGGATACTAAGCCACTCTGGTATTCCAGGCAATGTTAGAGCCGACAGCCTTGCAAATGATGCCGTGGAGTCTGGTGACATCTATCTGTACAAAAATTATTACCACGATCTGGCAGCTTTGCCATCTTTATATTTAAAGCAGTCCTGGGAAAAGTTATGGTCGTTTAGTTCTCAGGCTACAGGGAAACTTTACTTCTTAATGCAGCCGACCATTCCGAATAAACCCTGGTTTTTTAAATTTAAACACGGAAAACAATTTACAACCACCTTAATACGAATGAGACTAGGTCATGTATGTACCCCTTCCCACCTAGCAAAATTAAATATCATTCCATCTGATACATGTGAATGCTGGGAAGTGGGTGACATGAACCACATAATACTTTCCTGTCCCAGGTATAATCATTCCGTATTATTTACTTCCTTAACTTCTAACTCTATACCACTGCCTGCATCTGTCCCTATATTACTAGCATCCAATAATAGTGATATTTATAAATTTATTTCCTTCTTTATATCTTCTAACAATATTAAAAAGTAAAATATTCGTTTAGTCTATTTCATATATAACTATTTATATTTTTATTTACAAAATAAACAATAATTCCATGTCCCATCCATAGTAATTTCATTTCCTACGTTGCTGAATTCCTTATTTTAGCAATTTTGATTCCTTAACTTTACTATTTTAACATGAGTTTGGCAAAATCCTCTAATCGAGAAAGTCCAAGAAGAAAGAAAAAAAAAACAAATGTATTCTCTGTCTACGAATGTATTATATTCTCTTTGACACAAATCACAATGTTTTTTTTTAGTTCTGTTCCCCCATCTTGGGCAGGCAAAGGAAACTTAGTCATACAACCTAGTCTTAAGTATTTATTATTTTCATGTTATTATGTTTTAGTCCTGTCTAGTCGTTATTTTTTTTTTATATTTGACACGTCAAAATGGCGTCTCCCGCCTGATGGTAAGCAAAGATGACGACCCGTAATTTTGGGCCGCTACCCTAACCCACAGGGCTAGGATAGCGACCCTCAACTTGACGGGCCAGAAATATGCCTTTTCACGCTTCTCTTAAAGGACCCAGGATTGTAAGAGGACGGAAACACGTGCGCTGGCAGAGAGTTCCATATTTTTATGGTACGACAAAAGAAGGACCGACGGAATCTTTCCGTTCTAGGCAAGAAGGTGTCCACAGTGTAAGGATGACATCTCTGCCCCGCCCGTGTTGTTCGGGAACGAAAGGGGGAGGGTGGGACTAGTTGGAAGAGCTCTTCAGAACACTCACCGTGGTAGATGCGGTAAAATGCAGCTAAGCTGGCGACCGTTCTGCGCATCTCCAACGGCTCAAAATTGCCAGTAACATCTGGACAATCTATGATGCGGATGGCACGTCGCTGCAATGCGTCGAGTGCTTCAAGCAGGTATTTGGCGCAACCATCCCAGAGATGTGAGCAGTATTCCACGCACGGACGAATCTGACACTTATATAATAAAATAAGCATCTCTGTTCCGGCGTGAAAAACCGCCTCATCCTGTTCAGGTTTCCGAGCTTTGTCGAGTTTGTCGATGTCAAGTCCTCAGTCCTAGGTCCGTGCCCCAATAAGGCAGTAGATCCCTTATTGCAGCTCTCTATGGAAATTTGGCACTAACACAAACAACACCGCTATTCATTGCAATATATCACTTTCTTTAACTAATGCACTTCCGAACTCTTTATGTATAATATTCCACCATTCTTAAACACAAAAACACAAATTTTACACTAGTTTTTGAAAATTGAAAATAATATACAGCAAACGTGCGTCACTGCTCAGCATTGCGCCAAAAGTCCCACAAATCACAAATCAAGCAAATCAAATCACCGATTTTTTTTAATAATTATTATATGGCCTGGTTTATAAGACCTTTTAGCCAAATCTTATTTTTTATATCATATTTCTTCAATCTTATCTTCTAATTAGTCCTGTCCAGTCGATGTCGTGTCCTCATTGTCCGTCCTGGTCCTTGCCCTCAGTATAATGGTGATTCTTATACTAAGGTTGTCAGTGGACGTTTCGCGGCAAGAGAGAAAATAGCATTTCACTGCATATATATCATTGTCTTTCACTATAGCACGTTAACACAACTTTTATGTCCAAGAAACCACCACTCCCGCACATAAAACAAGATAAATGCACTAGTTTTAGAAAATAATATAAAGCAAGCGTCCGCACTTGTCACTCTTCCCGCCAAATGTCCCATCTTATCTTCTAATAATTCCTGTCCACAGATTTCGTTGGTATGGTCGCGGCTTGCGGCAACCGCCGGGCTACGTAGGTAACAAATGTCTGGCCATGTCAGCCCCGCCGGGTCCCGGTAAGAGGGGAAGACCCAATAAGTGCTGGCTTGACGTCGTAAGGGATGACATGCGTGCCAATGGTCTCACCACAGGGGATGCCGACGACCGTGCGAAGTGGAGGTGAAAATGTAGGAAAGCGGACCCCGGGCGTCGCGAGACGCAACTGGGACAGACGCTCGGATGATGATGATGAATTCCTGTCCACAGATGTAGAAGAGTAAGCAGATTAAACATATTCCTTTGTTTATGGTGTAATACTTCATCCTTTTCACTCTTTATATTTGTTGTATGTTTTTTTTCCTTGTGACAACCCTAGGTATAACAGCTGATTTGAATTGGCTCCGTATTTTATATTGTAATATTGCAAAAATAATTATAATTTTAATTAAAAACCAATTTATCATTGCCAAATAATACCATATTGAGTGTTAAATAATCATTTTCACCATTTATTGTGCTAAAAGTAGATAAATATAAACTTAAAAATTGTACCGGTGTAGTGACAGTTAGAACATCGGAAAAATTTTCAATATTTGAAATTATTACTTGGATTTGGCAAGATTTATAAAACTAATAGTTTTTTCAATCAAGGTTTGTGAGTTTATTTACTTTTACATCCTCATATGTCCATTAATAATGCGATTTTGTAATTTTCTATGAATAAAACATAACCTCGTTTTGTTTCGCATTTCTTTGCTCTAAGTCTACTTTGCTAATAATTACTGATTCTGTAGCACGTAATTATAACAAAATGTCGAATACTAATAACATGATAATGACGCGTAAGGCTTTGGCTCATCAACAAGAGACAAGGCTTCAATTAACGTTGAAAGAATTACAGATTTTTAGGGAGAAGTGCGATAAACTGAACAAGCAAAGGGACGAAAATGAGTTAGAACTGCTAGGTATTTTAAGTAAGAACGGACAACTCAAAAAAGAACTGGCACAGTTGCATTCACTGTATACTGATACCTTACAGGATCGGGATAGGTTACAACTTATAGTTGACAGTTTTGACTCATGTAGGGAACATTATGAACAAACTCTGCACCAAATTAGAATACTAAAGGAGGAGCTACAACGATCGGAAATCAAAATATCGCAACTAGAAGACGAGAAACAGAGCACAGTGGTTCAATCTAATCAGAGTTTGTTCGATGAACTGATGGCTACAAGCTTAGATACTGCTACAGCTCACCCTTCCATTGTCATAAACCGGGGGCTGTTCTAAATCATTAAAAATTATTAAGTGTAGTAAGAATAAGTTAAAGAATTATTTAAAAATTAAAAAGTTAATTACTAAATCTAAAAAAATGATACATAAATACAAGTTTTTTATAAATAGCATGTCACTTAATAGACAGAGATTGCAACTGATTGACCAGGTAAATATGTATATGTTAGAACTTGATACTGTTGCACAACAGTACAAAACTGATATTCAATGTCAGATTGACCGACTTCAAGACTCTTTGAAATCAATTTCATATAAATATGAAACAGCAGAGAAACAGAGTAGGGAACAGGTGTTAGCCATAGGTAAATTAGTAAATTCATGTCATTGTCAAAATGACCAATTGATATCCGCAGGCCATGTTCCCTCCTCACCCTTGAGTTGTGAAAGAATTAGATGCAATGATGAATTTTCACCAATTAAAACTGAGTGTGGATAATAGTATATTAAGTTCAAGTAGTAATTGCGAGGCATCTATAATAGAAAAGTTGCAAATAAAAAGTGATGCAAAGACCATAGTCTATTGCGATGAAATAGGTAAAAATTTTGGACATTATTTATCACAGTTAAGTCATTCTGTAATAAATCTTACATATCCAGGAGCTTCATACTCTCAAATTATAGATTTTATATTGACTGGTACACACTGCATGCAGTCTACTATAGTGGTGCTGGTTGGCAGAAGAGGCAATATAAATAGTGACAAACTTTTAAAAATTTTTGATAAGTTATCAAGTCTGCAAATAAAACAAGTAATTTTGTCCACCTTACCATACAGCACTGCTATGAGCCACAAGGAAAATCACTTAAGATGCAAATTAAATATGAAACTACATACCATGGTACCATATTCCAAAAAAATTTGAATTGTTCGATTGGAACATAATTTTCAATAATAATAGTTTGTTGACATTAGATAGATATTTTCTATCAAAATTTTTACAACGAAAGGTAGCTCTGTTGCTATCTAATTTTTTAATTTTTCAAGCCAAATTATTGGCAAGTACAAATGCTTTTATTGAGCAGGATAGTTTTGATACTTCACATTTGGAAAATGAAATTCCAAAAAACTAGTTTATAGGACAACAGATAATAAATCTGGCCAGTTGACTTTGGCCCCTGAGAATAATCTTAGTAAAAATTTTTAATTGTTTTTATAAACCTGGTGCACCATAATGTTAGAGGTTTAATAAATGGTAAAGATTTAGAGTTAGAGCTATACATTAATGGAAATTCTATTAATATTTTTTGTGCTACAGAGCACTGGTTAAAAGATCATCAAATCACATTGTTGAACTTCGTAAATCACCAGGTTGCTAGCTCGTTCAATAGAAAACATTCTAAACGTGGAGGCTCTTTAATATTAATTAATGAAAACTTAAAATTTAATGAACGTAAGGATTTAGTAGCCCTCTCCATTGAGCGAGTTATTGAGATTGCCAGTATTGAGTTTGAGCATTTCATCTTGTTAAGCGTATACAGTCCCCCTGATGCTTCTTACATTAAATTTGAAGAAAAGCTTGAAGAAGCACTGCTCAAATGCCAATGTTCTAAGAAATCTATAATAGTTTGTGGAGATTTTAATGTTGATATATTAGATACTTCATTAACTCCATCAGAGAGAAATAAAATGAAAAATTTATTTAAATCCTTTAATCTGCATAGTACATTCTTAGAACCCACTCGTATTACAGCCACCAGTGCAAAATGTATTGATAATATTTTTACTGATATTAAACCTATAGATAAAGGTATTGTGGATCCTGTGGAGTCAGATCATCGTGGCCAATGGATAAAATTTCCTAAAAGTAGTAACAAAGTCAGCAAAAAACAAATTAAATATGTACCAATTAACCAAAGTCGTTTGAATAATTTTAAAGAAAATGTATTAAAGAGATTACCATATCTACCTAACTTCACTTGTGTAGACCAGTCATATAAACACTTATTTAATTTGATTAATGATGAGTTTGGCAAAGTTTTTACCTCAAAAACACTACATATTGGTGGTCGTCCTGTTTTCAGTGACTGGGCAACACCAGGTATCTTTAAAAGTAGAAATAAATTATTTGAATTATATTCATAAAAATCATATAATTTTAGGCAAACCTTTCAGGAATATGTTAAAAATTATTCAAAGATATTTAAACAAACGTGTCATCTTGCTAAGTCAAACTTCATTAAAAATAACATTTCTAATTCTGTAAATAAAATAAAAATGAATTGGAACATCATTAACTCTGAATGCGGTAGATCTTTAGTGACTGAAAGGGATTTCCACTTAAAAGTAAATGGTTGCCATGTTACAGGGGACTTGGAAGTGGCGACGGAGTACGAACATTTTTTCAAAAATGTACCTATATTGACAACAAAATCTCTCCAAGCATCTTCCAGTTCCGCTGAACTTATATTAGAAGAATCTGTTCTTTGTTGTAGGGATGCATTTGTATTCACAGATATTTGTGCTCAGGACATTGTAAAAACATTTAAATGTAATTAAGAAAACCGCGGACCTTTGGGGATTATCGGTCAAAACTGCATCATGTATAATTGAGGTAATTGCGCCCCATCTAGCAACTGGGTTTAATGACTGTGTTTTTAGTGGCACATTTCCTGATTTAATGAAACACAGCAAAGTCGTTCCCTTGTTCAAGGCTAGCAGCGCTACAGAGCCGTCTAATTTCCGACCAGTGTTAGTGCTGGCAACTGTCAGCAAAGTATTTGAAAAAATAATCTTGAATCAAATGCTATTCCGTTTTATAGTCATAAAATACTTCATGCGAATCAATTTGGGTTTACGAAAGGGCGCTCAACTTCCGATGCTGGTATTGAGTTATTAAAATGTATTCATGAAGCTTGGGAAGACAAGCACGATGCATTAGGTATATTTTGCGATCTATCAAAGGCTTTTGATTGTGTTCAACATGAAACGCTGTGCAAAAAATTACACCACTATGGAATAAGAGGCAAAGCTCTCTACCTTCTGTCTTCATATTTGAACAATAGAATACAGAGGGTCGATATTAATGGTACACGTTCTGTAGGATCTATGGTTACAATGGGTGTGCCGCAAGGCTCGATACTTGGGCCATTCTTGTTCCTCATTTATATTAATGATTTACCATTTTATGTAGGGGACAGGAATAGGATTGGTTTGTTTGCAGATGACACCTCATTAATTTTTAAAATTAAAAGACAATTAGATGACTATGACGATGTAAACAATGCAATTGCAAGAGTAGTTCATTGGTTCAGCTCAAATAATCTTTGCCTTAATGAAAATAAAACTAAATGTATAAAATTTACTCTACCAAATGTAAAACAAGTTGCGGCCAATGTTCAACTGAATGGACAAGTGTTAGAGTTTGTAGAATCAACTGTGTTCCTCGGTATAACTATTGATGCCAATTTGCAGTGGGGCCCACACATAGAAAAGACAGCCTCTAGATTAAGTTCGGCTGCATACGCTGTAAAAAAGATCAGGACTCTAACAGATGTGGATACGGCTAGAATGGTTTACTTCAGCTATTTTCATAGTATTATGTCTTACGGTATTCTCCTTTGGGGGAGTGCTGCAGATTTAAATATTATTTTTGTTCTACAAAAGCGGGCTGTACGCGCTATTTATAATTTGGGCCCCAGAGTTTCTCTCCGAGAAAAATTCAAAGAAGTAAATATTCTAACCGTACCATCACAATACATTTTTGCCAATCTTTTGTATGTCCAGAAAAATCTATCACAGTTTTCTAAACTCTGTAATAAACATACTACGAGTATAAACACTAGAAATAAAAATAATCTTTCAGTCCACCACAGTCGACTACATAAGATTGGCGATTCTTTCCAGGGTAACTGTATACGCTTTTACAACAGGCTTCCCTGTGACCTGAGAAATGTACCATTAAATAAATTTTAAAAGTTTATTAAAAACAAACTTTGTGAAAAAGGTTTTTACTCCGTTACAGACTATTTGCAGGACAGGGACGCCTGGAAATGATCTGCTGGCAAAGTGAAATAATATTAAATTGTAAATAGGCCATCAAAAAAAAAGCCTTCCTAAGTTTCTTGCCGGTTCTTCTCAGGTGGGCCGCGTTCCGAACCGGTGGTCGCTTTAAATATTTTAAATAGTGTATGACATTTTGTAAGCGCCGTTAAAATGGTCTATGCAAAATAAAGATATTTTTATTATTTACTATTTTATTATTTATATTTATTATAACGCTATCTTGTTTTGTCATGTGTAGCGACATGTAACAGCGAATAGCGCGTAGCCTAATTTTCTACATAATGTCAACAAAAGGCGCCATTTTTGAATCAGGAATGTGTTAGTGTTTTATGCCGAAGGGAATATATTGTGTATATATATTTAAATAAAGGTTATAAAAGTATAAAAAAACATAGTGAAGTGTTGTGTAAAATGTTGTGATTCATAAGAAATCACCAGGAATAACTTTTCACAGGTAATTGATGTTTTAATTACGACTACGAGTTATTATTCTAAGAATTTTATTCAAAAATGGTGATTCTTCTAGACGAACACTTGAAAAGTTGTTAATATACGGTTCATAGCATTTGTTCCGTAAACCGTTTGGTCACTATCGTCATCTATATCTACGATTTTTGTTAATTTACATACATTTTGTACTGTTACGACATGTCAAGTACACAGGGACAAATTCAGTTCAGCAAATTGTTTGAAATGACAATATCCAAAGTCAAGTTAAATGTTGTGCCCGATTTAAATCTAAGGATACCATTAAACAAGATGTTTGGTTACTAAACATAAATTATGATAAATATTAAAGTGATATGATATGATAGCTGAATACGACCCTGGATTAAGCTACCTGTTTATATGTGTGAAATAGGCTACGCAATTTTTCGCAAACGTTTGGTCTGTTTACTCTTCTATATCTTTGGTCCTGTCTAGTCTTTGTCGATGTCGTGTCCTCAGTCCTAGGTCCGTCCTGCCCTCAGTATAATGGTGATTCTTATACTGAGGTTATCAGCGGACTTTTGACGAGTGCGGACGCTTGCTGTATATTATTTTCTAAAACTAGTGCATTTATCTTATTTTATGTGCGAGAGTGATGGATCTTGGACATAAAACTTGTGTTAACGTGCTATAGTGAAAGACAATGATATATATGCAGTGAAATGCGATTTTCTATCTTGCCGCGTAAAATCCACTGAAACTCAGTATAACAACCACTATTATACATGGGTGAGATTGACCTTGACTTAAGACTTGACTAAGACATAGAGGACGGGGACATTTTAGATAATAAGAAAGAAGATGGAAGAATTATGAATTAAGAGTAGGCTAAAAGGTCATATAGGTACTCATTTCGTATTTTAATTATTCTAGTCCATTTTAGTCACACCACATCCACCTTAACATTGTCAGTTCAGTTACACACACTCTTCCATTACCCAACTTCTTAACCAGGCCATAAAATAATTACAAAAATCTTTTTTTTTTGTAAACTCTTGTGTTGTGATTTAGTAAGGTTGTTTTTTTTTTTTTTTGTTCTTGTGGCGATACTATTGCTCCGCCAATAACTCAGTGTGGATTTGGTAGGGGTTTAGTAAGTCGGTCCACACTTAGGTACGATCCTAGGGTTGTTTTGGATTTTAGCGGGAAGAGTGACAAGTGCGGACGCTTGCTTTATATTATTTTCTAAAACTAGTGCATTTATCTTGTTTTATGTGCGGGAGTGGTGTTTTCTTGGACATAAAAGATGTGTTAACGTGCTATAGTGAAAGACAAATATATATATGCAGTGAAATGCTATTTTCTCTCTTGCCGCGAAACGTCCTCGGACAACCTTTGTATAAGAGACACCATTATACTGAGGGCAAGGACCAGGACGTAGCCTGAGGACACGACATCGACTGGACAGGACTAATTAGAAGATAAGATTGAAGAAATATGATAAAAAATAAGATTTGGCTAAAAGGTCTTAGGAACCAGGCCATTAAATAATTATTAAAAAAAAGGGGTTGTTTTGTATTGTACAAACAATATAAAATATATGAGGGACCATTTTATATTGCAACATGAGCGATCAATTTAAAATCAATACTGGTGATTTCACGGAGTACTTGCAATCGATCGTAAAGCTAAACGTTTTGGAAACAATTACTCAAGATTTGGACAAAGAGTTAGCCGATTCCCAGAATGTAATGATGGAAATAAAAGCGATTTATAATACTGCAACTTTAGCTCAAAACCCTCATGCAGAACTCAATAATGATTTGCAGTATGAGGATGCCGCAAAGTTTTTAGAGGCTGGTGTACCAAAATTGCTAATGCCAGACATGTCGGAAGATAAAATGGATATTGATATCGATCATTGTATCGCCACGCTAAAAACCTATGCCGAAGAACTGAAAAAAAATTTCACTGTACTTGAGGTACATCCACCAACACCGAAAGAATATGTGAAATTAGATTTAGAACAGTACGCACTAAGCTTAGATCAGCTGAGTAAACGTGTCGCTAACATAAAACTAAACAATAAATATGAGTTAAACAATAGAAATATTGAACTAGAAAGTAAATTGACACAGCTTTGTGACGATGTCAACAAGTTTACAACTGTAAGTACTAAGTATATGTTCATGTGTGTGTAAACTACCAGTCAACCTCACGTGCTAGTGCGTGCCTCTGCTGATTGACGGACGACACTCTGGCGCCCGCTTCCCCTCTAAGGTTGGAAGGTCTGAGAGCGTCGCTCCCTTAAACACCATCGGCCAAAAGTAACATGATTATTTTTTTTTTTTTTTTATTGTATGGTGTATCTTGCGATCGGTTTGATAACCATTAGCAGATTTGTTGAAGGATAGTAATGGCAGTAAATAAAAGGAATGCTAGTCTAGGGCGGACCCGCAAAACGGCGCGCAGGAGCCCTGCCCGATCCTGTGACAGGTGGGCTAGGGCTACCGTGTGCAGGGCCGGCACTGCTAAAGAAGTTAGCCACAACCTATATCTACTTCGCCACATGGAACATTGGCACGCTGACTAAGTGTGTGGAAGATTTGGCCGAAGTACTCCACAGGCTGAGGGTGAACAGAGTGTTTCTGTAGGAGACTACGGAAGGACAACAGAGCCTGGCCTTTTTAGAAGGGCTACAAGCTTTACTACACGGGTTTGCCTGGTGGGGCGATCGAGCAGCACCTTAAAAGGCTTATTATCGTGAGGGTGCTTATCAATGAAATTATTGCCAACCTGATAAGTGCCTACGCGCCATAGGCTGGTTGTTGGAGCATTCTGTTGTCATAGTGAATTGTTTTGGGCAGCGATCTTGAAGTTCATGTGGGTGAGGGGTGCGAGGAGAATGTGGTTTTGGTTACGGCACCCGCAACCCTGAGGGAGTAACTATCCTCAGAACGTCTGCGAATACCGATCTGGCCACTGTGAACACTTATTTTAAAAAGATATCTGTACATCTCATCACCCTCGAGAGAAGGAGGCGCACAACTCAGATTGATTTTCTACTCACTAGGCGACACAGCATCAGCAAGGTGGCCAACTGCAATATCTCTATAAAAGATCCTGAAGGCACGGTGCTATGCAAAGACCTCGCAGTGGAGGAGAGATGGCGCTCATACTTCCATGTCCAGATTGCTCTTCGTCGCATGTTGAATCGAAAAGCTGCCGGAGCCAATGTTCTCTTCGAGTCCCTATCGAAGCCTACAGAGCGATGGGTCCTCGCAACCGCATACCCCTCATCGGGCAGATCCCAAACCATTGGAGGCCGAATATTATTACTCCAGTCGTCATAGGTAAGGGTGTGTTAATTAGTGCAGGAGTGTGGGAGCTACCGCGGTATAAAGGTGATGTCCCACACCATGAGGATCTTTGAGAGGATTATTGACTCCCGAGTCCAGCAGGAGTCTACTCTCTCGGAGTGTCAATATGCTTTTCGCCCTGGTCATGGGACCACGGACCCTGTTTTTGCCCTGAGGGTGTCGTAAAATACAGGACGTAGAACACGCCTCTGCACTGTCTGTTCCTAGACATGCAGAAGGCCTTCGACTATATTCCTCTAGCAATGATCTGGTGGGCACTGCTGTCCAAAGAGGTTCCAGAGGTTTATATTGACACTATCTGGACATGTGTCCGCGACTCCGATTCCGTGGTGCAGTTGCCGACACGAAACTCTTCTCTATCAGTCAGGGAGGGAACAACAGGGTTCGGTCCTTAGCCTGCTTCTGTTCAGTGTGATATTAGATGTATTGTCAGACAGCATCAGGGACTTGCATCTGCAGCCTCCATTGTTGTTCGTGTATGCTTATGATATCGCGCTGGCAGACGCGGACAGGTGCAGATTGGTGCGACGTAAAGGCGTGGAAGGAGATGCTTGAGAACGGCGGTCTGAAACTTAATGCGGCGAAGACCAAGTACTTGGCACTAAACTCTACACCTACTCTCTGATCCCACATCTGTCCGCATAGGCGGTGATTTGGTCGAGCGCATGGACAAGGTTAAATACCTGGGACCTGTATTTCACACGTTCAGTGACATCGATTGCAATGTCAAGTCACGCATTGCTGCCACGTGGGCCAAGTGGCGGGAAATAACTGGTGTCATCTGTGATCCAAAAATGCCGATCGGGTAAAAGGGACAGGTCTATAAAACCATCATTAGACCTGTCATCATCAGACGTCTCACATGGCAGTGACACGTGACCAATATTGGAGTGACACAATGCATATATTGCGTGTCACGGAAATGAAGATCCTGCAGTGGATCTGTGGAGTCACGCGGATAGACTGTAAGGAACCCTCGCATCCGCGGCAGCCTTCAAGTCTGTGACATTGCAGATAGATAAGTTAAAAGAGTGTTGTCTTTGCTGGTATGGTCATGCCTTGCGGCAACCGTGGGAATCAAATGTCTGGCCATGTCGATCCCGCCGGCCCCCGTTAAGAGGGAAAGACCGAAAAAGTGCTAGCTTGACAGGAGTAAGGGTTGACATGCGTGCCAATGGTCTCACTACAGGGGATGCCGACGACGACCGTGCGAAGTGCTGGAGAAAGCGGACCACGGGCGTCACACGCAGCTGGGACAGACGCTCGGATTGTGATGATTACTTTTCCTATCAAGTGGAAAGCAAACCAATTGTTTGTTGCTGCCCATCATAAATGCCAATCAGTGTATACCACAGTATTATGCCGCATTCTGATAGATTTTAGCTAACTAGATCATAGTATTAATCACAATTGCATGGTTTTGTAGTTTAAAGTGATTTTACGAAAACAAACTAGGTATTTATTAGTAATTATTATATTTACAGATGGTTCAAGCAAAGACAGCTATTAGTGAAAGTAATAGAAACTGGCAACAAAATGACAGCACTGCTTTGCATTATGACACTCTTGTCAGCAAACTGCTCTCTGGAATTAATGAAGTTTCATACTTATTGCAGAACAAAAATTGAATAATAATTTGGCATCTTCTGGCCATCCGGCATACTTAGTTTTTTTTTAACAAGACTGGCAAATTAAACTGATTCTTCAGTGTTTGGATGCAACTTTACCAGTGGTATAATATGATTGGGAGTCCCAAGTTGTCACTTATAGTTTGCTTAATTACAATTGTGTAAAAGGCGTATCCACTCATCACAATCATGAGAGAGGACTACCTCTCTGACTACCTCGTCAGGAAAACAGCGTGAAGATAGTAACAATCATGTGGGGATCACATTGCAAAGTCACCTGCTCACACTCATTGGGTGTTTAATGTGCATATTTGGCACAGGAGTTACAGATCAAGCATATGTAACAATAATAAATTGGCTAATCTCTGTAATGCTAAGACTTGTTAATCTACTCAACCTCTTAACACTATGTATCTCTCCACTCTTTACTACAGAATAGTGTGCCAGATTGCCTAATCTATCACCATAATACATATATTATTACAGTGAAGCTACTAACATTCCAAGATGAATGCTGGACTGTATCCAAGTTATAATGGAATCCAACCTTAGTTTAATAGAGAACAATTGGTTTATTTACCTTTACTCCTAACATCTGTGTATTAATTACTAGATAAACTCAGAATTTTATACAAAATATCCCTAGATGGTGTTGATGTGTGTATTTAAAAAATACATGTTCAACATCACTTAACCAAGCAAAATCACAGTGATAAGATAGCGGAACAATAAAAGATCAGTATTTAACTTTGAAAATGTTTTATTCTGATTAAGCTAACAATAAATTTTGTATAATACTTATATGGGCATAATAAAAAAAAAAGATTATTTATATTTAGTTCATTATATGACTCTGTTCTTCTTGTGAAAAGTCCAGGTGACATCCAGACTGAGAACTCAGCCATAAAGCCCAATGACCCTCATGTAATTGATAAATATACTGCTTCAAGGGAATTATGGAGGAATGTGGTGGTAATGAATTCCAAGATTTTATGATACAGAAAAGAAGTCCATAATGTATCAAATCAATTCAATCAGATCTGTCAACTCATTACTATATATTATGAAATAAATTAATAAAAACAAATACCATCTTTCAATAACTTAAATGAATTACAACAGTCAATCTGTACTTTTATATCGGAGCATGTTAAGTCATTTAAAGCAGTCTGTTTTTTATTTCAGAACAGGTTAAGTCAGGTAACAAATGTATTGCTGTCTCCGTCATGTAACTTCATTCGTTTTCGTCTCTCGTCTGAGTCATGATCTACACCATTTTCATCATCTTTTGATGGTTTTTCATCAGCTTCTAACACTTTCATCTTTGTGCCATATAAGGTTGCTCCATGTAGAGTCCTTATTGCATCCTGTGCAGCTCTTTCAGTTGCATATTTGGCAAAACCAAAGGTCTTATTTGGGAAAGTGGACACATCTATGAGATCGCCAAAACGACAAAACACATCTCTCAGTACTGAGACTGGAGGAGGCACAGGTTTAAAGACTAAGAAACACCGTTGAGCCACCCTGGAGTCGCTATTGGCAAGAGGCTGCAGTGGTGGAAGTACAACACTACAGTAGCCTTCTTTCTGAGAATCTGACTTGAGCTCCTTGCCTGATGATGCAGCTTTGAGTAAAGAAGATGCTTGTGCAATAACATCTGCAAGCTGTAATAAATCAGGCGTTCCTGTGTCACCAGAACTTTTAAAAGTGTTTACTATCATATTTGTAAGATTATTTGCTGCTGTATTTATTGGATTCTCAAGAGGTTTTACAGATATTATCTCCCCAGATGGAAATTCAAAGTTATTTAGTTTATCAACGGCATAGGCAGCAGCTTTTTCAGTATCATATGTTACGGATGCCTTACACAGACCATTATATGAATCTGTAGAATATTTACATTGTGTCATTCCTGGAACTATATTAAAAAGTCTTTCAATATATCTCTGCGACACCTGTGGGCTACAGGTTACACTAACAGCATCATAACCCTGCGCTCTAGTCTTAATAAGGGAGCTGTAACTATCTCTTTTATTCATTTCATCTCTTGTTTGATTGTAATGATCACTATAGTTGTCCTTGATTAAACTAGAATTGCTAGAGTGGAAGCTGTCTACAAAATTTTCTATACTATTCCTATTTCTTTTCAATTCATCTTTGGGAGTTGCAAATATAGCCTTATACTTTTTGTCACAACCCTCAAATGCTTTAGCTGCATCTACAAATGTCATATAGTGCACATAGGCAAACCCTCTACACTCTTCAGTTACCTTATCCTTTTGAAGGTGCACAGACTCAACACAGCCAAATTGTGAGAAATGTTCTTTTAATTCACTTTCTGTTACCTCTTTGTGCACTTTTATAAATAGTCTTTTGTATTTCTCATCATTAGTGCTATGATTATCATTTTTGTGGGTTGCTACCATAACTCGAATAGGTTTACTGCTGTTGAGTACTGTTTTTAGGTGCATTTCCTTTATAGCCATAGCTGCTGAAGAAGTTTTATTGTATTTAATATATGCTATACCTTTAGATTCCCCTGTAGTTCTATCTCTAGGCATATGTATGTCTTCAATGGGCCCAAATGATTCAAAGGCTGGTCTCAAGTCTTCGACCCGAAGCTGCTTATTACACACCACAAATATCCTCGAATAGGGTGGTTTGTCGTCATTACGGTCGTCGTTACGTATACCTTGATTCCAATTATTCATGATTACAGTCTAATGGTTTCACAGTCTAGTCATGAATTTCACAAGTCTAACTCATGCAGTCAAAGTAGTCGCTGTCATTTCATGTCTTACATCAAATTGTAACAAGTATTCTAAATATTTATAGGCAATAATGGAAAAAATTAACATTTCGCCAGAGTACTGAGAATGACAAATGTCGACAATAAAAAGTTCATTCAACCTATTTCCTTATTTTTTTTGTTGCCTCGCCCAAATTGGGCAAGCAAAGGAATCTTAGTCCATACAGACTAGTCTTCAGTATTTATTATTTTCTTATAATTTTGTTTTAGTCCTGTCTAGTCGTTTGTCGATGTCAAATCCTCAGTCCTAGGTCCTAGTCCGTGCCCCAATAAGGCAGTGTATCCCTTATTGCGGCTATCTATGGAAATTTGGCACTAACAAAAACAACACCGCTATTCTTTGCAATATATTACTTTCGTTCACTAATGCACTTTTCCAAACTCTTTATGTATAATATTCCACCATTATTAAACACAAAAACACGAATATTACACTAGTTTTTGAAAATAATATACAACAAACTTGCGTCACCGCCCGCGTTGGCACCAAACCTCCCCTATTTTCTTATTTTTTGCTTGTAATTATTTTATGGCCTGGCTACTAAGACCTACCTATTAACCATATCTTAATTCATATTTCGTCAATCTTCTTTCTTATTATGTAGGTATCTTAAATGTCCCCGTCCTCTACGTCTTAGTCAAGTCTAGGCTAGCCTTAAGTCAAGGTCAGTCACATCCCAGTTTAATGGTAGTTGTAATACTGAGGTTTTCAGTGGATTTACGCGGCAAAATAGAAAATAGCATTTCACTGCATATATATCATTGTCACTAGCACGTTAACACAACTTTTAAGTCCAAGAAACCACCACTGCCGCACATAACACGTGGTTCAATAAGTCCCGAGACTAAGTACTAAAACAAGTTTTTTTTATAAAAAAAAATTTTATTCAACAACTGATTCCTCCAAGAGCGATACAGTCCCTCCAACGCTTTTCTAACTTTTCTATCCCATGCGTGTAGAACGATTTATCTTTGGCTTCAAAATAAGCCTCCGTTGCTGTGATAATTTCACTATTTGAGTCAAATTTCTTACCCTAGGACATTTTTTTTAAATCTGCAAACAGCCAGGGGGCCCAGTCTGGCCAATAAGGGGGACGAGGAAGCAATTCAAAGCCAAATTCATTAATTTTGGTCATCGTTCTCACAGACTTGTGACAAGGCGCGTTATCCTGGTGAAACATCACTTTCTTTTTGTTCATTTAACTAACTAACTAACTAACTATCTTCACGCTGTATCCCTGACGGGGTAGTCAGAGAGGACAGATCGCCAGGCTTCGCGATCCATGCATACTTCTTTCGCTTCTTCGAGATTCATCAATCGCTTCATACACGCACGTCTGGGTATCCGAGTACTTTTGACCTTTCCGTTTTTGAGCAATCTGCTCACGTGGTCTTCATATGTAAGTCTCGGCCTTCCCTGACTCCTTCTACCCTCTACTTTTGAACAATATATATTCTTCGTCAATCGTTCCTCACTCATTCGTTGGACGTGTCCAAACCAACGGAGCACGCCCTTTTCCAGCTTAACGCTGACACTTTCATTCAAACCTGCCATATTGCGTATCACTTCGTTACGTATTCGGTCGGCCAAGGTAACGCCGCACAATTTTCGAAGTGATCGCATCTCCACAGCATTCAATTTACTTTCATGCATCTGCTGACATACCCAGGTTTCACTACCGTAAAGCAAAGTTGGCACTAGCACTGCGTTATGAATCGCCATTCGTGCTTCTTTTACGATGCTTTGTCGCTTTACTAACTGGGACAAAGCACCGTTAACTTTGTTTCCGGCAGCTACTCGCCGTTCTACATCCGAATCACATCTTCCATCCGCGCTAAACATACTTCCTAACTACACAATTTCATTCACTTGCTCTAGACGTTCCTGGTTTACTCTAATCTCGCATTTAGTTCTTACGTCACCTCTTTCAAATACTAGAACCTTAGTTTTCCTTGCATTCAAGCGGAGACCCTTACTTTCACACCCCTCTTTCATATTAGTGACTATTGCCTGTAGGTCGGCTTCTGATGAGGCCATGAGCACCGCATCATCAGCGTACAGCAGACAGTTTACTGTAAAGTCACCCAAATTCACACCCATATTAAAATCTTTCAACTTCTGTAGGCAGCTGTCCAGATACACTATGAAGAGCCAGGCGGACATGACACATCCCTGTTTGACGCCTGTACAGACATCAAAAAGAGGTGACACATCCCCCCCTACTCGCACGCAAGCCTTACAGTCCCTATAAAGCGACTGTATTACCCGCAGTAGCGAGCCGTCCACACCATATCCTGGCAGCAAGTCCCACAGCGTTTCTCTCACAACGTTATCAAATGCTTTCTCTAGATCCACAAAAGCGCAGAAAACCTTCTGGCTAAGAGCCAGAAACTTTTCCGCGATCATGCGGAGAGAAAACACTTGATCCATGCAACCTCTTCCACGTCGGAATCCGCATTGAGCCTCCCATAAATACCTTTCAGACTTTTCTTGCATTCGTGCCGTTATAACCTTTGCATACACCTTACTAGCTAAGCTGACCAAGCTGATCGCCCTGTAGCTGGAGCAGTTTAGGCGCGAGCCTTTCCCTTTGTAAATAGGTACTACAACTGCTACTCGCCAGTCATCTGGGACCTCACCCGTCCGCCAGCACAAGTTGCATAACAGACATAGTGTGTCCCAGACACGCGACCCACCGTACTTGATCATCTCAGCAGTAACTCTGTCTTTTCCCGCAGCCTTACCACATTTCATACTTCTTATCGCTTGTTCTATTTCTTTCATACTAATGACTTCAATGACATCGGGATCCGGAGCATCGAAGTGAGCTCCACTTCCCGACGTGGCATCTCTGTCTTTTCTTGCATACATCTTTCCATAATATTCACTCCATCTCTGCAGGACGTCACTTTGGTCTGTTAGGACGTCATTGTTAACACTAAGCACTTTATTCATACTGCAGATTGCCGAACAACTCCGGGTCTTGCCTACCTCTTTCCAGAAGAGCTTGGCATTATCCCGGAAATTGGACGACAACCTTTCATCCGCTTTCATTCTGCACCTTTCACGAGCTTCTTCTATCAGTGCCTTCGTGTTAACTTTCTGCAGCTTGTATCTCTCTTTCATATTAAAATCATTCCGCGAGGCTAAGTAGTCTAGCCATGCTTTCTTCTTCATTCGAACTGCTTCTTTCACTTCCTCATTCCACCATGCATCACGCTTATTACTACTGCCTCTTTTCGTTTCTCCACACACTTCCACAGCGGCATTTATCATACTGTCCCTAAGGTTCTGCCATACACTTTCCACATTCTCACTGCTTACATTGACGTCGCCAAGCTTTTCGGCTACTCTTTCATTATATTTATCCCTAATGGATGCATCCTGCAGCTTCCAGCTTTTGATGCTATAAGTCGGCTCAGGTTCAGAACACTCGGTACGATGACGCCAACCCGCGAACAGACCCCTAATCCTAGTTATGGCTAGGTAGTGGTCTGATCCCAGCTCAGCGCCTCGATAAACCCTTGTGTCCATCACCTGTTTACGGAGCCGACTATCCATTAGGAATAGATCTATCATGCTTCTCTTTGACTTACATCTCCTCGTATACATATGAATTTGTTTGTGGTTGAACATCGTGTTCGCCACAAACAAATCCTTTTCCTTACAAAATGCCAGTATTAGCTTGCCAGCGTCGTTCACCCTTTTATCCCCATACTTCCCGAGTACCGACTCAAAACCATCGCGAGCGGTACCCACCCATCCATTCAAGTCTCCACATACTATAAGTCTTTCATTTCCTTCTATCACATTTAGAGCTTCTCTGATACTCTCCCAGAAGTCCTCTAGCTCACTCGCGTTCGACGAAGATACTGGCGCGTAAGCAGCTACCAGGAAAATCTTCGTCAAACCAAGTTTTACACGGATCCAGAGGATTCTAGGACCTACCAGTTTGTACTCATACATACCGGAGGCCAATCGCGAGGACAGCAAAATTCCAACCCCCCGACTGCCATGCTCGCTCTCTGGTACTCCAGACCAAAGCGCGAGCATCGCACCCGGGAGCTCCAAGACTTCGCTGCCCTTGCGCTTGGTCTCTGTCAAGCACACTGCATCTAACTTTCTCTCATTCATAACATCCATCAACTCATTCATCTTATCTGTCATTCCTCCCCTAACATTCCACGCAGCTACCCTGCACTCCATCCTCCACTTCCCGCCGTGTCGGGCCGCGCGTGTAGGGTGGCGGTCCCCTACGCCGCTCTGGCACACACTTTTCGCACCAGCGGGGACGAACTGGTGCGCGTCGCCTCGGGGGCACGCCCTAGCATCATTCGCCCTGGTGGCACTCGTGTCGGAGTAGAATTGCAGCCGTAGCTGGCAGGGATGGCGACGTGCACGCTTCTACTCTTCATCCCCAACTCAAATTTTGTTCATTTGAGGCCGTTTTTCCGCAATTTTGTACTTCAATCGCTCCAATAAGCACATGTAATAGTCTCTATTTATATTTTGCCCCTTTTCAAGGTAGTCGATGAAAAGTATTCTATGCGCATCCCAAAATATAGACGCCATAACCTTACCGACCGATTTCTGAGTCCTTGGCTGCTTCGGGCGGCTTTTACCAGCCGCTCTCCACTCCGCTGACTGCCGATTGGATTCCGGAGCATTGAGTCAATATTGCACTACGTACATAGAGAAGTCACCGACCTATATCGCCAGAGCTCCGTTCAAATGTGGTGCATGAGCCACAGTTTACTGTTGGTTTCTCGCTCTTGAGCGCGTAAGTCGTATGGCTCGGGCCTGCGCGGGCGGCTACTCTCCCAAACTGGCGCACAGATTTTGTTCGCTCTGTCTGCTCCATGTACGTAGTACAATATTAACTCAATGTTCCGGAGTAAAATAGTGTATCCATGTTTCATCCATTGTCACATACCGACGTAAAAAATCCTTTTTATTACGATTCATCAGCACCAAACATCGCTCGGAATCATGGATACGTTGTTCCTTTTGCTCAGTTGTAAGCAAACGCGGCACCTACTTGGAAAAAAGCTTTTTCATAGCCAAATTTTTATGTAAAATAATGAAAAGATTTCAGCTATCTCGCGCACTTCTATCTTCCATTACGATTTTGAGGATTTGGAATTAAGTCACTGCTTCATTTGGACGATCTGAGCGTTCCCCATCATTTGTGTCCATGCGACCGCGTTTGAAGTCGGCATACCACCGACAAATGGTTGCTTTAGAGGGAGCAGATCCCGCATAACATTTTATAGGCCATTGCTGTGCTTCAACGGTATTTTTTCCCATTAAAAACAATGTTTTATCAACACGCGAAACTCGTTTTTTTTCCATTGTATGGAAACTACAAGCGTAGCGTCACTTAAATGTCTGCAAAATCAATATTTTAATGTTCCATTTTTTTAAATTTGACACATAACTATTATTGAAGGCCAGTACTTTTAAAAAATCAAAAGAGTCTAATAAATACGCCATTTCCAAGTTAGTCTCGGGTCTCATTGAACGATCTAGTAAACAAGATAAATGCACTAGTTTTAGAATATAATATACAGCAAGCGGCCGCACTTGACGAGTTGCCGCGTAAACCATACATATTTTTTTACAATTTTTAATTAATTGCTTTTTTTTAATATAATTTTATATGGCCTGGTTACTAAGACCTTTCTTATGTTTTAATTCAGTCCAGTCCCTTGTCGATGTCAAGTTCAGTGCCAGGTCCTTTGTTCTTACCCCATTAATGTGGTAGAGCGTTATTGAGGCTTTTAGTGGAATTTGCACGACAAGAAGTAAATAGCATTTAACTGCAATTGTATTAAATATCGTTGGGACAACTCACACAACGCCATCTGATTCCAAATTACGCAGAGCGTGTACTATGCTAACCAGGTAACTAATAAACATACTTATATATTTCTTAATTCATACATATTATAGATAAATAACACCCAGACACAGAATAAACCGTCGTTCTCATCACACAGAGTTTTATCCTGGAATGCACCCCGAAAGTTGCACACTACCATAAAATAGCTCTATCCATTATGATACTTGGAAGGACTTTGCGCGGGATCATTGATAAGTGCGGACGTTGCTGTATATTATTTTTTTAAAATGAGTGCATTTATCTTGTTTTATGTGCGAGAGTGGTGGTTTCTTGGACATAAAAATTGTGTTAACGTGCTGTAGTGAAAGACAATGATATACATGCAGTATAATCCATTTCTATCTTGCCGCGTAAAGTTTGCCGCGTAAACCTCAGTATAAGAACACCATTATACTGAGGGCAAGGACCAGGACCTAGGACTGATGATGCGACATCTCATCATCATCATAACTAACTAACTATATTATGAAGTCAGAGAGGACAGATCGCCAGGCTTCACGATCCATGCATACTTATTTCGCTTCTTGCAGATTCATCAATCGCTTCATACATGCAAGTCTGGGTATCCGAGTACTTTTTATTTTTGATAGACATATGATATAAAAAATTAGATTTTGCTAAAAGTTCTTCGTAAATAGGATTTTTTTTTACGTTGGGAAATACTATGTCTACCGGAAATCATCATGGAAAATAATTATAAAAAAAAATGATACCTGGTCCTAGGTTTTTATTGAAGAAATATGAATTAAGATTTGGTTTTAACCAAGTCCTAATTCATATTTAGTCGTCGTTGTAACAAGGCCATAAAATTATTACAAAAATAACTTGACAGTTTTTCCTTCAGTGATTGCCGATTGGTTGTGTATTATTTTGTTTTCCTTTCCGCGAAAATAAATAATGTTACCTACGTAGATTTTAAAATGAGTTACATTGTAATTAGATTGGTCTCGAATCATATTCTATGAAGGGAAATATATTACATTTTAAATTTATGATACCTATTAACTCATCGCTCAAATAATTTTTACACGAAAAATGTTTCATAAAACTGATAGTGGCTTTGTTCAATCCCGACAAATATTTTATTCAAATGACGATTTTCAAGACGAATTGAACAACTTGTTTAATAAAAAGTTTCAGTTCCGGTTAAATAATAATTGGAAACTACCGGAGAGAGAATCTTGGTTTTCCACACCGCCGTGGAAAGTAAAGCAACTCGAGGTTTTGAAAAATCGATTAAATTTTCACAAAAGTCAGTTGAACGATTTTAACATCGAAGAATGGAGTAGTCATACTCGGCGTAGAAATCCTGCTGGGGAGGTGGGATGGAAAATCAGGTGTCTTGTAAATCCTGAATTCCTTACTCAAGCCTGGACAAAATTTTACGAGTGTGCTTGTACGTACAATATTATACCGGCAGAAGCGATAATGGAGAGACAGATGGTATCCCTACATCTTTGTGAGGCTCCAGGAGCATTCATCACTTCACTAAACCATTATTTGAAATCAAATCATCAGGCTATCAATGTAAGTTTTAACTTTGTAAAGTATAGTGAGTGTGGTAATAGTTTTATACCATGCAGGTATGCAGGAAACATGAAATTCCTTTTTCGAATATCTCTAAACATATATGCTAAATATAAAATTAGCACCTCATTTAATCTATGCAAACATTATGCCTGCTATAAGTAGATTTCTCAAAAACCTCTATGGCTGGTTATAGGTACCTAGTTTAAAAAAATTAAACCCACTTATTCACTATTCATCTTTGGGGTGCCTCTCATTTCATATAAATTCATTTGGGATAATATCATTGCAATAATGTTATTTTTAAACTTTCGCGGTTTATACTCATATTTTATATTCTACTCGGGACTTCACGTGAAACAATTTTGTACTTGCATTCACCGACGTTTCGAGTGCGTTGCAGCGCCCGTGGTCGCGGCTGGACAATGTAATGTATAAAATTGAATGTAAGTACAAAATTGTTTCGCGTGAAGTCCCGAGTAGTATATAAAATATCATTGCAATAATGTTCATAAGATATAATAAACTTGAGTTATAACAACTGTCAATATAATTTTGTTCCATATAAAGTACACATATGCTTTAAAACTCATTTCATATAACATTATTGGTTATAATGTTTATTTAATCGAATATCATTAGGTCTATTGTTTAAAATGTATATTTGATACCATCTTTAGCATCATTATGATTAGGCCCCCGATGGAGAGCCATCCGACTTGAATGGTCAGGTTATTTTTTTAGGTATATTTTTAAATGCACATCAAAATACTAACCTATTTATTTACGTCCTGTGCACAAGTCAAGCAATCGTGCAGCGGCTGGCGAGTGCTATATCTTATTTTTATTATAAAGATAAATATTTGTGTGTTGCGATTGCTCCGCCACGGTGTCCAATAAAAAAAAGCACTACTCCATCGAAATTTTTCGAAAATTGTCAAAACCAAATGCAACACCAAAAATTTGTCAAAGTAGAAATAAAGAAGAAACAAATAATAAAAATAAAATAATAAAAAGCTTTTATTTCTCCTTTATCCCTTACATTTGAAATATTTATTAGTGTGTTAGTATTGGTTTTTAGTTATTTTAAAAGAATTGGTGTTAGTGTGTTAGTAATTATGTAGTTTCATTTCTTAATAAGGATCCCATTAGGGTATAAGCCTCCTCCATCTCAGTCCAAATCTGCCTGTTTTCAGCGAGCATCATCCAGTTCCTTCCTGCTTCTTCCCGTATGTCATCGCTCCACCTCTTCTTAGGCCGCCCTGCGTGTCGTTTGCCTGTAGGACCTGTCCATTCAGTGGTCTGTATAGTCCATCTTTTGTCTTTGAGTCTAGCAACGTGACCTGCCCATTTCCATTTTATTTTCAACACATGTTGAAGAGCATCTATCAGCTTAGTTATTTTCCTGATATCGTACTTTCTTACTTTGTTGATTCTTCTTAGCTTCAAGATCGATCTCTCCATAGCGTGTTGACAGGTTGTAATTTTGTTTTTTATTATATTAGTAAATGTCCACGTCTGGCTTGCGTATGTCAAACAGGGTAGGATACACGTGTCCATTATATTTTTTTTTAGTTTTGGGCTATATTTTCTGTTGTGTATGAATAATGTGGGTACTTGAAATCTTTGCAAGCTGTAAGATCATGCATGTTCTCAATGTGGTTGTGTACAGTACTACCGAGTGCTAAATAATAAACAGTGTTACATAACTATTGTTTTATTGGCCATAAAAGTGGCGACGAAGAGTAAATTTAGTCAGAATGGAGTGCAAAGCAGTGAATTTCAAAGAATTTGATGTCCACTCGGACAATTGGGACAATTATATCGAGAGATTAACATTTTGTTTTGAAGCAAATGGCATCACTTCCGATCCGATCAAAAGAGCAAATTTTTGCACAATATGTGGCTCACAGGTGTATGACACACTTTTAGCGTTAATTACACCTAAAAAAGTTAGTGATGTGACATTTAGTGAAATCGTAACTGTGTTGACAAAACATTACAGCCCAAAACCTAACGAAATATCTATGTCATATAAATTCTATAAATGTGATCAAAAAGATGTTGAATCAGCAGCTCAATACATAGCGCAACTTAGAAAAATGAGTGTAGATTGCAATTTTGTGGATTTGGAACGTATGTTACGCGACAGACTTGTATGTGGGATGAAGGATCACAAACTACAGTATGAGCTATTGAAAATGGATAATTTAAAATATGACTATGTGGTTCAAACAATGCTGTCTTCAGAAAACGCAAATAAAGATGTACCTATGTAAGATGCAAAACGAACACATGAACACAAGGAGTAGGTAGTACAAACGGGTTCCATGCAAGGTCATCATTGACTACTGAAATAACCCCAGCTGTACCCATGGACATTAATGCGGTACAATCTCGAAAAAACAATCGTTTATGTTATTGTTGTGGCGATCGGCTTGATGAAGAATGTCGTTATACTAAAGTTACCTGTCGTTATTGTAATAAAATCGGACACCTAGAGAAAGTTTGCATAAGTAAGAAAAAAGATTTGAAAAGAAAAATTAATTACACCGTCAACCACGAATTTGACGACAAGTTCACAGACAGTATGAATGGTGTATACAATGTCGAAGACGGTAGTACATCTGTGGGAGTAGCGGCATATGACGTTAACCTCGAGTTGAACGGTATATCAGTGAGTATGCAGATAGACTCCGGAGCGGGCTTCTCGCTCATCAACGAGCGCACCTGGAGGCGAGTGCGTCGCTCTGCGCCCCGCGCCGCACCAGCTGCGCACGTGGACTGCGACGCTCGGCCAGACGACAGTACGCGTGAATTTAAGGGACATTTCTTGTGTTTTACCTATTATTGTAGCTAAAGGCGCAGGGCCGAATTTAATCGGTCGAGATTGGTTTTCAGCACTTAACATTAAGATGTGTATTAATGTAATTTCAGATGATTGTAGTCATACCACTAATGATGCTACTCCTAGATTTCTTAAAGCGCGCCCCGTTCCTTTCGCTATTAAAGAGAGGGTTGAAAAGGAAATAGATCGTCTAGTAGTAGAGGGAGTACTTCGTTCCGTAACTTATTCTCAATGGGCGACTCCAGTCGTACCTATAATTAAAAAGACAGGAGACATTCGCCTTTGCGGCGACTATCGCAGTACGGTTAACCAAGCTACCGAGTCGGATACATATCCTATGCCAACTGCTAATGAGGTGTTTGCTACTATAGCTGGCGGCAAGTATTTTACTACATTAGATCTGGACCGTGATTACACTCAAGTAACTGTGGATGAAGATACAGCTAGGATGCTTACCTTAAACACCTGCAAGGGTCTTTATACTGTTTACAGATTAGCCTTTGGAGTCAAAGCTTGTCCTGGAATTTTTCAGAGATTAATGACAGTGCTCTTGGCAGGCATTCCAGGCGTAGCTGTACTAATTGATGACATTATTATTAGCGGCCGGACAATAATGGATATGCGGCGACGCAACGAATTAAGAAAGCAGGTTTGCGACTGAACGCAAGTAAGTGCAAGTTTGTTAAAGAGCGTGTAGAATTTTTGGGGTTTGTCATTGACGCCAACGGAATACATCCTGCTCCTAGCAAAGTGGAGTCTATTATCAAAACCCCTGAACCGAAGAATGTTCAACAATTACAGGCATTTTTAGGTTTATACAACTTTTATGAAAGGTTCATACCTCACAAGGCAACCATACTCGAGCCTCTACATAGACTATTAGATAAGTCGCGTAAGTGGCAATGGACAGACCATGAACAAGAGAGTTTTGACTCAGCAAAACGGGTGTTAACCTCAGATATCACATTAATCCATTATGATATACATAAACCCTTAGTGTTGACTTGTGACAGTTCAGAATATGGAGTAGGTGCAGTATTGTCACATGTGGTCAGCGATGGCCTGGAGCGACTCATTGCCATGAGCTCGAGAACTTTACATTCACATGAGCGTAGATATTCAGAGCTTGATAAGGAGGCTACTGCAATCATGTTTGGTATTCAAAAGTTTCATAACTATCTTATGGGAAGATCTTTTACCATAGTTACAGATCACAAACCATTGGTCAGTATTTTCGATCCCAAAAAGCCAATATCTGACATGGTGTCACCCCGTTTGACCCTGATATCTATTGTGTTAACTTCACATAATTACAACATTATGTATAAGCCAGGAAAACCAATAGGCAACGCTGGTGGCCTTAGCAGATGGACACAACTGGTGCCAGAACAACCCGAACCACAATTGTCGGATATATTGTTAATGGCTGAAAGTCCAAATGATTTTCCTGTTGATGTTCAACAAATTGAACAGCTAAGTAAGCGTGACAAGACATTATCACGAGTAATACATTATTTATTAAGTGGTTGGCCAGCCACGGTTGTGGAAGAAGAGTTGCGTCCATTTTGGTTACATAGAACTGAACTATCGTTACACGAAGGTTGTATATTACTGGGATGTCGCGTGGTAGTACCACCACCGCTCCGTAAAAGCATATTACACGCTTTACATAAGGCACACAGTGGTATCGTTCACGCCAAAGCTTTGGCCATAAGTTATGTGTGGTGGCCTAGACTTAATGAGGATATAGAAGCTTTAGTAGGCAATTGTACCAAATGTCTCGAAAGTCGACACATGCCTGCAAAGACATCATACAAATGGATAGTACCTACGAGACCCTGGTCTCGATTAAACGTTGATTTTGCAGGACCTTACAAAAATAAACATCGCTGTACAGATGTTGGCCAGCCAGTAATGTATAGAAATTACAGTAGAGGTCCACGTTGGCTATCGGGTACTATAACTAATCGAGAAGGACCATCCAGTTATCAGGTGACCACTGATGATGGTGATATTGTGAGTAGACACATAGACCAGTTGATAAAAAAAAAGCCAACGGAGGTTGCTGAAAATATTCAAGAGGAAGGAGAAAGTGACATGGATATTGAAAAATATGAAGAAGGTCAGAGTAGTAGCCAGGTAGAAGATCAGGAAATAACAGAGTCAGGTCAAACTGAACAGATTATAGAAATACTTAGTTCAGAACAATGGGCTGACATGTTAGGAATACCTAGAGGAGCTGAGGCTAGTATTGCAGGTGGAAAATTAAAGAACAAATTAATTTCTTATCCGAAGTCTCCTTATGCTAGACCGTCAGATATTTCTCTTAATTTAATTGAATAAACTTAGGTGTAGTTCGAAATAGGTTTTAAATGTTTATAGTAGTGTTCTTTCTTGTATTCTTTCTGCATACTTGGGGGAAAGGTATGTTGTGTATGAATAATGTGGGTACTTGAAATCTTTTAGATATATAATAAGGTTTTCATAAGTACCTACTTGTAGCTGTAAGATCATGCATGTTCTCAATGTGGTTGTGTACAGTACTACCGAGTGCTAAATAATAAACAGTGTTACATAACTATTGTTTTATTGGACATAAAATTTTCCTTTCAGGATTTCACGTTGTGACCAGTATCGCTTCCAGGTGTTGTTTCCCTCTATGGCTATTGGTTTCTGTGAGCTGTTTGACATTATTTTTGTTTTGTCTGCGTTCATGTGAAGGCCCACTTTCCTGCTTTCTCTATCCAGCTTAAACAACATATGTTCTAGCTCTTTTGGAGTTTCGCTAAAAGGGGCAATATCATCCGCAAATCGTAGGTGTGTTAGTCGTTTGCCGAGAATGAATATACCTTTATTTTTGCAGACTAGTCTTCTGAAAATATTTTGTAATACCGCGATAAAAAGCTTAGGAGAGAGAGAGGGTCTCCTTGCTTTACTCCCTTTTCTATGGGGAATACATCTCCAAGCTTTTCCAGTTTTATACTGCTTTTACTGTTGGTATATATTTGTTTTATTATGTTGATATATTGTGGTTCAATTTTGCAGGTCCCGAGGGCTTCCCATATTGATTTGTGTGTAATGCTATCAAATGCCTTCGTATAGTCCACAAATGCTAGATATAGTGGTTTGTTAAATTCTTTGTATTTTTCTAAAATTTGTTCTACAGCATGAAAGTGATCAATAGTTGAGAATTTCGCTCTGAACCCGGCCTGTTCAACTCGTTGATTTTTTTCTAACTTTTCGGTTATTCTACTGAGCAAGATTGAGGAGAAAAGCTTATAGACGGTAGACATCAAGCTAATTGGTCTGTAGTTGCCGATATCTAATGGATCTCCTTTTTTAAAGAGTAGTATAATGTGCGATAGGTTCCATTGTTCAGGTATTTGTTCATACTTAAACACTAGGTTGAAAAGTTGACATAAATATGTGGCTAAAATGGGAGATCCAATTTTCAAAGCTTATATTTAGCTTATATATAGTTTATATTTTTGGTTATAAAGAAGTCCAAAAGGTCAGGTCTTACAATTATCTGTTGGCCAGTATGTTGGTTCACCAGTTGAAAAGGGAGTCAATCTATTGGCGACTATGCTCTTTTTTAATTCACGACCTCTTGTTAAAGTGGTTCTTGAACCCCAGTAGGAATGTTTTGCGTTCCAGTCTCCACCGGCAATGAAGCGGTTTTCTAGGGTTAAAAAGAATTCTGTAAACATGGAATCTTTTATTGTGTGGCGTGGTGGACAATATATTGCGGAGAGGTTAATGTGGCCGCAGCGATCTTCTATTTTCACTGTGGTAGCTTGTAGGTGATCAGTAGAGTACTGTTGTAACAGGCAGTGATTCACACTACTTTTAATAGCAATCGCTGAGCCGGCATGTGATCCACCATCAGGATGTGAGATAAAATATATGTTATACCCTGGGACGCATATTCTGTTTCTGGGGGTGATATGTGCTTCAGAGATGAGACATGCATCAAGATTATTCGACCTAAGGAATGTTTCGAGTTCACGAGCATTAGGCGCAAGACCATTTATATTTCAACTGGCCACATTTAGCATGGCACATGTAGCCCTGTTTATTTTGATAACTTCCGAACAAGAGTCATGATAAGCCCAAGCATAGAGTTTGTTGTAGTAGGAGATCAATCTTCTCGCTTTGCCTAAGAAGAATATGTTCTAGGTTCAGTGTAGATGGGCTACTATTTGCATTGTCACATGCCAAGGCTGTTACCGGTTGTTTTTTGGGAGCTTGAGGCCCATAGGCAGCTTGTGCATATGTTTTCTGGTGAGAGGCTTGACCTTTCCCATCAAAGAAGGCAGACAGGGATCGGCTGTAGAGTTAGTACTAGTCTGTTGACAAGAAGCAGGCTATTGACTGTAGTAGAGGGGTCTTTCTCTCGGCCTAGAGTTGTTTAGTCTTCGTGCAAGAAGCTCTCGATACACTTGGCAGCCTTTGTAGTTTGCTGGATGATCACAAGAGCATAGAGCACATTTTGCAGGGGTGTTACGATCTTTCTTGGCACAATCGGAGGTTTTGTGATTTTCTCCACACTTGACACATCTGAAAGGTCTTATACAGTTGTTTTTTGAATGACCGTATTCTTGGCATCGTTGGCATTTTTTTTTATAAATATAAATATTGTGGGACACTTTTCACACAGCGCCATCTAGCCCAAAGTGCGCTAATATTAGCTTGTGTTATGGGATCTAGATAACTGATAAACATACTTATATATTTCTAAATACATACATATTATAGATAAATAACACCCAGACACAGAATAAACCATCGTGCGCATTGTACTATGGTCTTTGATTTTCGGAGATCTTCAATCTTAACTTTTTGGTTTTAAATAATTGTGATGCTTTTTACGTCTGGATTTTCATTGCCTGGTTCGAGATTAACAAAAAAAGTAGATGAGGGCTTCTTTTCAGGTCCATAACGGGCATTGATAATTTCACCTGAGACCTGGTTACCAGTAGCCTCGATAGCCTCAATAATCGTCACCTCAGAAGAACCATCTTATTGTATCTATGTATACACTAACTGACCCGTGCAACTTCGTAAGAGGCAGAGAGAGAAAAAGAGTGGGGCGTACGAATTTAAATTACAATTCTAAAGGAGAGTGTAGATTTGGGTTATATATGTATTATAAATGTCACATCAAAAAAGTTAAAAAAATATTGTTTAAAAATAAAATAATACATTTGGGGTGGACCCACACTACCCTTATCACTAATGGGTATAAAAATAGATAAATATAGACAAAAATGCAGAAAGTGAAGTGGGTGCGTATAGTATGTCTTTGCCTACCCCTTTGGGGCCATAGGCGAGATTTATAGGTAATTTTTGAAATTAATTTATAATTATTCATTTTTCAAAATAGTTGCAATGATTCTTAATTCATCACATGGTGATTGTTAACTGTACGTCGACGACGAGCAGCGCCCGCTTAGGTCATTATTCATCATATTATTGTGATATATGTTCCGTTAATCACTACATTTACAGTTCTATACAAATTGTTTAGTACCATGTCGTTCTCCATGTTTTCGCCGCGCGCGTTATATAGAATTAGACATTTCTTTGCCGCGCTTTCAAAAACAGACAATGACTGTTTCGACGCCAATGTTCGATGGTTTGCCGTGCAAGTCGATACGCCGCTTTACACTACTACTGGTAGTAACGTAATATTTACCATGTATTAATTTTATTCTTTTACCGAGTATCAGATATTTTGGTTCTGTTACAAACGCCATAGCCAAATAAAATAAATGCGAGCTTTAGTAGGTTCGTGGTGAACCTACTAAAGCTAGCATTTATTTTATTTGTTGATTTTTTTATACTACTCTTGATTTTTACAATTTTTACATTATTACATTTTTAATGATTTTTAATGTTAATGATGAATTAACAATGATGATGATGAAATATTAAGTTTTTGTATTTAATCGTATTTTTATGTCCTCCGGCTATTAAATGTAAATGTATTCCCAAATAAAATTAAATTATTGTCACCCTGGTAGAACATCATATGAGACATCATTCTTTTTGATTTAACAAGAGTTGTAAACTGTTTTGAGGGTAAAACAATACGTCATTATAATAAGGTTAATATGCTGGATAAATGGAAGTTCACACCAAAATCCTAGCAATTATAGGTAATGAGATATGAGCCTACAAAGTAGCTTGTCGTTCGCGCGGCCACGGACTTTTTGTTTTAGACCGATATCTCCTATTTAACTAAACTTTATTATAGTATTTTTTGCTTTCATTAGTTTCGACAAATTAAGATCCTTCTTGTGTTAATTTTACTAAAAGAAATCGTAAGGTTTAAAAAATCCTCCACGTTTCGTTCGCGCTGCCAACTTTAAACCCTAATATCTTCTTTATTTCTACTTTGACAAATTTTTGGTATGTTGCATTCGGTTTTGACAAATTTCGACAAATTTTTAGTGCGATTTCAAACGATTTTATATGCAATGTATGTTGATTATCAACTTTTAGATATTTTAAAATTATCATTTGTTTGTTATATTCAAATAACTTTATCTTAATAATATTATAAACGCGAAAGTTAGTATGGATGTTTGTTACTCTTTCACGTGAAAACTGCTGAATGGATTTTAATGAAACTCTACAATAATATAGCTTATACATCAGAATAACACATAGGCTACTTTTTATACCGGGAACAAGTTTCTGTGGGAAACGGGAATGGGAAAACTTCTCTACGCGGGCGAAGCCGCGGGCGTCAACTAGTATTAAATAAAATTATACATTCATCTTATAAAATACTGCCTCTGTGGCGCGGTGGGAGTGTATCCGACTGCTACGCAAGAGGTCCCGGGTTCGATTCCTGGGTCGGAACAAATATTTGTGTGATCCACATATGTGTGTTTCGGAATTTGGGTGTTTCCTATGTATAATATGTATGTATTTAGAAATATATAAGTATGTTTATCAGTTATCCAGATCCCATAAAACAAGCTAATATTTGCTTACTTTGGGCTAGATGGCACTGTGTGAAACGTGTCCCACAATATTTATATATTTCCTTTATTTAATAAATACACATATAAATTACATTTTTAAGTACATTATATAAAACAAATCTATTTAAAAATAAAAAAAAATGTATCCCACCGGTATCTGGTACAGGGACCAAGCTACCGGTGGTCAGGGCTGCAGAGACAGGAATTTCCGCACAATACGTGCCGTACCCAGAAGAACGCCTTTTGCATCAAGCCCTTGACCCAACTGCCTACCGAGAGCCTCTTGAGATGTTGGTCGAGGCTCTTGGCGATCAGACCATGTGCCGATACAACTATCGAAACAATAATCGCTGAATCCACATCCCACATATCGACAATCTCGTGAGCAAGGTCTAAATATTTTATTCGTTTATCTTTTTCGGCTTTTACGAGATTCTCGTCATGTGGTATGGTTATATCAACAATTAATGCGAGGCGTTCTGACCGATCCATTACCACTATATCAGGCTTAAAAAAATGTATCCCACCGGTATCTGGTACAGGGACCAAGCTACCGGTGGTCAGGGCTGCAGAGACAGGAATTTCCGCACAATACGTGCCGTACCCAGAAGAACGCCTTTTGCATCAAGCCCTTGACCCAACTGCCTACCGAGAGCCTCTTGAGATGTTGGTCGAGGCTCTTGGCGATCAGACCATGTGCCGATACAACTATCGAAACAATAATCGCTGAATCCACATCCCACATATCGACAATCTCGTGAGCAAGGTCTAAATATTTTATTCGTTTATCTTTTTCGGCTTTTACGAGATTCTCGTCATGTGGTATGGTTATATCAACAATTAATGCGAGGCGTTCTGACCGATCCATTACCACTATATCAGGCTTATTGGCTACAATAGTCCTGTCAGTGATAATAGATCGGTCCCAGTACAACGTTACACGACCATTTTCTAGAACTGGGTCGGGTATACGGTAATACGGTACCTCTGAATCGACAAGGTTATATTTCAGTGCAAGTTGCTGATGGACAATCCTGGCTACTTGGTTGTGCCTATGCAAAAACTCGCCGTTGGCAAGACGAGAACAACCAGATATTATATGTCTAAGAGATTCACCAGGTAGGTGGCATGCCCGACATATGTCAACGTACCATCTCTCAGAATATACTTCCGATAGTTATTCGTCATAACAACTTCATCAGTAATTGCACAGACAAACCCTCGGTTTCGCCAAATAAATCACCGAACCGTAGCCAGGAGACAGAAGCTAATAAATCTACATCGGGCCTATGTAAAGCCCGATAAAACCGTTCATGCAGTTCTTTACTCTGCCATATCTCCTTGCGAACGTCAGTACTTAGTATTAGTGGTGTGCGCCAGTTCTCTTTGGCAAGAGCGAGTGGGGTCAGTCCATTATCTATTGCTACCATATCCCTATGCATCCCCACGTCAGTACGAAGAAAATATTCTCTAAGGTTGCATATCTCACGGTTATGCAAAGTTTTGGCATTTAAAAAGCCACATTTCCGTGGGATATACAACCTCATTACGGACGAACGCGGGTGATGCATTCGATATGTTGTCAATAGCGAACGAACTTTCCTATCCAGGGAATCTTCGGTTTGAGTCCATCTAAGTATGCCGAAGGAGTATACTAAGACTGTCATGGCCCATCCGTTGATAGCGCGCACCCTGTTTCCGCCTGATAAAAGACTTTTAAGTACCTTTTTCAGGCGGCCCAGGAAACGCTCCCCCAACATTCGTTTCATGTCAGTCTCAATAATACCCAATGCCTGCGACATACCCAGATATTTATAGGTTTATTATTATTATTCTAATCTTACAACAAACAACACTAAACGATTTCAAGACATATTTGATTCTGTCCTGCTCCATACAAATAAGCGTGGCTGGTAGGCTTTAATATAAAGATGCAAAATTAGCAGATCTATTAGTGTAATTGACTCTTCATGCTATTTCATATTTTTTGTTACAGTGGAAGTGGGTGGCAAACACATTGAATCCCTATTATGAGGGTAATTCACCTTCAAACATGGTCAGTGATGACCGTTTCATGTTCCATACGCTTGACAATTGGAACTTTGGAGTTGACAACACTGGCAACCTTATGGACTGGAACAACTCACAAGCTATTATACAGAAGGCCAAGAGTTTGGGGAAGGTACATTTTTTATAAATAATATCTTTGTAGTAGATTGGAAAATGACTTTTCATGTCAATATTGTTGATAGAGATTTGTGGTGGTTGTTCTAATTCCATCATTGCATTCTCTTCAGGTATTGCTCGTAACTGCTGATGGTTCCATCGATTGTGTGCTGAAACCTGATGCCCAGGAAGAAGAGACTTCACCACTGCACTATTGTGAAATTGTGACAGCTCTCCAGGCTCTCAGCCCTGGTTTGTAATTTGATAAAACCTTACAGCTTGATAATGATATCAAGTGTTATGGCGGGGTTTAAAAAAAATATAATATGATAAGATTAAGAGTGTCATAAAAATAAATTTGGCAATGTTGATTATTAGCACGCTTTGATTGGTCACAACGCAGCGCGCCAATCATAAACCAATAGCAACCGTAGAACAGACTAGTTGATGCCTGCCTCTCGCGTGTTTAGTTTCCCGTTTCCCAAAGGAATTTTTATTTGAAATTTACAGTGAAAGAAAATAAAAAAAAATAATATACTTACTAAAAGCTTATTTAGTATAAGCTATGGTTACTTGATAAATCTAGCACCTTGGCGTCTTCCGTGACATACTTCTAACCCCCGATGCACCAATTTAATCCTGTCTTTTATTACTTTAACAATATTCCAGTGATTAACGATTTCGGCCAAACAAAAAAAAATACTCTTCAGCTTATATATTAGTAGATATAGATAATAAAAATAGTTTTTGCGTGAAAGAGTAACAAACATCTATAAATTTCTCGTTTATAATACCTATTATTTATGACAATTTTATTTTTATTTTGTGGTTGCCAAAAATATGTCTATTGGCCATGGGGTCCATTCATACAAATTTATTATAGACCGAAAACACCTAACTATCTACCTATCAACATGTTTCCTTAGAATCAATTTTAAAAAGCAATCAGTAAGCTACTAAATTTAACGTGAAATATTTTTCAGTCTCGAGCTGGGCTCGAAACCAGCGTCTTCTGATTTTCCTGACCAGACGCTTTACTAACTACGCAACCGAGACCCACTCGAATCTGACAAATTAATCCACCTCTTTCCGTTTTAAGGCGACCACTTTAAATTTAGAATAATTTTGCTTCACACGAAGCATATCAGAACTGTTTATCCACTGCCCAATTCACGCCACAACACACGGTCCTGCGCTTTCCGTATCCAGTCCCTCCCTGCGACCATTTCTAGGTCATCGGTCCATCTGGCAGTGGGTCGTCCTACCGTACGTTTGCCGAGTCGCGAGACCTTCTAGTTAACTTGAAATTTTTCCAATTTCAGGGGGAACGCTGATCATCAAGCTGTTCACAATATTTGAACATTCCACAGTATGTCTACTCTATCTAATAAACCACCTGTTTCATGAGGTCAATATTTACAAGCCAGTTACATCGCGCCAGGGCAATTCCGAGGTGTACGCCATTTGCCTCAAGTACAAGGGTATGTCACACTTGGAGAAATACCTTCCAACATTGCAGTCCGCATATGGATCAGAAATGTACGGAAACTTGGCCATGTTTCATCTTGAAGCCCTACCTGAGACATTCCTCAAGCAGGTTGAAGAATGCGCGTTATATTTTTGCTCAATTCAGTGCCAAGTGATCAATAACAACCTCCAAGCCTACCTAATGCAAAAGAACATTGCTCTACATAGGGATATTAAGAAGATTCGTGGAATAGTTGCCACTGAATTCATTTGGCAATATGATCTGAAACCTTTAGAATATGAACAAGAAATTTTGAAGGGAATCTTGCACGAGGAGAATAAAGTAAATATGAACCCGAGATACCACCGAGGGTCCTACACAGAGAGGCAGCTATACACCAAAATGTCTTTGAGAGAGAAGTTGAACAATCTCAATTCATATCTGCAAGCTGAGGTACTGTCAAATCCATTAATCCTAATAAACGAACCGGTAAAATGGGGTCAATTCTATGACGGTGACTCGGAGCTCAAACTAAAATTCACCTATGGGTGTCCTCTCAAGAAAATTAGCAGTTCAAAGTTTATATTTGTTCCTATTTTTAAGTTGTACCAACAGATTTTGGCTGAGGAGGAGTTCAAAGAGATTATATTCAGCAGCGGCTCTAAGGCAGTGGCCGAGAACAGTAGGCCACTTGGAATGGAGATCAACAAAAAGCTGTTACTGCCTGAATTTGAGCTTTTAGAGAGCTATCATGTGTTTGAGAAGAAATGTTTTAAGTTACTGTTGATTGGATTGCAGCAACTGTTGGTGGGCGAGAGCTTGCTAGTGCAGAACATTAACCTCCTTACTCATTTCAACGTGAGCGTCCTCTACATCGTCGCAAAACAATGCTTCGAAGGCATCGGGTTCACATCGCTGGGTAGCATTGTGCTGAGAAACTTGAAAAACAAATCTGCATTGAAATATCTCGAAACGATAGATGCGGAGTGCGAAACTTTGCGAGCTGACGAAGCCAAAGATGTTTTAAACTGTCTCATGGTGCAGACTACGAATTCTGGAGATTTTTATAACAGCATTGTATTCTATAATAATACATTTTACAGGAACAAATGTATAGAGTTCTTCTCAACTATTGAAAAATTTATCTAAATTATTATGCATTCTAACTATACTATCTACCTACTTGGAAAATATTTTTTTAATATTTTTTATTGTTATAAATGTTCTTGTTCGATAAATACTATTTTACATAAACTTCATTAAATCTTGAATGTTGTACGTAATAATTGTTATTTATTTCATCGAGAGATTTAAGTTCTCCGTAACTCTTCCAGCCCCGGATCTAAGGGGGCAAGTCGGGCTCAGGGGCCGGCAAATTCAAGCTCAACAGACATATCAAGACTGAATGATGAGTTGTAGGTGCCTAACGATACTACTCAATAAAAAACAAACATTATGCTCGTTGTGACTGGCATCTATAAAGGAGTGCAAGCTAGGACGATTTAACCAATGGACGCGTAATGTACTCAATAAAGTATGAAATCACGTTCAACCAACTTACGTTCGTGGGGGAAACTTCACACATATTATTTTCTTACTCTTGCATGAAGTGTTGTCACTGTCTAACAACCAATGAAAATACAGCTCCAAATAGAAAAATGTAGGTATGCCATACGAATTTGACACAATACTATAAGGCTAATTTGAGATGGTAACTCTTTGTATAATAATGTTTATAGACAATAAAAGTATATTGAATATAGGCCGATTAAGTTGTTGGTATTTTTCAATTATAACTTAGACTTCAATTATAAATTAGAACTAAAATAATAAAAAAAAAATTGCAATCAATTCAACCTGTGGCAGTCCACTGCTAGACGTAGGCTTCTCCCAAGTCACGCCACAACACACGGTCCTGTGCCTTTTGAATAAAGTCCCTCTCTGCAATTTTTACCATGTCGCTGGTCCATCTACATTTCCGTCTGTTTATCGGTAGCTCGCAGGTGAGGCTGGCTTGGGCCCCATTTGCACCCTATATGACCTATATCCAATTCGTTTTATTTCGGACCGTATCCTGTGATTTCCTAACAACAATATAATATGCTTATTGTCTTACACGTATATTTATGTATGTTTGTAAATGAATAGAATTAACATTGACTACCTCGGTGGCGCAGTGGTTCTATTCCCGGGTCGGAAAAAATATTTGTGTGATCCAAATGTTGGTTTCGGAGTTTGGGTGTTTCCTATGTTTAATAGGTATGTAATTTTTTTAGAAATATAAGTAGTCCATCCGTCGTCTAGATCCCATAACACAAGCTTATATTAGCTTACTTTGGGCTAGACGGCGCTGTGTAAAAAAAATGTCCCATAATATTTACAATATTTATTTATAACACAGAAAGTGCAACGCTAGATAGGCTTTCCGCAAGCCATGCTTGTTAGCCTTCTGATGGCCGACATTATGATGATTGTTAGCTACGTCACCCGAGAAGCTTAATGTGAATAAAATTAGAACATAAGAATATTAATTGTAAGAATAGCGATAAGTATAACTTAAAATAAATAAAGAAACAACCGTAGATAGGTCTAGATATAAGTACATTGTATATAGTTAGGCGCATATTGTTTTGCTCCCGCAACACCCCACTAGTTGCGGGCCGAATTTGTAGATATAATAAGCGCACTTTTGTACGACCGATACGGGATCGCCTTGTACCGTTGTGTGCACGGGCCCTCCTAAGTTTCTCTCTGTGGTACGCCCCGTACCACCGTCCGATACCTTACGCAAGTTGCGTCCAGCTTCCGACCTCGGATCACGCGTCGTTCCGCCTGGCTTTGGTTTCCCGGTCTGCCACCAGCGGCAAGCCCCGGGGACCGGGTCAGGTGGTATCGGCGTGCCGAGGCCGGGGTTAGGGCCGCACATGGTATCCACCCCCCTCCGCGTTTTTACCACCATCCGCCTGCAACGGCCGCAATGCCGCCGCCGCAGCCGCATCCACCAACTCGCCGTGCAACGCGCCCCCCCGCCCCTCGCGGGGGGAAGCGAACATTTGTTCGCTCTCGTGGATCTGCGCACGCTGCAATCGTGCACTTGGCAAGGATGGCGTCCGAGAGCCAGCCTAGTCTGACCTTCGGCCGCCCAGTAACAGCCCGTCCCAGCACATCCGGGGGCGAAGAATTCTTCCCGGGTAGTCCGCTGCCCAGGACGCCCACTCCAACTCCAACCGCACCGTCGATGCCAAACATCGACGGCTCTGACGCCGTGCAGAAGCGCACAGTACCGGCCGCCACCAGTGCCCGGCCGACTCGGCCAGCCCAAGTTCCTGGCCAAGGCGCAGTCGCCGCCTCCACCTCTGCAGTCACCGCGCCCCCTGCAGCTGCAGCTGGTCGAGCCCCTACTCGCCCAGCGGCGCCTACATTAGGCCTCAGATGGGCAACACCTGGACCAGCTGGAGGTAGTACCTCCATTTCAGCGGAGAGGTTTCCCTCCCCGCCGCACAGGACGCTGGGGCAGACGCCCTCTGCACCACCGCCAGACGCTCAGCGCAAGCTGCCATGGACATCACCATCGTCGCCGATGGAGATGTCATACGCCGCTGCGCTTAGCAGCCCACCGCCACCTCCGAAGCCTCCAACCCCTCAGCCGAGGAGATTGACGCCGCGTACATCGCAGGCAACCGACGACGCGCCTCCAACCACAGCGCCGGCAGCCTCGATGTCCACAACCGCTACCACAAACGCCAACCCCCAGACAGCGAAATACCCTCCGCTCATCGTGGAAACGGTCCCGGACTGGCCAAACCACTTCCGGGAGCTGAAGAAGCTCCTGGGTCACGCACCGAACGGCCGTGCCTTCGGGAAAGGGGTCCGGTTTATAAACCGGACCCGAACCATACAAAGGTACCTGTAAGACCTGGAGAAGGAGACCAAGATCTCATGGTTCTCCTACTCACTACCACAGGAACGCAGCTTAAAGGTAGCCATCAGGGGGCTGCCACATAACACAGAGCCCAAAGACATCGAGCAGGAGCTGTCAACCTTGGGATACACCCCGGAATTCGTGCGCCCAATCCGCGTACGCTCAGGATTTGCCTGTTCCTGGCGCAGCTCCAACGCACAAAAGACATCACCCCGGGCATATATGACATCACAGAGATGCTCTGTATGCCCGGGATCAAAGTTGAGGCATAGCGCGGTAAAAGGGAACCAGCGCAGTGCCACAGGTGCCAACAATTTCGGCACTCCTCGCACCACTGCCACAGGCCGCCCGCTTGTGTGCGGTGTGGCGGGGAACATGCCGCCAAGAGCTGCCCGCGCCCACTTGAAGAACCACCCACGTGCGCAAACTGCGGTGGACCCCACACCGCAAACCATGTTGCCTACCCGGTGTTCCGTAAGGAGGCGCGGAACAAGAAGGCCGGCACCGTCGCGCGCACTGCATCCTCAAGGCCTGCCCCCTCCGTCGCAGCAGCAGCGGAACCCAACGCTCCAGGCTCCTTGATGGCAGCTGCCAACCCCGCTCCGGGGGGGAACAGGAACAAGAAGCGCAAGAGAGGTCCTCGCAAGAAGGCTGCAGTGGAGCAGTCTGCTTCAACATCGGCCAAACCCGTGGTCGCTGCCCCCGTGGGGGGGACGAAGGCGAAGCGGGACCCGAAACCGACACCCAGCGTGCCGGCCGAAGGGACTAAGGCTGATCCTTTGATCACCATGGTGATCGGAGTGCTGACCGAGGTGCTCCAAGCCATCCAGGAGGGACGGGATCCCGTCCAGCTCATCCTGCAATGCGTAGGGAAAATCTGTGCCTATGGCAGATAACTCCCTACGCATTATCTTCTGGAACGCCGACGGGATGTCCCCCGTGAAGACCAGGCTCCTGAGACAGCTGCTCGCACAGCGGCAGGTCCATATTGCCCTCATCTGCGAGACGCGCCTCAGAAAGAGCTCAGCACTCCGAGCACCAGGGTACCATGTGTACCGAGAGGAGCAAATCTCCCAGACTGGGACTGCTTTCAGGGGATTGGCAGTCCTGGTGAAGAGAAATGTCGTCCACCAACCGCTGCCAACTGTTTTGCTGCAGACGTCGTACGCCCTGGGCGTAGAAGTCTGCGTCGATCGCCGCCCCATCCGTGTGTTTGCGTTCTACAAGCCGCCGGACGCGCTACTGGCAACGGCTGATGTCCACACCCTGCTGGACTCACCGGACCCGGTCATAGTCGCGGGCGACTTCAACGCCAAGCACACGGCCTGGAACTCCACGCGCATCTGTCCCAACGGGCGCCGACTCTTCAGCATCGCGGAACAGCATGGATATGAGGTGCTGGGGCCAGAGGTCGAGGCGATGATCGAGAAGAAGCGGAAGCTGAGAAGACTGGCAGCGCAACCGATGCCCGACCCTGAAGTGCCAGCTCAACGCGCTGGCTGCAAGGGTCTCGATCGCCCTGGAAACAGAAGCGACCGAGTCCTGGTCGAGACGACTGGTCGGGCATCCACCGCCTGTGCCGCCAACTCTCCGGGAAACCGCCTCCGTTTAGACCCCTCATGGCCGGTGACGGTACCCCACGTTACCGAGCCGAGGATCGAGCGGAGATCTTTGCGGAACACCTGGAGAAACAGTTCCAGCCGAATCCAGCTTCCGACGCAGTTCGAGTAGAAGCTATCCAGCAGCATCTGAAGTTTTACTTCGAGGCGCTGATAACCCCCACGGAAGACCCAGTCGTGTTTTCCCCGGGCCAAGTGCAGCGTATGATTCGCCGCACCCAACTGCGGAAAGACCCAGGCCCTGACCGGATCCCGAACGAGGCCCTGCGTCACCTGCCCCCGCGAGCTATCGCATCGGTGACGCAGCTATTCAATGGCATCCTCCGCACCAGCCACTTTCCCGCAGCATTGAGACTCGGCCGAGTCATTATGCTGCCGAAGTCCGGGAAAAACGTACTGAAGCCCGAAAGTTATCGGCCCATTACGCTGCTGTCGACACTCTCGAAAGTCTTCGAGAAGCTTCTACTCCTGCACCTGACACCACACATCCAGCCACGCGACGAGCAATTCGGCTTCCGAGCCGAACACTCCACCACGCTGCAGCTCGCGAGGGTACTGCACCATCTCACCGTCGCTCTCAACAAGAGAGAGCACGGTGTTGCAGTACTCCTCGATATGGAGAAGGCCTTCGATCGCGTCTGGCACGACGGCCTGATCTACAAGCTGGCCACGTCTACTACTCCGCGACGAATAGTCAAGACTGTGGCCACCTTCCTCCAGGACAGACGCTTCCAAGTCATCGTGGACGGCGTCCTGTCCGGAGAGCGCAGCCTCAGAGCCGGCGTGCCCCAGGGGAGCTGCCTGTCGCCAGTGTGCTACCCCAAGTACACTGACGACATCCCAGTCCCAGACGGCGCGATGTTGGCGCTATACGCCGACGACGCCGCCTATATTACGACCTCCTTGACCGCTACACATGCGGCGGTCAAAATGCAGCGTGCCCTGGATGTGCTCCCGCCTTGGCTGGATGAATGGAGACTGACGGTCAACGTGGCAAAGACCCAAGCGCTTGTTGTAGGGGGTGCGTGGCAACCCGCGCCCCTTACCCTGCTCGGAAAAGCCGTCGACTGGTCCCCGACGGTGAAGTACCTTAGAGTGACCATTGACCGTCGTCTCACCATGCGACACCACGTGCAGAACATTGTTGGACAAGCTTGCGCCGCTCGAGCTCTCCTGCGTCCGGTGATCTCTTCGTGCCTCCCGCTCCGCGCGAAACTGGGCGTCTACAAAACATATATTCGCAGCCGCCTAACTTACGCCGCCCCTGCATGGTACGCGCTGGCAGCGGAAACGTACCGTGCACGGTTGCGTGCGCAGCAGTCGCTGTCGCTGCGACACGCCGTAAGCGCCCCTCGCTTCGTGAGGAACGAAACGATCGCCCGAGACCTACGCATGGAGAGCCTCGACGACTACATCGGTCGCTTGAGCGCCAACATGTTCGCACGCGCCAGGGAGTCGAACTTCCGCCACCTGCGGGAGATCGCTCCGTACCACCGGCGCCGCCCTCCGGACAGACCTCTGCCGCGGGACTTAATCCCTGCTGCAGCTCGACCGGACTAGACAACGTCACCCTGAGGCCGGCTGATGGGCGCCTGCCGGGAACCTTTCCCGCCAGGCTCGACCTCGCCGACCTCCCCAGGGTGACCCCCAGATGACGACCTCAGCTGCCGCTGGCTTGTAGACCGCCCATCGGAATCATCCGGTGGGGTCAGGGCTCGCTAGCGGCACGCTTCACCACCGGACTTGACGCCCGGATTTGACCCCACGGCTATTTACAGCCAACCCAACGACCCGCCTGTATCGACAGGCGGCGCTGAAAATCTACTGTAAGAGGCCAATGCCTCGACCAGTCTCCCCCCAACTCCCCTAGGGGCGTTGTGAGATGGCCAGTCAGACGACCAATACGGTTCAACGGTCCTGAAACTCTACGGCTCAAGAAAATAAACCAAGAATAATCCGAAGTTGATTCTCTGCCTGAAACCCCTGCCCTGAAGCCACATCAGCGTGAACATACGGACAAGGCATTCTTCAGACCGGATCAGCTGCAACAACCTACAGGGCGAAGAATACAAGTTCTGAATATGCCTACAGTCAGATCTACGTCACCAGGGCCATCCAGGAAAAACGAAGTCACAACGACCGAAGAAAAATCTGATTGGTCCATGAACACGCCCGCCACGACGGAAACGGAGACATCTGCTACAAGATCCACGACGGAAGCATCAAGAATCGGCCGCCAGACCGCCGCCGCCACTGCAGGGAACGCCGCGAGGAAGACGACTCGAGCCACCGCTGCCGCTGCCAACACTGCCGCCGTCGGTACAGCCACTACGTCGTCGCAGCACCACGGAGTTAGAGTTAACGCAGTACCAGTCAGAGGAAGAATACGATGAAGAATTCGAGTTGAACAAACCCACGCACGTCGAAGAATGGTTGAATCATACCACCACATTCCTGGAAGCGCCCAGGGAAGACAATCAGAAGAAAGGACAAACTGAAAAATCGGTTCTCAAAGAACTCGCCGAGACGCTATCATCACCGCCGCACGAACCGTCCAGCCAAACCAAGCTCCCCCGAAGATATGGGACCTACCAGATTTCAACGGGTCCCACGAAGATTGGCTGCCATTCAAGAGAGCCTTTACGGACAGCAGAACACTGTGTACCAACGTACATAACATGGCGCGACTACGAAAGTCAATCAAAGGCACCGCAAAGGAAGCAGTGCGAAGTTTACTCTTCGACCCATCGGATCCCGAAGAAATTATGGCTGCCCTGGAACGAAGATTTGGGAGACTGGACCAATTGCGTTATCCGAACTTCAGAAGATAAAAGAACTGCCACGCGTCGGAGACACCAAGAGAAATATGCATATTCGCGAGCCGCATCGACAACGCCGTGACCACCATTAGTGCACAAAACAAACCACAATACCTACACTCGCCGGAAATGTGCAAGAACATCATAGAGAACCTCTCACCCATACTACGATACAGATGGTTCGACTACAGCGCCCGCGACGGCGAGGAAGAACCCGAACTAAAGAAAATAAGAAAAAAATAAGAAAAATTTCTCAACAGTGAAGCCGAACTATGCAGCATGCACGCGCCCCCCGACGCAGCGACGGCCACGAAGAGATTACTGAGAAAAGACATCCTGTGAACACGGTTCGCGAGGAGTCCCACGAACATGACACCGTCGACGCAAGTCAAGAATGCTACAAGAAGTTCTGTTTTCACTGTGAAGGAGAACACTGGATCACTGAGTGTCCTACGTACAAGGCGTGCTCCACAGAACATAGGTGGACAGCGGCCTAGTTAAAGAAATTGTGTTTCCGTTGCCTGCGCCGAAGACACATGCGGACCACATGCAAAGTGACCCGCATGCACAAGATGTCAACGCCCGCACCACACGCTGTTGCACTCGGAGCTCGCGAACAAACCCGCGGCACCGCCACAGCAACAAGCGAACTTTGAAAACGAAAAAAAACAAGAAAAGAGCGTGGTGTCCAAGCCCGTGTACGCCACAGCTGATGGAACCAGAGTATATTTGAAGGTGATGAGGGTCCACCCGCATCCTATCGCTGCTCGACGAAGGATCTACGGTGTCACTATTAAACGCCAACGTCGCCCAGCGCATTGGAGCCACCGGTAGACAAGAACCTCTGGTTTTGGAAATAGTTGGTGGCAAGATCATCGAGAAACGGGACTCTCAGAAGATGAACCTGAAGATTAAAGGGGCTCACAGAAGAGATAAATGAACCTTGAGAGGCGTACGCACCGTAGAAGAACTGAAGCTTTTACCGCAAACCATAAGCAAGAAAACAATGGAGGGGTGCGACCACTTAAGCAACAAAACTGGCGAGCTCCTGTATGAAAAAGAGAAGCCGTCCCTGTTGATCGGTCAAGACAACTGGGACCTCATAGTCTCCCGCAAGATATTGAAAGGAAAGCCGAACGAGCCAGCAGCGTCACTCACCAGTCTAGGGTGGGTTCTACATGGTTGTTGCACCGGAGTCGCCGCCGCGCCCGTGGATTACGTGAACCACTGCCGTAGCGTCAACACGGAAGAAGAGATCAGAAAACTAATCAAAAGGCATTTCGTCTTAGATGCCATCGGAATACAACAGCAGTATCCTGGCAACGACGCCGATCAAAGAGCGCTCACAAGCCTTGAGAAGACAACGAAACAGCTGGCCGACGGAAGATACGAATCCGGGTTACTATGGAAGAAAGAAGACGAACAATTGCCTAACAATTATACCCAAGCACACAATAGGCTTTTGAAGAAAGATGCTACACTTAAATAAGAATACGAGCGGCACATGAAAAACTTGTTAGATAGCACGCCGGGACGATCTCACTTTGTCGTGGTGCACCCGCAGGAGAAAAAGGTTCGCATCGTGTTCGACGCCGCCGCCAGATTAGAAGGGAAGAGTTTCAACGACGCCCTGCTACCGGGACCCGACGTACTCCAGTCACTCTTTGGAGTAATGTTACGATTCAGAGAAGGGCCCGTAGCAGTCGTCGCCGATATAAAAGAGATGTTCCTGAGAATCGAAATAGTAATTCTTAAGGAAAGAAGAATATGACAGCTTGAGGTTCCTGTGGCGCGCCGGAGAGGAAAGTGCGAAGCCTACAGAATATCGCATGACCTCTGTGATATTCGGAGCCGCGTCTTCGCCTGCGACTGCAATTTATGTGAAGAACATCAACGCTGAGAAACACAAGCGCGAGCACCCGGAGGCGGCGAGAGCAATCGTGAGGCACCACTATATGGACGACTACTTGCAGAGCTTCGCGACGATTGAACAAGCGAAACGAGTAGCAGAGAGCGTCGACCGTGTCCACAAGACCGCGGTTTGAACGAGGTTTGAACTACGTCAGTGGGCGAGCAACGAAGAACAAGCATTAGCCAGCCTGAAGCAAGAAAAAAATCCTACAGAAAAGAGAATCGGGCACGGAGAGAAGACACTTTTGGGATGCGTTGGTGCATAAAAGAAGACGGACTAGCATTCAACATCGGCTTCAGGAACACTCCCGAGGACGTCTAGAGCGGCAACAGACCCCCAACGTAAAGAGAAGTCACCAGCGCCATGATGTCTACATTCGACCCCATGGGACTCGCCGCCCCGGCACTAATCAGAGGGAAGATCTTAATCCAAGATCTATGGAGAACCGTGGTGACCTGGGACGAGCCCGTAAGCGAAGACCAACGAAGCGCCTGGGACCAATACATAGAAGGAGTCCGTATTGGGTTGCATAAATTTTAGAGGCATAACTTAACCCTGCATAACGTTTTTTGGCATACTCTTCGTTTCGCATATCGTTCAAACAGAATAAATCATTAGGCATACTTTATTTTCCCATAACTTTTTTATAATAATGATCTACGCGCATAAAATGCTTACGCATAATTTTTTTTACAATAACGTTTACTAATCGTAACATTTATTGGCATCTCACTCACTCTCGCATTAAGATTACAAGTCATACATATAGAATACCATAATGTTAACGAGTACATATTTTTATTTACATATCTAGGCCTGAACTGTTTACGATTAAAATGCCCACTGATTAATAATAATGCTCGCGCGTTGTGGTCACAAGTGACCTAACACTCCTCCTCGCTTCGCTCGTCGTCGTAGGTACCTATTTAAAGCTTTTCTCAAGATTAGTCTAAAAAAAAATTACTTTTAAAATATTGTTTTATATGTTACATCTTACAAACTTGACTGTGAGTGAGATGATTATTTACACTTATTTACTCTTATCATTTCTTAAATATTCTTAGTCAAATTATTATTCATCTATGATTTAAACGGTTATCCATACCTCCATTATGCGTTTTGTATTTTATGATAAATTATCTTTAGGCGTATAATAATTATACCCTTTACATGTATGCTGATTAAAATTAGAGTAAGTTAATGTTATGCCAATAACACCATTATGCATTTATAACACTCTGCTTATCATAATTTATGCGAGAAAACCTTATACATGTAGTATGCTGATTAAAATTAGAGTAAGTTAATGTTATGCCAATAACACCATTATGCATTTATAACACTCTGCTTATCATAATTTATGCGAGAAAACTTTATGCTTAAAATGTTATGCCAAACTATATTATGCTGAAAAAAATTATGCGATCGAAAGGGCTCCCACACAGAAGACGTCAAGAGTTAACGAGAATTGAAAATACCACGATGCCTGTCGCCCGCCACAAGATGAGGAGAGCTCCACACGTTCGTGGATGCCAGTGAAACTGCATACGCCGCCGCCGTATACTGGAGAACAAGAGACTGCGACGGGAAAATATAAATTTCCCTGATGGCGGGGAAAGCGAGGGTGGCGCTAACCAAAGCCATTTCAATCCCACGCCTGGAGCTACAAGCAGCGCTATTGGGTGCAAGACTCGCGAGCAGCGTTGTCAAAGAAACGGACCTAGAGGTTACTAACAGAGTTTTTTGGTCCGACTCCACCGACGACGCTACCAGAAGTTCGTCGCACCACTTCGACGGTCAAGCGAGATGGTTCACGGGTCCCACCTTCCTCTATCAACCGGAGGTAGAGCGGCCACGAAAAGACATCACCGGGGAGTGTCGTGAAGAACAGAAGAGCACATGCGCCGCGGTCGTCGTGAAGGAACGATTGCAGTTGTCCAACCCACACCGTTTTAGCTGTTGGACACGATTGTTGAGAGTTACTGCAACAATCTACATGTATGTGATCGGTGCCGCAAGAAGAAGAGAAAGAGAAAGAAGTGCGAGCCACGGGAAAGTATCTGCCTATCCCAAATAGATACCTCGCGAGGGCGCGAGACGCGCTTTTCACTCTTATTCAAGGCGAGTCGTTCCCCAAGAAAACAGTAAGCTTGAAGACAAGAAAACGAATTAACTTCGCAAGCCGCCTCAGAAACATTGACGTAAATTTAGATGAAAAAGGCATATTACGTCTAAGTAGCCGTACCACGACGATTGAGAAACACGAAGGATTCTAGACGGGAAGCATAGAATAGTACGTCTCCTCATAGAACACTATCACCGACGCCTACATCATGGGAATCATTATACAGTGATCAACGAGATAAGGCAAATGTATTGGGTCTTATCACTACGTAACACAGTACGAGAGATAGTCCATCGCTGTCAATAGTGTATCGTGCGAAGAAAGAAGCCTGAACCGCCGCCGCAGGGTAACCTTCCAGAAGAGCGCCTCGCATACCACTGTGCGCCCATCACGTGTACCGAGCTCGACTACTTTGGTCCCATGCACGTGACGATCGGCCGCCGACGAGAGAAGCAATGGGGGGCCCTCTTCACCTGCCTGACTACGAGAGCTCATCACTCACGACTAGCTCTATGATCATAGCGCTAAGAGCGCTAAGGCGTACTCCAGTTCCAGCAAAAGCCCGAGCTACAAAACGCATCACTTTTGGACGAGTATTGCCCGACCTAAAGCAGATAAGCTTGCCAATGAGTACCCTGGTCTCAGCAATCCGCCACTCAATCGTGCACTGCCACAATGGTACAGCACAAACTGGTCGAGTAGTGATCTTATGATCTGGGAATTTAACACCAGCTACTCGACATGCTGCAACAGCTGCTTATTATTATTATTATTAATATGCTTCAGCCACTTCTTCGGGGATAAGGCGTGGTTGATAAACAAGACAAAAATGCATACAGTGAAATGTTATTATTATTATTTATATATTTTATTAAAAATGTCAAATTGTGTTGAAATTTGTACATAACTTAGTCCTAGTATTAGTCACAATTTTTTTAATATATTATATATTTAATTTAGCAACAACAAAAAAAGAAAACACAAAAATAAAAAAAAATAAGAGAAAATAATTATGTCAATCGCATCCCAGCTGTATATCATACACTTACATAACTGCAATAAATTTTTAATTTTTAAAATCATTCAGGGAATAAAAACATGCATTAACATTGACCGGCTTTGTGATGATGCAAGAAAAATAGATTGGACGTTGTTCTATAACACAGTCTCTATAGACGATAAAGTATCAATTTTGACGAGTAACTTTGTCATCCTTTATGATAAACATGCACCAGTCCGCGCAGTCAAGGTGAAACATGCACCGTCCCCGTGGCTCACAAAATAAATTAAGGAGCTGATGGCTAAAAAGGGGATAGCCAAAACGAAATACAAATACCGGCCAAATGAATATAACCGCGAGAAATACGGGTCCATTCGTAATCACTGCAATAAGGTGTGTAGGAATGCACAACGCCGACATATCCAATCATCTGTTGATAACGGAGATCCAGCTAAAATCTGGAAATTTCTCAGAACTGGGAGTTGGAAAGGAAAAACAAGAAGTGAATCCAAAAAATATTGATCTCAACGCACTAAACAAGCATTTCTCTTCTAATACTAGTTTTGATGGCTCTATCAAATCTAACACTTTAAAACGTTTTCGCGACTTCCAACTCCTGTATATCCACCATTAATTTTTAGTCAATTCACTGATTGTGATGTTAAGAGAAAAGTAGTGTCTATATCATCTAACGCCGTCGGAAACGACTGCATTAGTCGAAACATGATTCTTCCTTTCCATTATCGGCCTATTTCTATCCTTCCATTTCTGTCTAAAGTCCTAGAACGTCTCGTTCACAATCAATTTAATTATTTCCTATGTAAAAACCATCTTTTAAATTCCTTTCAATCCGGTTTCCGTCCAGGGCATAGTACCGTTTACGGCTCTAGTTAATGTTACGGATGATATCAGAATGGGTTTGGAGAATGGGAATCTTATCCATATCTTGCTTGGGATACTGCGCTCTATTAATATATCTCCAACAGTGATTGATTGGTTTCATAGTTACCTGTCTGGTCGCCGACAACGTATTCGCATTGATGATGTTGTCTCTTCTTGGTGTGAAATTTCTGTTGGTGTACCGCAGGGTGACGTTTTGTCTCCTCTTCTATTTGCAATATTTATAAATTCCATAACTCAACAATTAGTCTCATCCTACCACATTTACGCAGACGATTTGCAAATTTACACACAAGTGCCACTCGATGATATACATAAAGCATTTTGTGTAAAAAATTGCGACTTAGAGCGAATATGTGAGTGGACCTATAACTATGGCTTGCAGGTGAATCCTACAAAAACGCAAGTTATTGTTGTCAGTCCTTGGATGATTTCCCGTGTCAATGGGCACAACTTCCACAAGTTATATTTGGTGGGATGCCATTATCGGTAAGTGACAGTGTTAAGGATTTGAGTGTACATATTGATGTAAATTTATCCTGGGGCCCTCAACTACGCGATGTCAGTCGTAAATTATATGCCTAAGCGGGTTCGTTACGGAGACTGCGTAACCTTCTTCCAACCACTACAAAGATCTCGCTTGCACAGTCTCTCTTACTCCCAATATTGGTCTATGCAGATGCCAGCTATCTTGATCTCACAGAGGAGCAACTCGATAAACTTGAGCGTCTTCAAAATTTTTGTATAAGATTTATTTATGGCTTACGTAAATATGATCATGTGTCACAATATCGCAAAGAGCTCAAGTGGCTCCCAATTCGCCTTCGTCGGAATACTCATATACTCTCCTTACTTTATAATACATCCCTGACGGGGTAGTCAGAGAGGACAGATCGCCAGGCTTCGCGATCCATGCATACTTCTTTCGCTTCTTCGAGATTCATCAATCGCTTCATACACGCACGTCTGGGTATCCGAGTACTTTTGACCTTTCCGTTTTTGAGCAATCTGCTCACGTGGTCTTCATATGTAAGTCTCGGCCTTCCCTGACTCCTTCTACCCTCTACTTTTGAACAATATATATTCTTCGTCAATCGTTCCTCACTCATTCGTTGGACGTGTCCAAACCAACGGAGCACGCCCTTTTCCAGCTTAACGCTGACACTTTCATTCAAACCTGCCATATTGCGTATCACTTCGTTACGTATTCGGTCTGCCAAGGTAACGCCGCACAATTTTCGAAGTGATCGCATCTCCACAGCATTTAATTTACTTTCATGCATCTGCTGACATACCCAGGTTTCACTACCGTAAAGCAAAGTTGGCACTAGCACTGCGTTATGAATCGCCATTCGTGCTTCTTTTAAGATGCTTTGTCGCTTTACTGACTGGGACAAAGCACCGTTAACTTTGTTTCCGGCAGCTACTCGCCGTTCTACATCCGAATCACATCTTCCATCCGCGCTAAACATACTTCCTAAATACACAATTTCATTCACTTGCTCTAGACGTTCCTGGTTTACTCTAATCTCGCATTTAGTTCTTACGTCACCTCTTTCAAATACTAGAACCTTAGTTTTACTTGCATTCAAGCGGAGACCCTTACTTTCACACCCCTCTTTCATATTAGTGACTAATGCCTGTAGGTCGGCTTCTAATGAGGCCATGAGCACCGCATCATCAGCGTACAGCAGACAGTTTACTGTAAAGTCACCCAAATTCACACCCATATTAAAATCTTTCAACTTCTGTAGGCAGCTGTCCAGATACACTATGAACAGCCAGGCGGACATGACACATCCCTGTTTGACGCCTGTACAGACATCAAAAAGAGGTGACACATCCCCCCCTACTCGCACGCAAGCCTTACAGTCCCTATAAAGCGACTATTGCCCGCAGTAGCGAGCCGTCCACACCATATCCTGGCAGCAAGTCCCACAGCGTTTCTCTCACAACGTTATCAAATGCTTTCTCTAGATCCACAAAAGCGCAGAAAACCTTCTGGCTAAGAGCCAGAAACTTTTCCGCGATCATGCGGAGAGAAAACACTTGATCCATGCAACCTCTTCCACGTCGGAATCCGCATTGAGCCTCCCATAAATACCTTTCAGACTTTTCTTGCATTCGTGCCGTTATAACCTTTGCATACACCTTACTAGCTAAGCTGACCAAGCTGATCGCCCTGTAGCTGGAGCAGTTTAGGCGCGAGCCTTTCCCTTTGTAAATAGGTACTACAACTGCTACTCGCCACTCATCTGGGACCTCACCCGTCCGCCAGCACAAGTGAAGATAGTTAGTTAGTTAGTTAGTTATAATACATTATTTAATCCTTTAGCTCCTTCTTACCTCAAAGATCGTTTTGAGTTTCTATGTGCATTTGAGGTTTTTAAGGTCGTCAGAGAACTTGAGACTACACATACCGGTTCATTCCACAAAATACTTTGATAAATCCTTTACAGTGCAAGCCGCACGTTTGTGGAATGCACTACCGGTATCTATCAGGCGAGCTCAATCTTTAGGATCATTTAAAGCACAGGTTAAACTATATTATTTATCTAATGTAAATTAAAGTAGATGCCTCTATGTATGTGTAAGTGTGTATGTTTGTATGTATGTATGTATCTATGTATATATTTATGAGTATTTATTTATGTGTAGTTTTTAGGTAAATATATATTTATATTATTTTCACAGAATGCGTCACCATTGAAACTTCCCACAATCTATTTCAATACAATCCTATCCATCTAAAGGTTGCCTGGAAGAGATTGCTGTTCGCGATAAGGCCGCCCAATGTACTTAAGTTGGAACTTAATTTCTGTCATATGTTTAATTTTTGGTGTACAATAAAGGATATTTTATTATCTCTTCTTCACGGGTTTCTTCTATTTTTTTTCTTATGAAGATACGCGGTCTTTTGGCAGGCTTACATGGGGACAGATTGGTCCAACACGCAGAGGCCCTTTGAGAATTTTAATCTAATAGGCCTTATGTACAAGAACGGTAATGGGACACCTCCAATGGGAGTTAAACTATTGTGAAATGTGCTTACTATGAAATGGGCTATTGGGTTGGGGGTTAAATGGATCGGATGAATTAAGCTATTGATGAAAGCGGCGTCTGCCATTTTAATATATTATTATTAAACTACTGGCAGGCGGTGACTCGCCAACTCACTAGATGGGCCCCCTATACAATCACCAAAGGCATGATAAGCCTGTAAGGCGACAGGGGGCAACACCGGTGTGAGCGGCTTGGGGTGTCGAGCGGTGCGGCGTCGGTTTCACCTTCGCGGGACAGGCCCGGAGCGGGCTTCCCCGTAGTTATGCCCTTGAAAATGAAACTTCCACCACCGAACATTTTGCTCTGACCGGCCAATTAAGGCAAGCCAGAGTTGAGATTTGCTGCACTCCCGGGAGTAGCACTCTCACTGCTCTCCCGTTAGGCCATTAAATCCTAACCGGTGCAGAAGGGCAACAAAACTCTGAGGAATCGGGACCGATGTGTAGCCACGCACATTCAGTGGAACCCCTGACTCCTGCGCTAGTTAATACTGTGTTGCAGAAGCCAGTATATTCCCCTCTATATGATTACACAGTAATGACAGTTTAATGTCAGTTGTACAAAATAAAAGTTACATCATAAAAACCATTATGGTAAGTGTTTAACCTTATATCCTGTTTGTGAGTACAGTACGTGTCATTTGGATGCTGTGTATGCGTGTGCGCGCTCGTACGATTTGTTTTTGTTTTTTCGTATGCTCGTATGTTTGTTTGCTCGTATGTTTTTTGTGCGTGTGTGTTTGTGTTATGCGTGCGTGTATTTTCGTTTGTCTTGTTAGTGCTTGTGTGTTAGCGTGGTGTTTGAGAATGTACGGTGTATTCAATTGACAACTGTTAAAAGCTTTTCCATACTTTCATAATTCATTGTTTCCAACCAATTTATTATCGTTTTCTTTAATTTGTTATTATTTAATTTAGTATGGAGTATATGGAGCCAGAAAGTTGTAATGTCTTTGTGCAAAACTAGTTTTGAATAATGGCGCAGGGAAGCGTTCCACTCGTTTACGCTGTGCAGATAGCGGTGGCACTGCTTTTTTATGGAATCTTCTTAAGATTTCATATGCGTATAACTTCCTTAGTTACTACAGATAAGACATTTACTATTTCATAGAGAGTATTTGTAGGGTGTCTATACGGTAGACGGAGAAGCATCTTCAGAATTGCACGTTGTGTCCTCTCCAGATTTATCATAAGAGATTTCGCCGCTCCACCCCAAGCGCATATACAGTATCTGAGAAGGCATTCGCATAATGCAAGGTATGTTTGAGCAAGTAGTGTAGTGTCGGCTATAGAGCGAAGGTTCTTAAGAATGAAGATCAGCATTCTAATCCTACCTATTGTGGTCTCTAGATGTGTGTTCCATCTTAGATGTTCATCAATTGTAACACCAAGGTACTTTATTGATTCTACCCGCAGCAGAGCATCATAATCACAGGCGGCATGGTCAGCTCTTCCGTTGCACGGGAAGGTATGAATTTGTAGGATATTGCTAGCATCGGGCCGTCCAGCTGCTGTCTTAGTAAAGCAGACGTATTTTGATTTTGTGATATTCAGAGTCAGCAGGCTATTTTTGAACCAGGCAGCTACTCTAGCGAGTCCACTTCCAGCCAAATCAAATACAGCATCCCATGTATAACCATGTGAAATGAGGACTGTGTCATCAGCGTACATTAATAGTTGCAGTCCTGGCAGATCAACAGCACTACATAGTTCATTTATGTAAATGAGAAATAACGATGGACCGAGTGTGCTACCTTGGGGCACGCCATATTTTCAGATGTAGTCATCACTTTCATGACACTGCACCCTAACACGCTGCATTCTGTGGGACAGGTAATCTTTGAACCACTCTAAGGTCACTCACCTTACACCAACATTCTCCAGACGGGTTAGCAAAATCGGAATGGATACTGTATCGAAGGCTTTTTGAAGGTCTAGGAAGACCCCCAGGCACTTCTCTCCTTTGTCCAAATACGATACGAGAGCAGATGTGAGCTTCGGTACGGCGTTTTTTTCAAGATACGCAATTAGTCTTTTGTTGATGATTTTTTCGAGTATATTAGAAAGTGTTGATAAAAGAGAGATAGTGCGGTAGTTGTTAGGCTCACATTTATTGCCTGACTTGAAAATCAGACAAACCACTGCAAACTTAAACAAGGTGGGGAGGATACCCGTTTTCATACTTAAATTGCACAGATAAGTTATAGGTGGGCTAAGCACTGAGGCGTTTTGTTTCAGAACGTCTGTAGTAATTTTGTCCCATCCGGGAGCACTATGCGATTTGAGGCCAAGAATTACACTTCTCACTTCCCATGGGTCAGTAGGTGTGAATGCCATGGAGTTTAGCGGTGAGTTGTCTTTCCTGGCCTCTCGTGCTAGTTCTTGCTCTGTCTTGTCCAACATTTCAAGCAAGCGACCCGCCTGCGCACCTCCAACACTAGTAAAATAATTATTGACAGTGTTCAAGGCTCCCACTGGCGTATCTTCGATGTGCAGCAGTTCATCGGCCTGGCTGTATTTTTGCTTTATGTTACACACTTCTTTTATTGTCTTCCATGTTTGCCTTATATCACCTTTGACTGTTTGAAATTTTTTCGCGTTTTAATCTCTTTTTATATTTTTTATTATTTGATTGCATGTATTCCTGTACTTTATAATTTTTTTTAGTTGTTATGTATCGTTCGTGTCCTGGAGCGCAACCTTGTGTAACTTATTACGCCTTCTTATACATTTCACAACACCCTGTGTAATACATGGTTTTAATGGTCTATGCCGATTTAGTTTAATTGTTTGTGAGTTAGTCGAGATGACATTATGCAACGTTGTTGTTAAAATTTGTGAAACAGTATTTGTATCGGTAGTGTGATATAAATCAGTCCAGTCTTCCTTGGTAAGCGACTTATTTACAGCTTTATAATTCGTAACCACTCTATTGGACATTATCCTCTTCTTAACTATTGTAGAATGGTAAATGTGTAATAGTATAGGAGAGTGATCAGTTATGATTTGATTGAAGACCACTGTTTTCCAACTAGACTCACATTTTAACATGAAGTGGTCTAGCCAGGTCTAGCGCCTTTATTTGTTGCATATCATTTTGTACTTCTCAAATTTTTCACTTTGCTCCCTCCTCAAAGTTGTAAAAGAGGATAAAAGCTCCTCACGAAGTGATTTTAAATCATTAGTATGCTCAAAGTCATGTTTACGTTTTTATTCATACCAATTCGGTTTAGGTCTAAATTTGATTTGGGCGTTGTTAAGTCAGGTTCAGAGCTACGGTGGGGTGACACAGCCTCGCTGTTAGGCGTCTTTTTAGGAGGTGTTCGCTTAAGCATCTTTGTTTATTTTATTTATACTGCTATGTTCTAAAATTTACGCCAATAGTAGTTTGGTACAACAAAACAAAACGCTTTAACAGCGATGACTCACCCGATGAGTGACGGAGTGTATTGCTTGCGCCAAGTGGTCGACAACTGCGCTTGTTACGTCACAGCTACAGGTAGCCGAGTATTTAACGAAGCGCCTCGCCGCTATTCGTGTTGCTAGCGGCCCAAGATGTTCGGGTTCAAACCCTTGCGGCCATTGTGTGACCAAGTTAATTAGAAGTGACTTTTAGTCGTGTATTTACCCCTCCAGTGGGCGGAATAGCTCCATCAATCACCCGCAAGTGCAAGCAGGAAATGTAAAATACAGAAGCGGCCATTGCAAATTTATCAACACACAATTTTAGATATTGATTAACTGTGACACTGTACACGACCGTCCACACACAGGTAACTGGAGGGGAATGGAGGAAGATTATTGAAATAGCTGATTGATCTATACAATGAGCCGTGTTTAACCACATCCAGAGTAGGTGCTATTTTGGACAACATATGTTTTCGTCTTGTACTTTCACGTAAAATTATTTCCTCACTATTTTCATAGTTGTGAATTTCTTTGGAAAAATTAGTGAGCAACACCATAATATTTAAACAAGGTACGGTCAAGATCCCCAAACTCCTGAAAGGTTGCTCACACGACTCTTGCTTTTGAATACGGACCATTGTTCTTATAGCTCTTTTTTGAGCAATGAAGGCTTTCTGAACATTGCAGGCGTAACTGCCTCCCCAGAAGAGTATACTATATCTTAACCTAGATTCCACTAAAGTGAAATAAATAGTCCTAAGTTGAATCCTACTTACTAGATCACGCACGCTTCGTAAAACGTAGCATGCAGCGTGAATGCTAGCTTCTACAGACGACAGCTTACATTTCCAATTTAAGAGACTGTCAACATGTACTCCTAAAAATTTTACTTTATCTACCATGTCAATTTTCTTACCATTCAATGTGCCTAGCAATTTATCAGAATTCCTACTAGTGGATTTGAATAAAATTGTGTTCGACTTCTGTGTATTGATACTCAGGCAGTTATGCGTAAACCACCCGTGAAAGCTTTTCAAAATTAAATTAATTCTTTGGATTTAGACCACTGATGTCCCTTGCTGAGATAATAGCATTTGTGTCATCAGCGAAAACAGTGAGATTTACATCATTAGTTGCTACACTTACGACATTTTGTATTAGGTCATTGATAAATTCAAGAAATAATATAGGACCACAGAAGAGTCTAAAAAAGATTAGTCTAAAAAAAAATTACTTTTAAAATATTGTTTTATATGTTACATCTTACAAACTTGACTGTGAGTGAGATGATTATTTACACTTATTTACTCTTATCATTTCTTAAATATTCTTAGTCAAATTATTATTCATCTATGATTTAAACGGTTATCCATACCTCCATTATGCGTTTTGTATTTTATGATAAATTATCTTTAGGCGTATAATAATTATACCCTTTACATGTATGCTGATTAAAATTAGAGTAAGTTAATGTTATGCCAATAACACCATTATGCATTTATAACACTCTGCTTATCATAATTTATGCGAGAAAACCTTATACATGTAGTATGCTGATTAAAATTAGAGTAAGTTAATGTTATGCCAATAACACCATTATGCATTTATAACACTCTGCTTATCATAATTTATGCGAGAAAACTTTATGCTTAAAATGTTATGCCAAACTATATTATGCTGAAAAAAATTATGCGATCGAAAGGGCTCCCACACAGAAGACGTCAAGAGTTAACGAGAATTGAAAATACCACGATGCCTGTCGCCCGCCACAAGATGAGGAGAGCTCCACACGTTCGTGGATGCCAGTGAAACTGCATACGCCGCCGCCGTATACTGGAGAACAAGAGACTGCGACGGGAAAATATAAATTTCCCTGATGGCGGGGAAAGCGAGGGTGGCGCTAACCAAAGCCATTTCAATCCCACGCCTGGAGCTACAAGCAGCGCTATTGGGTGCAAGACTCGCGAGCAGCGTTGTCAAAGAAACGGACCTAGAGGTTACTAACAGAGTTTTTTGGTCCGACTCCACCGACGACGCTACCAAAAGTTCGTCGCACCACTTCGACGGTCAAGCGAGATGGTTCACGGGTCCCACCTTCCTCTATCAACCGGAGGTAGAGCGGCCACGAAAAGACATCACCGGGGAGTGTCGTGAAGAACAGAAGAGCACATGCGCCGCGGTAGTCGTGAAGGAACGATTGCAGTTGTCCAACCCACACCGTTTTAGCTGTTGGACACGATTGTTGAGAGTTACTGCAACAATCTACATGTATGTGATCGGTGCCGCAAGAAGAAGAGAAAGAGAAAGAAGTGCGAGCCACGGGAAAGTATCTGCCTATCCCAAATAGATACCTCGCGAGGGCGCGAGACGCGCTTTTCACTCTTATTCAAGGCGAGTCGTTCCCCAAGAAAACAGTAAGCTTGAAGACAAGAAAACGAATTAACTTCGCAAGCCGCCTCAGAAACATTGACGTAAATTTAGATGAAAAAGGCATATTAAGTCTAAGTAGCCGTACCACGACGATTGAGAAACACGAAGGATTCTAGACGGGAAGCATAGAATAGTACGTCTCCTCATAGAACACTATCACCGACGCCTACATCATGGGAATCATTATACAGTGATCAACGAGATAAGGCAAATGTATTGGGTCTTATCACTACGTAACACAGTACGAGAGATAGTCCATCGCTGTCAATAGTGTATCGTGCGAAGAAAGAAGCCTGAACCGCCGCCGCAGGGTAACCTTCCAGAAGAGCGCCTCGCATACCACTGTGCGCCCATCACGTGTACCGAGCTCGACTACTTTGGTCCCATGCACGTGACGATCGGCCGCCGACGAGAGAAGCAATGGGGGGCCCTCTTCACCTGCCTGACTACGAGAGCTCATCACTCACGACTAGCTCTATGATCATAGCGCTAAGAGCGCTAAGGCGTACTCCAGTTCCAGCAAAAGTCCGAGCTACAAAACGCATCACTTTTGGACGAGTATTGCCCGACCTAAAGCAGATAAGCTTGCCAATGAGTACCCTGGTCTCAGCAATCCGCCACTCAATCGTGCACTGCCACAATGGTACAGCACAAACTGGTCGAGTAGTGATCTTATGATCTGGGAATTTAACACCAGCTACTCGACATGCTGCAACAGCTGCTTATTATTATTATTATTAATATGCTTCAGCCACTTCTTCGGGGATAAGGCGTGGTTGATAAACAAGACAAAAATGCATACAGTGAAATGTTATTATTATTATTTATATATTTTATTAAAAATGTCAAATTGTGTTGAAATTTGTACATAACTTAGTCCTAGTATTAGTCACAATTTTTTTAATATATTATATATTTAATTTAGCAACAACAAAAAAAGAAAACACAAAAATAAAAAAAAATAAGAGAAAATAATTATGTCAATCGCATCCCAGCTGTATATCATACACTTACATAACTGCAATAAATTTTTAATTTTTAAAATCATTCAGGGAATAAAAACATGCATTAACATTGACCGGCTTTGTGATGATGCAAGAAAAATAGATTGGACGTTGTTCTATAACACAGTCTCTATAGACGATAAAGTATCAATTTTGACGAGTAACTTTGTCATCCTTTATGATAAACATGCACCAGTCCGCGCAGTCAAGGTGAAACATGCACCGTCCCCGTGGCTCACAAAATAAATTAAAATACCGGCCAAATGAATATAACCGCGAGAAATACGGGTCCATTCGTAATCACTGCAATAAGGTGTGTAGGAATGCACAACGCCGACATATCCAATCATCTGTTGATAACGGAGATCCAGCTAAAATCTGGAAATTTCTCAGAACTGGGAGTTGGAAAGGAAAAACAAGAAGTGAATCCAAAAAATATTGATCTCAACGCACTAAACAAGCATTTCTCTTCTAATACTAGTTTTGATGGCTCTATCAAAGCTAACACTTTAAAACGTTTTCGCGACTTCCAACTCCTGTATATCCACCATTAATTTTTAGTCAATTCACTGATTGTGATGTTAAGAGAAAAGTAGTGTCTATATCATCTAACGCCGTCGGAAACGACTGCATTAGTCGAAACATGATTCTTCCTTTCCATTATCGACCTATTTCTATCCTTCCATTTCTGTCTAAAGTCCTAGAACGTCTCGTTCACAATCAATTTAATTATTTCCTATGTAAAAACCATCTTTTAAATTCCTTTCAATCCGGTTTCCGTCCAGGGCATAGTACCGTTTACGGCTCTAGTTAATGTTACGGATGATATCAGAATGGGTTTGGAGAATGGGAATCTTATCCATATCTTGCTTGGGATACTGCGCTCTATTAATATATCTCCAACAGTGATTGATTGGTTTCATAGTTACCTGTCTGGTCGCCGACAACGTATTCGCATTGATGATGTTGTCTCTTCTTGGTGTGAAATTTCTGTTGGTGTACCGCAGGGTGACGTTTTGTCTCCTCTTCTATTTGCAATATTTATAAATTCCATAACTCAACAATTAGTCTCATCCTACCACATTTACGCAGACGATTTGCAAATTTACACACAAGTGCCACTCGATGATATACATAAAGCATTTTGTGTAAAAAATTGCGACTTAGAGCGAATATGTGAGTGGACCTATAACTATGGCTTGCAGGTGAATCCTACAAAAACGCAAGTTATTGTTGTCAGTCCTTGGATGATTTCCCGTGTTCAATGGGCACAACTTACACAAGTTATATTTGGTGGGATGCCATTATCGGTAAGTGACAGTGTTAAGGATTTGAGTGTACATATTGATGTAAATTTATCCTGGGGCCCTCAACTACGCGATGTCAGTCGTAAATTATATGCCTAAGCGGGTTCGTTACGGAGACTGCGTAACCTTCTTCCAACCACTACAAAGATCTCGCTTGCACAGTCTCTCTTACTCCCAATATTGGTCTATGCAGATGCCAGCTATCTTGATCTCACAGAGAAGCAACTCGATAAACTTGAGCGTCTTCAAAATTTTTGTATAAGATTTATTTATGGCTTACGTAAATATGATCATGTGTCACAATATCGCAAAGAGCTCAAGTGGCTCCCAATTCGCCTTCGTCAGAATACTCATATACTCTCCTTACTTTATAATACATCCCTGACGGGGTAGTCAGAGAGGACAGATCGCCAGGCTTCGCGATCCATGCATACTTCTTTCGCTTCTTCGAGATTCATCAATCGCTTCATACACGCACGTCTGGGTATCCGAGTACTTTTGACCTTTCCGTTTTTGAGCAATCTGCTCACGTGGTCTTCATATGTAAGTCTCGGCCTTCCCTGACTCCTTCTACCCTCTACTTTTGAACAATATATATTCTTCGTCAATCGTTCCTCACTCATTCGTTGGACGTGTCCAAACCAACGGAGCACGCCCTTTTCCAGCTTAACGCTGACACTTTCATTCAAACCTGCCATATTGCGTATCACTTCGTTACGTATTCGGTCTGCCAAGGTAACGCCGCACAATTTTCGAAGTGATCGCATCTCCACAGCATTTAATTTACTTTCATGCATCTGCTGACATACCCAGGTTTCACTACCGTAAAGCAAAGTTGGCACTAGCACTGCGTTATGAATCGCCATTCGTGCTTCTTTTACGATGCTTTGTCGCTTTACTAACTGGGACAAAGCACCGTTAACTTTGTTTCCGGCAGCTACTCGCCGTTCTACATCCGAATCACATCTTCCATCCGCGCTAAACATACTTCCTAAATACACAATTTCATTCACTTGCTCTAGACGTTCCTGGTTTACTCTAATCTCGCATTTAGTTCTTACGTCACCTCTTTCAAATACTAGAACCTTAGTTTTACTTGCATTCAAGCGGAGACCCTTACTTTCACACCCCTCTTTCATATTAGTGACTAATGCCTGTAGGTCGGCTTCTAATGAGGCCATGAGCACCGCATCATCAGCGTACAGCAGACAGTTTACTGTAAAGTCACCCAAATTCACACCCATATTAAAATCTTTCAACTTCTGTAGGCAGCTGTCCAGATACACTATGAACAGCCAGGCGGACATGACACATCCCTGTTTGACGCCTGTACAGACATCAAAAAGAGGTGACACATCCCCCCCTACTCGCACGCAAGCCTTACAGTCCCTATAAAGCGACTATTGCCCGCAGTAGCGAGCCGTCCACACCATATCCTGGCAGCAAGTCCCACAGCGTTTCTCTCACAACGTTATCAAATGCTTTCTCTAGATCCACAAAAGCGCAGAAAACCTTCTGGCTAAGAGCCAGAAACTTTTCCGCGATCATGCGGAGAGAAAACACTTGATCCATGCAACCTCTTCCACGTCGGAATCCGCATTGAGCCTCCCATAAATACCTTTCAGACTTTTCTTGCATTCGTGCCGTTATAACCTTTGCATACACCTTACTAGCTAAGCTGACCAAGCTGATCGCCCTGTAGCTGGAGCAGTTTAGGCGCGAGCCTTTCCCTTTGTAAATAGGTACTACAACTGCTACTCGCCACTCATCTGGGACCTCACCCGTCCGCCAGCACAAGTGAAGATAGTTAGTTAGTTAGTTAGTTATAATACATTATTTAATCCTTTAGCTCCTTCTTACCTCAAAGATCGTTTTGAGTTTCTATGTGCATTTGAGGTTTTTAAGGTCGTCAGAGAACTTGAGACTACACATACCGGTTCATTCCACAAAATACTTTGATAAATCCTTTACAGTGCAAGCCGCACGTTTGTGGAATGCACTACCGGTATCTATCAGGCGAGCTCAATCTTTAGGATCATTTAAAGCACAGGTTAAACTATATTATTTATCTAATGTAAATTAAAGTAGATGCCTCTATGTATGTGTAAGTGTGTATGTTTGTATGTATGTATGTATCTATGTATATATTTATGAGTATTTATTTATGTGTAGTTTTTAGGTAAATATATATTTATATTATTTTCACAGAATGCGTCACCATTGAAACTTCCCACAATCTATTTCAATACAATCCTATCCATCTAAAGGTTGCCTGGAAGAGATTGCTGTTCGCGATAAGGCCGCCCAATGTACTTAAGTTGGAACTTAATTTCTGTCATATGTTTAATTTTTGGTGTACAATAAAGGATATTTTATTATCTCTTCTTCACGGGTTTCTTCTATTTTTTTTCTTATGAAGATACGCGGTCTTTTGGCAGGCTTACATGGGGACAGATTGGTCCAACACGCAGAGGCCCTTTGAGAATTTTAATCTAATAGGCCTTATGTACAAGAACGGTAATGGGACACCTCCAATGGGAGTTAAACTATTGTGAAATGTGCTTACTATGAAATGGGCTATTGGGTTGGGGGTTAAATGGATCGGATGAATTAAGCTATTGATGAAAGCGGCGTCTGCCATTTTAATATATTATTATTAAACTACTGGCAGGCGGTGACTCGCCAACTCACTAGATGGGCCCCCTATACAATCACCAAAGGCATGATAAGCCTGTAAGGCGACAGGGGGCAACACCGGTGTGAGCGGCTTGGGGTGTCGAGCGGTGCGGCGTCGGTTTCACCTTCGCGGGACAGGCCCGGAGCGGGCTTCCCCGTAGTTATGCCCTTGAAAATGAAACTTCCACCACCGAACATTTTGCTCTGACCGGCCAATTAAGGCAAGCCAGAGTTGAGATTTGCTGCACTCCCGGGAGTAGCACTCTCACTGCTCTCCCGTTAGGCCATTAAATCCTAACCGGTGCAGAAGGGCAACAAAACTCTGAGGAATCGGGACCGATGTGTAGCCACGCACATTCAGTGGAACCCCTGACTCCTGCGCTAGTTAATACTGTGTTGCAGAAGCCAGTATATTCCCCTCTATATGATTACACAGTAATGACAGTTTAATGTCAGTTGTACAAAATAAAAGTTACATCATAAAAACCATTATGGTAAGTGTTTAACCTTATATCCTGTTTGTGAGTACAGTACGTGTCATTTGGATGCTGTGTATGCGTGTGCGCGCTCGTACGATTTGTTTTTGTTTTTTCGTATGCTCGTATGTTTGTTTGCTCGTATGTTTTTTGTGCGTGTGTGTTTGTGTTATGCGTGCGTGTATTTTCGTTTGTCTTGTTAGTGCTTGTGTGTTAGCGTGGTGTTTGAGAATGTACGGTGTATTCAATTGACAACTGTTAAAAGCTTTTCCATACTTTCATAATTCATTGTTTCCAACCAATTTATTATCGTTTTCTTTAATTTGTTATTATTTAATTTAGTATGGAGTATATGGAGCCAGAAAGTTGTAATGTCTTTGCGCAAAACTAGTTTTGAATAATGGCGCAGGGAAGCGTTCCACTCGTTTACGCTGTGCAGATAGCGGTGGCACTGCTTTTTTATGGAATCTTCTTAAGATTTCATATGCGTATAACTTCCTTAGTTACTACAGATAAGACATTTACTATTTCATAGAGAGTATTTGTAGGGTGTCTATACGGTAGACGGAGAAGCATCTTCAGAATTGCACGTTGTGTCCTCTCCAGATTTATCATAAGAGATTTCGCCGCTCCACCCCAAGCGCATATACAGTATCTGAGAAGGCATTCGCATAATGCAAGGTATGTTTGAGCAAGTAGTGTAGTGTCGGCTATAGAGCGAAGGTTCTTAAGAATGAAGATCAGCATTCTAATCCTACCTATTGTGGTCTCTAGATGTGTGTTCCATCTTAGATGTTCATCAATTGTAACACCAAGGTACTTTATTGATTCTACCCGCAGCAGAGCATCATAATCACAGGCGGCATGGTCAGCTCTTCCGTTGCACGGGAAGGTATGAATTTGTAGGATATTGCTAGCAACGGGCCGTCCAGCTGCTGTCTTAGTAAAGCAGACGTATTTTGATTTTGTGATATTCAGAGTCAGCAGGCTATTTTCGAACCAGGCAGCTACTCTAGCGAGTCCACTTCCAGCCAAATCAAATACAGCATCCCATGTATAACCATGTGAAATGAGGACTGTGTCATCAGCGTACATTAATAGTTGCAGTCCTGGCAGATCAACAGCACTACACAGTTCATTTATGTAAATGAGAAATAACGATGGACCGAGTGTGCTACCTTGGGGCACGCCATATTTTCAGATGTAGTCATCACTTTCATGACACTGCACCCTAACACGCTGCATTCTGTGGGACAGGTAATCTTTGAACCACTCTAAGGTCACTCACCTTACACCAACATTCTCCAGACGGGTTAGCAAAATCGGAATGGATACTGTATCGAAGGCTTTTTGAAGGTCTAGGAAGACCCCCAGGCACTTCTCTCCTTTGTCCAAATACGATACGAGAGCAGATGTGAGCTTCGGTACGGCGTCTTCAGTAGAATTATTTTGTCTAAAGCCGAATTGATTGTTACTAAGAAATTTATTTTTTTCAAGATACGCAATTAGTCTTATGTTGATGATTTTTTCGAGTATATTAGAAAGTGTTGATAAAAGAGAGATAGTGCGGTAGTTGTTAGGCTCACATTTATTGCCTGACTTGAAAATCAGACAAACCACTGCAAACTTAAACAAGGTGGGGAGGATACCCGTTTTCATACTTAAATTGCACAGATAAGTTATAGGTGGGCTAAGCACTGAGGCGTTTTGTTTCAGAACGTCTGTAGTAATTTTGTCCCATCCGGGAGCACTATGCGATTTGAGGCCAAGAATTACACTTCTCACTTCCCATGGGTCAGTAGGTGTGAATGCCATGGAGTTTAGCGGTGAGTTGTCTTTCCTGGCCTCTCGTGCTAGTTCTTGCTCTGTCTTGTCCAACATTTCAAGCAAGCGACCCGCCTGCGCACCTCCAACACTAGTAAAATAATTATTGACAGTGTTCAAGGCTCCCACTGGCGTATCTTCGATGTGCAGCAGTTCATCGGCCTGGCTGTATTTTTGCTTTATGTTACACACTTCTTTTATTGTCTTCCATGTTTGCCTTATATCACCTTTGACTGTTTGAAATTTTTTCGCGTTTTAATCTCTTTTTATATTTTTTATTATTTGATTGCATGTATTCCTGTACTTTCGTGTATTTATCCCTCCAGTGGGCGGAATAGCTCCATCAATCACCCGCAAGTGCAAGCAGGAAATGTAAAATACAGAAGCGGCCATTGCAAATTTATCAACACACAATTTTAGATATTGATTAACTGTGACACTGTACACGACCGTCCACACACAGGTAACTGGAGGGGAATGGAGGAAGATTATTGAAATAGCTGATTGATCTATACAATGAGCCGTGTTTAACCACATCCAGAGTAGGTGCTATTTTGGACAACATATGTTTTCGTCTTGTACTTTCACGTAAAATTATTTCCTCACTATTTTCATAGTTGTGAATTTCTTTGGAAAAATTAGTGAGCAACACCATAATATTTAAACAAGGTACGGTCAAGATCCCCAAACTCCTGAAAGGTTGCTCACACGACTCTTGCTTTTGAATACGGACCATTGTTCTTATAGCTCTTTTTTGAGCAATGAAGGCTTTCTGAACATTGCAGGCGTAACTGCCTCCCCAGAAGAGTATACTATATCTTAACCTAGATTCCACTAAAGTGAAATAAATAGTCCTAAGTTGAATCCTACTTACTAGATCACGCACGCTTCGTAAAACGTAGCATGCAGCGTGAATGCTAGCTTCTACAGACGACAGCTTACATTTCCAATTTAAGAGACTGTCAACATGTACTCCTAAAAATTTTACTTTATCTACCATGTCAATTTTCTTACCATTCAATGTGCCTAGCAATTTATCAGAATTCCTACTAGTGGATTTGAATAAAATTGTGTTCGACTTCTGTGTATTGATACTCAGGCAGTTATGCGTAAACCACCCGTGAAAGCTTTTCAAAATTAAATTAATTCTTTGGATTAGACCACTGATGTCCCTTGCTGAGATAATAGCATTTGTGTCATCAGCGAAAACAGTGAGATTTACATCATTAGTTGCTACACTTACGACATTTTGTATTAGGTCATTGATAAATTCAAGAAATAATATAGGACCACTGTCAATGTGGGCGTATAGTATCCCTCTGCCTAACCCTTCGGGGTTAAATGACTGAGAGGTACGGAAGTATGTTTAAAGTAACTATACTAGCTATGAAATAAAAAAATACATATATTGTATTTACATATAAAGTGAAATTATCACCTGACAGACGAATCTTTAATTATCTCCCGCTCAATACCTGGCGTAGTACGACGAGTCCCAAAAGGCATTAGGGTTGCATTGCCCTAACCAACAGCGCCAAACTCTTACACATCAGAATAACACATATTCTACTTTTTATCCGGGGAACAAGTTCCTGTGGGATACGGGAAAACTTCACCACGAGTGTGGAGCCGCAGGCGTAAACTAGTATGATATAAGATTTGGTTAAAAGTTAAGTTAGGTCTTCTTAGCCAGGCCATAAAATAGTTACAAAAAAGTCAACATTCAAAAAGACATGCGCGCGTCTTTCTGCAAACAACTGTCAACTCAGTCAACTGTCATGTTATGTTAAATTTAAGAATTCTGTTCTGAATTGAAATCAAAAATAATAAAAATCATAGTAAAGATTTATCTTACAAACTTGTGTAATTATCGTGAAAACTAACTGTGAGGATTTGTGAACATTTAGGGTATACGTTAAAGCCATAATTGAGCAAAATGGATATAAACGAAGGTAAATATTTTGTTTAACATACCCTACAGGAATTTAGCGGTAAAAATTCAAATATTTGCAATAGCACTGTAATTGTTTACCTCGAAACATAAAAATTGTAACGATAATATCTCCCATGGCATTCCACTTTTGTAATTCATTTTATGCCAGTTAATATAACAGTTATTGGTAAAAACTCTTATCGTTAGAGGTTATGCTTAAATTAGTATGTAAAAGAGGACTGCCTTCAATTCGGATAAGCAAAAATCCAAAAGAATATTAAAAATGTTCTCAAAATTTCCATATAATTTTTCAAAATCTATTTATTATTTTTCCCAACAATCAATTTTGTTCTGTCTAATTTTTTTAAACTGTATCATGTTTTATCTTTTGAATGTTTTTTTTAATATAATTCCGATAGTCCTATAATAGAAAGTGGGACTTATGTGGTGTACCCCATTTCTTTGATTTTACTGCTATAAGTAATTATTCAATCTTGTCTTTAAGATTTATTCACTCTCCTTATCATGCGTGGTATGATTATCTAAATACCTACAATATTACTCTTACAAAGACAGTGAAGAATTTTAACTTATTTTACTATGGTTCAGGTATCTCAGTTACACAAGATCACAGGTTTAAGTCCTGTGCTGAAAAAAGTCATTGTTTTTTCACTTCACTAATAAACTAATTTTGTTCTTCATAGACTTCATAACTAAAGTAATAGTCATGTTTTTATTATAAATAGCTGGGATTGTATGTTAATAATGTTTTATAAATAAATATATAATAAATATCCATCACGCCTTATCCCCGAAGGGGTGGCAGAGGCATATTATATGCCCACTTTTCACCGTGTGGATTCCTGTCCCACGTAATAGGTGGTGAGCCTATTGCCGTGTTGAAATAGACAGACGCAGGTTGTGGCTACCTGCTGTTGAAATTTTCAAGCCGCCCATAAGGCCTTCAACCAAGCTTAACGACTACCACTTTACTGGCAACCGGGACCAACGGCTTAACGTGCCTTCCGAAGCACGGAAACGCTCGCAAATGTAAATGCCACAAAGTGGTCACCCATCCGAGGACCAGCCATAGTGAAAGTTGCGTTACTCAGTGATCGTTTACAGAACACTGATACCGCGAGGCCACGAGCGCTTCAATAATGTTTTTACAATCTATATTATCTATATTATTATTATTCTAACCAGGAACGTCTAGAGCAAGTGAATGAAATTGTGTATTTAGGAAGTATGTTTAGCGCGGATGGAAGATGTGATTCGGATGTAGAACGGCGAGTAGCTGCCGGAAACAAGGTTAACGGTGCTTTGTCCCAGTTAGTAAAGCGACAAAGCATCGTAAAAGAAGCACGAATGGCGATTCATAACGCAGTGCTAGTGCCAACTTTGCTTTACGGGAGTGAAACCTGGGTATGTCAGCAGATGCATGAAAGTAAATTGAATGCTGTGGAGATGCGATCACTTCGAAAATTGTGCGGCGTTACCTTGGCCGACCGAATACGTAACGCAGTGATACGCAATATGGCAGGTTTGAATGAAAGTGTCAGCGTTAAGCAGGAAAAGGGCGTGCTCCGTTGGTTTGGACACGTCCAACGAATGAGTGAGGAACGATTGACGAAGAATATATATTGTTCAAAAGTAGAGGGTAGAAGGAGTCAGGGAAGGCCGAGACTTACATATGAAGACCACGTGAGCAGATTGCTCAAAGACGGAAAGGTCAAAAGTACTCTGATACACAGACGTGCTTGTATGAAGCGATTGATGAATCTCGAAGAAGCGAAAGAAGTATGCATAGATCGCGAAGCCTGGCGATCTGTCCTCTCTGACTACCCCGTCAGGGATACAGCGTGAAGATAGTTAGTTACAATCTATATTATCATGTTGCAGGTACAACCACTGACGATCTATGGACCCCATACAAAGAACTTGTATCTGTAGTAGAGGGGTACCTTGCACACGAGGGAGGTGGTGTTCCATACGCAGTCCACACATTCGAATCAGTGCTTAGACGGCACAAACAGACATTCTTATCATTGTTTAAAAATCCTGTAAGTACATTAATTAATAGGAAATAAAATAGTATATTCTTGTTATATTAATATTAAAAACAATACCATATTGAATATACAAATGGCAGCCTTATTGCTAAAAGCAATTTCTTACAGGAAACCCTGAAATGGACATATATTCAAAGAACTAGCAATACAATACGAGGTTTTTTTTTTTTCTTTTCTCTTTGAACTATATGCGATCAGTCAATATGACAGATGCTTTCAGGGACTGTAAGCTGTCCCGTCCCGCACGTCGGTTTGGATGCGTTTCAAGAAACTTTTTGTATTTGTCCCCGCAGGAACTTATCTCGTCTTTGATCATGGGCATGTTTAGATTCTCATGGATCTCTGTTGTTCTGATAAACCATGGTGCTTTTGATGTTTGTCTTAGAATGTAGTTTTTCACTCTTTGCATTATCATTATGTTGGAGTTGCTGGCAGAGCCCCACGGTTGCATTCCAAATGACCAAATTGACCTGAGAATCATTTTATAAATGAGAATCTTGTTGTCGATTGCTAGCTTTGAGTTTCTGCCAAGGAGCCAGTAGAGATTTCTATAGTTGTAATTTGTAATAATATTTGTTATTAATGGCGATGATGACTACTATGTCCCTGTTTACAAAATAAATGAATTGATATACAGCAAATGTAGTGTCATTATGTTGGAGTTGCTGGCAGAGCCCCACAGTTGCATTCCAAATGACCAAATTGACCTGAGAATCATTTTATAAATGAGAATCTTGTTGTCGATTGCTAGCTTTGAGTTTCTGCCAAGGAGCCAGTAGAGATTTCTATAGTTGTAATTTGTAATAATATTTGTTAGTAATGGCGATGATGACTACTATGTCCCTGTTTACAAAATAAATGAATTGATATACAGCAAATGTAGTTTAAATTACCTTAACAGTACATCTAATCATGAAAGGAAATCTTACATTGTCTCATTACGGAGACAGGAACTAACAAACAAACAAAAGTTATAACTCGGTTCAGGCGCCAGGACTATAAGTCCTACCAACTTTATGCACACGGATATCGGCGATAGAGATTGAGCTTCTAATCATAAGAGCAGGAACCAAAAATAATAGAATACATCTCTAGAAGAAAGTTTCTATATTTTTATAGGTGAATTGATTGAATATACATTGTATACGTTATCACTATTGGTATAACCTATTCTAGTGCTTAAGTAAGCTAAAGATTAACTATTCACAGGGTTGAGGCGTGAAATTTAGAATAGTGAGCTCCAGCATAATGCCAGCTTATGAGTCAAAATATATATCGTAACATGATGATGCCAAATCATTGAGTCGTAAATCGTTGAGTCTAATCATGGAGTCATTACATGGGCCTAATCATTGAGTCGTAAATCGTTGAGTCTAATCATGGAGTCATCACATGGGCCTAATCATTGAATCGTAAATTGTTGAGTCTAATCATGGAGTCATTACATGGGCCTAATCATTGAGCCGTGCATCATTACTAGATTAATCTACATAACAACAATTTAAACTAGGTACCTGAAGCGTGGTTACATTACCACGGGATTCGAAATCACATCTGCAGACCGCGACAGGTGTCTCCACGAGAATGACGAGCCCGAAACCACATGGTCAGCATTTATGGCAAATTATATCCAACCATAAAGTTAATATAAAAAAAAAGTGCTTTTTCAGCTGCAAAGAAAAGAATTAGTTCCATTAGATTTGGAAAAACAATTGGAGATTTGTTCGTGATTCGAATACATAAAGAGAACTTACCACTTTTTTAAAGAAAAACCAATAAATCTTGAAGAGCAGACAAATATTCCATTAACGCCGCTCTAAGCATCGTCATCATCATCCGAGCGTCTGTCCCAGTTGCGTCTCGCGATGCCCGGGGTCCGCTTTTCTACATTTTCTCCTCCACTTCACACGGTCGTCGGCATCCCCTGTAGTGAGACCATTGGCACGCATGTCATCCCTTACGACGTCAAGCCAGCACTTCTTGGGTCTGCCCCTCTTACCGGGACCCGGCTGGGCTGACATGGCCAGACATTTGCTTCCTACGTAGCCCGGCGGTTGCCGCAAGACGTGACCATACCAACGAAGGCGACACTCTTGCAACTTGTCTGCAATGTCACGGACATGAAGGCTGCCACGGATGTGAGAGTTCCTCACGCGATCCATCCGCGTGACTCCACACATCCACCGCAGCATCTTCATTTCCGTGACACGCAGCTCCTGCTTGTGTCGCTCTAATATTGGCCACGTCTTACTGCCATGTAAAAGGACTGGTCTAATGATGGTTTTGTAGACCTGTCCCTTCAACCGGATCGGCATTTTATGATCACAAATGACACCGGTCATCTCCCGCCATTTGGCCCATGCGGCAGCAATGCGTGACTTGACATCGCAATCGATGTCACTGGGCGTGTGAAAAACATATCCCAGGTATTTAACCTGGTCCGTCCGCTCGACCAAATCACCGCCAATGCCGAAGGATGTGGGATCTGTCGAGTTTAGTGCCAAGTACTCGGTCATCGCCACATTTAGTTTCAGACCGCCGTTCTCAAGCGTCTTCTTCCACACCTTTACACGTCGCACTAATCTGCTCCTGTCCGCGTCTGCCAGCGCAATATCGTCAGCATACATGAGCAACCATGGAGGCTGCTCATGCGAGTTCCTGATGCTGTCCGACAATTCGTCTAATATTACGCTGAACAGAAGCGGACTAAGGACCGAACCCTGGTGTACACCGACGGTGATGGGGAAGAATTTCGTGTCGCCAACAGCAGTCCGAACCATGGAATCGGAGTCACAGTACATGTCCCGGATAGTGTCAATATAGACCTCGGGAACCCCTTGGACCGCAGTGCCCACCAGATCATCGCGCGAGGAACACAGTCGAAGGCCTTCTGCATGTCTAGAAACATACAGTGCAGAGGCGTGTTCTTCGACCTATATTTCTCTGCGACAACCCTCAGGGCAAAAACAGGGTCCGTGGTCCCATGACCAGGGCGAAACCCATATTGACACCCCAAGAGAGTACACTCCTGCCGGATCCGAGAGTCTATAATCCTCTCGAAGATCTTCATGGTAAAACGTTGTAAAAAGTCACATTGGAATGTCATTGTTAGTCTTGAGATTTAGAGAGAGAGGTGAGTAGATTGTTGACTCTTTCGCTCCGTGTGTTATCGATTTTAAACAGACTGCGATTTCTGTAAGGCTGTATGCCTTAGTTTCCATGCCATAGGGTAGACTTGAGAGAAAAAAAGCAAAAATGTCTTTTTGTCTGTGGTGACGGAACAAGCCATTCGCCTAGCTACATCGACGACAAATCGAATGTAAATATTTTTTAAACTTCGCTAAGAAGAAGTAATTTTTTAAAAATTGTATACGGAAGTTCACGCCTGTGAATTCTTATAAATGGTTATACCAAAATAACTATGTATTTCGGTAAGAACTTTTGATTTTTGAAACCACGTTTCTAACCTTGGTGATCTTTAGTATTTTGACGAAAGATTATTCGCTTGTTTACAGCTTATTACGATGCTTAGAGCGGCGTTAATGGAATATTTGCCTGCTCTTCAAGATTTATTGGTTTTTCTTTAAAAAAGTGGTAAGTTCTCTTTTTGTATTCGAATCACGAACAAATCTCCAATTGTTTTTCCAAACCTAATGGAACTAATTCTTTTCTTTGCAGCTGAAAAAAAGCACTTTTTTATATTAACTTTATTGTTGGATAATATTTGCCATAAATGCTGACCATGTGGTTTCGGGCTCGTCATTCTCGTGGAGACGGCACCTGTCGCGGTCTGCAGACCTGATTTCGAATCCCGTGGTAATGTAACCACGCCTCAGGTACCTAATTCAAATTGTTTTTGTGTGGATTAATCTAGTAATGATACACGACTCAATGATTAGGCCCATGTAATGACTCCATGATACGACTCCATGAAACGACTCATAATTAGGTCCATGATTGGACTCAGCTATTTACGACCCAGTGATTTGGCTCATGTTTTGAATCATGATACGATATTTTTTTTTTGACTCATAATCTGGCAAGATGCTGGATCTCACGATTCTAAATTTCACGCCTCAACCCTGTGAATAGTTAATCTTTAGCTTACTAAATCACTTGAATAGGTCATACCAATAGTGATAACGTATATAATGTATTTTCAATCAATTCGCCTATAAAAATTTAGAAACTTTGTTTTAGAGATGTATTCTATTATTTTTGGTTCCTGCTCTTATGATTAAAAGCTCAGTCTCTATCGCCGATATCCGTGTGCATAAAGTTGGTAGGACTTATCCTCCTGGCGCCTGAACCGAGTTATAACTTTTGTTTGTTTGTTAGTTCAAATCTCCATAATGAGACAATGTAAGTTTTCCTTTCATGATTAGATGTACTGTTAAGGTAATTTAAACTACATTTGCTGTATATCAATTAATTTATTTTATAAACAGGGACCTAGTAGTCATCATCGCCATAATTAACCTATATTAATATTACACACGTTAAGTTCCAGTTGCTCTTGAACTAGTTCCCGAAAGGAGTACCAGTCAGTTCTCCTGTTATATAATACCTGCTTTTTCTCCACATCAAGCACTGTGCTTCCCACTGTCAGTAATATAGGTACATGATTGGAGTCAGCATCCAAGGTTGTTTGTATGTTATAAAAAAGTTTAGAAAGGCCCTTCATGACGAAGAAATCAATGACATCTGGCAGTCTCTTTGGATCAGTGGGCCAGTTTGTAGGTTCTCCCGTTGAGATTGTATTCATGTGGTTCTTATCCAAACTCTTTTTGAGCTCTCTCCCTCTGGTATTAGTGAGTCTAGACGCCCAGTGAATATGCTTAGCGTTCCAATGTCCTCCAACTATGAAACGAAGACCCAGGGTGTTAAATAGCTCATCATAATGCTCCTCCCGTATTTTGTGTTTTGGTGGACAGTATATGGCACACATTGAATGCTCCATTACGGTCTTCAATAGCTATAGTGGTTGCCTGAATATGAGCTTTTTGAAACTGCGGAAGTTCGTAATGTTTTATTGTAGATCTTGTAATGACAGCCGCACCCGCATGTGCAGTGCCATCCGGATGATTTGTAGCATAGATCTTATAATTATGGATATTAATTTGGCTGCTAGCAGTATAGTTTAGGCTTTCGGACACCATTAATATGTCTATGTTATGTGTGTGTAAGAGAATTTCAACCCAATCTTTATTTGGGGACAGTCCATCCAAGTTCCAGGCTGTTATTTTGAGAGAAGTCATTTTGTAATTGTGGTAACAAGGGTTGTTATGAGGCTGATTAGGCTACTCATTTGTAGTAGTAGGATTAGATCAATTTCTCTGCTTGTTTCAATAATATCGGCTCTAGTGTATTATTGGGTGGTTGGATAGTATTCGATTCCCGTTCATTGATTGTGTTGTTAGATTTCAAAATATCGCTATTTTTAATTTGTTTGTTCTTACCAGGGTATGATCTTTCTCTTTCAGTAGGGGGATTTGGAAGTGAAAGTGTACCCGAAACAGTCTTGCGTGTTCCTCTATTTTTCAGATGCATCTCCTTTTTGGTTTTTCTTTCTTATATTTGTTTATAGACTTCACAACCCTTAAAATTTGCTGGATGGGCTCCAAGACATAAGGCACACTTAGCTGGGGTGTTACGATCTGTCTTTGGACATTCAGCTGTTTTGTGTGATTGTGCACATTTTACACAGCGATATGGCCTCATACAGTAATTTTTAGAATGGCCATACTGCTGGCATCTTTGGCATTGGACTATAGTGTCTCGTTTTCTTGGATCCTCTATAGTGAATGATTGATGATGAATATACTTGAGATTCTTGACAGCTTTATTGTTGGGACCCTGTAATAGGTTAGCGAAGAATGTGTGTGTAGGTTTTTTGTCTGGCCCATATTTGGCGTTTATAATTTGGCTAACCACAGTGTTACCTGTCTCTTCCAGTGTTTCTCTTATTATAGAGATGAGTGTTGTATGGTGAAGGTTTCTTATTCCAATTCTATATGAACGATTCTCTTTTTTATTAAAAGTATGTCCAATGTGACCATTTTTTCTTACAATATCTATTATGCCTTTATATACCTCAGCATTAACACTGTTGATCCTCAGTTGGTTTTGGTTGACTATTTTGTAGCTAAAGTCTGACTTTGTTGCTACACTCTCTAGTAGTTCCGTGAGCTTGTTTACGTCTTCGACGCCATAGAGAATAATGGGTGGTGGCTTGGTGATTTTTTTAACATTTTCATGCCCTATTTCCATATCTTCCTTTTGGTCAACAGGAAGATCACTGAATTTGTTCGTGATCGTTATTCTATCTGGTGATGGTGAAGATACTTTTCTCCTTTTTGCTTTTCTCAAGGTTGGTACTCTCTGCCAAGCGGGAGGATTGGTATCTTCCGAATCTAGATTGATTACATCATCTTGATTTTGAGTAACAGAGTTGGGTATAGTTTGAGTTCGGATATTTACATCTGATATGGAGCTCTGAGATGCACTTCTAGGCTTTGATATGAAGAGGCCTGGATGGAAGGCTTGCTGTATTAGCTTCTTATTATTATCTTTAGTACCAGTAGCATTTACTGATAGGGAGGCCTGGGTACCCGCCCCCTACAGTCTTCGGTAACCAATTTCTCACTTACAGGCCCGGATACCTGTAAGCGCCGGGTGCTAGCCGGAGTGCATGGCAAAACATTCTCGATTTCTTGACTCATTTCATTAGTGAAGTTAGGAGAATTTAACATAGCACTTTCCCAAGGTACTATGTGCACACTTTTAGAAGGTATTTAATTCTTCTTGGCTCGTGCTTGCCAGATTACGGGTAACTTAACCGCCGCCCGTGGCTCGGCGTTGTGGGTTCATTTTGCACCACCCAGGGGGCATGGGTGGGCCTATGCTAAGGTGGTCAAGCCTACGGACGCGAGCAACCACTACCCCCCTATATACAATATTATTTTATATTCATTCACACCAAGTACAAAAATTACAATGTATCCGCTTATGTAAATACATGCCAAGTTTACAATATATTAAGTCCACATCTGTAGCCGAACGACACCTGTATCTTGGCATACAGTGCTAAATCCCTCAGTCCTTTATACAATAAAATTAAAACGAAACAAACATAGCTAATACACAAATATCTTAGGGCACAACTTTGTCTTAATAATACTTATTTGATGTATAATATTCACTACAATTGTTATGAATTGCTTAGACAACATCTGCTCACATGGAATGTTTTATTTTACAGATCGTGCTCTTATGGCAATAAGATGTTTTTATAGGATATATAATATTTTGTAGCACTTTTGTGTTTGTGATTAATTGCTTTTCCTAAACAGGAACTAAAATATTTGTTTGTTTTAGTCAAGAAATCCAACAAGCAGAGAAGAGATAAAGAAAGGTGTCACAGAAGGTGTTACATTACCAAGCATTGGTAGGACTTTGCTTTCTAAGGAACTTGTGGATGAGGCTCTTATTATATCAGGTTAGTGCTATACAAATATCCAATTTGATGTTTGCTGGAATGTATTGTTTATCGGAAACGTGGAGAGGATGGTTGAAAGTAGACTGACGAAGCAGATTTATGTGGCGAGAGTAAATGGGCATACTGGTAGGGGTAGACCTCGGCGTACGTATGTCAATCAAATCGAAGACCTTTTGAAAAAAGGCCAGGTCAAGAGTACCCTTAACCGGCGAGCGTGTACGAAAACACTTATGAAAGTAGAAGAAGCGAAAGTGGTATGTCAGGATCGTAGCAAGTGGAAAACCATAGTCTCTGCCTACCCCGATGGGAAACAGGCGTGATAATATGTATGTATGTATGTATGCATGTGAGTGTTTTATATTTGTGTGCAATAAAGTTTATTCGATTCTATTCTATTCTATGTATTGGATATTGTCATGGTATACACACCAGAGATATCACTGTACTTAATTTTTACTGCATGAAGTAAAAGATGAAACAAATTTCTTCCCTTTACACTATTAATTTATGCTTTGCTATGAACTTCCTTTAAAATTGGATTTATCAAAAACTTGCACGGCCATAGCTGAACTTATGTATCTACCTATGTTGCCACAATAAAACTTAAAAAAGAATATGAGGATATATAAACTATTTGGATATTTTACCCATATCTGTTCAGTAGTTTAAATAAAATGTGTTGATAGAGCAGTCATTCATAGTTGTTTTTTATACATAGAAATTATCTAGGGCTAATGAATATCCTATGTTGGGCCAACTACAAGTACTACACTATTGTATTAGGGTCAGCCTGTAAAAATAGTATATAGTATGTGTAAAAAAAAACTCTGGTCTTCCACAAACTCAAATTAATACAGTTCAGGTTTATAGAATAGTATTTTATTGTTAAATCACTACCTTTTGAGATACAGGTTCACTTAGTTCATGGGGCAGAGTTGAAATTAAATGCACCTAGAAAGTTGCCAAGTACAGTGGCCTATGCAAATTTTGTATCCAGCATATACCTGCGCCGTATGTTGTAATTACTAACTATTTGCCTGTTACCTTTCAACAAGTATGTGAAATATGTGTACAACATTGGGGATAAATGATGAATTTTATTTCGCAGATATGTACAGTGTGAGCGAGTACCTAGCTCTGGAGCTGCTGCACACGGCGCAGCGCCAGGCGCCGCGCCACCCCGGCCTCCCGCGAGGGTTGGTCGCCATCTTACTGTTCTACGACGGCCGCAGGGCGCTGGTCCAGGCACTCAAGGAACTAGTCATGGCTACAGACGGCGTCTGCTGGTACGAGCCTGTACTTATACAAACTTCATACATTTATAATCAACAAAGACAACTTGTTTAATGGTTGTTATTATTATTATTATTTTCTAGTAGGGGACGCCGGCACCGCCGAGCGAGCGATCGGACCGCGTATTCTGCCCTCAGATACGCCAGGTCCCCTTTTTTGAGTTTGTCCGTTCCCGTAACTTCCCACCTGATTAAAGAATACATAGGGCACTCAACTAGTAGGTGGAAGCTGGTCTCCTCTTCCTCCATGCATTCTGGGCTGTCTGGGTTGTCAATTACTCCTATCACTGTCAAGTGCCTGTTCAGGCGACAGTGTCCTGTGTTCATAATGGTTGTTAGGTAAAGGCCATGTCTTGGTGTATAGCCTACAAGTTTCCTTGATAGATGGGCAATCCAACTCTAAAATTTTTTAATGTATACCGTAATATGGGTAAAAATGAAAATTGTATTCCAGGACAATAAACGCCCGCGAAGAAATAATCTCGTACGTATCCCGGTACGTGGAGCAGCTAATATCGGACGGGCTGCTCGGTAACGTGCTGGACGCGCTGCGCCGCTACTCGCTGGAGGGCGAGATGGAGCTGCTGCGGCAGAACCACGCCGTGCCGCCCAGCAGGCACCACGCGCGCCTCGTCGCCACCATCGACTCCACCAGGTCTGCCACCGCACTGTACACACAGACGTACATATTGTCACGTCGTACTATACGCCCACATTTTACCGTAAGCATTTTTGTCTCACGTAACAGGTGGTGAGCCCATTGCCGTGTTGAAATGTACAGGCGCAGGCTGTGGCGACCTGATGTTGAATTTTGTTATGCCGCCCGCAGGGCCTTCGATCAGACTTAACGACTGCCATTTTACTGGCAACCGGGACCAACGGCTTAACGTGCCTTCCGAAGCACGGAATCGCTCGCAAATATAAATTTCACAAAGTGGTCACCCATCTAAGGACCACCTATAGCGAATGTTGCTTAACGCAGTAATCGTTTTTAGAACACTGAGTCAGCGGGGCCACGAGCGCTTCAAATTACTAGTGACCAAAGTAATGATAGTCAAATCCGTACACAACCTGTCAATTGGCTACCATTCGTCAGTAGTAATTATATATTTATGAGTAAAGGATGACGCCTCTGACATGTATGGTTATATGAAATATTTGAGTAAGTCTTCTCGAGCAGATAGTGCCCAAGTGACACTGGAGACCTAACTTTGTTCACCCAACACTACTCACTCTTCGGCAAAGGTCTTGATACTATGGGCATTTTGCAAAGATGCAAGTATTAATGAAATTAGATACTTTTTTGAAGTGAAAACTTTATTTTAGTGCGGTACGCATATTTTTAGTAGAGATAAAATCTCTGGACTCGCCAAGATGCAGCTATAGTGTGTGCAAATATGTATGTACATATAGCAGACCGCGAATGAAATTAATTTTTATTTTAGAGTTAATTAGTAGATTCAATACCTTTGCTGTATCATCAATTTTTATATTCGAGTTCGATTTGAGTTTTACTACTTTTGCGACGTAGACATTTTGATAAGACGAAAACTAAAATGTGAAGTACACATTTTGGTCAAAATAACTTTAAGGGAATGATGAAATTCGCTTCAATTTATTTCATGAAACATTCACTGTATTGAAATGCATTAACAATAGTAAGAACAAAAAAAAAAACAAATGTTAGGTGACCCCTCCGGCTTCGCCCGTTACCTACTTCGAACTCCCGTCGCACCTATAAATTCCGTCGCGGCGCTTATAAATTCTACAATAATTCATAAAAAATTGTCGACATTTATGATTACTGCTCTGCTCTCTAGGGTAGTAGCGTGATGTATGGAGCTTCCTCGATAAATGGGTTAACTAACACAAAAATAATTTTTCAAATCCGACCAGTAGTTTTTGAGATTAGCGCGTTCAACCAAACAAACAAACAAACAAAATCTTCAGCTTTATAATATTAGTATAGATACATAAGACAATGCACCATGTAAATAATATATGATTATTACAGAAAATTGTTAGCGGGCGTCGTGTTCGCTGCGTCCGCGCAACGTGGCCTCAACAGGGACATACTGCTGAGGCTTATAGCTGAGGTTTGTCATTTTGTTTACAAAATCTACAAAATCATTTACTGTAATTGTGATAATACTAAACATTTTTTTCTTTCAGCAAACTCGATCACCATCGCAAGGTCCCACGGGCGCCCTGGACGAGATATCGCTCGCGTTACAGATGGCGCTTCTCTACGCGCTCGACCTTTCTGTGTTGCACAGGTAACCAATACTTATTTAATATTTTCTTACTTGCTATTCTGCACACAATACCTTTATTTACTAAATGCTTACAGTAATGTTGAACGCGGTGTATTTGACTACCTACACACCTTCTCTATGACTTTAACTTGCGCAACAATCAGTTTTACTCCTGTGCGAACGATTTCTTTAAAGAGTTCATGTATGGCTGCGTGGACTGTCAGTCCAGTAAGTCGGTATTAAGGTGTCTCTTCAGCCAATTCTTCATGTTGGCTATTTTGGTCTTTATAGCAACACTAGGTGATCCCTACGGCTTCGCCCGTGCCATACTTTGAACTCCCGTCGCAAGTATTTAATCCCGTCGCTTATAAATTCTACAATAATTCACAAAAACTTGCCCGATTTGTCTACATTTATGATTACGGTTCCACTCCTCAGGGTTGTAGCGTGATGATATATAGCCTATAGCCTTCCTCGATAAATTTTAAATAAACATCATATTAAATAAATTGCTAATCTGACATAATAATAATAAAAATTTCATTTAGATTAAAATTCTCAAAGGGCCTCTGCGTGTTGGACCAATATGTCCCCATGTAAGCCTGCTAAAAGACCGGGTATCTTCATAAGAAAAAAAAAAGAAGATACCCGTGAAGAAGAGACAGAGATAATAATAATAAATCTTTATTCATTTAGGTCACAAAGTAACACTTATGAACGTCAAGAATATTGCTTCTACATTTACATTTACTGCCAGATTCGCAAAGCAATAGGTAGAGCCTGAGGAAGAACCTGGCAATAAAACTCATAATCATCATAAATGAGCCTACCTTGTTTTTTGCTCTGCATCACCTTATGGTTGACTGGTAGAGAATGCCTTTGTCATTAAGTCCGCCATTGCACTATTTTTTGTGCATAAAGTTTTAATAAACAAATGGGTAATCCAACACAAAAATATTTTTTCAAATCCGTCCTGTAGTTTCTGAGATTAACGCGTTCAACCAACCAACCAAACAAACTGTTCAGTTTTATAATATTAGTATAGATATATCCCTTCTACAATGTTTTTGAAATGTTTATTGTGCTACTTATTTTTTCACATTTATGCAGGAGAGAAGACGGCGAGGAGCTAGCCAAGAAGCTGCCCCTGATCCAGGACCCGGAGCTGATCGCGGTCCTCGTCCACGAGCTGTCAGGTGCCGGCGGAGTGGAGGGCGGCGCCCTCGCGCTGTGCCGGCTGGCCCTGGGGCTGGCGCTGGCGGCGCTGAAGCGCGCGCCGCACTCGCTGCTGCGGCACCACCTCAAGTGTGAGCTGCTGGACCAGGACGAGGCGCTGGTGGACGCCGCTATCGACGGCAAGGTACTGTATAGTCGAGTGTCCAGTGCACCGACCTTGACCGGTCAGACCTCCGCTGGTGAAGTTTAGTATTCATTCCAGAACAAATTTGTCGGCTACCGTCACAGATATAGAAGAGTAAGCAGATCAAACATTTGCGAAAAATAGCGTAGCCTATTTCACACATATACACAGGTAGCTTAATCCGGGGTCGCATTCAGCTATCATATCATGTCATTTTAATATCTTTCATAATTTATATTTATTAACCAAACAGCTTGTTTAATGGTATCCTTAGGAAACCTAAAACAATATTAACATAATTAATTGAATCTTAACTTAACTTAACTTAACTTAACTATCTTCACGCTGTATCCCTGACGGGGTAGTCAGAGAGGACAGATCGCCAGGCTTCGCGATCCATGCATACTTCTTTCGCTTCTTCGAGATTCATCAATCGCTTCATACACGCACGTCTGGGTATCCGAGTACTTTTGACCTTTCCGTTTTTGAGCAATCTGTTCACGTGGTCTTCATATGTAAGTCTCGGCCTTCCCTGACTCCTTCTACCCTCTACTTTTGAACAATATATATTCTTAACAATATATATATATTAATTAAATCGGGCACTACATTTAGCTTGACTTTGGATATTGAAATTGCAAACAATTTGCTGAACTGAATTCGTCCCCATGCCGTAACAGTACAAAATGTATGTAAATTAACAAAAATCTTAGATATAGATGACGATAGCGACCAAACGGTTTATGGAACAGATGCTATGAACCGTATATTACAACTTTTCAAGTGTTCGTCTAGAAGAATCACCATTTTTGAATAAAAATCTTAGCATAATAACACGTAGTCGTATCTAAAACATCAATTACCTGTGAAAAGATTTTCCTGGTGATTTCTTGTGACTCTTAATGTGAAAGGGACAGGCGCAGGTTGTGGTGACCTGCTGTTGAAATTTTTCAAGCCGCCCATAAGGCCTTCAACTAGGCTTAACGACTGCCATGTTACTGGCAACCGGGACCAACGGCTTTAACCTGCCTTTCGAAGCACGGAAAAGCTCGCAAATGTAAATGCCACAAAGTGGTCACCCATCCGAGGACCAGCCAGAGTGAAAGTTGCTTAACGCAATGATTTTTTACAAAACACTGAGCCCGCGGGGCCACGAGCGCGTAATTTTAAACTTTACTTTATTAAAAGTCACAAACGAATAACAATTTTGGTTCAGGTGTTCGAATATTTGGATGAAGCCATCCTATCGACGGAGTACGTGGCTAAGGAGGAGTACTACCAACGGCGCATACACACTCTCCTGGCAGACTTCATAGTGCTCATGCACTCCAAGCTCGTGGAGATGAGAGTCAAGTGAGTTGGTGACTTTGTTATTCAATGTAGGTAGATTTTTGTAGTAGATAGACGCCAGAGCGTTACGGTGCCACACTCTAAAACAGACAAGAATGCATTCTCAAAGCGACTTATGCCATCAAATCTTAAATTAGCCTACGGCACTGATAAAAGTAGGCTTCTCCTAATTCAAGCTTCAACAGACGGTCCTGCGCCTTCCGAATACAGACTTATACTAAGCTTACTAAATTAAACTAGAAACATCGAGTTAGAATTCGGCGTCGAGTTGTAAGACACCTTTACACTAGTCTTAGTAACCAGGCCATAAAGAAATAAAAAGAAATGACAGATCTACTGAGATAGAAAGTTTAGGCGGAAAAATGGCTGACACTATTTGCTTACTGTATATTACTTTCTAAAACTAGTACATTTATCTTGTTTTATGTGCGGGAGTCATGTTTCTTGGACATAGAAGTTGGGTTAATGTGTTAAAGTGAAAGACAATGATATATATGGAGTGAAATGTGATTTTCCATCTTGCCGCGTAAACTCCACTGAAAACCTCAGTATAACAATCACAATTTTACTGGGGTGCGACTGACCTTGACTTAAGACTAGACTTGACTAAGACGTAGGGGACAGGGACATTTTAGATAAAAAGAAGATAGAAGAAATATGAAATTATTAAAATTGGGCTATAAGGTCTTAGTAACCATGCCATAATTTTATTTAAAAAATAAAATAAGTGTGTATGCTTAAGGCCGCACGGCAGAAGTGAAAACTTCATTGGCGATCGCAATCATTCAATCATATTACGTATGAATTCAATATACTAAACACAGCGACACAACAGCGAAGAGCAGCTGACTGTATCTTTCTCGCTCGGGTACACTCGGCGTTCCCGAGTTCACCCGATCAAGCCTTTACTTACTACCTACGGAAAAATCTGTGTGCAGTGCACCAAAAGAAGTTTTCACTTCAAAAAAAACACTGATATAGACTGCGAACTATTCAACATCGTGTACTGGAGTAGTTATTTAGGATGTATTCATTTTCTCAGAGCGGACGAGGCTGCCCGGGCCCTGCGTATATACGCGGCGGAAGGTGTAGCACCTCCCGCCGGGACCGGTGCCGCTAGGAGTCGTCTAGTGGCGTTACTGCGCGCCGTGGAGCGCCTGTACGCGGTAGACCCGCGTGGGTTGCGGCACGACTACTGGGCCGCGTGTCAGCCCCAGGCCGGGTCTCGTGGGGCCGGCGGACGGGCGGCCACGCTGTACAAGTTCGTGCGTCTGTCGGGCGAGGTGGTATGCGGTGGTCTGCTGGGCCAGTACCTGCGCGCGCTGGCCAGTTTGGCCGTGGCGCGACACACGTGGGCGCTACTGGCCCGACGTGATGCTCTCTCCGCGCATCACCTACTCACCGCGCTTAAGCGATACCACAGGTCAGTTACGTTTCATGCAACCAAGTAACCATCTTAAAGTAAGCATGTTTATGGTCCTTCGAGCCGGATGCCATACCTGCGAATCCAAGTGAATTGAAGAAATATGCTTTTGTGAACTATATGATATTAATTATCGATCAAGTCTTTTATCCCTAAAGGTATAGGCACAGGCATAATAAATATTATAATGTTATATGCACAAAACAAGTCACCTTTTTTCGTACGATTACACCAATTACTACATACAGTTTGACGTAAACTTGGCACGTAGTATTATTATCACTTTCGCGTAAGTCAGTAAACTGTCACCAAGACTGGAGGAGTCCTGGCTTAAAAGGAAAAGTAAAAGAAAAAGGAGAAAAGGTAAAGTTAATTTAATATAATATAAAAATGTTAAGAAAATAAAACCAAGGAAAGCCGGGAGTAAATTAAGGTCTTGATTCTTCAAGAACAGCCGCTAAGATGGCGCCTCGAGTAGGCCTCCACGTTGCCAGGAAGGGGGGCCTCGAATAGGCCTCCACGTCGCTGAGAAGGGGGCCTCAAATCCCCTCAAGGCCTCCACGTCACCTACCTCGGAGAAAGCTGGTCGCGAACTCAGGCAGGTAGAGGGCTGAAACTAACGAGCGGTCGGCGTCTTTCACAGAGCCGGTTAATAACACACAACACTGCAGACCATCACTTCACTATTTCTGGAGAGCACAACCCTCACACTCAGTACTTATTCCCAGCACCTCCTCTCAAGGTGAGCACCAAAAGTAGACTGATCTGACGGCCCCGGCTTCCTTCTTTTCCAGAGCATTTCAAAATTTAAACAAGATTAGAATACAAATAATATAAATTTATAACAAGGTCTAATATCTATACAACCTAACCTACTGGCAGCTCTAACAATAAATTAAAAATAAAATCTAGGCTTGTCATTAACTGACATTAAAAATTACATAAGGTAAACAAACATTAAGATAGCATAAAAACTCTTAAATTATCAAGGCCTATGAATGCTACAGATAATGGTCATGCAGATAATTTGGAGAGAACGTATAATAAAACATTTAATTAAAAAAGTAAGTAAAAAATGTTACATTACACCATGTACAACAATGCGTACTGTGTACTGTGACTGAATGGGAAAAAATATTCCCTCAGAGTAACACTGTGACACAAAGACTCTTACTTTTCCCGTTGAGTAACACCGTTGCTAAAATACTAATTATATGAAATGCAAATGTATTTGTTAAAACTGTATTTTTTAGTCTTTATTGGATAAAGAAACAACATCACAAAAGTAAATGCTTGAAGTAGTTAAGTTTTAGCATAGTAATAATTGTGACATCCAGACGCTTAACACAAGTACAATAAATACATAATATTCTATAAGGTTAGTAATACAACTGATAGATGAATGAATTAATTAATTACAATCGTGTTAGATTAGATTAGCGATCGGGAGACCCCAGTACTAAACGGTTACCTTTTAATCATTAAGTCACTCGATCACCAACCTTCTATTTACACTCTTTATTTGTATATATCTTATTGGCAAAAGTTACTGTTATAAAAAATAATCAAGTAAACGACAAAAGGGTAAGCGCTATCCAGCGTTAGTGCGCGGTGTTTCGATGAAAAACAGTGGAGTTGTTTGACAATTTGTGTATGTGGTCTAAGTAGCTGATTTCATTGACAATGTCAATATAGTCGTATCTGTTATGACAATAGATGACATTGTAAGTAACAGTGCACCCTTGCTTTTTGGTGTTCCGCAGGGCTCAATCCTCGGTCCAACCCTTTTCCTACTCTATATAAATTGCCTGTGCACAGGACAGGCCTTACCAAACTCTTCTATAATTACCTATGCAGATGATACTGTAATACTTGTTAGGGGTAAAGACTGGCCAGAGGCTTTTTCTCGTGCGGAATATTCACTTTCTCTTGTGATGCAGTGGCTATCAAGGAATCTTCTTACACTTAACTTAAACAAAACTAATTATATCACGTTCTCCAAGACAGCTATTACCCAACCATCTTTGGAAACATTTAATATTAAAGCGCATATTTGTTCGACATATTTAGCTACTAATACCTGCGACTGCAAAACTATACTGAGATCTACCTATATGACATTGAAGTCACAAAAAAGCGCCGGACATGGAAGGTCTGCCAAAACCAAAGACATGGAAGTGCGCTAGCAGCGCGCCACTATAATGTTATAAGCTCTCATTTATATAATATTGCTAATGACAAATGTAATATCTACCCATTAAGTAGATTACAATGCAAGAAAAAGTTACTACATGGCCACTAATGTTTATGATAAGACTTTAGGCTAAGTAATGTGTTATCCTGTTTGTATCTTTTCTGAGACAATAAATATTATTATTATTTATTATTATTATGTTACAGCAAACATTATGTAAAAACATTGCTTGTATTTATTTTGAATGAATTATATAAGTGTATGTTAACTAACTATAACTAACCAACTATCTTCACGCTGTATCCCTGACGGGTTAGTCAGAGAGGACAGATCGCCAGGCTTCGCGATCCATACATACTTCTTTCGCTTCTTCGAGATTCATCAATCGCTTCATACACGCACGTCTGGGTATCCGAGTACTTTTGACCTTTCCGTTTTTGAGCAATCTGCTCACGTGGTCTTTATATGTAAGTCTCGGCCTACCCTGACTCCTACCCTCTACTTTTGAACAATATATATTCTTCGTCAATCGTTCCTCACTCATTCGTTGGACGTGTCCAAACCAACGGAGCCCGCCCTTTTCCTGCTTAACGCTGACACTTTCATTCAAACCTGCCATATTGCGTATCACTGCGTTACGTATTCGGTCGGCCAAGGTAACGCCGCACAATTTTCGAAGTGATCGCATCTCCACAGCATTCAATTTACTTTCATGCATCTGCTGACATACCCAGGTTTCACTACCGTAAAGCAAAGTTGGCACTAGCTCTGCGTTATGAATCGCCATTCGTGCTTCTTTTACGATGCTTTGTCGCTTTACTAACTGGGACAAAGCACCGTTAACTTTGTTTCCGGCAGCTACTCGCCGTCCTACATCCGAATCACATCTTCCATCCGCGCTAAACATACTTCCTAAATACACAATTTCATTCACTTGCTCTAGACGTTCCTGGTTTACCCTAATCCCGCATTTAGTTCTTACGTCACCTCTTTCAACTACTAGAACCTTAGTTTTACTTGCATTCAAGCTAAGACCCTTACTTTCACACTCCTCTTTCATATTAGTGACTAATGCCTGAAGGTCGGCTTCTGATGAGGCCATGAACACCGCAACATCAGCGTACAGCAGACAGTTTACTGTAAAGTCATCCAAATTCACACCCATATTAAAATCTTTCAAGTTCTGCAGGCAACTGTCCAGATACACTATGAACAGCCAGGCGGACATGACACATCCCTGTTTGATGCCTGTACATACATCATAAAGAGGTGACACATCCTCCCCTACTCGCACGCAAGCCTCACAGTCCCTATAAAGCGACTGTATTGCCCGCAGTAGCGAGCCGTCCACACCATATCCGGGCAGCAAGTCCCACAGCGTTTCTCTCACAACGTTATCAAATGCTTTCTCTAGATCCACAAAAGCGCAGAAAACCTTCTGGCTAACAGCCAGAAACTTTTCCGCGATCATGCGGAGAGAAAACACTTGATCCATGCAACCTCTTCCACGTCGGATTGAGCCTCCCATAAATACCTTTCAGACTTTTAGTGTATGTTCAGTTTAATTAACATGATATTTGCGAATATTTACTGTGATTTAACCATTTAAATGCCAAATTCTTTAAATTTCTCTCTAAGAGGCTCTCGAACACCCAATTTATACATCGCAAATACGTGCAAAAATTATTAGTATATCAGCTGCTTTGCCCTACAGCGAAATGACGAGAGACATGACACTATGAAAATAACTAAAGCCTTACAGTTTCCACATCAGTGAGCTACGTGGCTTTACTAACGGCAAAGGCCGCTGAGCTATTGTTCAATACATTTCAACACCCCAATGGACCATACGTCCCAGGGCATATAGTATCACTTCGGGGATAAAGGCGTGACAATATGTGTTGTAATGTATGTTTCATTGTTGTGTTTAGAGATAAATATATAAACATCTCATGATATGCCTGTGACAGCATCCATTATTTCTCAGAAGTTACAATACAACTGAGAAAACAGTTTCAACCATACCCTCAGATTTAATAAAAGTAGTATTACTAGCATCGGAGTTACTCAACGGGAAAAACTAATTGTCATTGTGTCAAAGTGTAACTCTGAGGGAATATTTTTTCCCATTCAGTCACAGTATTACACATTGATGTACATGGTGTGACTTATTGGGAAAAAAAGTCGAATTATGTCACACGTGTTACTCAAAATGAATTTAATTCTCATTAAGTTACACTGTTACACAACTGGGTGTAACTCAATGGGAATAAACCCAAACGTGTACGATGGACTGAGTCCGCGGAACAGCGACTTAGCTTAAAATGCTAAGTAAATGGCAAGCGGGATATAGGCGCAAACGGTTCATTGGTTAAATCGTCCTAGGATCTAGACGACTGATAAACATACTTATATATTTCTAAATACCCACTGCAACGTCCGCTCAACGTACGCGCTGCCAGAGCAGCCCGTTTTTCGTAATTAAACTATGACCTAATTAACTAAAATCGTGATATCTCGGTAACTATAATATCTAGACAAAAAAAAATAAACTACTGAAAAATCGTAAAATATAATAAAGTATAAAATATATAAAGATAAAACTTATAGCTATAGTAATTTGCCATTTTAATCATAATTAACTGATATATTGGTATAAACACGAAAAAGTCGGTAAAAAAAATAAATAAATGTTATTTTTCAGAAATTAGCCACTTACACGAAAAACTAATACAAAACACTATTATTTTTTTTACATAATTAAATTCCTGGAATTATAACGATTAAAACGATATATGACACTAATAACTTATAATTATTCTAACTAAAACTAAAAAAATGTTAACCCATTAAATATTAACGAAAACTAAAAAAATGGCGGGAAAATGGCCGCCGGCAATGTTTATATCGCGTTTACTTTGAATTTTGATATTGTGACATGTAGATATTAAACCTCTAATACACGGGCTTTTTTAAAATTCATTCATTCAAACCAAAGACAACATTGTTTAAAAAGGTTTTGAAAGGAGGTCAGTACAAAAAAACAAAAAAACACAAAAAGTCAGCTGCTTTAGCTTGAACGTTTGAGTGGATGCAAACTACTTAGAAAACACCCAACCATCGGAATAAACATTTGTAGATTACACAAATATATTTTATGACCTGGGATTAATAAATAACAAATAAATATCGTGGGGACAACTCACAAAACGCCATCTGATTCCAAACTCAGCAGAGCTTGTACTATGTAGCCAGATAACTGATAAACATAATTATATATTTATAAATACATACTAAATATAATACAATAGATAAATTACACCCAGACACAGGATAAACCATCGTGCTCATCACACAAAGTTTTATCCTGGGTGGGAATCGAACCCTCTTGCGTAACATTAGGATACACTCCCACCGCGCCACAGAGGCAGTCACATATTATACATAGAAAACACTCAAACACCGGAATAAATATTAGTGGATCACACAAATAGAACCTTACCGTTTACCACAGCAACTTGCGGTCGGGCGGAGCGCCGTTCTCGGAGCACGTGCACGCGGCGTCCCTGGGCGCTTCGGCCATCGTGACTCCGGCAGCCCGGCCCGGCAAGCTGCTGGTGCGCCAGGAGGAGGTGGAGGCCATGATCGCGGCGCTGAAGCTCGTCGCCGCCGTGGCGCGCCAGGACGGGCAGGCGGCCGCCGCCATCTGCGACAACTTGCAGTGGGATGCCATCAACTGTATGTTCGGTGAGTACTATAGCGGTATGTATGAATGGAAAGATCTTGTGGTGGAATTCACTTGTATATTTCTAACTGCTTCTCTTACAGACATAGTGAAGCCTATATCAGAAAAAGATTGGCCATGAGTTTTCGGTTGAACACAGAATCGTTCTCACGCTCTCTACCTATTGCTTTACTAATCTGACAGTAAATGTAAATGTAGAAGCAATAGTCTTGACTTTCATAAGTGTTACTTTATGACCTGCGTGTATAAAGATAATTTTATTGAATGTCCCGTGCACAGGACTGATCTGCTGCCACGTGCCGCTGGCACTGAAGGCGGAACTGTGCTGCGCTCTGGCGGCTCTGGGAGCCACGTCCGGGTCAGCGCCGCGGGTCTGGGCGGCGCTGGAAGCGGCTCAGCTTGTGGCGCACTCGGGCAACCCTGCTGCCGACAAGCGGGCACTTTCCGCTGAGCTGCATGAGGTAACCTAACCCGCCCCCCCCCCCCCCTTATTTTCAAATGTAACTAGTATTTTCATTGTAATTTTACGGAGAAATAGAAATAATGGATAAATGATATATTACAAATGCGAAAGTTTGTAAGAATATATGTTTGTTACTCTATCACGCAAAAACTACCTAATTGGTTTTTTTAAGTTTGATCACACGCTGTTAACGCTTGTGTATTTTGTTTCCGTGGTACTACGAGTTAACTCGATCTGAAGTAATGCGATTATTCACGATTGTAGCATGTGCTTGTCTTACTCGTACTGATGTCGAAATCAAATCAGTTTGTCTCTTTCATTCTTTACATTCATTAAATCACATTTGTATTTGTGTTTGTGGATATAATAGTGCACCAAGTCCACGTTAAGTTGACCATTATGTAGGAAGTGGCGGTTCCTTCTGTGTGTGAGTGGCGTTTTCTCCCGCTATGTTGTTTTCATTTATTTTGATTTATTAATATTTTTTCGGCAGCAGAGATTAAAACATAGATCAAAACTTACAGTTACGAAATAAAATATTTCATTTAAATAATTAAATAAATAAATAAAAATATTACCATTTTAACGGCGCTTACAAAATGTCATACACTATTTAAAATATTTAAAGCGACCACCGGTTCGGAACGCGGCCTACTTGAGAAGAACCGGCAAGATATTTAGGAAGACTTTTTTTTTGATGGCCTATTTACAATTTAATATTATTTCACTTTGCCATCAGATCATTTCCAGGCGTCCCTGTCCTGCAAATAGTCTGTAACGGAGTAAAAACCTTTTTCACAAAGCTTGTTTTTAATAAACTTTTTAAATTTATTTAATGGTAAATTTCTCAGGTCACAGGGAAGCTTGTTGTAAAAGCGTATACAGTTACCCTGGAAAGAATCGCCAATCTTATGTAGTCGACTGTGGTGGACTGAAAGATTATTTTTATTTCTAGTGTTTATATTATGTTTATCACAGAGTTTAGAAAACTGTGATAGATTTTTCTGGACATACATAAGATTGGCAAAAATGTATTGTGACGGTACGGTTAGAATATTTACTTCTTTGAATTTTTCTCGGAGAGAAACTCTGGGGCCCAAATTATAAATAGCGCGTACAGCCCGCTTTTGTAGAACAAAAATAATATTTAAATCTGCAGCACTCCCCCAAAGGAGAATACCGTAAGACATAATACTATGAAAATAGCTGAAGTAAACCATTCTAGCCGCATCCACATCTGTTAGAGTCCTGATCTTTTTTACAGCGTATGCAGCCGAACTTAATCTAGAGGCTGTCTTTTCTATGTGTGGGCCCCACTGCAAATTGGCATCAATAGTTATACCGAGGAACACAGTTGATTCTACAAACTCTAACACTTGTCCATTCAGTTGAACATTGGCCGCAACTTGTTTAACATTTGGTAGAGTAAATTTTATACATTTAGTTTTATTTTCATTAAGGCAAAGATTATTTGAGCTGAACCAATGAACTACTCTTGCAATTGCATTGTTTACATCGTCATAGTTATCTAATTGTCTTTTAATTTTAAAAATTAATGAGGTGTATCTGCAAACAATACAATCCTATTCCTGTCCCCTACATAAAATGGTAAATCATTAATATAAATGAGGAACAAGAATGGCCCAAGTATCGAGCCTTGCGGCACACCCATTGTAACCATGGATCCTACAGAACGTGTACCATTAATATCGACCCTCTGTATTCTATTGTTCAAATATGAAGACAGAAGGTCGAGAGCTTTGCCTCTTATTCCATAGTGGTGTAATTTTTTGCACAGCGTTTCATGTTGAACGCAATCAAAAGCCTTTGATAGATCGCAAAATGTACCTAATGCATCGTGCTTGTCTTCCCAAGCTTCATGAATACATTTTAATAACTCAACACCAGCATCGGAAGTTGAGCGCCCTTTCGTAAACCCAAATTGATTCGCATGAAGTATTTTATGACTATTAAAATGGGATAGCATTTGATTCAAGATTATTTTTTCAAATACTTTGCTCAAAGTTGGCAGCACTGACACTGGTCGGAAATTAGACGGCTCTGTAGCGCTGCCAGCCTTGAACAAGGGAACGACTTTGCTGTGTTTCATTAAATCAGGAAATGTACCACTAGAAACACAGTCATTAAACACAGTTGCTAGATGGGGCGCAATTACCTCAATTATACATGATGCAGTTTTGACCGATAATCCCCAAAGGTCCGCAGTTTTCTTAATTTCGATACATTTAAATGTTTTTACAATGTCCTGAGCACAAATATCTGTGAATACAAATGCATCCCTGCAACAAAGAACAGATTCTTCTAATAAAAGTTCAGCGGAACTGGAAGATGCTTGGAGAGATTTTGTTGTCAATATAGGTACATTTTTTAAAAATATGTTTAAACTCCGTCGCCACTTCCAGGTCCCCTGTAACATGGCAACCATTTACTTTTAAGTGGAAATCCCTTTCAGTCACTAAAGATCTACCGCATTCAGAGTTAATGATGTTCCAAGTCATTTTTATTTTATTTACAGAATTAGAAATTTTATATTTAATGAAGTTTGACTTAGCAAGATGACACGTTTGTTTAAATATCTTTGAATAATTTTTAACATATTCCTGAAAGGTTTGCCTAAAATTATAAGACTTTTCTGAATATAATTCAAATAATTTATTTCTACTTTTAAAGATACCTGGTGTTGCCCAGTCACTGAAAACAGGACGATCACCAATATGTAGTGTTTTGAGGTAAAAACTTTGCCAAACTCATCATTAATCAAATTAAATAAGTGTTTATATGACTGGTCTACACAAGTGAAGTTAGGTAGATATGGTAATCTCTTTAATACATTTTCTTTATAATTATTTAAACGACTTTGGTTAATTGGTACATATTTAATTTGTTTTTAGCTGACTTTGTTACTACTTTTAGGAAATTTTATCCATTGGCCACGATGATCTGACTCCACAGGATCCACAATACCTTTATCTATAGGTTTAATATCAGTAAAAATATTATCAATACATTTTGCACTGGTGGCTGTAATACGAGTGGGTTCTAAGAATGTACTATGCAGATTAAAGGATTTAAATAAATTTTTCATTTTATTTCTCTCTGATGGAGTTAATGATGTATCTAATATATCAACATTAAAATCTCCACAAACTATTATAGATTTCTTAGAACATTGGCATTTGAACAGTGCTTCTTCAAGCTTTTCTTCAAATTTAATGTACGGAGCTTTAGGGGGACTGTATACGCTTAACAAGATGAAATGCTCAAATTCAATACTGGCAATCTCAATAACTCGCTCTATGGAGAGGGCTACTAAGTCTTTACGTTCTTCGTTCGTTCGTTTCGTCAATATTTATCTTACTGATAAGAGACAAATGCTTAAAAACTCTTATTTAAGTTAAAATTGTTACCTTTTCCGTGCTCTGGGGTGTTGATAACGTAGTTTTTGATCAAAGTAGTGAAAAACGTATTGCTACACATACCGGTCTATTACATAGTTTACATTTAATTATTAACTTTTTAAAAATGTAAATATGTAGAATAGTATGTGCAGCAGAATCAGCCCCAGCGTCGGCTATTTCCATAGCAGTGATATCACCGTCCCAGAGGGCCGAGACTGCTATTTTAATCATGTTGAAATAGAATCGAAATCGTCACTCAATAGAAAGCCACCGGTACTATTTTGACAGTTTTTCGTAGTCTACTACTACAAATGTACTCCAATAGACTTCTATCGCTCGGTCGATAGCATTCTACTAACACGTACCGCGTCAGTGAACGCTAGTTAGTTGCAATTTTGATAGTCTACTAACACTTTGACAGCTAGAAACAGTGATTCTGGTGGTATACGACGACTTGTCAATAGTAGACTCGGCCCCCATGCAGAGGGGTGTCACTCCGCAGTTTAGGTATATTCGGGCAACGCACCGCTCGTAGTAGCTAATGACAGTTGGTTGCCGCTGCCACTCGGCTTGCACGACACGAGCGCTGTAAATAAAACGTAAAAAAAATTCTCAAGACATCCCCGCGCGGACTTCGCAGCTAGGTCATAAAACTCTGGCGCGCAAAGAAAACTCAACTTTCGCGCGCAGTTGAGTTTTCTTTGCTTGCAATTTTGCTTCAATTGCTTTTTCTGGTTTTAATTTTGCTTGCAGGCGGCGAGTCTAGGTATGGAAATTTTTAAAGCAATTATTATGCTAAATTCCTTATAATTTTTAATAAAGTGGAAAATGACAATTCGATTCAAGACTGGGATTAAAACCCAAAAATTGCCTTATCAGGGCAACGTTTAGCCATTGAACTACCATTCTTTTGAATACAATTCTTCACCGTATTTTAATCGTCATTTTAAATAAATCAATCAATAGTTCGATCCCCGTCTTGAATCGAATTGTCTTTTTCCAGTTTATTAAAAATTTATGAGTGTAGGTATGTTTTCATAGCTAACACTGACTTTTGTTGGGGAGTGAAACTTCTGTAGGTAGTACTATTAGTTATTGTGTGCCGGTGGAGTGCAGGTGGAGTGCCGCATAGAGGAGTACCCGCTGTCGCGCGCGTTCGTGTCGCTGCTGGACGCGCTGTGCCGCGCCGCGCCGCTGCCGCGCTCGCTGGGCGCCGGCGCGCGGCCGCCCGGCCTGGAGCCCTACCTGGAGCACGTGCTCGCGCGCCTGGCGCTGCCCGCGCCGCACAGGCCCTATGCCCGACCCTACGAGAAGTGGCAGGTACGTCCACGTACTCCTCTACTACGTCCTCGCGTACCATATTTCTGCTTCAGCTGAACATCAGCGCTGTGGTACTACAGCATTATGCTGAGCTGTAGCCTCTTAGGCACATTTAATAATTTTGTTTATTTTTATTACTTATAAGCGCTCGTGGCCCTGCGGTCTCAGTGTTCGGTAAACGATCGCTGAGGTACGCAACTTTCACTATGGCTGGTCGTCGGATGGGTGACCACTTTGTGGCATTTACATTTTGCGAGCGTTTCCGTGCTTCGGAAGGCACGTTAAGTCGTTGGTCCCGGTTGCTAGTAAAATGGCAGTCGTTAAGCCTGGTTGAAGGCCTTATGGGCGCCTTGAAAATTTCAACAGCAGGTAGCTACAACCTGCGTCTGTCTATTTCAACACGGCCATGGGCTCACCACCTATTACGTGGGATAGGAATCCCCACGGTGAAAAGTGGGCATATAATATGCGGGGATAAGGCGTGATGGATATTTATTATTTATTTATTTTATTTATTAATAAATGTTGTGTAGAACATTTTTCAAGTGAAACTTCTTTATCGACGTATGAGAAAATGTTTCTAGCTGTAAAAAAAATCGTCACATTTTTTGGCTACGCGCCATGTTATTTTGAAGTGAAACTTTATTTTAAGTGAAACTTCTTAGGAGAGATATTTTAAAGCTGTAAAAAATGTCGTAAAGAAGTTTCACTTCTTCCCTGTGTACTTTAGTACACACACATTTTTTCTTTTTATACAGCTCTCTCTAGCCCAAAGTAAGCTAATTGATAGTAAATGTAGAAGACAAGCTTGAGATATGGAATCAGAACAAACATTAATATAAATTGAATTTGAATTTGATCTAGAAAACTGATTAAACATGGAACATATTATACATAGTTAACAAACATCTCCTAGCAGCCATATAAAAATTGAACCAAGTTTTTAAATCCGGGTAGAATTTGGAATCAACTGAGTCTAAGACGAAACAAAGAAACATTCAAACAAAATAAAGAAAAGTAAATAACTCTTTATACACCAAGAAACAGACATCTTCTTATTGTTCTTCTCGTTTTCCCTAGCCCTTTTTCCCATTATTTGGGGTCGTCCCTCCTTGTTCTGAGACGCCAGGACAGTCTGTCCTGGGTTGTCGAAATACTTGTCTAGGCACGCTTTAAGTTCTGTCCACCGTGGATCACCAGGTGGCCATTGGGCGTCCTCTACCTCTCTTATTATCTGACAGTGCTAAGGCCTGTTTTACGGCAAGGTCTTCGAAGCGTCTCATGACATGACCAAACCATCGTAGGCGATTCTCGGTGAGTTTTTTTGCAATAGGCGCGACCTTCGAACTTCGTCTAATGTGCTCGTTTCGCTCTTTATCGAGTCCGGTTACAACTGCTGCCCGTCTTAGCATCTTCATCTCACTTACGTGCATTTTCTGTACGTGGGCTTTTTTTATGGCATTAGGCATAGCATTCGACACCATACACCAAGAAACACACATATAGAATAGATTTTATTTTTTGGTTTAACAATGGCGTCCTTATCTCGCAAGGCAATCTCCTTCAGGCAATAACCAAAACTAGGTACTCCTTTGCATGCAATGACATAAATTTCTTTTTACATTCCCAGATGCTGTCACTCTGCTTCCGGTTGTTTGGCCGCTGGCTGGAGCAGTACGAGCCGTGTCCGTCAGACTTTCCGCCGGCGGGTCGCGAGCCGGACTCGAACCCGCCACCCGGTTTTCGTCTGCTCATACAGATTCACACCAAATCGGAGCTGCTGCGATTACTGTTGACGTCGTTAGAAGAAGCTCATGACTTGCTGGATCGACACCCACAGCTTGGCAAGGTATAGAGTTTACCATCTCCTCATACATTTTTTTCTTTTTACATGAAATATTATTTGAAAAATATATAAATAGGTCCGATAGAGGCTTTATTCCACGTACGCATAGATGATGGAATGAACTCCCTGCCTGGGTTTTCCCGAACGTCTACAGTATGGGGTTCTTCAAAACAGGTCTAAGAAGGTTAATAAAGGGTCGACTGCGCGAGTGCTGCACCTCGTTGCAAACGTCCATAGGCTACGGTGACCACTTTCCATCAGGTCCTAGTCGTACGCTTGTCTGCCACATCAGAGGTATAAAAAAAACAGATCACCTCTCATTTTTATTCTCATCAAGCTATTTTTAACGCTTGACACTGTTTCTATTTGGTAGTGTAGACCACGGGGTAAAACGAAGCTTTCCGAGACCAAGGTCTGTGGACTTAGGTTCACATTTTATAAAGGTTTGATATCAGTTCATCATCATCATCCGAGTGTCTGTCCCAGTTGCGTCTCGCGACGCTCGCTGTCCGCTTTCCTACATTTTCTCCTCCTTCGTCAAGGTTTGATATCAGTTATTGGAATCCAATGTCTGCAATGGGTAAGAAAACTGTCAAATAGTTCATTGTAAAGGGGGCCAAATGTTTGTTACAAAGCAACTGTCAATGTTCATACTATTCCCTTCGAAATAAGCGTTTTTAATTATTTATGAAAGAATGTGTCGCTTTGTGGCTTTAAAATGTGTATTTTATTTCTTTTTTTAATACAACGAGTCGCCAAGTAGAATATGTTGTAAAGCTTTTTTCAACCACCAAAAGGAAACTTAGAGCAAAAACAAAACGCAAGACGAAGCAGACTATAGATTTTGCAATACGTTTTCTGTGTAACAAACACACAGCGAACTCTACAAAAAAGTTTTGCGTTTTCTTCCCCATTGTCATCTAGATTCCAATTTTACATGCGCAGTTCAGTTTTCTAGATGCTGACGCTTGGTTTCATAGTTCTAATAAGTAGTAGTATAGGTTAAAATACGATAGTGTTTGTTCCAGTGCTATGTGGAGCAGAGTCTAGTGAGTATTCTGCAGATACTGGAGCGCGCCTTGGCCCTGGAACGGCCCCTGCAGAACGCGGCCGCCGAGGCCAACCGCGCGGTACTCATCGATGGCCTCTCTAAGCTGATACTGGGTAAGTCGAGTACTTAGAGCAGAGTGTAGTTGGTTGACAAACGCAGTCCTGCGGGCGTAGGCGTTGCGAAGATGTTCCCGAGACGCAGGTTGCTTTTTATCCCTGCCTGGAACAGATTCCTGTTGCTATCGCGTTCTATATACATCCACATACGTTAGTTACCTATCGAGGTAGGCAGAGATTATGGCTTGCCACTTGCTACGATCCTGACATACAACTTTCGCTTCCTCTACTTTCTACTTTCACACGCTCGCCGGTTAAAGGTACCCTTGACGCAATAAATGAATATGAATATGACCTGGCCTTTTTACAAAATATCTTCGATTTGATTGACATACGTACGCCGAGGTCGACTACTACCAGTTCTTTTTCGCCACATAAATCTGCTTATCAGTCTATTTTCATCCATCCTCTTCACGTGTCCGAACCATCTAAGCATCCCTTATCTATCTTAGTCACTACATCTTCTGTCATACCACAATGTTCCCTTATCGCACTGTTCCTTTCTTTATCCATCAACTTCACTTCAATCGCGTTCTGTTTGCCCAACGGTGGTTGGGGTGGTGGGCGGAGTGGTTGCGGATATGTGAATGGTGTGCGCAGGTCCGATGGGCGCGGACAACTCGTGCCAGTTGGTGACGGTGTGCAAGGTGCTGTCGCACGTGGGCTCGCTGCCTGAAGCGGCGGCTCGTGCGGCGGCGCTGCTAGGGCGCGCGCTGCAGGCGCCGGCCTCCGCCTCACTGCTGCTGGCCTCCATGTCGCATAAACACACCCTCGCTGAGATCAGGTACTATACACACTATACCACTACACCACACCAAACTACAACACTACACACTACATCACACCAAACTACACCACAACACACCATGTCATCACATCAATACACCGCTACACAACTACACCTCTATAGAATTACACCATTACTCGCTATAGAACTACACAACTTTACCACTACACACTATAGAACTACACTACTACTCACTATAGAACTACACGACTAAACCACTACATACTACACTACTACACACTCAGACATCTGGTTCGAGGACCATTTGTTGGGATTGTATATTCGTGAAAAATCAGGGGTTGTAAATGTATATAATTCATTGAACTAATGAAGCCTCTCAAATAAAAACTGTTCAAATATTTTCAAAAAACAAAATGAAATTATAATCGCACTCTTCATGAATTTTTGACTATATTGAAATTCTTACCTGTCACGCCTTGGGGTGGCAGAGGCATATTCTATTCGTTCACATTTTACCATATGATTTTTTGTAACAAGTGGTGATTCCATCGCCACGTGGAAATGGACAGTTGAAATTTATCCAAACAAACAATGTTTTCAAGGCTGGATAGTGTCCGTCAGGTCTAGCTAATCAATAACATGTATGTCCCAGATACGGGTTCGTGGAGTGCCTGGAGGCGGAAGAATGGCCCCAGCAGGGTGAAGCGAACCCAGTGCGGCAGGCAAAGGAAGGTATCATCGCGCTGCTGCAGCACGTGCTGCCATCAGCTCCGCCTAACCTGGCGCACATGCTGCTTGGCTACCAGCTCAACGACGATGTAAGTACATACATACATATTATCATGTCTGTTTCCCACTGGGGTAGGCAGAGACAATGATTTTCCACTTGCTACGATCCTGACATACCACTTTCGCTTCTTCTACGACGATAGGAGTTCTCCGACATTACCGCACGTGTCTTTGTTTTGTTGTCCGTCACGCCTTAATCCCCATTGCTGAGGAATATTATACGCTCACAGTTCACCATAGACATGTTTGTCACACCTAACAGGTGGTGAGCCCATTGCCATGTTGAAATAGACGGACGCAGGTTGACGCTGAAATCTTCAACTTAACGACTGCAATGTTACTGGCAACTGGGACCAAAGGCTTAACGTGCCTTCCGAAACACGAATTTTTTTAGTTTTAAATTTAATAGTTTTAAATTTAATAGTTTTAAATTTAATAGTTTCCGTGCACGTTAAGCTGTTGGTCCCAGTTGCCAGTAAAATGGCAGTCGTTAAGCCTGGTTGAAAGCCTTATAGGCGGCTTAATAAATTTCAACAGCAGGTAGCCACAACCTGCGTCTGTCTATTTAAACACGGCAATGGGCTCACCACCTATTACGTGGGACAGAAATCCATACGGTGAAAAGTGGGCATATAATATGCCTCTGCCACCCCTTCGGGGATAAGGCGTGATGGAAATTTAATAGTATATTTTAACAGACATGTTATTATGAATCCTACGAGTACTAATATTATAAACGCAAATGTTTGTAAGAATGGATGTTTGTTACTCTTTCACACAAAATCTACTGAATGGATTTTGATGAAACTTTACAATAATCACAGGATAACACATAAAAATAAAATAAATAAATATCCATCACGCCTTATCCCCGAAGGGGTGGCAGAGGCATATTATATGCCCACTTTTCACCGTGTGGATTCCTGTCCCACGTAATAGGTGGTGAGCCCATTGCCGTGTTGAAATAGACAGACGCAGGTTGTGGCTACCTGCTGTTGAAATTTTTTAAGCCGCCTATAAGGCCTTCAACCAGGCTTAACGACTGCCATTTTACTGGCAACCGGGACCAACGGCTTAGCGTGCCTTCCGAAGCACGGAAACGCTCGCAAATGTAAATGCCACAAAGTGGTCACCCATCCGACGACCAGCCATAGTGAAAGTTGCGTACCTCAGTGATCGTTTACCGAACACTGAGACCGCGGGGCCACGAGCGCTTCTTTACCGAACACTGAGACCGCGGGGCCACGAGCGCTTCTTTACCGAACACTGAGACCGCGGGGCCACGAGCGCTTCGACTTTAACCACGCGTGTGGAGCCGCGGGCGACAACTAGTCGTAATATAATAATAATGTAGTGTTCCACATTCCCCGGTGTTTCCCCATACATGTACCCTAGCTGACTTAGTGAACATGGTGTGCAGGTGGCGCGAAGCAACCTGAGCGACGCCGGAGTGGGTGGAGCACCTCGGACATGTCTGCACTCCATACTCGACACCCTGGACCAACATATCGCTTCTAATAACGCGCACAGGTAACACTACCTATTCCATATATAATATGTGAAGCTGAAGAGTTTGTTTGTATGTTTGTTTGTTTGGTTGAACGCGCTAATCTTAGAAACTACTGATCCGAATTGGAAAAATCTTCTTGAGGTTGATAGTCCATTTATCGACGAAGGCTAAGGGGATATATCATCACGCTACTACCCAGGAGAGCGGAACAGTAATCATAAATGTCAACAAATCGGACAAAATTTCATACATTTCTGTAAAAGTAAAAGCGACGGGATCAAATAGATGCGACGGGGCATCAAAGTATGTCACGGGCGATGCCGCGGGGGTCAACTAGTGTAGTATGCACTTCAAAAACAAGTAACGCATCCTTCACTATCGTACCGAAGAAATCAGACAACTTCTAAACCCGAAACCACTTTCAAAACTGAAAGTAGTAGAAACTTCTAAATTGCCTATGTATGTAATCATGGTGTCGTTTCGTTTCATCATATTGTTTGTGTTTATCTCTTATGGTTCCTGAGAAATAGATGCGTACAGAAGATCAAACGGACAGACAAACTTCAAAATCGCCTACGCATGTATTCATGGTGTGTGAATGGAATGCCGCAAACCGTTTGTCTCTATCTCTTACGGTTCCTGAGAAATAGATGGCACTGACGGACGGACGGACTGAGCCGTATTATGAGACTTTTATAAACTTTAGGGTTTAGAAATCAAAAACTAATGATAATAAAATCGGGGCTTACTACATAATCTATCATCTTTTTCCAAAATTCAATTGCAGTATCAATAAATTTATTAGTATAGACTGTGACACAGCGACCTGCGCAGAAGGCAGCGCAGCTTTTTGAGGTCATTTTGCTGCGTATCGAGATTTCTATTCAGTGTGAATTTTGACTTAAGGAAGTAGTGACGTTTTGTTTAAGTTTCAGAAAGATTATTATTCACGTTCAACACATAACCATGTCCATTACACTGTCACACCCACTATTTTTCTAAGCTCTTTGCACGGTATCCTGGTAAATGGTGGACGCTTGCTGTATATTATTTTTCAAAACTAGTTTTAGTGTAACAATTACCTTGTTTTACGAGGGCTGCACTAAAAGTATCGGAAATGGAACATTTCCACTGTTCCTGTCATATTAAAATCTTTTTAATTGAAAACTCCTTGGTTTTAAAAATCGAATACCATTTATTTATTTAAAAAAAAAGATTCTCGGTCTTGTCACAAGGTTTTGTCAAACTTGTTTAGTCGTTGAGAAAATGAAATTGACTCGAGAAAATTCAAGAGCAATGATTTATTATGACTTTCGAAATGGTTTAACACAAAAACAGTGTGTTGACCGGATGATTTCTGCATTGGGTGATGAAGCCCCATCAAAAACCACAATTTATCATTGGTTTGCTGAATTTCAACGTGGACGTGTCAAGCTCAGTGATGATCCCCGTCAAGGTCGTCCAAAAACTGCAGTCACCCAAGAAAACGTTGATGTTGTGCGTAAGCTGATTGGGGAAGATCGACATGTGACATACCGCGAAATTCAGGCAACTTTAGACATTGGCATGAGTCAAATACAAATAATCTTGCATGAACAATTAGGTGTAAAAAAGTTGTTTTCCCGATGCATACCGCATTCGCTCTGGGAAGAGCAAAAAGCGGATCGCGTTACTTTTTGCGTCAGAACTCTCGAAAGATTTCACGCAGGATCCTCAAATGCTGTATACAACATCGTATCAGGTGACGAATCCTGGATAAACGTGTACGAACCCAAAACAAAAAACCAGTTACGAGTTTGGGTGTTCGAAAATTAGTTAAAGCCAACAAAAATTTCGTTCACGAAGTGTTGCAAAAAAAATGGTGGCCACGTTTGTCTCCAAAACCGGCCATGTTGCGACTATTCCTCTTGAGGGATAAAGAACGGTTAATGCAGAATGGTATGCTAGCATTTGTTTGCCACAGGTCGTTTCTGAACTCCGTAAAGAGAACTGCAACCGCCGCATCATCCTCCATCACGACAATGCGAGTTCTCACACCGCGCACAGAACAAAAGAGTTTTTAGAGCAAGAAAACATAGAATTATTAGACCATCCGCCGTACAGCCCCGACCTAAGCCCTAATGATTTCTATACTTCCCTAAAATAAAGAATAAATTGCGTGGTCAGAGATTTTCATCACCTGAAGAAGCTGTGGACGCCTACAAAACGGCCATTTTGGATACCCCAACTTCCGAATGGAATGATTGCTTCAATGATTGGTTAATGGGGCAAGGATACAGGACCTAGGACTGGACTTGACATTGACAAAAGACTAGGCAGGACTAAATTAAAACATAAGAGTGTAGAAATAAAAAAAACTAAACAATCTTCACGCTGTATCCCTGACGGTGTAGTCAGAGAGGACAGATCGCCAGGCATCGCGATCCATGCATATTTCTTTCGCTTCTTCAAAATTCATCAATCGCTTCATACAAGCACGTCTGGGTATCCGAGTACTTTTGACTTTTCCGTTTTTGAGCAATCTGCTCACGTGGTTTTCATATGTAAGTTTCGGCCGGAGTCCGGGTAACTCCTTCTATCCTCTACTTTCGCACAGTATATATTCTTCGTCAAACGAATTTCTTGTAGAAATAAGATTTGGCCAACAGGTGTTAGTAACCAGGCCATTTAATAATTACATTTAACAGGGAAGCGAACAATCTAATCGAGAGCTGCTACCGGCTCGTGTACTGGCTCTGCGCTCGGCCCAATACGTCAGCCCCGATGCTGCGGTATCTCCGGACGCGAGACTACTTCCTATCCCGACACGTAAAAGCCACTGTTGATCTCAAGGTAAGGATTTATTTGGTATTATTTAACCGCGTAACGTGTTGTATTCGTTTTAGTTTGTGTTTTAAACGTCGAGGTTTAAATGATATATATATTTCTATCATCGCACCGCTCGCCATAGACAGGGTGTTCACCCTCACACTTTGCGTCCGGAGCGCACGCATACGGTTAGATCCGATAGAAGTTTTATTCCGCGTACGCTTAGATTGTGGAATGAACTCCCTGCCTGGGTTTTCACGAACTTTTACAGCATGGGGTTCTTTAAAATGGGTCTTAGAAGGTTTATAAAGGGAAGGTATATACCTACCTACTATCACAGCCGAAAGACATACAGTCGGTCGACGAAGCTGTCTAGACAGAGCAATCGTGCGGGGGACAAGGAACGAGACGCGGGAGGGTTTGTCCCGAGCTGCGAACAAAATGTTGTTAGTAGCTCGGGACAGTCTTTCAGGGCTGACGCATTCACGACCGCTTGCTATGATGTTTGAATTTTTGTAGAGATTACTTTAATTCATGGGATTTTTAATATTCTAAATACAAATTTCGTGTTCATTTTGCAATCCAATATGGCCGCCGCGCCGTGGATATAAAATTTCATGTTGGGTATCGTATAAGGGGTTTTTTAGTATGCTAAGTATGAATTTCGTGTTAATTTTGCAATCCAATATGGCCGCCGCGCCGTGGCTATAAAATTATGTTGGGTATCATATAAGGGGTTTTTTGGTATGCAGAGTACGAATTTAGTGTTAATTTTGCAATCCAATTAGCCACCGCGCCGTGATTTTAAAATTTCATGCTGGGTATCGTATAAGGGGTTTTTTGGTATGCTGAGTACGATTTTCGTGTTAATTTTGCAATCCAATATGGCCGCCGCACCGTGGTTTTAAAATTTCATGTTGGGTATCATATAAGGGGTTTTTTGGTATGCTGAGTACGAATTTAGTGTTAATTTTGCAATCCAATATGGACACCGCGCCGTGGTTTTAAAATTTCATGCTGGGTATCGTATAAGGGGTTTTTTTGGTATGCTGAGTACGAATTTCGTGTTAATTTTGCAATCCAATATGGCCGCCGCGCCGTGGATATAAAATTTCATGTTGGGTATCGTATAAGGGGTTTTTTAGTATGCTAAGTATGAATTTCGTGTTAATTTTGCAATCCAATATGGCCGCTGCGCCGTGGCTATAAAATTTCATGTTGGGTATCATATAAGGGGTTTTTTGGTATGCAGAGTACGAAATTAGTGTTAATTATGCAATCCAATTAGCCGCCGCGCCGTGATTTTAAAATTTCATGCTGGGTATCGTATACGGGGTTTTTTGGTATGCTGAGTACGAATTTCGTGTTAATTTTGCAATCCAGTATGGCCGCCGCACCGTGGTTTTAAAATTTCGTGCTGGGTAACGTATAAGGGGTTTTTTGGTATGCCGAGTACGAATTTCGTGTTAATTTTGCAATCCAATATGGCCGCCGCGCCGTGGATATAAAATTTCGTGTTGGGTATCGTATAAGGGGTTTCTTGGTATGCTGAGTACGAATTTCATGTTAATATTGCAATCCAATATGGCTGCTGCGCCGTGGTTATAATTTTAGTGTTGGGTATCGTATAAGGCGTTTTTTGGTATGCTGAGTACGAATTTCGTGTTAATTTTGCAATCCAATATATGACCGCCGCGCCAACTGTTTTAAATTTCATGTTGGGTATCGCTTAAGAGTGTTATGGTGTGCAACACTCACATGTAGGATTTTGTTTTTTAAAAATATTGTGGGACACTTGTCACACAGCGTCATCTAGCCCAAAGTAAGCTAATATTAGCTTGTGTTATGGGATCTAGATAACTGATAAACATACTTATATATGTCTAAATACATACATATTATAGATAAATAACACCCAGACACAGAATAAACCATCGTGCTCATCACACAAAGTTTTATCCTGGGTGGGAATCGAACCCACGACCTCTTGCGTAGTAGGATTATAACTATACTCTATACTGTGTTCAAGTTTTTCGTCATAATTAATATTTAAACTTGTTCAAAGCGTAACCAATATTTTTTTGTTGAAAACAACAGTAGCATTAAGTCCAGTTAGTCAAAAACCGAAAATATTTATCATTAACTCATTTACTACCAATAATATACCTAATATACCCGGCGAACTTCGTATCTCCATAGAATTTGGTTTTTTTTTCTTAGAGTGCTCAACGGGGCGGAGACAAATTGAACAAATTAATAATTATAATAATAATATACCCCTCGAGAACAGTCGTAATCTTTTATAGGATTAACGCAACCCTATGAGGGTATAGTAGATTCGCTTTTTGAGTTATCCACTTTCTGATATCAACAAAAAAATGTATCAGAAAGTTATTGAAAAGCTCACATCCGCAGGGCAGCTTGTGGCGAGCTGAATGTGCGTGGCTACACATCGGTCCCGATTTCTCAGAGTTTTGTTGCCATTCTGCACCGGTTAGCATTTAATGGGCTAACGTGAGAGCAGTGAGAGTGCTACTCCCGGGAGTGCAGCAAATCTCAACTCTGGCTTGCCTTAATTGGCCCGTCAGAGGGAGCTATATGCTCGGGGGTGGAAGTGTCATTTTCAAGGGCATAACTACGGGGAAGCACGCTCCGGGTCTAACCCGCGATGGTAAAACCGGTGCCGCTCCGCTCGACACCACAAGCCGCTCACACCGGTGATGCCTACTGTCGCCTTACAGGCTTATCATGCCTATGGCGATTGTATAGGGGGCCCATATAGTGAGTTGGCGATTCACCATCTGCCAAAATTAGGATAATCAGATATAAAACGGCAGACGCCGCCTTTATCCATAGTTATAATCACCTAGTTCATCAAACCCCCAACACAATAGCCCATTTCTTAGTTAGCATATTTTACAATAGTTTAACTCCCATTGGAGGTGGTCCATTATCGTTCTTCTACATAAGGCGGGCGTGGACTGTCTGCAGTGGGGGTCCCCTTTTAGATTAAAATTATCAAAGGGCCTCTGCGTGTTGGACCAGTATGTCCCCATGTGCGCCTACCAAAAGCCTGGGTAACTTCATAAAAAAAAAGAAGATACCCGTGAAAAGAAGAAACATAATAATATGAGATTACATATGTCAGCTCACCCTTGTTTGAATTTCCAGTTCCCATTTCTCATCCCTTGTTCTCATCGTCAATTCTCATTCCTGGTTCATGCTCCCATTCCCTTGATTTTTTTTATAACTACACGGTGGCCATTATGGATTGCGAAATTAACACGAAATTCATGCTCAGCATACCAAAAAGCCCCTTATACGATACCCAACATGAAGTTTTATAACCACGGCGCGGCGGCCATATTGGATTGCAAAATTAACACTAAATTCGTACTCAGCATACCAAAAAACCTCTTATACGATACCCAACGGGAAATTTAAAAAACCACGACGCGGCGGCCATAGTGGATTGCAAAATTAACACGAAATTCGTACTTAGCATACCAAAAAACCCTTTATACGATACCCAACATGAAATTTTATAAGAATAGTTAGGCGGCCATATTGATTGCTAGAAACCCCATAATTTTATATCTACTACGCGGCAGCCATTTCGTAAACGCTTTCTCATAAAAAAAACTATCGATGCGACATGAAATGAACCTTATTTACTTCCGTGTGGCAATTGGTGAAATCTAAGATCCTTTTTTTAAACCGGTATTTATATTATTGATTTATTATATATACATACTAGTTGACGCCTGCGGCTTCGCCCGAGTAGAGAAGTTTTCCCGTTCCCGTTTCCCATAAGAACTTGTTCCCGGGATAAAAAGTATATGTGTTATTCCGATGTATAAGCTATATTATTGTAAAGTTTTTACGTGAAAGAGTAACAAACATCTCTACAAACTTTCACATTTATAATATCATTAAGATTAAGATATTATAATATTATAATGTTGATAGTTGATTGCGAGTACGAGTTAATAAATCACTACATATTATAAAACAAAGTAGCTTTTCGCTGTTTGTCCCTATGTATGCTTAGATCTTTAAAACTACGCAACGGATTACAATACGGTTTTTTTTAATAGTTAGAGTGATTCTCATAGAAGGTTTTTATGTATAATTTGTTAAGTTTTTGTATATATTGACCAAATTATAACGATATTTGTTGGGGATGTCGGAAAAATAAGCCGTCTGGGAGCTTTCAACAAAAACGCTGAAAAAAAAACCCTTTGAGATATAACAAAATAATGTCTGGTGCAATTGTGTATCTAAAATAAAGGTCTACAAAAAAGTCCGCGTCGACATATGTCTATCTCTTCAGAATAACATACTATATCCATTTTAATACTTAAAAAAACAGCAATTATTAAGCGGTAATTTGAAGGCTATTTACATAAATATGCTATTAATCTTTATCATTTTTACTACGTTAGTTGGCTTCAGCATTTCATGAAGATTATTTTGTCCCTTTACACCTTGCAAATTAAATGAATATCTTACGAGTTATCGCAAATTCAAAATTAGGCGCAAAGAAATTAATTTAATTCGACCGGGCCGTGCGGGTAGGTAGGTACCTAAGTACTGGAGAACGGAGAAGTAATCAATGAATTTGGAAAATGTTCTACATTATTGTGAATGTGAAATTATTAAACAACGGGATTAAATGGGTGCCACGGGGTTCGAAGTATGTCACGGGCGAAGACGGGCGGGACAGCTAGTACATTATAAATAACATCAGCCTTGTATACTTGTGACAACCCTACGAGCATCACTGTCTAGACGTTGTCGGCATTTTTGTCAACTTCAAAGGCGTAACGCTACTGATAGGTTTACTCTTTATACTGTGCTACTATTATGAGATTGTAAAAATATTTGATCAATAAAATTTATGGTGACCCTACTGTTTAATTTCCAAAAAGTCCAGAGGGCCTTCAAGGTATTTAAAATAAAACACTCTTGCTCAGGACTAGACAAATTTACTTCAAAAAATGTTCTATAGTTAATTACTATCGGGTGGATGTTAATAGTGCGAATTAATATTCCTAACAACGCCATCTATCGATACTAAAGATAAAGTTCATAACTTAACATCCCGCCCGCCATGGACAAACTGTCCATAAAATACATCAGAGGGCATTTCAACATAAAGCACATGAATTTGAATCTATAACTTAAAAAATCTAATAATAACAACACCAACTGAATTAACCACTAAGCGAAACAATAACAAAATTCTCGATTCTCCATAATTCTATGTTGTGATAGGTAAAATGATAAGCTTTGAAACGGGCTTTTTATTATAGAGTTCTTACATTTCAAGGAAACGACACGCGTGAGATTATCCGCACCAACATGCTTATCAATTATTATGCCATACAACCATCTTGCTGGTGGCAGATCATCCTCCTTCACCAGCACAACGTCACCTACATTGTGACCACTTATAGCGGTGTTGCAGCTGAGTTAAATATTCCTGTGACCATCTGCGCCAAAAATCTTGAAGAAGTCGCTGCGTAAAGTGCCACCGTTTAAGCGTGCTCACATTAGATTTTTCGAAATTGGCATCTGGTATAAGTACCAATGGTTCGCCCACCAGAAAGTGCCCAGGCGTAAATGGGAATGGATCCTCTGGACACGAGCTAATCTGAGTCATTGGTCGTGAGTTAAGACACGCTTCTATTTGACATAAAAGGGTCGTAATCTCCTCGAACGTTAAGGTACTGGTTCCTATTACTCGTTTCAGATGATTCTTGGTGCATCTCACTCCGGACTCCCAGAGCCCTCCAAAATTTGGAGAGTGGGGTGGAATGAAATGCCAATTGGTTCCATTGGACGCCAGCCAATTCGCTATGTCACTTGCTACTCCAGACCCTTCCAGTTGTAACATATCTTTCAGCTCTCTATTCGCTCCCACAAAGTTAGTGCCATTATCACTCCACAAATCGGCAATATGTCCCCTGCGTGCTACAAATCGCTTAAACGCAGCTAAAAATGCCTCAGAGGTCAGATCTTATATATATGTATATTTTTGTAGCCAGCTAGGGCCATTCTTCACTTGGATATTTCACTTGGAGCCAAACCACGGGAGGCGCAGTCAGCTGGATTATCTTCGGACTTCACATGAGACCACTGGCTGTTATCGGTAATCGTTAATATTTCGGAGACTCTATTCGCCACAAAGGTCTTCCATTTGCTGGGGTGGCTGCTCAACCAAGCAAGGACAAACACTAGAATCTGTCCAAGCATGGACATGTTCCTTTGGAATCTTCAATACCTCTGATATCTCTTGAAGTAGCTTAGCTAAAAGGACAGCTCCGCATAGCTCCAGCCGAGGTATTGAGACTTGTTTCACAGGAGCAATTCTTGACTTGGAAGCAATAAGGTTGACTCGAACTTCACCACTCTTGTAGAATATTAGGTGGTATTTTATCATCCCAACCTATGCCAGTAAGCCAAATTCTCTGAATAAATACCTTGGCCGTTGTTAGAGCGGGGGCAATCCAACCAAGTGGATCATATAATCTTGCAATGTCCGATATTACTTTCCGTTTAGTAACAACTTCTTCGAGTTTGGGAAGGTTAACGGTGTACTGAAACTCGTCGCTAGATCGAACACGAGAAAACCTAGAAATGAAAACTGAATACGTTAATCCTAAAACTTTCACAACAGAGTCATCTTGAGTTTTCATTTCTAGGTTTTCTCGTGTAGCTGATTTCCCTTCCTGTATCGCTAGCATCAATTTGTAATTACTAGAGGTCCACTTTTGTAGCTCGAAGCCACCCAGACCAAGAAGCTTGTTCACCTGATGATATACTAGAAGCCCTTCTTCGACCGTTTCGCAACCCGACATAAAGTCATCTACATAAAATTCCTTTAAGACCCTTTCTGCTGCTAATGGATATTTATTCCTCTCGTCATATGCCAGTTGTTGCAAAACTCGTATAGCCAAGTAAGGTGCCGAGGATGTGCCAAACGTAACGCGCAATAATCTTAAATGTTGAAGTTCTGCATTCATCTCCTTACGCCATAGGAGGCGTTGAAAATCAACATCTTCCTCGGACACTTTTACCTGTCTATACATCTTCACAACATCAGCAACGAGACATATTGGGTAGCAACGCCAATGCATAATGATGTGTCTCAAGTCAGGTTGAAGGGTAGGGCCAACCAACATATCATTATTTAATGACGTTCCATTGTTTAGTTGGCACGATGCATCAAAAACAACTCGTACTTTTGTAGTTGTTTTGTCATATCTAATAACCGGATGGTGCGGTAAATAAACAGCGGTAGACTTACTTGTGTCTGTTTCTGGAACTACTTCCATGTGTCCAAGGGACAAATATTCTGAAATAACATCTGAATATTGACGACGTAGTTCTGGATTATTATTTTACCTTTTTTCTAGTCAGTAAAATCGTTTCCGAGCAACATCATATGAATTGCCATACTGACATTGGGGATCACTAGTTTTAAACGGCAACTTTACTACATAACGACCAGTGAAATCTCTTTTAAAGTTGTTTACAAAGTGGCTTTCGCAAGCTTGCTCTTCCTCTGACAAAAACCTGCTGATGTTAGAAGGTGTATCCTCCAACTCCCAAAACTTCTTCAAGAGGTCATCGGTAGATAATTGAGCATGCATACTCACGATTTTATCCTGGGTGTGAGAGTTATGAGATGGAGAAGAATGTATCAGGCCAGAGAGGATCCAACCGAGCTTGGTATTTTGGGCTATAGGGTGACCCGGCAGACCCCTAATTACTCCTTCCAGTAAAATCTGACAATATACTTCTGAACCTAGAAGAACATCTATTTTGTTAGGTTTACCAAACAAAGGATCGGCCAATTTCAATTCTGAAATGTGTGAAAATAAGGTCTTATGAGTAATCTTCCTTTCAGGTAGAAGTGAAGTAAGTTTACTTAAAACATGAGCCTTTACCTCAACTATAAAGTTGGGATCATGGCGTGACTGTACCCTTAAGGTAACGAACCCCTTAGAGTGCAATGCTGCACCCTGGTCACTGCCAAGTCCTGAAATAAGGCACTTATTTGTAGTTTTCTTTAAGCCTAGCATCTGTACCGCAGACTCTGTAATGAATGATGCTTGTGACCCTTGGTCTAAGAGAGATCTTAAAACAAAATTACCTGTCCTCGTTTCCACCTTTATTAATGCAGTGGCCAATAATACTTGGTTATCCAAGTTGGAGAAGCAGGATATAATTTTTGGTACTTCGCCCTATGAGGTTGATGGTGGACTTGTTAAATTATCCATGCCATCTTGCCTCTGGTCAATAGAAGTGCCAGCACTTCTAAATGCTGTTTTTGGATGGAGTAGAGAGTGATGCTTCTTTCTGCAAACACGACAAGTGGTTGTATGGCGACATAAAAATCCAGTGTGATTAGCACCGAGGCAATTAAAACATAATTTATTTGTTTGGACAAAGTCACGGCGCGCGTCTACATCTTCTTTAGCAAATTTCTTGCAATTAATCAATTTATGTCCTTCAGAACAAAAAGTACAATTTACTGCTGATGTAACATGCATAACCTTGGAAATTTTATGGCCGTTAATTGACTTATTAACCTTATTATCTAAAAATTCTAGGGACCTAAAACGCTGTTCCAAAAACTCCTTAAAATCACTTAACTTGGGTAACTCGTCATTAATTTTACAAACTTGGATTTCCCATAACTTTCTAGAGTCCGTATCAAGCTTTAAACTAACAATATATATTACAATGATGTCCCATGATGAGATATCAACATTTAAATGTTTAAGACCGTTTAGATATTCGACTGTAGTATCTAGCAATTCTTTTAGCACTAGACGATTCACATTGTAAAACCTTTTAAACGTTTCAAAATACAGTTAGCTAAATGTTTTTTTATTATTATATCTATTTTCCAATAGTTTCCAACATTCAGTGTAGTTAGCAGCAATGATAGGAATATGCCGTATAAGTTGTTCGGCTTCACCGTTTAAGTAACCCTTAAGATAATGTAAACGTTGCACGTCGTCCAATCCTTTGTTGTTGTCTATCAAAGATGTAAATAAATCTCGGAAACTGTGAAAAACAAAACTCAGCATACTGACCGCTAAAATAAGGAATGGAAATTTTAGGTAACTTGACAAAGCATTGGTCAGCATGTGGCAGATTAACCTTAGAATCTAGTATTACAGGCTTCGGATCAGTTAATTTACACAAATATCCTTTTAATTCCGATTTATAATCCGTGTAAAGTTCTTCGGTGACAGTGTATGCGTCTGACTTGTAGTAATCCGTGTTAGAAAATTCCTGTTTACTTAGTTCGGAAATAATCTGCTTATGTGTAATACGGTACGAACTCCAATACTCATTCAATGTTTCTAAACGAGTTTCCACATAGGACTGCGTAAGTCTTTCTTTGGGAGATTTTCTAAAATTAATTCTTGCCTTCTGTATTTTTAATTTTGTGTCCTCTTGTAACTCAATATTTACGTTCATTTTGACCTTTTAAACGGAACTTACAATTGTTTTTAAATTACTGAGATAGTAACTTCAACCTTTTGTTCCAGTATCAATGATCCAGAAAAACAAGTCAAGTAGTTGATAAATTATTCTAAGTCAATGAATGTTAACTCAAAATATTCTAAGTCGATGAATGTTTCAGGAAAATTTTTCTAAGTGTTTGTCATCCAAACAGTTCGTTCAGAAAACCGGCATAGATTCCCCGTCTGTTCACTTTTTGCGTAACTGTACTAAGTCTTAAACACTTGTAATTTTTTCATGCATTAATCACTTTACGGACAAAAATTTTATAAGTCTATGTTTGCTTGAATTTTAATAAGTCTTTTAATGTACTCACAGTTTATCACATCACAATACCTCACTGGAAACGCTAGCTGCTCCACTTGTACACGAACTCCACTGCCTTGCTTGATTATGAACTGCTTGAATTTCACCACTGGAGTGCACCAAATCCCAAATAGGTGCAATATTTCTGAACACACTGCTATAGTAATACCACTTGTCCAATCCGGCTCGAAGGACCATGTTTAATTTCCAAAAAGTCCAGAGGGCCTTCAAGGTATTTAAAATAAAACACTCTTGCTCAGGACGAGACAAATTTACTTCAAAAAATGTTCTATAGTTAATTACTATCGGGTGGATGTTAATAGTGCGAATTAATATTCCTAACAACGCCATCTATCGATACTAAAGATAAAGTTCATAACTTAACACCTACACTTTAAGCAAAATGGCGGGTCCAGGCGGATCTTGCATTTAGTATTACCAAACTCAAACATTTAAGTACTACTCGTACTAAGTATTAATGAGCATTTTTTTAATACTATGAAGTTCTTATTAATAATTATAGGAACTGTAGAAATATTTAGATAAGTTTCAAAGTTTATGAATAATTAATTTTACTAAATCATAAAATTAGAAATATATAATTTTTTCTACCAATTCTAACAAATCCAATGGTTATTTGAGCTGGCAGCGCGTTAGACAAGGACACAACACCGTTTCGTAGATCTCTCGCCAGGACCGTTTTTAGCTAGCTACCGCTTATAGGGAAATAGCTACCCTACGGGTAAGAAAATAAATGTAATTTTAGCTCGACTAAATTTTTTGGTAATCAGTCTAGTTATAAGTGTAAAGTCTTTGGCTCTAACATGCATTTAATTTTTGTAAAATTATTTTTTGGCCTGGTTACTAAGCTTTTTAGTCAAATCTTAATTCATACTTCTTCAATCTTTTTCTTTTTCTAAAATGTCCCCGTCCTCTACGTCTTAGTCAAGTCTAGTCTTAAGTCAAGGTTAGGTCTCACCCCATATAAAAGTTGTTGTTTATACTGAGGTTTTCAGTGAATTTTACGCGGCAAGAAAGAAAATCGCATTTCACTGCATTTATATCTATCACTATAGCACGCTAACATAACTTTTATGTTCAAGAAACCACCAGTCCCGCACATAAGAGAAGATAAATGCACTAGTTGTAGAAAATAATATACAGCAAGCGTCCGCTCTTTACATTTTTCCCGCGTAAAATAGTCTAAGATGTATGGTGTGTGTGCCAGAGTGCGAGTGCGGTGACCCTATCTGCGCGCTCGTGGGTGCTGCGCGCGTGCGCGTGCGCGGCGGGCGCCGCCGCCGCCGCGCGCCAGCACGCCGCGCTCTCCGCGCTGCTCACCGCGCTCACCCACACCGCGCACCATCCCACTCAGGTACACTCACCCTCACATACCTTTACACCTGAGGAATCCCTCTTTTTAACTATCACAATGTTAGTAGTTCCGTGCTTCGGAAGGCACGTTAAGACGTTTGTCCCGGTTATCAGTAAAATGACAGTCGTTAAGCCTGGTTGAAGGCCTGGAAAATTTCAACAGCAGGTCGCCACAGCGTGCGCCTATCCGTATCGACGAGGCAATGGGCTCAGCACCTATTTCGTGACACGAAAATGCATTCGGTGAAATGTGGGCGTGTAGTATGCCTCAATATGCCCTTCGGGTATAAAGGCATGACGATATGTATGTATGTAAAATGTTAGTAGACTATCAAAAATGCAACTGACTAATGGCCACTGGCCCGGTACGTGTTAGAGAATTCTATCGGCCAACCGATAGAAGTCTATTGGAGTACGATTGTAACAGTAGACTACGAAAAACTGACAAAATTGTACCGGTTGCTTTTATTGAGCGATGATTTTGATTCTATTTCGACACGAATGAAATTGCAGACTCGATCCCCTAGACCATTCTGTCGCATTAGATGATACCTGTTATGATAGTTAATTTGTAAGAAATAAATGTGTTTGACCTCTTACACAGGTAAGTAGTGAAACTTCTTTAGGGTATTTTACAAAGTTATTTCACTTATGATAAAGAAACATCACTTCAAAAAAAAAAAAGGCGCGTCTATAAAATTTATAAAATTTCTCTTTATGTCGATAAAGAAGTTTCACTTCAATAAATAATTAAAAAATAAAGATTTTGAAATAACACTGCCAATTTATTGCCAATAATTCAAAAAATGTAAGCCAGTCTTATGTTTTTTTGATGTGTTATATCTTTCCTCTCGATTCCTGCATATGTTACCTACGATTTTGGAAAAGAAACAGAAATGTGTTGTGTGTGAACGTAAAAACGTTTTATTTATTTGTGTAAATCAATGAGTCACATGCTATGTTCCGTGTAGGAGTGGGAATGGTGTCTACTGCGACGGACGCTTGAAGAGTTGCCGGTGAGCGTGGAGCCAGCCGTGGAACCTCGCTGGGAACTGTTCCACGCGGCGCAGCTGTCACAGGCCATCGCCTCCTGCGACTTGCCCACTGGTAAACACCTTTCATATTTATTCACACCTTTCAACTCTTGCTCTACTGGTTACAATACCTGACTATAAAACAGGAGGGCGTGGTGGGTTCGATTCCTATCTAATACAATTATCTTTGTGTATTCGTTCTATCTTTATGTAATTTATCTATAACTAGCTGTCCCGCCCGGCTTCGCCCGTGACATACTTCGAACCCCGTGGCACCCATTTAATCCCGTCGTTAATTTATTTCACAATAATGTATGAACATAAGAACATTTTCCAAATTAGTTGATTACTTCTCCGCTCTCCAGTACGCCCGCAGGGCCCGGTCGAATTATGGTTACCGCGGATACACTGTATTAATTTAATAATGGATAGGTCGCTAACCACTTTAAAAGAACTAAACGATTTCTCTATTGCTCATTCAAATGAACTAGATATTACTAACTTTACCAGAGATATCCAAATACATATGTCAGACCTCACAATTATTTCTCAAAATATCAGAAGTATTTATAAAAATATGAAGCGGTTTAAGCGCTCGTGGCCCCGCGGTCTCAGTGTTCTGTAAACGATCACTGAGGTACGCAACTTTCACTATGGCTGGTCGTCGGATGGGTGACCACTTTGTGGCATTTACATTTTCGAGCGTTTCCGTGCTTCGGAAGGCACGTTAAGCCGTTGGTCCCGGTTGCCAGTAAAATGGTAGTCGTTAAGCCTGGTTGAAGGCCTTATGGGCGGCTTAAAAATTTCAACAGCAGGTAGCCACAACCTGCGTCTGTCTATTTCAACACGGCAATGGGCTCACCACCTATTACGTGGGACAGGAATCCACACGGTGAAAAGTGGGCGTATAATATGCCTCTGCCACCCATTCGGGGATAATCGCCTATTAGTGTAATATTTTTGTAGGACTTTATGGAAACTAAATGCTTTTCTAGGGTATTAATAAAAATGTCCGCATTTGTGTTTGATGGGGAGCGATAGATGCCCAAGATAACTGAGTTATTTATTTTTATTTGCAAGCATGATGCATGAGCACTGCAATAATATAATTAGGAAAGAAAAAAGAAAATATGATAGTGAACAAACCAGTAAAAATCTAAAAAACCCATAGAAACTATGGAAAGCCATAAATTCTATTACAAATCGGAAACCATGTTATACTCAAAATTTTTAACTTTTAGAACCGTTCAAATCCCCCAAAGAAGGAGTAAACTTTATAAATAAATATTTCTCAAATGTCGGAAGAACGTTAGCACAAAACATTGAAAAAATATAAATATCTACGACTCCTAGTCGTCTACGCACTACCAAACCCAATGGTCTCTTCCTTTGTGCTGCTAGACACTGACCCACAAGAAGTACACAATATATTATTTACTCTTAAGTCGGATAGCGCGCCGGGATGGGATAGTATACCTACTAAATTCCTAAAGCTTTAAAGAAATATAAGATCTTGTCCTGCGCGCAATACAGTTTTCAACAGGGTCTCTCTACAGAAGATGCGGTCTTTAGATTTAACTTCCTATATTATAAGCAATGTAGACACAGGCCTGAAATGCGTCACGATCTTCCTAGACCTAAAAAAGGCCTTCGACACTGTTTCTGCCCCCATTCTGGTGAATGATCTGGAGAGGGTGGGTATTAGAGATAAACCGATGTCTCTTTTGAAAGATTATGTTATTGGTCGAACTCAAAGGGTAAAAGTTGGCGAGTGTATGAGCGATGAGGTTGGGATACATTTCGGCACCCCACAGGGTAGTGTAATCTCTCCGACATTGTTCCTAATATACTTAAACAACTTGTGTAAGATGGAACTGGAACACGGACGGGTGGTTGCATATGTCGATGACACGGCCATTGTATTTACCGGAGAAAACTGGGACTCAGTTCGTCTCTCAGCGGAAAAGGGCATGATAAAGGTCGCAGACTGGTTAAACTCACATTTATTAACACTAAACACTTCCTAAACTAATTAAATAGCTTTCACAAACAACAATTCCACCCAACCGGGACCAGATTTTCAGATTAAGATACATACATGTAACATCTCATTAAACAGTCAATGATCATGTATGACTATAAACAAAGTAACAGAGACCAAGTATCTGGGCGTCAGTCATGGTTGACCAGCGACTCTCGTGGCACGCACATGTGGAAATGGTTGTGGGACGTATTCCTAAATTAACCTGCTTATTTAAGACATATCACCCCTGAGACTCTGTTAACACGGATATACGTCACTTTGGTCGAATCAATTATCACCTGCTGCATACCAGTATGGGGCGGGGTCTCCAAAACACTGTTTTTAGAACTTGTAAGAGCCAAGAGATCACTTTTAAAGGTAATGTTCTTCAAGCCATATAAATATCCTACCGTGAGCCTGTACTCATTTTGTAATCTATTATCTATTAGGAAACTGTATATTCTACTCACTACTTTAAAATTGCATAGTGAGTTACCGTACGATCCTCTCGTGCAAACAAGGAGACGAAAATTTCCGATATCACATGTAAACTCTGTTAAAACCACATATACTCAAAGACAAATACAATTGGCTGTCGTACTTCTTATATAAACAATTAAATAAGCACTTAAACATATACCCATTGACCAGCTATCAGTGTAAGAAAACTTTGAAAAATTGGCTTTCAAATAAAAGTTATGAAGATATTGAGTCCCTCCTGACCCCCATGACCTAATCATTGTAGTTATCATATATGTTTACATTAATACAAAACTAACACACACACACACACACACACACAACACTCACGTATCAAAAAGATACATTATTTTGATTGAATTTGAAAATTAAAATTACCTTTCCGAATAATATTATTATCAAATTTGAAAAATGTTATTGTAAAAGAAAAAAAAAGGTTTTATTGATAATTTTTATTGATAAAAATTGTTAAAATAATTATATAAAGTACATATTAAATGTCAATTCACTTATAGAAGAGCGTGATCTCCTGGCACACGTATATATTTACTTAAAAGGAGATCTCGGCAACGAAGATACAATATGTAATATTTAGTTATTGCAATAAATAATTTGAATTTGAAATTAATTTCTTTGATCTATTTTTTGATTTTGCCATATCTCCTAAGATATTCATTTAATTTGCAAGCTGTAAAGGAACAAAATAATCTTCATGAAATTCTGAAGCCAACTAACATATATTATTAAAAATGATAAGGATTAATAATGTATTTATGTAAATAGCCTTCAAAATACCGCATTAAAATTGCTGGTTTTTTAAATTATTAAAATAGATATGGTATATTATCCTTAAGAAATAGACATATACCGTCGCGGACTTTTTTTAGCCCTATATTAGATATACAATTCCACCATACATTATTTTGTTGTATCTCAAAGTGTTTTCGTTGAATGCTCCCAGACGGCTTATTTTTTCCGACATCCCCAACAAAAATCGTTATAATTTAGTCAATGTATACAAAAACTTAACAAATTATACATCAAAACCTTCTTTATGAATCACTATCTATTAAAAAGAACGCATCGAAATTCGTTGCATAGTTTTAAAGATCTAAGCATATACAGGGACAGACAGCGGGAAGCGACTTTGTTTTATAATACATATGTATATATATCAATTGTAACCTCTATAGTGTGTATATGTGTGACTATGTGACTTAAATGAGTAAAATTTATTTTGTTTGATTGTAGTATAAGTCGTTATTATTGTTTAGGTCTCAGAGTTCCATATAAAAACGCATGAAAACCTTTTCAGCATATTTCGCGCCAGCCACTACTATTCTAAAGAAAAATGGAATGTTATTTTTAGAACCTTTCTTATGACATTACCAAAGTTGTCTGCAACTGTGTTGACGTAGACACAAGTGCTACATAGTTTAGTATAGAGTTAATGTTGTCCCGCACAGGTCTGGGCGGCAAGCGCATCAGCGTGTCCCGCGTGCACGCGTTGCTCACGCGCGAGTTGGCCGCACTGCGCGCTTCCGCCCCGCAGACTGCGCGCGTCGCGCACGAGATACAGAAGGTAAGGACCGTTATACTCCCCAAGCACACGGATACATACACGCACACACACACACACACACACACACACACACACACACACACACACACACACACACACACACACCACACGCTCGCACGTACAACTGCGTGCGCACGTACGCAGTTTTTTTTGTAATAATAGTATAATAATGGATAGCAAGTAGTTGTTATTGTAATTGTATAACAAATCGTTACATTTGCTCAAAATTGCTCTGAAATTCTATTTATTTAAAATTGTATTTCAATAAAATAATAAATATGTAATGTGTTTATAAATTTCAAAATTTTTTCATCCTCTTTACAACCACTATCGTTTACTCTATAACTATTATTACTCTACCCGTCCCCACAGGTCCTCGACTACGTGACAGAAGTGAACCGCCAGCGCAACCTAGCGGCCACGCTCACACACTACTATGACTCCTGGCGGCAACTCACCGAGATACTTTTCTGCGTCGCTCCTCACGACATTCTCAGCCTCGACTCACGGAAAAACTTACTACTCAACATACTCCAGGACTTACTCAACAAGATCCCACCGGGCGAGGTCCTACCGCAGCTCGGTAACCTCGCCTCGGGAACTGTTCTCCTGCTGCTGGTCAACCTGCGGCACTGCTATATCCTCCAAAAGCGTGAAACCAACCTAAAAACTTCAGACTTCGAAATGAGCTTCTTCGGACCCACAAACCAGGTCATGCAAACCAACTCGCTTACCCTCAAATTCATTTTACATAAGATTCTAAGCTGGATTCTAGTCTCCGGGGGCTCCACACAGAAAATGAGAGTGAATCTGTACGGAGCTTTGCTGAATTACTTGAATATAGTGAATCTGAAATCGAGTCCGGCGGACCCGGAGGAGGAGAACGTTAGTGCGACGTACGTGAGCCGGCTGGACAGCTCGGTGGTGCGCGAGACGGCGCGGCAGGAGTCGGCGCTGAGGGGCATGGTGCGCGAGGTGGTGGGCGAGTTCGGCGCGCGGCTGTGCGCGCTGGTGTGCGGCGAGTGCACGGGCGCGGGCCACGACGTGTGCCGCATGGTGGCGCTGGCGTGCCTCGACGCGCTCGTCGACCTGCACCCGCGCTCCGCCTGGCTGGCCGCGCTCACGCACCACGGCTACCTGCGCAGCCTCATCGACAGCCTGCTGCACGACGACGAAGGGCTGAAAGAGGTAACTTTTTATGATGTTTTAAATTGCTTACAGAGCGTCCTATGCGCAACTAAAAAAACGTTTAACAACAAAATCGAGATACAGTTTTGTGTTGCAGCTACATATTAATAGTCTCTATCCAAAATTCAATTACATCACTAGATAGCTAAAAAATAAAAGAAATAGAAGGAAACGCGGGAGCACGTGTCGCCATTTTGAGGTCATTTTGCTTCATGTGCGCTTTTCCTTATTGGTTTTTTATCCTGTACCACGCTGTCCAGAGGGCTCAATAACAAGACTGCAACTGTTTCGGTGTGCGGCAGGCGCTGAGTCCGTGCCCGAAGTCCCTGCGCGTGCTGTACGTGTACGAGTCGAAGATGGGGCTGCTGATCAAGATGGCGGCGTGGCGCGCGGGCGCCGAGACGCTGCTGGCGCAGGGCGCGCTGGCGTGCGTGGGCGCGCTCACCGCGCTCTCCGCGCACCCCGACATCCACACCGGCTACGGGCAGCGGCCTGACACGGACTTCGTGCCGTCTGTAGCCTCCAGGTACACACACATACACATCCCCGCGCGTAGTTACACACATTTTTAAAAATGTTGCTCAATCTCATCAATCATTTGTCATAACGCTTTACAAGCATAGCGCAGAGGTGTTCAATGTAAATAATGTGGGGTAAACGTGTGAACCTATAATTGCCTTACTGATGCAAATCTGTTTAAGTATTAAATTATATTGAATAATTTTTATTTTTAAAAGATCATTTATTTCTCAATTATAGATACTTATGACGTTACATAAATAGATCTTATTCTATTTACGAACTATCGTGTTAATAATATTTTTTTAGGTAGGGTTACATTTATAAAAACATGCTACATCTTGATAAAAGAAAACTCATCACAAAAATAAAACTTTCCACTCATTAGTTTTATTTTGCTGGTTTAAGGAGACAACCACTGCAAAATAATAATAGATGTTGACTAAAATTATATTAATTATTTTTAGCAATGAAATATTCAATAGACAATTACGTATTGAGTGATATTAATTTAATTTGGAATTAAATTAGATTAAGCTGTTGGTTCTCCATATAAATAAGTACGTCCGTTGTGGTTGCGGCGCGCAGGTTCCGGCAGGTGCTGGTGCCGGCGCTGGCGCTGTGCTCGGCGCTGCTGTCGGCGCTGGGCGCGCACAACCACAGCTGCGTGCTGCACGTGCACCACGCGCTGCTCAGCCACGTGGAGACCGTGGACGTGGTGCTCAGGTACCCACCACGGCACCGCTCGTCTTTTTAATCCCAGTGCGAAAGTTCGACCGTCTATTATAGAATAAATATCCATCACGCCCTATCCCCGAGGGGCTGGCAGAGGCATATTATATGACCACTTTTCACCGTGTGGATTCCTGTCCCACGGTGGTGAGCCTATTGCCGTGTTGAAATAGACAGACGCAGGTTGTGGCTACCTGCTGTAGAAATTTTTCAAGCCGCCCATAAGACCTTCAACCAGGCTTAACGACTGCCGTTTTACTGGCAATCGGGACCAGCGGCTTAACGTGCCATCCGAGGCACAGAAACGCTCGCAAAATGTAAATGCCACAAAGTGGTCACCCATCCGAGGACCTAGACCCATAGTGAAAGTTGCGTAACTCAGTGATCGTTTACAGAACACTGAGATCGCGGGACCACGAGCGATTCATCTAATATAGCCTCCTCCGAAAATCAGTGCTGTCATGGTGCTAGTCGTAAGACAGTAATAAACTGAGAGGAGGCCATACTAGAGTGGGATTTTTGATGTCGGCTATATATTTTGTTGTCATTATGTTATTTTTTTTTACTAATATTATAAACACGAAAGTTTATAATAATATATTAACGTAGGTTTGTTACTCCTTCACGCAAAAACTATGAATTTTAACGAAACTGTACAATAACTTATCTATACATTAGAATAAAACATAGGCTTCTTTTATCCTGGAATCAAGTTCCTGTGGAAAAAGGGGACTGAAAAACTTCTCTACGCGAGTGAAGCCGCAGGCGTCAACTCGTAATTAAATAGTATTAAGGTCATGTAATTGGAAGTAATGTCGATATTATTATACCTATACTACTGAATCTACTATATCATGTCACCTATTTGCAGAATGAAACATATATTTTTTTATTTTAAAAGTGGCAGCCTATGATTCATACCACCTTAAATAAACTTGCCTGATGCTGAGGACACAAAGAAATGAATTTCTCGTTACAATATTGATGTGTTGCAGGGCGGCGCACCCGAACTCGCCAGTAGACCTTCTCATCGAGGTAGAAGCCATCACGTCGGTGATCGGACGAGCATCGAACCGCGAGGTGTTCGGCAGCCCCTCCGGCATGGAGCATACGGCTCTAGCGGCGACGGCGGCGGCCGCGCAGAGAGTGCGCATGCTCATGCTGGCCTTACTGGCGCGCTTCCACCGGCCCTCCAGCGAGCTGCCTGACCAGGGACAGAATAATTTACTGTATTACAAAGTAAGTACTATATGCGTGATTATATATCCCTACCAAGATGTTGTATCGTGATTATGTATCCGTATTCCGTTAAGGATACAGCGTGGCGCCCAAGCGACCCTACATGCTAACTAGACGATTGTCACTGCCAAAAATTAAAAGTTAAATTATAGCTGTTAAGTAGACCCCAGACTCCACATCCAGGTAGGGTTTGGAAACAACTTCAAAAAACACTTAAGATAAAGAGGAAGGTAAGTATATCGTATGTTTAATGGTCCTTCGAGCCAGATATGAATTAGTTACCTATGCTGACTTTTAAACTTTCATGTTGCATGATTGAAAAATTAAAAAGTACCTTTGTTTGCCAGAATCTTATCCGGCTCCACAACGCATAAGAAAACGCCAAAGTGGTGGCAAAATGGTTTAATACAGTACCGCGTTACTCCTCAGATCGTATGCAACCTGCTGACATACGCGCGCAATACCCTGTGCGACAGCGAAGGTCGCGCAGTGGAGGCGCTGGGCGGCGCGGAAGGCGGGCGCGTGCTAATGCTGCTGCAGCAGCTGGTCCGCGCGCACCAGCTGCACTCCAAGCTGCTGGCCACCAGCCTGCACCAGCTGCACAAGCTGCCCACCTGTAGCCTCGACGGTCAGTGCCACATGCCACACTACTCTAAATGCCTCCAGGGCTACCACAGACTAGCTACTGTTAGTATCCGCAACTGGCGATTTTATTACTTTATGACCTTTGAACTTTATTACTACCACAATCTACCCAATTGTAGTTTCCGCAACCGGCAATATTGTCGATATTTAGAGCCACTGCAGACTAGCTACTTTTAGTATTCGCAACCGGCGATTTTGTCGCTTTTTAGGGCCACGGTTTACTAGCTACATTTAGTATCCGCAACCGGCGATTTTATCGCTCTTAGGGCTACGGTGTACTAGCTACTTTTAGTATCCGCAACCGGCGATTTTGTCGCTTTTTAGGGCCACGGTGTACAGGAACTTTTAGTATCCGCAACTGGCGATTTTGTCGCTTTTTAGGGCCACGGTGTACTAGCTACTTTTAATATCCGCAACCGGCGATTAAGTCGCTTTTTAGGGCCACGGTGTACTATTCACTTTTAGTATCCACAACCGGCGATTATGTCGCGTATTATGGCCACCGTGTACTAGCTAGTTTTAGTATCCGCAACCGGCGATTTTGTAGCTTTTTAGGGCCACGGTGTACTATTTACTTTTAGTATCCGCAACCGGTGATTATGTCGATTTTTAGTGCCATGGTGTACTATTTATTTTTAGTATCCGCAACCGGCGATTATGTCGCGTATTAGGGCCACCGTGTACTAGTTACTTTTAGTATCCGCAGTCGGCGAGTTGGTCGCTTTTTAAGGCCACGGTGTACTAGTTACTGTTAGGATCAGCAACGTTATTTTCAATTTTTAGAAGCTAAATACACCGATACAGGCACAAAATCGCCAGTAGTGGATGCTAAAATTCGAAATTCGGCAGCCCTGAATCCCTTAGAATTTATCCATCACGCCTTATCCCCGAAGGGGTGGCAGAGGCAAATTATATGCCCACTTTTCACCGTGTGGATTTCTGTCCCACGTAAGAGGTGGTGAGCCCATTGCCGTGTTGAAAATAGACAGACGCAGGTTGTGGCTACCTACTGTTGAAATATTTCAAGCCGCCTATAAGGCCTTCAACTTTAACTTCAACGACTTAACGACTGCCATGTTACTGGCAACCGGGACCAACAGCTTAACGTGCCTTCCGAAGCACGGAAACGCTCGCAAATTTAAATGCCACAAAGTGGTCACCCATCCGAGGACTAGCCATAGTGAAAGTTGCATAACTCTGTAATCGTTTACAGAACACTGAGACCGCGGGGCCACGAGCTGTTCTTATCCCTTAGAAATTTTGAATAATGCGAGAGTACACAGCTTGGTAATATATTAAAACGGAACTAATATTTATTCATGACATTTGGGCATTGAATAAAGGCAAAAATTACATTGTTTAAAGTAAACAAATCTTGCTATCCCTTTATTGACACTAAATGCGGCATAACATAAGTTACTTTTTACAAGCTTTTTATGTATTTGCAATGTTTGTTTGTTGGGATGGAATTTAGCAACTTAACAAAATTTTGATGCAGATATTTCTAACCGATTGACTTAACATGATGACAATACATGATTAGCTGTGTGACGTCATTCTTAATCCAACATGGTGGAACCATCAAGATGGCGGACTTGTTATTTTTAATATAGACATCAAAAGATAGGGCTAGCTGAGAATAACTCTATAGTGTCATTACTCTAAATCTAATATGGCGGAAACCAAAAAAACTGAGTTTTTATGCTTCCCTGCAACATGGGGACCAAATCGGGGGACGTGCTGAGAATGTATTATTTTTGGCGCATTTAAATATAATTTCAATTAACCCTCCACAGATATGCGTAAACTACTACCCGAAGACTCGCAATCGCTATCGCCAGTGGAAACCCGAGCTCGTGCCATATCCGTGGTGAGCGATCGCACGAACACGCGGCGTCAAGAACTGGTCCGGGTGTCTCACGCGCTTTCGTCCGCGCTACATCTTCTATGGGCGCATAGTCGCCTGGTACTCCGGCCCGCCGTGGCCATGAGAGAAGAGCCGGACCGCTCCGTCCTGGAACTGAGCGCCTGGAGGCCGAGGGACGGCGAACTGGTGGAGCTGAGGAAGGAGCTGATAGCGGTGTTCAACGATCGGTTCACTGAGGAGCTGCTCGACACCGCCAAGGTGACCTGCACTCTAATATTTCACAAATCTAACGTTTGACGATTGACGAAGATTTTTTTTATTTTATGACCTGGTTACTAAGACCTTTTAGCCATATCTTAATTCATATTTCTTCAATCTTGTATGTATGTATGTTCTTTTCCGCAGTTAGTGTAATGCTAAATCTCATTCTGCTAGTTTAGGAGACGTGTGGTACACAAAATGCTCTTATTTTTCATATACTAGCTTTCCCGCCCGGCTTCGCCCGTACACATTATTCGAACCCCGTGGCACCCATCTAATCCCGTCGTAATTCGCCCCCGTAGAGAAGTTTTCCTGTTCCCGTTTCCCACTGGAAATTGTTCCCGGGATAAAAGTAGCCTATGTCCGTCTCCTGGCTCTAAGCTACCTCCCCACCAATTTACAGCCAAATCGGTACAGCCGTTGTTGAGTTATACGTAGTGTAACTAACAAGACTTTCTTTTATATAGATAGTTGTATGAACTAATATTATTTTTATGACCTTTGTGCTATAATGTACTACATACATACATATTGTCACGCCTTTATCCCCGAAGGAGTAGGCAGAGGCAAACCAAACGTCCACCGTATGCATTTTTGTCCCACGTAACAGGTGGTGAGCCCATTGCCGTGTTGAAATGGCCAAGCGCAAGCTGTGGTGACCTGCTGTTGAAATTTTTTAAGCCCTCAACTTACCTTAACGAATGCAATTTTATTGGCAACCGGGAACAACGGCTTAACGTGCCTTCCGAAGCACGGCACTGGGGTGGGTCTAAAGGTCCGAATAAATTTAATAAAATATAATAAAGTGTGTCTATTTTAGATGTTTAATTTGGAAGAAATTTTTAACTCGTTGCCTTTTTAGTGAGGTAGTAACAAAAAGGCTAAAAGGTCTTATGTGCTAGACACTAATTAGCACGACCAATTAAAGTCCTAGTAGTCTCGGACTTTGTACTAATATATAAAAATATTTATAATAGTAATGTATTAATATTATAAAGAGGTATAGATTTTCACGTAGTGACCGTAAACCGATTTCGATAATTCTTTCACTGTTAGAAAGGTATAATATCCCTGAGCGCTTTTTACCCCGGGAACATGTTCCAGTGGGAAAAGGTACGGGAAATCTTCGCACGCGGGTGGAGCCGCGGGCACTGGCTGGTTTACTAAATTTAACTATACGTTTACACGTCAATACGATAAATGAACATACTATGAGTAGATAATCAGCAAATTCGGCGTCTAGATTTTAACATGTACTTACAGGATAGCATAAATCCTACTAATACTATAAATGCGAAAGTTTGTAAAAATGGAGGTTTGTTACTTTTACACGTAAAAACCACTGAATGGATTTTAATGAAACCTTACAATAATATAGCTTATGCATCAGAATAACACATAGGCTACTATTTATCCCGGGAACAAGTTCCTGTGGGAAACGGAAATGGGAAAACTTCTCTACGCGGGCAAAGCCGCGGGTGCCAACTAGTTAATAATTATTTCTATGTGTTTCAGAACGAACCATCTTCGCAACGAGGCTTCCTGGAGATCCTCGTGAAGGACATCAAGAGCTTAATCCAGTTCTCGCCACTATGACCTGTAGCAGTTAATTATTAATATTAATTATTAAATACTTTGATATGTTATAAAATAAAAAATAATTTTGTAAGAAACTGAAAGTATTATTTAACTAATTCTTTAAGTTTCCAATAGGCTCTGGTAGAATCAAGAACAGTCATAAGCCTACCAGTCCCATCTCAACTTCAAGTCCTGGGTTATATTCAGTGTGTATCCTCTCCAGAGTATTTAGTCATAAATCAATAATGCCATAAGGACAATGGTGAGCCTCAGCCCTCCGAAATTCCTCATAGATCAGCTAAACGGGATCTTGTACTTGTTGACTGAGGTACCCATTAAAGTGGTTTGTAAGATCGAGTGACAATTGCTCTTCACTAAGCTGAATAAATGCATTAATTTGTCCCTTCACATACTATTGGAGATATCTATCCTATATGCTTGTTTGCCACCTTAGCGGTTAGCGGTAACAACAAACTATTAAATAAAAAGAATGAATCTAGTAAAGTATTTTGCTATGTAGCATAGAATGGATAATTTCAACCTTTATTAACAAGTTTCCGTGGTGTAGCGGTTATCACATCTGCCTAACACGCAGAAGGCCCCCGGTTCGATCCCGGGCGGAAACATACTTTTTGTATTTGACAAATTATTTGATTATCACGGGACTATCAGACCAACTGTTTTATGAATTTAGAACCATTCCTTTTCTGAAATCTATATTAATAAAATTACTATTATTAATATAGATTTCAGAATATATATATATATTAGTGACTTCACATCTATTAACATCCAACTGAAACCCCTTTTTTTTTAAATTTTAGGTTTATCTATCTAATACCCCATAATGCAGATGTCTTTAAAAGTTCGACCCTAAATGTTCTGTAAACGATCACTGCGCAGCGCTGTCTGTAACATGGCAGTCGTTAACCCAAGTTCCAGGCCTGGTCGTACAACCTGCGCCTGTTCATTTCAACACGGCAATGGCTTATCACTTATTACGTGGGACAAAAATTCATCCCTTGAGGAATAAAGGCTGGACTGAAAAGTTTTTAGAAACTTTGAAAACCAAAGAAGCAGAGCAATAATCATATATGTCAACAAATTGAGTAGACTTCTGTATAATTATTTGTAGCTTATGGGTCAGAGGTATGAGGTGCAAGCATAGAAATCGAAAAAAAACAGTAGAATAACTGTTTTTACAATTTCTGTGAGCCCAAGTGTAAGGTGTTATAAGTTTTATACGAGCGAAACCGACCTTAGTAATAAAATCATAGTCAAATTCAACGAGTTCATTTATTTCATAATGTCCATTTCTTTAGCACACAATATAGTCTAATTGCCCAAAATTAACACCACGTTCTTATATAAAACATACGGACATATTGTACCTACAGTACACATTGTACAGGTATGTATCGTGTATAAATTATTAAAACAATGTTCTTCATTTTAACATTATCTAACTAGGTGGTTCAAATAATAGGCAGGGAAGCAGTCATGATGTGTTAATGTTCAATATAATTATTTAACCTAATTTGTTGACATTGGTTAAATGTCTATAAATTTAAATATCAAAGGTAATATTAACGATTTTTAGTTTTCAAACATACGTATTAAGTTGATTAATCGCCTCTCATATTGCCAACAATCCATAACTGGACTAAAGATCGATTACTGTAGCCGTTAACTAGTTATATTACATAAAAAATAGTAAAAAGTATTTGAAAATAGTTTTCAATTAATTGTAAGATTGGCTGGATATTTCTTGGCACAATATATATTTCAAAGAATTCTTTTTTTACAATGTCTTAATTTGTAAATAATAACTGTAATCAAAGACAAAATTAATCGATGTCTCAGCTTTTGGCATGGCAGCATTGTAAACTATTTAATAAAAAATCAATCAATACTCAGTTGAATCGTTTACGACTATATCTAATTGTTCCCTTTATATCGGCTACACAGTAAGAGTGTTACTACTTCAATGATACTAAACGACATTTTATGCTACGCGAGTAAATGATATAACGTCAAATTGTTGTGTACATGCTAAAATATACTCTTGTACTTTAGCAACCTAATTCAGTAAATAAGTACAGGTAGGTCAAAGTTACAAATTGTAAGATTTCAGCTTGTAACTTTGATCTACTATTTTCTATTTAAAGTTACAAATTGTAAGATAACAGTTTGTAACTTTGATGTACTTGAACTTACATGTTTTATGAATGTTGTGCAAATTTTTTACAGTATCACTTTTAAACTTTAAATATAAAGGAAATATAGATATAAAAATATACTAAGTGGAATTAGTCAACATCAAGGACGGGATATTTTTGAATAATATCCCCGAGACATCTGTAGGCATATTTCAGCTGTCCATAATGTGTCCAAATGAACATAGCTGTCTCAGATGGTCAAAAGATCTGCTAGAATTTTAATCTCGTCCTGGATATTTACTTTCTTCAATTTATAAATATAAGAATAATTTCCTTTTTTTTTTACAAATAGCATACAAAACTTTTCGTTGTTTAACCTGAAATTCAATATCTTAACAAACAACAAGACTACTTTTGTTGTTTGTACAGTTGTTTTCGACAGTAGGTTGAAAAGTACTAATCTTTGCTATTTTAAACTTAACTGTGACTTAACGAGTGCGTTGAACACGGTTGAACATCACATAAATCCTTTTCCTAAAGAAGAACATTTAAATCAAATTTTACCGAGATTTGAATTTTCTTAAATAAAGGTTAACATTAAACACCTAATTGATTCAATATATTAAAATTAACACGAAACTTTAAAAGTTTTCAGGAAATGGGTATCATCATATTATAAATAAATATCCATCACGCCTTATCCCCGAAGGGGTGGCAGAGGCATATTATATGCCCACTTTTCACCGTGTGGATTCCTGTCCCACGTAATAGGTGGTGAGCCCATTGCCGTGTTGAAATAGACAGACGCAGGTTGTGGCTACCTGCTGTTGAAATTTTTTAAGCCGCCTATAAGGAATTCCTTCTTGAGAATTGATTGCGTAAACGTCATAACTTCATAATATGCGAATCTACAAGATCTAAAAGTGAGACCTCAAAAATAAAACCTTTGGCTATAATCGGCACTAATTCATGTGCGCAAGTATTTTTTTTAATCGCAACTGGCACTTTCACACAACTTCAGTCAAAATTCACATAACCTAACTAGATTATATAAAGTATCTACTTAGACATTGCTATTTATAAAATTACAAATATTATTTATCAATATTATTTGTATATGTATAGAAGTATTAAAATACTTGAGTTCATAGCTAGGTATAGCTAGCAAGGTACCCTAACGAAGTAATTTTAGATTTTTCTGTTATAAAATTGATTGACTTTTTAAGAAAAGGCCATGTCAAGACCAAGAGCACCTTTAACCGCGGAGCGTGTATGAAAACACTTATGATGTTAGAAGAAGCGAAAGTTTCATGCCAGAATCGTAGCAAGTGGAAAGCTATAGTCTCTGCCTGCCCCGATGGGAGACTGATATTATGTTGACAATAGATGTGGTCGTTTGACGGCCATAGATCCGTCACTTACTAGTTATTACATGGGATCATTAATTCGAACTAAATTTATAGTATAACTAGTTGATGCCCGCAGCTTCGCTCGTATGGTGAAGTTTTCCCGTACCCGGTTCCCTCTTAGTGTTACCGTAAGCTTTTGTTATATCTCAAAGCGTTTAGGCAGAATTGTCGTTACAAGCTTCCAGACGGCTTATGTTTTATCGACACTTACAACTAATATCGTTATATTTTAGCCAATGTATGTAAAAACTTAACAAATAATATACTAAATCCATTGGTGCAAACAGGATGAAAATCGGTGCAGTAAGATTTTGAGTTTATCGCGAACAGAAAGAGTTTTATAAGGTATAATTATAATACACTTTAACATTACATACATAATTTTTTGTAAGTAAAAAATATCGATTGAACCTTGAAGGAGTCTGCCCACATACTATAAGCGTATGAGGCACGTAGACTAACAAGATACGGTCTAGCATTTATTTACGAGAAATGTGATGCATACAGTCTGAGATATTATAAAATAGTTTTAAACATTCGGAAAATTAAGCATGCCAAATTATATATGAAAATTAAAGTTATAACATATTTGATTTTTACACATGACTAAGTAAAGACGTTTAAAAGCCTTTATAAGCTTAAATGCACTATATACATATTTAGTAAAAAAAATTAAATACAATGCAGAACAACATACAATGAAATGTAGAAAATTTTTGGATTGAATGAAATTGGGATAGTTAATAAGTAAGTATTGATGAGTTTTAGATTAGTGACATGTTTAAATTAATTTCGTCCAATCAGAGAATATTGATAATATGTCGTATGATGTATTGATAATAAGAAAATATGTTTGTGGAATATTATATAATTGATATTACTATTTACTTCTATGCTACAGATTTGCACTGAGATGTAAAATTGTATATGAATTTGACATTGAATTTTCCTTTTTATCGCAAATTCAAACATATTTCTCACTACAGAATAAGGTTACTTTCGCAAAAACTTGTAACAAAACTTACACGGAGCGACACAAAATGGCGGACACAGTCCAAAGCAAGTTAATCGTTGAAGGTAGAGTCCTCGCTGTCGGCCTCGGCGGCACTGTCATCGTTCCTTTGCTTCGATTCTTTCTTTTTCGTTGAACGTGGCTTGTACCTTGCAACGTGCACCTTTTTCCCGCCAATTTTGATGCCCGGCTTTTTGGTGACGCGGTTCACCGCTTCTGGGCCGTCGAATTCTACGAATGAGGTCGCTGTAAAAGAAACATTATGTTGAAGCTTCTTCGATGTTCGTGATACACATAAGCTAATCTGAGAACTTCGTTTCGCTATAGAATAATGCTTTTCCATAAAAATGTAGTGTCTGACTGTTGATTTTTAAATAAGTTTTTTATGTAGGTATTTACTGCGTAGAGAAAAATTTACTAAGCATAACTAATTACTGGTCAGAGAGGGCAGATTGCCAAGCTTCGCGATCCATGCCTACTTCTTTTACTTCCTGCAGATTCATTAATCGTTTCATACATTGCACATCTGGGTATGAAAGTAATTCTGATCTCGCGAGTGACTCCTTGGGGGTTTAGGCTGAAAATCAGCGCTGTGGTCATACCCAGCATCATGCTGAGCCGAGGCCTTTTATGTATTTATATAGAGTGCCTAATAAATGTGTTTTATTTCTTTCTTTCTCTTAGTTTTTAAGCAATCTGCTCACGTTCGCAAAATCGTAGACGGAAAATAAAGGTAGGTTCCTCCGCACACTTTCAATCAAGGGTTACGTTACAATTGGTTGAAGTAACAGTCATTTAATTTAATTTTGTCATTGCCACTTCAAATGCCGACTGCTAATTACCCCATAAGCAAATTCAATCAACACTCACCAATAGACCTTCTTCCTTTGACTAGATGTCTGATGCTCCTGATTTTGCCGAATTCCGAAAATGCTGAGCTGACGTTCGCATCAGTGAGCTCGGCGTAGGACTTCACCACCAAGGTGGTGGCCGCTGACGGTAGCGAGCGTCTGATGCGGATGTAACCGCCTGACAACTCAGAGTTGTCCTTTTCTAGAGCCTGAAAAGTATTGTAGTGAACACTGATAAGTCTGTTTGAGTCTCAACAGCCTCTTCTTTCTGTTTTATGGAAGGCATAATAACTAATTCAATTAAAAGCACAATTTCTTGGCTTCTATAAACACGCATACTCCTTGAAAAATAACTATGTCTTAGCATGGTAGGGAAGGTAAATGGTACACCACCCAGTGTTAGACTAGGCAGTGACTGGGACTCTCTAGGAGCACTCATTGCGTTAAGATACCCGTTCATGGCTGGATACCTAGTACCTGGTTCCTATCATTGGCTCACATTTTACATGAAATTCTTTTATTTCAAATTATAAGTAGAGATCAGTAACCCTATTCCACAAAACAGTTTTTAAAAATTTAACTATGCCCATTTAATATATTTCAGAAGTTTCCAGCCCAACTCACAAGGTTTTTATTTTATTCTAACATTTTACAAATCCCAGCTACGAGATCCATTGATATTTAGAATTCATCCAGTACAGCTGGGATAAATTAGGCATACTGTGAGGGACAAGACCTTATTCCACGTTTGAATTATCTGTAAAAAATTTCATCAAATTCAATCAGTCATTTGTGCTAAGAGACATTATGATAATGATTAGAAAAATGTGTTTCATGTGTAGGTGAAAATACTACTACTTTAATTTCCATACCTGTGCAGCAGCTTCATTACTATGGAATGTTATAGATGTTGTGAAGACCTTTCTTGACTCTTGAGAAGGATACACCTCGGCAATACTACAAAATTTAAGGAATAGAAATTGAGCATGGCTGCTGGTTATTACAATAAAACTAACTGACTAGTTTGTAGATGGATATAAAAAATAGGTGGTTTCAACGTTGGGTGCTCTGTGAAATGTATTTTATCATGTTTCAGAGTCATTATTTATATAGACGACTTTTAGTGAGCCATCAATATCTTTCTTCCATACACATTTGGATAACTAACACTATCTGGATTTGGATCCTGGGGCCAGTTTTATTTGGCTACTAGAATCAGCTTGGCTTTTAAATTACCGGCATTGTTGGGAACCACCCTCTCAACCCCATAAGTGCACCTCATTGCAAGTCTGCAAGTGAGGTGAACTTTGGTGCCAACCTTATCATACTGTTTTTTTATACCACTGAGGTAGCAGACAAGCATACGACCCACCCGATACACACGCAAAAACCGCGCCGTGACGTGGAGTTGCGGAAACCAGCCCGCCATACAATACAATACCCACCCGATACAAAGCGGTTACCGTAGCCTATGGATGTTTGCAAGACCAGAGGTGTAGCACTTGCACAGCCCACCCGTAGACATCCGTGAAAACCCATATCCTATGCAACTAACAAACTAATCAGCCTATTTCAGTCCACTGATTGCCAAAGGTCTCACACAAATCACACGATACAATATGGCCCTTGGCCTTGTCTGCATTCCTATGACCCACCCTCAATTGTAGTTCCACCTGGCTGGGAACATCCTAACTTACATTTCAGAAGCTGTTTTTTTCCAAACTTTAAAAATTATAAACTATAGAACTATAATAAAAAAAATATTTACAGTATTAATAAAATTTTCATACCCAATTTTTTTTATTGACCCATAGCTTGAAAAAATATCTGTTAATACAGCTTTATAGTTCAGCAAAATAGTGAGTGGTATGTTCTCTATCACAATTGTTGTGTCTACATTTTCATTTGTCAAGTCTCCTTTTTTGTCTTTATTCCATTTTCTCTTTTTCCATTTCACTTTTTCTTTAACTTCTTCCACTTTCTCACTTTCATCTTTATTACCTTTCTGTTTTTTCTTTTTCTTCTTTTTATCTTTGTCAACAACTTTCATTTCATCAAGAATACTAGTCAGTGTGTGAGCATTGTCTCCAATGCTTAAGCTTTCCATGTCTTCAACAAGGTCTTGTCCCAATTTCATTTTACGAGATTTTGAAGCTGGTTCATATTTGTGTGTATCACCTTTACCACTTTCTTTGGTAGCACTAACTTTTGGTTCCTTATTTTGTGATTTAGGGACCGATTCATCGTCGCCATCTCCACTTTCTATAGTTTCTCGAGTTTTTTTAACATGTTTCTTCTTATTCATCTTATTCTTAATTTTAGTTTCTGTTACCATGTCAGCATTGTTAACCTCAGTCTCACTGAACTCCAATTTAGACTCTGGCTTCTGTCTTTTTATTTTCTTCTTTTTCTTTTCGACAAACATACAGCTTTCAACATTAGACGAGCTTGGACCTGCTACAGGCTCTGAAACGTTTATGGTCTTAGGATTCCCAGCAAAATTCGTACTGGATGTGCTTTTCTTCTCAGCCTCTTCAGTGGCTTTATTGTCTTTTTCTGACTGTTGAAGCTGTTTTCTTTTCTTAGCCATCTGTTTATCCTTAACTTGTGATTTAGCCTTTTCTGTACTTTCATCAGATTTAGTTCTTTTGATGACAAGTTCTTCATTATCATCTAGCATGAAACTCACAGACTTGTTTCTCTTCTTAGACTTGCCGCTCGACCCAGATCTAGGACTACCAGGGTCCATTGCTTGATCGCCACTAGACGAACTCTTCATGATGGATTTTACTTTGCCTTTATTAGTCACAGCTGGTGTTGTTTCTGAATTAACAGGTTGAGGGCGAGTACCTCTGTTAGAGTTCAAACTAGACGCATCTATGTTAATTTGACATACATCGACGAGTTCCTGTTTGTTCTGTTTCTTATTCTTCTGTGGCGCATGCTCACCTTTAGAAGAGCGCAGCTTATTTCTAGAAGTGCCTTTATTTAAAGTACTTTCATCAATTTTATATTTTTCGAGGATTTTACTAGTTTCAGCTGCTGTTTTGTAAAAACTTGTGAAATTGAAAGGCTTGTTAAATTGAAGAAAATCTAAATTATCACCAACTTTCTGCATTTGAGCGGTAGTCTGTTTTAGTTGGGCGGATTTTGACTTCATTTTATTACCTTACCTGCACTAATTTAAAAATACAAAATACATAATTGTTTATAGCCCGCGTTTATTGTTGGGGTAGTATTTTATATTCTTTTATTTTAGGTTATATTATATGAAGGAAACGATTGAATTTGAGGTTATGTTTAGCTTTTTTGTTATATGTTTTCGCCCATATTGGGCAGGCAAAGGAAACTATCCATACAGCCTGGTCTTCGGTATTTATATTTTTTTTAGTCCTGTCTAGTCTTTGTCGATGTCTAGTCCTCAGTCCTAGGTCCTGGCCCTTGCCCTCAGTATAATGGTGATTCTTATACTGAGGTTTTCAGTGCACGTTATAGCACGTTAACACAACTTTTATGCCCAAGAAACCGCTCTCCCGCACATAAGATAAGATAAATGCACTAGTTTTAGAAAATAATATTCAGCAAGCGCCCGCACTTGACACTCCTCCCGCCGAAAGTCTTTTGTTTTACTAGCCAAATATATCCGTCAACTAATTATTTTATATAATTATTTTATGCCTGGTTATTGAAACCTTTTAACAAATCTTAATTCATATTTTATCAATCTTCTTAGAATCTCAAGATAAATGCACTATAAGGTTTTAGAAAATAATATACAGGAAGCGTCCGCACGTATCTTAGAGTAACGTTTCCCGCGATCTATCCCTTTCTCAGTATTGCTTTTTTTTTGTTTATCACCAAGTTAGAGGCCAACATTTGTGACGTTTTTCCATTCTGATAAAATAAATCTTATTGTCTAAAAAACGTGAGAAACTGTTTGTAACCAATATTTTCCTGACGGGATTGGTGGAGTTACGGGATGTCAACTAGGTTTAATTGCACTATTACTTACTATTACACTAAATAAGCTGTAAAAGCTGTAGTGAGCAAAGGCCATAAACTTACAACCTCATGCGTTTTATGATATGTGTTTTGGCAACACCCATAACCTCCTCACTTTTTTAATTAATGGCGGATGCGCTTGCGTGATGCCGGTTTCGTGTTATTATTGCAAATAGTTTGGCGTCTGTTCGTGTGAATTTGTGGTTGCATTGATTTTGCGAGTGAAATAATTTGGTAAGTTCTAGATATCCTTTTACAGCACTAGAATTTCTTCATGTTTTGTATTGTTAGTGAAGATAATTCGACAGGGTAACGCTACGCGTTTGTGAATTTGCCACCCGCAAAAAGGCGTGCTTCATGGCGTGTATGGCTTGTTATGATGTATTTACCGTTATTTATGATTACGCAGGATTAATATTATGTTCTTTTACTTTAAATTAATGAAATATTTCGTATGATTCTACGTAATTTGGTAATTCTAACGATATAACTTCGCCCTTGAAATCCATGAATACGCGCCAAGTGCTGTATAGCTGTTTTAGCAAAAAAATTAATATTGATGGCGGGAAATGAAACTACTGAAAGAGCGTGTCTACTTCAATAATCAGCAACGCTTGATCGAATGAGTCCGTATATCTAGTCAAATTATGTATACGTTTCAGCTGTAATATAACAATGGTTGCACAAAAGAGAGGTCGCGGTGCAAAAGCTCAACCTGCGAAAGCGAAACCTGCTGCTTCAGCGGCAGAAGAGCCTGCTCCCGAGATGGACACATCTGAGACGGTAGAAGCCGCGGAAGAAAATAACGGTGACGCTGAACAAGCTGAACAAGCAGAAGAGGGTGCGGCCGCAGAGGCTGGTAACTCTGAACTGCAAGAAGGTGAACAAAGCGCCGAAGCTGCCGAAGGTGGAGATGGAGCGTCTGCTGAGAAAGAGGTGAAGGTTGAATCTGGTAAAATATTGGTGGAAAATCTGCCTCCAAGCTTTCTGTTTGACTACCAGGAGAAACTCAAGGAGTTGTTCTCAAAACACGGAGAAATCATCAACGTCAAGTGAGTACCTTTGTCAGTTAACATTGATCTTTGTTCCTAAACAAACATCTTGACAACATTAAAATGTGCATCTATAAGCTTTAAACTGTGAAATTGGTCTAAGTTATATACTAGTTGAAGTTAGTTTATTATCAAGATATTATGTAATGTGTTCTTGAGAAACTGAGAACAGTACTCAAAACACAGACTCAGCCTGAAATCTTACGGAGTATTAATGAGACTATTTTTCTTTCTTTTTAGACGTGGTCCAATCATTGTAACAGAACTGACCACAACTCCGACATTATCGGCAATTGTTGAATTCAAAAACAAAGATTCTCTGGAAAAGGTAAAAACAAGTTTATTCACATTTTTTTTATATATTATTGAAAAGACATTTCGGTAGTTTTAGAATTATTAGCCTTGCTTCAAAATGAGGCTATATGGCTAAGTAAATATACATGTATATTTTTCCAAATTATATTTCTTAGATGTTGCCATTTTCCTCATTTGCAGAATGAGTGACAATTTGAATGTTTAAACAGGCTGGTCTTCTATAACAATTGCATATTTGGCAGCTATTTGGGTTTACCACAGATTATAATAAATTTAAAATGCTGCAACCTATATACATAGTAAAATTATCTCATATTCTTGTCTATTGTGTTTGTGCACTTTCAACAGCGGTTAGGGCAAAGCAACTTATATATTGAACTTTCATCATCATTATGTAACAATTTATTGCGGTCGAAGTCCTTGCTAAAGGACTAATGATAACCTTATCTAAAAACTAAGTATTTATTTGTGCTTATTGTTTAGCAAAGGTGAAATAACTACAGTCTAGAACTTTTATTTAGTAATGTCCTTTGTAAATTACATTAAAGAAAAAATATTATATACTAGTTGACGCCTGCAGCTCCACATGCATGGTGAAATTTTTCCGTTTACCACAGGAACTTGTTCCTGGGATAAAAGTAACCTATGTGTTATTCTGATGTGTAAGCTATATTATTGTAACATTTCATCAAAATCCATTCAGTAGATTTTGCATCAAAGAGGAACAAACATCCATCCATACTTATAAACTTTTGCGTTTATAACATTAGTATTAAAACTATTACTATTAGTATTATACCTTAATGTATTAAGGATCAGTTCAAGGAGTGCCAGTCATAGACCATATGATCTTAATCGGTTTCAGTCTGGTATTACATCCATAGCATTATCACAATAAAAAAAAAAAACTAAAAAGCAGAGCCACAGTTAAAAAAAATGGTGCACAGTAATTTCTCCCCAATTTATAAACTATAAGTTGCATTTTAGAAAAGGAAATCCAATATCCATCATACATATAGATCAGGTATAAACCAACTTCTAATTCAAATGTCACTGATGTTTTTCTGTTAAAAAATAAAAATAGTATTCACACTGGCACTAAAATTTTACATAATTATATTACAGTAAACACATTTTGTATCTATTGTTCATGCATATTTTGATCCAAGTTGATATAACATGTGTTCTCATACATATTATATTGGAGTCTGTTAACTTGCTTTATAATGTCTGAAGTCATAAAACAAGCTTGTTTGCTCTTATGTATATAATTATATATATGTACCTACATTTTTTTATAATATAATTTTAGTTTTAAATGTATAATAGTAATATTAAAACACTTTTTTTTAAATATATTCCACATTAATACATGAAAAATGTGTGTGGAAGAGGAAGTTCCTATTAATAAATATTATCTATTTCACAGCGAAGTAGAAACATAAAATTATATGTTAATATTTTACTCATATACACGGTAACAGTCGCAAATCTGCTTTGAGGTCTGGCCCTGCCAAGGTCGTCACTAAGAATTAATGTGTTGTGAAAGTATGTAAGAATGGACGTTTGTTACTCTTTCACGTAAAAACTACTGAATGGATTTTAATGAAACTTTACAATAATATAGCTTATACATTAGAATAACACATAGGCTACTTTTTATCCCGGGAACTAGTTCCTGTGAGAAACGGGAGCGGGAAAACATCTCTACTATTATTGATAACTTCTCAGCGCACGATCCTTTTGAAAATTTGACAATATTCAAAGAGTACGATAATTTTCGCGGCACCTACATATATCATTGCTATCATTAAGACCAAACAATTATACATACATTGAAATCCATCTTTATAGCCCTAACACACGATCGGATTTGATCCGACCCGACCGCGGATTTGATTTACCTCCCGACCAAATCTTACCGTGTGTACAGCAGTCCGGTGGACATAATTATTATTAATTGAGTCAGTTCAATGTCGCCGTCCTAGCTACTTTGTCGTAAATTTCCCCAGATTTAATTTTATTTTTCTCCATAATAACACTTTCTCATATCGTTTTCCCAATGTTGCAGTCTTAGTTAGTTTGTCGAAAATGTCCCCAGAACTGATTTTACCTTTCCCCAAAAGTTACTTTTTCATACATTTTCGCCACAAAGAAAAAAGAGCTACGTTAATACATAACGTAATGTTTATTACTCTATGGAGAGGAATACTATGCATACCAGTTACCTACACAGATAAATAAAATTGAAATGTGTGTGTATATCTGTGTAATTTCAAATTAGCAGCTTTTCACTAAATGCATATTAAGAATATACTTTATTAGAAACTTTTCATTTTACCGAAACTTCCTTAAAAAAAAAATTTTACCCCAGAATAGGAAAAAAGCCACCAATCTGAACACCCTGTCTGGTCGTCTGCCGTCCAGTGCGGTCTGATCCGGTCGTCTGTTGCGACAACAGATTTGGTCGGCGGACTCGGCGGATCAGATCTGTCGAGGTCCGGCAGACCAAATCCGATCGTGTGTTAGCTCTATTATATTACCGGACTAAAGAAGAGGTTATTGACTTTTAACCGCTAAAGAAAACTGCGATCATCACCTTACTGTTTTTTGTCCAACAACAACTAAGCAAGCGTAACTGGGGAAAAACATTAATGCTCAACATGTATAGTATATTTTTTGCTTACTTTAGTGAGTTACTAACGATTTATTTTACAATTTTTATAGCATGGACTTTGTAAAAAAATGTTGTAAAAATTTCAATTTTTGTCGGCGGTTTGAACTTCAGCCAGTTAAACTTGAAACTCACAGTTAACTTGACGTACACGTATTTGTCTACTAAAAATATGTGTTACATGGATCATGTTCTCAGAGTTTTTATTATAAAGCCACCATATTCCTATAGTTAGAAGTGGGTTCGCGTTGTCGGCAGTGTCATGGCAGGAGATCGAACTCACAGCCCATTACTTTCAATTATGAAGTCATGCATACTTCAAATTTAGTTCGGTAGGCGCAGAAAGATTTTGCGAAGTGTAGTGGTTGTTCAATAGTGACTTTGAATTATTATTATAATAATGCACGTATTGTCATCTCGATATTTATTAAAAATATTCTATTTGCTCACAAACTTTATGGTAGGACATCTTTCCGAGGAGTTACCCGGGGCGTCCGGCTATAGAGAGATAGGCAGGGACCGTGTGGTTTTAGTTGGTTCGAGTCCGGCAAGACATCTGAGGGGATTTCCACACATAAAAAATTCTATTATTATCATGTTGCCTTTGATGGGATTCGACCTCTCTGTGTAATGTTAATTTGATTAAAGTTAATCATTAAATATAATGAAACTAATGATAACATTACAATTTAACATAATTTAACTTATGCCATTAAAATACACATTTGGTTTTAGACTTGATTTGAGATTTATAATTTTAGTTTTATAGTGTCATAATTTACTCAAATAATTATAATGGCATACTGAAAAACGTTAAGTATTTGTTAAAGTGCCACTGACGACATACAATCAATATTCGAACACTTATTGGGACACAAATCGCTTAGTGTTTGGTTTTCAAGTACCAGCTCGTATCAAATCTTGTAAAATTCATAATAAGTGTTTGGTGTATGTGAATTGCCCGGGCTACACATATATGACGGGCCGTTATGCGCAGGCGTTGTCGGAGCACGGCACGGTGCTGGATGGGTCCGCGCTGGTGGTGTCGGTGGAGTCCCGCTCCGAGACCGCCGTGCTGGTGGGCGTGCCCTACGAGGCCAGCACGGACTACGTCAGGCAACTCTTCACAGAGTGCGGCGAAGTCACGCACATACATGAGTTCAGCAAGACCAAGTACAAGATCTGTGAGTATACCTTTATTTTATAACACTAACCTCACTGACTCATTCATCAACACCCATTGAAACTACTAAAATATGTGCTATGGTACTAAGGGCCGTATTTCAGAACTTTTCTCAGTACTCAATCGACGCTTGAGAGTAGATTTTATAAGGCAAAATCTATCCTCAAGCGTTGATTGAGTATTGAGATGCGTTCCGGAATACGGACCCAAGACGGCTGATAAGTATACGTTTTTTATTAGTTTTACTCAGGGTTCAAACCCGGGCGTCGTCATATTTGTATTCCACCTTAGTAGTATAAAAGAAAGAATTAAAATCTTGTCTACTCTGTAGGGTGAGCCGCAGATTTCAAATGACGTTTACATAAATGAAATAAGACTTCATAGAAAAATGTGGTAACTACTGTAGGTTCCTTCGCAGGTGGAATCAATGACTTCGCAGCCATATGAAAACTACTATTGCTATACTATTGTGTGAACAAACTTTTCTGGCAAATAGCTAAAGTAGTAATATGTCCGAAGTGGCCCAATACTGCGGTGTGATTGGTGCTGATCAAACTCAAGCCGATTGTAAACCAATAGTAACCAATTTATCTCACGTCATTCAAAGAAATACGATCTATTGGCTATCTGCTCTATAGCCCTACTAGACTTTGAAAATATCTCAGTTTACTGTAACAAGCTGATGGCACAATACCATTATACAATACCAAATAATAACGCTTGTATGATGTCGTGATTTTATTAGATATTTAATAGTAGTCGGACAGTAGGTATGCTGATAAACACAAATTGACTGATAAACAAGAATTAAACCCATTTGTTCTGCCGTCGTTTAGAAGTTTTGAGCTTAGCCTTAGCAACACATTTAACGGTACAGTTTTATTAAAAACACTAGTCGATGTCCGCGGATCCATCCGTGCATTTTTCCTAACCTTTCTTTAGATTCAAGGTATAAATAAAAAAAATAAAAAACTCGAATGGGTCTAGCCGTCTACGAGTTTTGAGCTTAGCAACATATTTTACGCATTATTTTTATATGTACTCAGTAATGTCTGGCCGAATCGGACACGTGGGTCACTCAAACCGGTTAGGAGTACACGCATGTTTCGTCCGACAAGTGGAGTGAGATTTTGACACGCGTGGTTGGTTATAGTTACCAGGAACTTTTTTTACGCTACTCCATACATAATATTTCCATAATCGAGGTTAAAACATGCTATTAAGTTTTAGCCAAATAAGTACTTTCAGCAATCAATGTAATGTTAAACTGGTCATAGTAACAAGATTTGTATTGGACAGTAGTTGAAGCCCGCGACTCCGCCTGCTTAATGAAGCTTTCCCATTCCCGTTTCCCATCCATGCAATTTTTCCAATTTTGCTCTCCTTAAAAATCTTCCTTAGAATACAAGGAATCAATTAAAAAAAAAACTTGAATTGTTCCAGCTGTCTTTGAGTTTGACAATTATATAGATAATCATCATTATATCACCCCGTTGACTCCCAATCCTGGGCTGGACATCCCCCAAAGAACGCCTATAACAGTTTCTCGTTACGTTAAACGGAAAAGTCAAAAGTACTCGGATACCCAGACGTACATGTGTGATGCGATTGATGAATCTGAAGGAAGCAAAAGAAGTATAAATGGATCGCGATGCCTGGCGATCTGTCCTCTGACTACCCCGTCAGGGATACAGCGTGAAGATAATTAAGTTTTAGTTAAGTTTTGATAAGGTCAATTTAGTTTCTCTAATAAATGGTTTAAAAAAAAATGCGAAACTTCCGAAAATATATATAAAGTCTTTAACCTATATAAACCCTTTGACGCAAACCACGGTTATGACAATAGCTTGATTTATTTATTTATGTACACACTAAGTTACAGTAATAACAGTTGAAGGAGATATAGGTACAATGGTACTGCTTATTTCTATAAGAAATATCTCCCAGCAGACCGGCGACAGGAGAACGTGAAGAAGTACGAAAATAACAATAAAAAGTGTCTAAGTAAGAGAGCAAAGACGGAACTAAAATCACACACATACAAAAGAGTGTATCTACATAAAATTATATGATATATAACAACATATAAATACAAAACAATACAAATAAATATACTTACATATATAAACAAATACAAAATAAATATATATTTACACATATAAATTAAATAAATTTACAGCGTAGAGAGATAGTATTCACGGAGTTTCCTTTTAAAAGTATTAACAGTTTTGCTGTCACTGATAGCAGGTGGGATTGAGTTCCACAATCTGACCGCATGCACAAGTAAAGGAGTAAGAGGAGAAATTGGTTTTATGGTTAGAGAATTTGAGGTTAGTATGTAGACTAGATCTGCAAGGAACATTTGGGGAACGAACAAACGCGAACCGCTCCCTCAGATAGGCAGTGAGGTAGGGTTGTATAGGATATTGAAAAGGAGGCAGAGAGTTCGAGTGTTTCGGCGAAGGCGGATTGGGAGTCACTTGAGTTCTTTGCAAAGATGGGAAACATGATCATACTTTCTAAGATTAAAATAAAGCGTATACATAAATTTTGCAACCTCTCAAGTTTATTTCGAACGCCCTCAGTGGCGTCTTGCTTGATGTCCCACATGCCTTATGTAGGGGATTAAAAGGTCATTGAGTTCAACGCTTTGGCTTAAATATCTATTGAACTGTAAACGGGGGTGGAAACTAGTTATGTCTCGGTTAACTGCCAATAAAAGTTCTGCATAATCCTACTAATATTATAAATGCGAAAGTTTGTAAGAATGGATGTTTGTAAGATTGAATGATGTTAATGAAACTTTACAATAATATAGTTTATACATCAGAATAACACAGGCTACTTTTATCCCAGTTTTCCCGTTCCCGTTTCCCACAGGAAAAAATAGTAGCCTATGTGTTATTCTGACGTAAAAGTTTCATTAAAATCCATTTAGTAGATTTTGCGTGAAAGAGTAACAAACATCCATCCATACTTACAAACTTTGCATTCTATTTACAAACAAAGTGCTCGTTTACATAAAGTCATTGTAACACTTGCACACAGGCAGGGGAGTTATTAGGGTTGTCACGTTATAAATAAATAACAACAAGTATAAAAACATTTGTAGAAGGGTGTATTGGAATAATATTGAGATACTCGGGCTCTAAAGCAACCCAACCTGTAATTGATGCACCTGTTGGCCAAAGGACGAGGGTCCGGCGCAGATGCCGTTACGGGATTGGGGTGTTCTTTTTTTACATTCTGTAAGCCAAGGCATCTTTTTTCGGTCTTGCAATGAAACTATACTGTTTCAACGACATATTTGTATGACGATTCTTCATGATACATGGTGTTTGGAGGTTTTTCGCGTGTTATTAATATTTTTTCAAGTTTTCGATTATATATACTTATAGCCGTGGTCAAGAGCAAAGCCGCGATCATATCTATCTATATTAATAAAACTACAACGACTCGCTCAGTTATCAACGCCCAGGCGAATGAAATTAATAGAATAATCTGCATTTTTAATTTTGGCATCCACTAGGAGTTTAAGAAATTTCTCTCAGAGGTTAAACATACATACATACATACATACATACATATTGTCACGCCTTTATCCCCGAAGGGGTAGGCAGAGGCATATTTAACGCCCACGTTTCACCGTATGCATTTCCGTCCCACGTAACAGGTGGTGAGCCCATTGCCGTGTTGAAATGGACAGGCGCAGGCTGCATCGACCTGCTGTTGAAATTTTTTAAGCCGCCCATAGGGCCTCCAACTTGGCTTAACGACTGCCATTTTATTGGCAACCGGGACCAACGGCTTAACGTGCCTTCCGAAGCACGGAACTGGGGTGGGTCTAAAGGGCCGAAAAAAAATAATAAACTGTGTCTATTTTAGATGTTAAATTTGGAAGAAATTTTGAACCCGTTGCCTTTTTAGTGAGGTGGTAACAAAAAGGCTAAAAGGTCTTATGTGCTAGACACTAATTAGCACGACCAATTAAAGTCCTGGTAGTCTCGGACTGTAGAGGTTAAACATAAGGGATATACGGCTATATACGGCCATAAGTTCGCCATTTTCAGAAACATAAAATGCAACTGTTTCTGGTTATAGTAAATGCCACGTGCGTCACGGTTTTGCAAAATTTCGCCTATAGAGGGATAAAATGGGATTGTAAGTTGATATAAGAAATTCTTATTGACAAAGATAACAATATCAAATTTCGTATAGCTGCTTCTAATTAAAAATATGTAACACGTGTTACATATTTTTTAAAATTTACCCATAAGAATTTAAAATGGCAATCACCACCTGTTTGTTACGTGGGACTGATAATATGCCTCTGCTGATTGTAAGACGCATTATATGCCTCTGCCACCCCTTTGGGGATAAAGGCTTGAATAATAAAATAGAATTAAGTGATAAGGGGTTGAAGGTGTAGCATGCAACGGGAGTTCGAAGTATGTCACTGGCGAAACGACGACACATCTAGTTTGCAATAATATAAAAAAAAGAACACCGTATACTTGTCAACCCTACACCCGAAAACAAGAGGGTTGCTCCCCTAAAAATATCTGTATTCTGTTGTATATTGCGTTCACTGGCCACTTCTATAGGCTCCATGCCGCGGTCGATGACGTAAGTTGTGCTCGAGAGTTCCCACTCTTATTGATTTAAGAATTGCTCCGGTATACTAGTGTTGTACACAGTATAATGTTAATCAGTATTGCCAACTAAACAAGCTCTTCAACATTGAGGGGAGGTATTGACGATTTTTTTAAATGTAATGGTAACCTGCTAGAATCGTAAAATAGTTTCGTACCATTTTCTATAAAAATGGCAAGAAGTCATGTCTGTTGTATGAGAGCCCTCTTGAACAAACAAACTTTTCAGCATTTTCTTCAGAATGGAACTGAAATTTGGCATATAGGATGATAGTTGCTGATTCAAGCATCTAATCCACTAGGCAAGAATGTTTAAATTTTGGATGTCGTCTTCACTACTGCGTTTTTCAAGTAATCAATTGGCTATAAACAAGTTGTTTGTTTGCAGTGCGAGTCACATTCCAAGACAAGGAGAGCGTGGACAAGGCGCTGAAACTGGACCGCGAGCTGCGTATCAACGGATTCCTCGTTACCGTTTCCAAATATCGGGACGAGGATGAGCAGAAAGCTCACAATGCTGCCAACGTCAACAAGGTACTATATATACTATTTTTTTTTCATTTTTAATTTATTTATTGTGGCAACATAGGCACATAGGTTGTTTTCAAAAGTATGAATTTCTCTGAGGACTTTGTATGGAGTTGAGATAGCGCAATCTAGTGTAAATTGAGGTCAACAAAGATTTCCATACATATTGACGTTAATTTGCTCAACATAACTGGGGAAAACACTGAAAAACTTTAAAACTGTTAATACTGTGCTACTTATTAAGTAAACTACTATAAGAAGTATTGTGGCTACACCTGCGTGACATTTAATTATACCTTAAACGTGATTCCCGAGGGAATAAAATAGTTTTCTGACAAAAAAAGTAGCTTGAGGTTCTACTCAGACCTACAGCTTTTGGTTCCTTATGACGTTAAAAATAAAGGACAAAAAGCGAACAGACTATAATATAGTATTTGTGCTACCTCTTGGACCCAATTTTTGCAATTAGTGATTTGAAGTCTTTATTTAGCCACATATTAATTGTAACATTGGATGAAAAATTGATACCATATTTACGCCCGAAAAGAGAGCGAGATATATATAGTCTTTAGTAAGTCAGAGAAGTTTAGAGCTTTTATGTAAAGAGAGGTACACTGTCTGGCATACTTATGATGATCTAGCACTCGGTAACGTTGAGGCTAGGTATACATGAATAAATAAAAATTAATAACTTTATTACCAAAAACAAATAACTTACAATTTTATGAGTTATATCAAAGTAATATCAGTACGCGAAATATTATTTAAAAATTTTAGGTCGTCGTGTTTATACCTCTGGCATCTATGCTAAGATTTAATTTGTATTGTGGATGCCGGGGCCCTCTCCATTAAGCCAATGTTCTATACAATTTTAGAAAATTCCAGCATTACTGATTAATATTAAAAACATTAATTAATTAATAAAGAAAATCAGAAAAATTATATTCTAACAATTATATTCCCAAAGACAGAAATGATCAATGCTAATAATAGTTTCGTTTGCGCAGAACAAGCGACAACACCCGAACCAGCAACAGAACCGCAACAACAGCAACGCGAACACGAGCACGAATTCAAACACAAACGCCAACCGCTCCAACAACTTCCGCAATCGCGGCGGCTCCTTCAACAACGCGAGGGGCAACTTCCGAGGTAATAAATGGCTCAGATAATTTTTAGTCTTATAGCCGACTTGACAAAAATTTCAACAGCAGGCGACTGTCCAGGGGCCAAGTCTACTATTTCAATCGCGTCAGAAAAAAATCGTAATCGTCGCTCAATAGAAAGCCACCAGTACAATTTTGAATTATTTTCGTAGTCCTCCAAAACAATCGTACTACAATAGACTTCCATCGCTTAGCCGATAGAATTCTTCTAACACGTACCGCGCCAGGGGCAGTTAGTCAGTGACATTTTTGATAGTCTACTAATACTTTGACAGCTAAAAACAGCGATTCTGGTTCTATTCTATGGCTTGTCAATAGTAGACTGGGCCCCCAGTTGTCGTGCAACGTCCTGATGCAGTCGTACGATCTTCTTGTTAGCTCTTGATAAACTATAACACCTTAATGGTAACATGACTTTATTGTTTTGCAAGTATCGGTGAGTCAAACTTGATAATAGACTATTTATAACTATGTGTGTTACTTATTAAATACAATGTGTTTTGCTGGAGCGTTGACATGTGTGCACCGTACACCAGTTGCAACACGGGTTACTCCACCTGTTACCTGGGATAAAAATTCATATGTTGCAACGTGGGCGTATAGTATGCTTTTGCCACTCCTTCGATAATAAAGACCTAACTGATGAGTAAAGTTCCAATTCAATTTGCAAATCATTTCTCTTCGGAAGGCACGTTAAGCTGTTGGTCCCGGTTGTCAGTAACATGGTAGCCTTAGCCATTAAGCCAAGTTGAAGGCTTTGTGTGATTTGAAAAATTTCAACAGCAAAGTCATAACCTGCGTCTATCTATTTTAACACGGCAGTGGGCTCACCACCTATTACGTGGGACAGGAATACACACGGTTAAATGTGGGCGTATAATATACGAGGGCTGCACTAAAAGTATCGGGAATGGAACATTTCCACTGTTCCTGTCATATTAAAATCTTTTTAATTGAAAACTCCTCGGTTTTAAAAATCGGATACCATTTATTTATTTAAAAAAAAGAACCTCAGTCTTGTCACAAGGTTTTGTCACACTTGTTTAGTCGTTGAAAAAATGGAATTGACTCGAGGAATTTCAAGAGCAATGATTTATTATGACTTTCGAAGTGGTTTAACACAAAAACAGTGTGTTGACCGGATGATTTCTGCATTTGGTGATGAAGCCCCATCCAAAACCAAAATTTATCGCTGGTTTGCTGAATTTCAACGTGAATGTGTCAAGCTCAGTGATGATCCCCGTCAAGGTCGTCCAAAAAACTGCAGTCACCCAAGAAAACGTTGATGTTGTGCGTAAGCCGATTGGGGAAGATCGACATGTGACATACCGCGAAATTCAGGCAATTTTAGACATTGGCATGAGTCAAATACAAATAATCTTGCATGAACAATTAGGTGTAAAAAAGTTCCCGATGGATCGCTCTGTGAAGAGCAAAAAGCGGCTCGCGTTACTTTATGCGTCAGAACTCTCGAAAGATTCCACGCAGGATCCTCAAGTGCTGTATACAACATCGTATCAGTACGAACCCGAAACAAAAAACCAGTCACGAGTTTGGGTGTTCGAAAATGAGTTAAAAGCCAACGTTTGTCTCCAAAACCGGCTGTTGCGACTATTCCTCTTGAGGGACAAAGAACGGTTAATGCAGAATGGTATGCTAGCATTTGTTTCACACAGGTCGTTTCTGAACTCCGTAAAGAGAACTGCAACCGCCGCATCATCCTCCATTACGACAATGCGAGTTCTCACACCGCGCACAGAACAAAAGAGTTTTTAGAGCAAGAAAACATAGAATTATTAGACCATCCGCCGTACAGCCCCGACCTAAGCCCTAATGATTTCTATACTTTCCCTAAAATAAAGAATAAATTGCGTGGTCAGAGATTTTCATCACCTGAAGAAGCTGTGGACGCCTACAAAATGGCCATTTTGGATACCCCAACTTCAGCCGCAGTCATAGATCTAATTTAGATAGCTTCTGCGGCAACATAACGGATGTCTAGAACTTTCAGCTATTACATTATCCGTGAATGTAGGCTTTCTACATATTTTCAATTTATGTCTATTATAAATTAAGCATATAGAGATGTCAAGAAAATTTATTTTATCATAACCAATTTCAATTGTATATGGAATTAATTGTATTAATAAATGTCAAAAAATTATTTCATTTACCTACATTCCCGGTCCATAAGCAAATGATATCATCTACATATCTGTACCAATAACATTAAACTGTTTGTAAATTAAGTTTCCTAGAATTTGATTTTCTATAAAGTCCATAAAAATGTCCGCACTAAGTGGAGATAGTGAACTGCCCATTGCTAGGCCATTAACTTGTTTATAAAACTTATTACCAAATCTGAAATAATTTTGTTCCTGGCATACCGATATGGTGTGTTCTAAATCTATAGAAATTTGTGGGTCTATTATAGCCTTCAACAGAACATCCTTAATTACGATCTTGCATTCCTGTAAAGGTATACTAGGAATATTTGGGCAATATTTAAGTCCCTTTTCTAGTAATTCTACCTCTTTATTTTCAAAAACTAAATTAGTAAAGTTTTTTAATCTTGGATAAAATTTATTGTCGCGATGCAAGGGTGGCATTGATGTTGATGAGACCACGAGCTGCGATGACCTTAAATTCCCCAATATTTTCAGATGTCTTTTATGAGTCATGGCGGATAAATAACGCATTTCATCCAAAACATCAGCTTGGAGAACTTGAAATTCCAAATAATGCAGTTGTCTACCCAATTCCACATGACAAATTTTGAGGTGGAGACTCAAATTATCGCGCTGGCAATACTGATTTTTAATTTCATTTAATAATAACTTTTGTTTTGCACCTAATAAAAACTCTCTGAGGTAATGTTTATGGATACTACATTTTAAGCTAAGGTCAATGTATTTTGGGATTAAACCTTCCTTTTTACATTTTGTGTTAAACCATATATGTTCATTTATCTTAGCGAACTTTAATTTTAACTTCCAATAAATATCAATCAGTTCAGCCGTACCTGCTGTCTTCAGACTGTTTACACTGTTGATTGATGGCACTTGCTACACATCTTGAACAAAAACACTTGTACTGTTCCACTTATTTATTATTTTATCCTGACCGGTTTCGCCTTACGGCATTTTCAAAGGTTAGCACATATTTAATGTATTTCGGATGTCATTGAATACAATATATGAAGTTATAACAACAATGGTTTGACTGAGGGTAAATAATAATTTCATAACTAACTAACTATCTTCACGCTGTATCCCTGACGGGGTAGTCAGAGAGGACAGATCGCCAGGCTTCGCGATCCATGCATACTTCTTTCGCTTCTTTAAGATTCATCAATCGCTTCATACACGCACGTCTAATAATTTCATGATACCACTTAATAAATTTTCCCCAAAATTAGGGAGAATCTCAAGAAATGAAGTAATACATGTAAACATTAATTTTTGACATCGAACATCATTAACCTTTGAAAATGCCGTAAAGCGAAACCGGTCAGGTTAAAATAATAAATAAGTTGAACGGTACAAGTGTTTTTTTTTTCAAGATATGTTTATCAGTTGTCTAGATCCCATAGTACAAGCTTTTAGCTTAGTTTGGGCTAGAAGGCGCTGTGTAAAAAGTGTGTAAAAAGTCCCACAATATTGATTATTTAATTATTGAACTGAAAACTTTTTTTTGGCGCACCGCACAGTTTTTTTTGTAGGTAGTAAGTTAGGCTGATCCGTCACGCTCTGAGATGAAAGGCTCAATCGGCTGAACTCTGGAACCTAAGCGAGAAAGATACAGTCAGCTGCTCCTCGCTGTTGTGTCGCTGTGTTTAGTAAATTCACTTCATACCTAATAATTGATTGCGGTTGCCAATTAAATTTTCACTTCTGCCGTGCGGTCTTACGATACACTCCTAATTTTTTAAATAAACAAATAAATATCCATCACTCCTTATCCCCGAAGGGGTGGCAGAGGCATATTATATGCCCACTTTTCACCGTGTGAATTCCTGTCCCACGTAATAGGTGGTGTGCCCATTGCCGTGTTGAAATAGACAGATGCAGGTTGTGGCTACCTGCTGTTGAAATTTTTCAAGCCGCCCATAAGGCCTTCAACCAGGCTTAACGACTGCCATTTTACTGGCAACCGGGACCAACGGCTTAACGTGCCTTCCGAAGCACGGAAACGCTCGCAAATGTAAATGCCACATAGTGGTCACCCATCCGAGGACCAGCCATAGTGAAAGTTGCGTAACTCAGTGATCGTTTACAGAACACTGAGACCGCGGGGCCACGAGCGCTTAATTTTTTAATATTGACTTTGTCGTTTACAGGAGGTCGAGGAAACCGCGGCGGGTTCGGTGGTCGAGGCGGCTCGTTCCCGCGCGGCGGGTTCGCGCCCGTCAGCTCCTACCTGCCGCCGCAGGGCTACATGGGGCGCCCGGTAACCGCACACGTAGCCCACTATCTCACACCCAACTAACATTCATGCATGCTGGCTATTTTATCTTTTTACTAGTTGACGCACGCCGCTCCGCACTCTTGGTGAAGATTTCCCGTTCCCGTTTCTCATAGGAACTTGTTCCCGGGATAAAAAGTAGCCTATGTGTTATTCTGATGTGTAAGCTATGTCATTAAAAGGTTTCATCGAAATCCATTCAGTAGATTTTGCGTGCAAGAGTAACAAATATCCATTCTTACAAACTTTTGTGTTTATAATATTAGTAGTATTTTTGAAGTGAAACTTCTTTATCGACGTATGAGAGAAAAATAGCTTTAAAAAAAATCGGCACGTTTTTCGGTTACGCGGTTATGTTGTTATGAAGCTTTGAAACTTCTTTATCTGAAATTTTCTTATCGACGTATGCGTAAGCCTTATCTACACAATAAATAGTAGAAAAATTATATGTAGTAAAGAAGTTTCACTTCTTACCTGTATACTCTGGTACACACATACACTTTTTTTCTATTTCGACATACTCGCCTTGAGCAATGCCAGAGTCAAGTACAATAAAATCTATACCAATATTATAAAGCTTAAGAGTTTGTTTGGTTGGTTGGTTGAACGCGATAATCTCAGGAACTACTGGTCGGATTTGTAAAATTATTTTTGAATTAGATAGGCCATTTTTCGAGGAAGGCTATAGTAATTTATATCATCGCGCTACCACCCTAGAGAGCGGAGCAGTAGTCATAAATGTCGACAGATCGTGCAAATTTTTATGCTTTATTGTAGAATTTATAAGCGACGGGATTGAATGGGTCTCCTAGTATAAAATATTGTTACAAAAATAAATAGATATTAATTTCTCTTCGGTTTTGGCATGCTGTCTCTCTACCTCCTGACTTCTATTATACTATTCTGGGACATCATACCATAAAGTTTCATATTTCTCTTACCCTCAGGCACTAGTGGTATTTACTGTCCAGCGTACTTAATGGTAGTCAGTGGATTTGAAACACACTTTGCGTCACACACTGTCCTAGCATGCAAATCACACTTATAATCGTAAATCTATGTATAACCTGCATGTTAGTAATTCATTTTCATCATTTTAAACATTCAAGTCTCGTCAATGTCCATATCACAGAGCAAAGAATGTAGCTCTTTCGCTCCTGCCTTATTATAGGCGAAAGTAATATTATTACCGCGTGCTAAGTTTACGTCACATTGTAGGCGAAAATAGCTTTCGAGGCCAGTCAGTGGTCTGTAGTAATGATGTACTCGTATGACTAGAGAGTAAAGCCCTGTCACTATTGGCTGAATGAAATATATACAATAAGGCGTTGCTAGTAGAAAGAAAGTGACAAGAAGCTTTATTCCGCGTACGGTTAGATTGTGGAATGAGCTCTCTGCCTGGGTTTTCCTGAATGTCTACAGTATGGGGTTCTTCAAAAGGGGTCTTAGAAGGTTTTTTAAGGGTCGGCAGCGCGAGTGCTGCACCTATGGTGATGCAAACGTCCATAGGCTACGGTGACCTTGTTCCATCAGGTGGGCCGTATGCCAGTGTGCAAACTCAGTGGTATGAAAAAAAAAAAATTCTCGCTCTGTAGTTAAGACTGTTATTGGGTGAACAACAAAATAGGGCAATTTTTCGTGCATTTCTTTTCTATAAGTCATACTTCCACGTGTTCCTAATTCCCATGAATTCACAGTGATTTTATAATGTAGAGCATTATGTAAATAGTTTAATTTTTGAAGTTCGACTTCTTAATCTATGTTGATAGAAATTTTTATAGCCGTAAAAAAATCGTTACGGTTTTCGGTTACGCGCCATGTTGTTTTGAAGTGAGACTTCTTTATCATAACTGAATTTTCTTTATAGACATATGAGAGAAATGATATAGCTGTAAATTATATAGCTTCATTCTTGTTTTCGTACTGTGTTTTTTTGCAATAACTTCATTATTAAAAGCTTGTATGGTGCATGCTACAATTATAACTTGCGCGGAGCCGATACTTTGTGTAATAATGACATTACGTTCAAGTAATTTATTACTACTGAAGAACAGACAGACAGACAGTTTGTGGTATTTTCCAATTACGAGAGTTTCCATGCTTCTGATGGCACGTTTAGCTAAGTTGGAAACTCTTAGAGTCGCGTGAAATATTTCAAAAATAGGTAGCCACAACCTGCTCAAGTTTGTGTCAACACGGCAATAGACTTTTCATCTAAAATGCGGGATCAAATAAAACTAGTTAAATGTGGGCATATGGTATGCCTCTGTCTACCTTTTGGGTCATGAAGCGTGACTTTACATTTATATGTGTTTGGATCCCATGGAAGCGAAATCATCGGAGCAAAGTGGACAGAGGCATATGTATTTACTATTGACAGTGATGAAGTAATATTGATATTTTTTCTTCATTCTAACTACCACATACTGTTATTAGTAATGATATAATTGATAATATTGTCAATATTACTGACAGTTTCTGATCCGCTGTATAGCCATATTACATAGAAACGAGTGCATAGAAAGATGTGCAAAGAAATGCAGTGCAAAGACCCACAGAGTACTATTGAATACAGATAACGCACCTTCTGCGCAATCTCTTTGCATTAACTTATTCTGTGCATTCTTTTCAGAATTACCTGTAGTTGAACGATACATTAGATGTGCACACGCTACAGTGCGCTGAAGGTAATCTATGTACATACTATGATGCCATGCCAGGGTTTAAAGGATTTCAATTTCTAGCATTTACAAAATGAACCTTCATACTCATATATATCTTAACTAAAGCGATATGAAACTTTCCAGAACGAGCGTTCATAATTTCGATTACAATGTACATTATTCACTTGTCGCACTATACTATAAACAATATCACTTACGTTTTTTGTATGCTTTCAAGATATCTTTTAACAATGAAGCTCGCAATGGAATGTAAAGCTTGCGATAAACAGACGAAGGTGCGTCCATTCGGTTCGCATAGTAAACGCTGCCTTCGCCATATCTCTTTAGTTAAGATATCTATGATCATACCTCAATATTTGAGAAATGACATGACAAGTTGTCGTGTCATTTGTCATTGACAACACCGATCACACAACCATTAATACCGACAAAGTTTGCCATAACTAAAAATAGACTAGAATGGAACCATTAATAGACTTCGCATTACTAGCGTTAGTTTTCTAGAAAATGCAAATGGATTTTTACGCGTGGAAATCCTTATGGATCCTATGCTGAACTCCTACAGACTAAAACCAAATTGTGCGTTTTCATTTACCTATGGTTAGGAGTAATGGGTGAGCCCCGAGAACGATTACTTTATTTTGACCATAACTATGTCCTTTTATTTAAAGTTAGCACTGTCGCATTTGATATCGCGTTTCTTTATCGCTTCTTATAAAAAAAGTAAATATGTGTGTTATTGATACAAGGCAGAAGTACTGTGAGACAATTAGATAAATATAGAGTGTCAGGAGTATTATTATAACTATAAGGTTTATAATTTTTACAGTATTTAATCAACAATTTTAATACTCAAATGCATGTTGATACACCGCGTACACTAAACGTATTTTCTGAGAGCTTCGTAGTACGCGCATGTCAAATACGATAGGAAACACTGTATTGTATCTTATTTTCTCGCAGATTTGTTTCTTTTTTATCATCTATCTCATCCTCTCATAGCCTAAATCCTATTTATAAATAAAATAAATAAATATCCATCACGCCTTATCCCCGAAGGGGTGGCAGAGGCATATTATTATATGCCCACTTTTCACCGTGTGGATTCCTGTCCCACGTAATAGGTGGTGAGCCCATTGCCGTGTTGAAATAGACAGACGCAGGCTGTGGCTACCTGCTGATGAAATTTTTTTAAGCCGCCCTTAAGGCTGTCAACCAGGCTTAACGACTGCCATTTTACTGGCAACCGGGACCAACGGCTTAACGTGCCTTCCGAAGCACGGAAACGCTCGCAAATGTAAATGCCACAAAGTGGTCACCCATCCGACGACCAGCCATAGTGATCGTTTACCGAACACTGAGACCGCGGGGCCACGAGCGCTTCCTATCCTATTTATAAATGTTCTTTTTGTTGTCTCTCTTACGATAGAAATTTTAGTTTAATAAAAAATAGTTACTCCTTTTCGTAGAATACGCAACTACATGACTGTGTGACCGATGCCCAGGGTGTTTCCGACCGTAATCCGAAAGGGATCGGTTGTTTTAATCATAGTGCTTTAAGAATATTCAAATAATATAATAATGCATACTGCCAACCGTTCGGGGATAAGGCGTGATGGATATTTTTTTTTTCAATTAACTATGTGTTTTGTTACCCAGGGCGCGGGTTTCATGAACGACGGGCAGCGGCCGAACAAGAGGCTGAGGCAAATGTAAGCGATGAACTAAGATAGTATAGCAGCCGGTGTGGTGCGGCGTGCCCCCAAGTTCGTGTGTGTGTGAACTACGCTCTATCAAAGACTACAGTGACATAATTTGCAGTATCAGTAATAACAAATAAATCTAGCTAATTGTATTTACTAAGTACATGAATGAAATAATTTTAAGCTATTGTCTTTTTGACAGGTAATAAATGTAATGACTAACATTTAAATGGTTGTTTATTTTGCGTTGCCTAAGGAAAGATTAATTTGTCGAATTTTGTCTGCTGACCTGCTGACGGCAGTAACTAAAAAGCTTGACAAAACAGTAATCGAAGTAATATTATTGTGCGCTGGCTACATTGTTAAAATGTCAATACTGTCGTTTATGACAAAAAAAGATACCGTAGCGTTTCTCTAGGAAAAATAAAATTACTACATTTTTAACCATTCTTCTTCATCAAAAGAAGAACGGGTTAAATTGTTGATAATTTTATTTTTTCGTGAGAAAATAGACTTCATTATGGGTTGCCATAAGAACAAAACAGTGGCGAACCCATTTTAAAAAAAAATCAGGCTGCGCTCGGTGACGCGATTGCTAACAACAAAATTTATTGATCTTTCATTACGTATTAATTTTTTCTTATAAAGTGATAATTTTAAAGTAGATAATGAATCTTCTTCATTTAAAAGTAGAAAATTATTATTATTGATAGCAGTGTATTCATGTATAGGTTTGTTCAAAGTTCTACTTCAGTAAAATGATGGTAGATTTTACTGCAGATCTAAGTGGATTTTGGAAGGTAACAGAAAATACCGCGTTCCACTAAGTTATCCAATTTCACAACTCTTGTGCACGTTCTCGCAGCTTTTATGTTTAAAACACCATAATTTTTACATATAAACACCCGAAAATAGTTTGAAAAAATTATAACTGTGGCGACCGCGTTATTCGCTGTTAGCAAAAATCCACCCCCATTTAATTTCTGATGGAAAGTGCTCTACGTAACGTATGGACATTTCTTTTGCTGAGTATATTGCTTTGTATACTGAGATAACGTTCCTCATTTAACCGCGCACCAGACGCGTTTACCAACTACACCACCCTGACCTGCTCGAAACCAACGAAATAATTCACCTCTTTACGTCTTAAGGCGACTAACATTTTATCACAAAAAAAAAATTATTGAAGATAAAAATGTTTTTATTTCTTGCTGCAAGCAATTCGTAAAGGCGAGGCTACTGTTGTTGTCAAAGTACAGAAGCAGCGAAATGAATGACCTCCATGTTATTCCGATTTAGGTGACTAGATCAATTCTGAGTATCCGGGGCCACTGTCCGAGAGGCATCTTATGCACTTAAGAATTGTCTGATCTGCTGTTCCAAAAAGCTTTTCCCTCCTTCAATCAGACGTTGAGTTGCAGTATTAAAATCTGCGTTCATGCATAAGTAACTAACTTCAGGTTGCTTATATCGAACCAATGCTGTCAACACTCCAATATGTGGATCGGTGATGATAAAAGGTCTCGCTCGACATCTCACACAATTGGTTTCTCCCCTAATCTTCCCAAAGGGCGCGCATGATGTTCTATTCTGCCGCATCGCAGGGTACCTCACACGTTGGGCTAGTCCTGGGGCCGATTCTGCTATTTCAATAGTGTCGATATCGTCGCTCAATAGAAAGCCAACGGTACAATTTTGTTTTTCGTAGTTTACTATTACAATCGTACTCCAATAGACTTCTATCGGGCGGCCGATAGAACTCTACTAAGCAGTGGCCAGTAGTCTGTTCCATTTTTGATAGTCTACTAACATTTTGACAGCTAAAAACAGCGATTCTGGTTCTATTCTACGGCTTGTCAACAGTAGACTCGGCCCCCAAGTACCCAACTTGCGGGTTGAAAAAATCTTGTACCAGCTGCCAGTCACATAGTAGTTGTTAAGCAGAGTTGAAAGACTGGGCGGCTTGAAAAATTTCAACAGCAGGTAGCCAATACCTGCGCCTGTCCATTTCGACACTGCAATAGGCTCATCACCTCTTACGTTGGCAATAACTGATAAAATGAAGGCGTTTATTATACCTTTGTCTACCACTGCCGACCCTTGCCGACCGTTATTGGTTTAACGATTGACTGAATCGATTTAGCAGTGGTACCTATGTAGTGTATGCGTCTGCCATTGCTAAGGTCTCGGTTTCGAACCCCGGATCGGTAAAACTATTTGATTCTAAAATTTTTATCGTGGAGTCTGAGTTTTTTCTAATATATACCTATTATTAGTCGTCCCGGCTAGGTTGCACCGCCTTAGAATCAGGTTCCATAGAAAATATATTACAAAAATAACTAATTTCATAAATCTCCTATTATTGCTAAAATTTTCTATTTATTAGGGTTCCTATACTATACCTCAAAAAAAAACGGAAACCTATATAAGAACACTTTCTTGTCCCTCGGCCCGTCTGTCTGTCCGTGTATCACCATTTGAAATTTATACCAGATACTGGGGACTATAGACCTCAGTAGGTATTTGGCATAAATTTACGTGTATACAAATCATCCCGAGTCAACACGATAAAAAGATATTGGCAAATTTTTGATTTTCGCGGAAACTTGTAAGTACATACCAGAATTTACCTTAATTACTTTTTTATTTTTCGTAATATTCATTTTACTTGTGCTAAAAGACTATGATTTCAACCAAAATTGACAATACTGTCAATCGGAAGTGCCCTATAGGTTTGAGTCGAAAACCTCTATTGTAGTTCCCGTTGATCTGGAATCACGAAATTTGTTAAAAAGCAATGTCTTACAGCACAAACCCCAATCACCAATTAACATATAGACCTCTGAGTTAAATGGGTGCTCATACAATTTGAAGATCAAGTGGCGCATACCTCAAAAAAGGCACAATTTGTTCACAAGTGTTCGACTCGTGCTTGACCGGTTTTTACTTTGGGTTATTCTACTATTCGTGGTAGAGACAAATTCATCAAATCAAGGATCATTAAAATCGTCCCACCCGTTCTTGAGTTATAATTGGCGTAATTAACACGAACATTATTTTTATATATTTAGAAATTATAAGTTGTTGTCCAACTATGCCAAAACCCTCGCCCTAGCTACTCCTAACAGCTTATCAAAGCGTACCTCGGGCTCTAATGTTACATGCAACACTGGTCTCTACGCTAAAATGTAACAAATTGAAATTGAAATCTTAGATTCCAAATAACAGCCGTGCAGTAGGTAATTGATTAGTTTCGCAAGTTTTCGAGTGAGATTCCATTTACAACATAACTAGTAACTAGACAATTTAGACGTTTTGCAAAATAACTATCTTTATAATAATCAGATATTAGTATAATTATTTTTAATAACCTAACAGTGAATAATTGCTCTTGGAAAGATCTCGATTCGAAAGAGAAAGTACCTAATTTGGCTATCGAAAAATCAATACAAAATTCAATCGTTGAGTGAGGTTAATTACTGCTGTTATTATGTGTACGATTGTACGTTTAAATTCGATGCAGTGGTCATCACTAATATTTATATTTTACTTAGGTACACTTTTTCAACTGCATCAGCGTTATAAGTAGTAGTGTATGCGACTGCCGCGCTGATGTCCCAGGTTTAAATCCTGGGTCGAAACAAATATTTGTGTGATCCACAAAATGTTGACTATGCAAAAAAAAAATATGATAAATATATTTAGGTATATATTTCTAATTTTTATTTTTTCACTTGTCTAGATCTGTATTTTTATACCAATGAGGAGGCCGACAAGCATGCGGACCACCCGATGGAAAGTGGTCAGCGTAGCCTATGGACTTATGGGTCCAGCACAAGGTAATTTTGGCTTAAAAGGGTTAGAAGGCGCCGCGCGTGTGAGAATGTCCCAAAATACTTATTTATTTAAGCTCACTTTCAGTGTGCTGTCAAATTAAATAAAGCTGAATAATTTGCAGCATATATACATCGATACAATTAAGTCCAGTCTACTTAACAAAGGTTTAACGAGACAAACATGGGTAAATAAAGCGATTGAAATGTAAATTATTACAAAACAAAACGGGATTTCAAACATTTTAACGGGCTGTGTGCTTAGAGTTAAGAACTACTCGTAAGCTGTAGATCGCCGAAGCGAAACGAGGACGCGATGGAATACAAAGGGAGAATGCGTGGCGCTGGTTAAAAGACACATCTGGTCTCTATTGGATTCTATTGGATCTTGACTCTATTTCATTGAAAGCTAGCGAACTGCAAGAGGAGCACCTCTTGCACGTAAACAATCCAAGTGTTGTATGCGTAATTTTTAAATCAGTTCACGTACTCTGCTAGTAAACATACATAATGCAGACTCAACGCTTCTCGCAAACATTAGTAGACGCGTATCGGTAGCGCACGCACGGATTATGATAGCAAAAGTGGAAAGAAAAATATGATACAAAATGTTGACAATGAAAGTGATTGTGTTTTATATATTCGTGGTGCTGGCCACTTGTGACAATAGTATTTCGCGCCAAAATTCAATTAGTTTAAAAAAAGAAACTCAAGCTAGGGTTGGGACACGATTTGTTAGAAACGAAGTGTTTGAAAATCTATTTAATGTCTATGATCCATTGTTTTTGGCTGTAGTGTGGCCTAAAATAACGAATGGTTTGCATATTCTCATTGATTATACCTGTTGGGACGAACTCGGAGTGTTCTTCAGAGATTTGACGGACGCCAAAGTATGGGCATACAGCGGTAAGTTATAAAAAATAACGGTACTTTTGTTTCGGTGCCTACTTACACGAGGTTTGCATATTTGTAAAGAACTTTTTTACTTAAAAATTATAAATGAATATATAATTTTCTCCGTAGACACTAAATTAAGCCCCTTTAAATTTAAGTTACTCTTAAAATAAAGTGGTATTCACATATTATTTTTGTCTCAATACAACGAATTATTTGCCTAGTTGACGATAATGTAAAATAAACCTCAAGCTTATTTTAATAATATAATTGTTGAATAATAAAAAAAAAAAATTTAAAGATAAGGAGGCCCGGGCTCTGCAATGTCTTCTGAACTCAAAATCAATTGATTATTATTGTTTAAGTTGTTTGGGGTTGAGACGAAAGATCTAGCAAAGCGACTAATCGACGCTTCGTGAGACCAGAAGGCTGGCTATTTCCTTGCACAAAAGATTAGCGTTGCCATTCATCCTGGCAATGTTGCCAGTCTTCTGATGATACTAAGTATAATTTTTTGATTCGTAGTCAGTCTTGTAAATTTAAGATTAGTTTAGGTATTGTTTTTTTATGTGTTATATTTTTGAGATTATAATAGTTAGTTATGTCAAAATAATATTTCGAAAACAAATTCACAAACATTAAAATAATTATCTTTTCTTCTCTTAATAAAAAAATTCTCCCTCTTCAAGTAACATTAAAAAAAAAGCAAATGCCATTTCTAGGGTAGGCACTTAAATAGGATCCCCCAAAGTAAAGAGAGGTACCTACTCTGTTTACACTACCCCATTTTCCAAAACTAGGTACGCTAGTTGACGCTCGAAGAAATTGCTACAACAAGTTGGTGGTAACAGGTCTAACTTCAATATCTCAATACCATTTATAAATTGAGGAGTCAGGGTAGGCCGAGACCTGCATATGAAGACCATGTGAGCAGATTCCTCAAAAACGGAAAAGTCAAAACGAAGCGATTGATGAATCTGCAAGAAGTGAAAGAACTCTATGCATGGATCGCGATAACTGGCCATGTGCCCTCTCTGACTATCCCGTCAGGTATGTAGCATGAAAATAGTTAGGTTTATTTATAATTTGACCCCGTTATAGAAAAGTCCCATTCTGTATCATTGTCTGTATCATTGGGTATTCCCAGTTTACTGATAATCATGGCCCCTTGTAGTTACGTTCAAACTGGCGAGCGTTCCAACCAGCTCACAAACCCACTGTCTCTTATTTGATCTCGACCAAAGCATAGGTCTGTGTCATATCTACAAGTACTCGTAGATACCGTTGAAACAATTCTATCCTGACATACCTAAGCGGTTGAAGTCGGTTTTTCTGCGATATGATAGATACCTACTTGAAATTTGATAGTTTGGGAGCGTTAACACAATAGAATTTATAAATTCTGTTTTTAGAAAATGGTTGCGCCTCATTTCTTGTTCCTGCGGCGCCCTCGTCGATCGGCAAATTCATTGTGATAAACATGCGACAATCAATGCGAACTTCAGAGGGAGCAAGTAGTTTTATGCCTAACCTGTCACCAATTTAGTATCAGCTAATCTCATCAGCTAGGCAGAAAGGCTAAGGCCCGTATTCTAGAACGTTTTTCAAGACACAATCAACGCTGGAGAGTAGTATTTTAAGTATTGATTGAGTATTGATAAACGTTCCGGAATACGGATCTAAGAGCTTGTGTTAGGAGTAAGATTCATAAGAAGGAACTCAAGCATGAATATTTTAAGAAGTTAGCAGAAGAAGAAGTGAGCAGATTAGAGTAGTATTAACAAAGCTGCTTGTATGAAGATTGTCATGAAAGGAGAAAAAGCAGGATTGTATCAAGCTAAAAGATAGTCTCTACCTACCCTAAATGAAACAAATGTATGAATTCTAATTACGTATAATGATAAAATTCTATTCATAAGAGCCAACTTTCGAGTTTCGATAAAAACGTTTATTGAAGTTCAGCGCACGGGCGTGCGTGATCCTTGCGACTTTATGCCTCATTAAAACACACGTTACCAATGTTACCACGTTATAAATGGTAATAATTGAAGCGAGAACATTATTATCAGCATAAATTATACTTCAATATGTCACATTATCACAGCGAGTAAATTATATTATTTTGTGATACCAGTAATAAAAAACTGCATGTAATAAGAGTGAAAAACCTAAGAAAGAAACAAAAATATAGTCATTTTGATTTAGTAAATGAAGATAGATGCGATAAATTTCATAACAATATCTTCGGAGCCTAAGCTAGCCTAACTTGCAAGTGCAGCTGTTGATTAACGCATGAGGTTATAACAGAGACAAGAAATCCCAAAACAAAACCCTGTAACAAATCATCTGGCCAGCGTGGGACAGTAAAGCCAATCACCCCCCTCACGAAAACAAATTGGAAGAGGTTGTGGACTGTAATAGGTTAATTTGCTTGAAAATATATTTATGAAATTACGCTCACATTTTATATTTACATACAATTCGAGCTAGGAGGGAAATTAATCCGTGGAAAAAAGATTCAAGCCATTTTTCATCTCATCTACCTACCGCAAAATGACCAGTGTGGATGCGACAGGCAACTTTGTATGATATCAAAGTAAATTTTGTATGAAACCGCATGATTTCGAACGGTTATATAAAAAAAAAATCAAAGTAACGGCGTCATAGTACGAGTTTAAGGTTTTGTCGATTGAAGAAAGAAAACACTTTTAGAAACTTATAGTACTTTCTATTGTTTTTCAAAGTATTTACTACGTAGCTTAATACACTTTTCCATTCGCTCAAACCAGTTATTATAACATTTATCCCACTCTAAAGTGGGGGTGTTCAAAATGGCTGACTTGAAAGCATCGACTGCTTCTTCACCGAACTGGAACCTTTGATCACGAAGACTTTTCTTAATTTTAGGAAATGTAAAGAAATCGTTAGGGCTTAGGTCAGGACTGTATGGAGGATGGTCAATAATTTCTACTTTTTCCTGCTTCAAATATTAGTATCTGTGAAATGCCCATTCGCCAATGGGTGAATGAGATTTGTAGTAGAAAAGGCGAAATGCTTAATGTACGAGGGCCGATGACCTACAGAAGGTCTAGATTGACTAGATGATATGGAAGGCGAATGCTACTTGTTTTATTGCGAATTAGAAGTTCTAACGTCTCCTACGTCTAACAGTTTCCTGCGGTTTGAGTAGTTGAATGAATCGAATGAAACGCATTGAAAAAAGTACAGGACTGGTATTATTCTGGTAATCGTCAGAAAGAATGTGCCTCAAGAGATTTCGAAGGCGATCACGCAATCGATGCCGTTACCCCCACAATGAGCTACGAGTATCAATTCACATACATAAATATCAAATACATACTTTTTTTTTTTATATTTCGGGACGTTTCTACACAGCGCCATGCGCTCTATACAGCATCTAGACATATTTTTTAAATTGTAGTACACTTTTTCTTTGATCTAGCCCAAACTAAGCTAATATAAGCTTGTGCTATGGGATCTAGACAGCTGATTAACATAGGTACTTACTTATATATTTTTAAATACATACATCTATACAGATAAATAAAACTAAAGTGTCTGTTTGTAACTCCAAATTTTCTTTTTCTTTTTAATAAATGTATATAAAATCTAAGTCTGTACAAGTCTATATGAAAGTGTAGACAGTACTTACATAAAAAAAAAATTAAAAATATATATATCAGTCTGTTTGTTTCGCCTAATCTATCTCTGAAATGGCATGAGTGATTTGACAGTATAGCTGATGTTATAAGGAGTAACATAGGCTACATTTTATCCCCTTATTCCCAAGTGAGCGGGATAACTACGCGGGGGAACGGCCGGTCGTCTGCTGTTATTATTATATATAGATAACACTAAAATTTTAAAACACATAATTACGTGTTTTACACAAATATTGGTCGCGACCTGATTCAATTACGAGACCTCAGCGCGAGAGTCGTATACCACATACGCTGCTGAGCCAGTCAAGTATTAACATGCGTAGCAGTCATTATAACAGACATACCTTAACTGAACCTGCGGTTTCAAGTGGTATAGCAGTCGTTCGAGATGTCAGAAAACTATTATTTTAATTATTTATTTATCTATCACACCTTATCCCCGAAGGGGTGGCAGAGGCATATTATTTGCCCACTTTTCACCATGTGCATTCCTATACAGACGCAGGTTGTGGACACCTGCTGTTAAAATTTTTCAAGCCACACGTAAGGCTTTCAACTTGACTTAACGACGCTCGCAAATGTAAATGCCACAAGGTGGTAACCCATACGTGACCAGCCGTAGCGAACGTTGCTTAACGCTGTGATAGTTTACAGACCATAGAGTCCAGGAGACCACGAGCGCTTCTCAGATACCTATTCTCTAATAAAACTTTACTACTTAAGCGCTCGTGGCCCCGCGGTCTCAGTGTTCGGTAAACGATCACTGAGTTAAGCAACTTTCACTATGGCTGGTCGTCGGATGGGTGACCACTTTGTGGCATTTACATTTGCGAGCGTTTCCGTGCTTCGGAAGGCACGTTAAGCCGTTGGTCCCGGTTGCCAGTAAAATGGCAGTCGTTAAGCCTGGTTGAAGGCCTTATAGGCGGTTTAAAAATTTCAACAGCAGGTAGCCACAACCTGCGTCTGTCTATTTCAACACGGCAATGGGCTCACCACCTATTACGTGGGACAGGAATCCACACGGTGAAAAGTGGGCATATAATATGCCTCTGCCACCCCTTCGGGGATAAGGCGTGATGGATATTTATTTATTTTTTATTTTAAACTTTACTAAATATAGGTACTGGAAAAAACACATACACACGCAGGCACCTAACTATACTTTAGTATCTCCTAACAACAGTTAGCTCGCGTGAGATTACTCTGCGTGACGATTGACCAGAGAGAGTTATTGAAACTAAGGAGCCATCACGATTCTTATGTAATTAGCTTTTCATTAGCACGCGGGTTAATCAACACTGAAAGTCTGAAATGATTCAATTAATTCTGACGTTGCACCTGCAGTTTTAAAAATAATTTCAATGACATAACGCCGGTTTTTGAAGTAGGAAAGTCAAATTATAAATACATTTAACAATTCTTAAGTATTGATTAAACAATTTGTTTCAGAATTAAGTACCTATTGTAGCTTGACAATTCTCAAATATGACAGTATCAGATCTTCGTTTCAAAAATAATATTGAGATATCGATTAGTCCCACATAGAAATCTTTTATGTCACTGAGGTGTCAGACAAATATACGGCACAACTGAGAAATAGAATCGAAATCGTCGCTAAATAGAAACCTTTTGTAGTCTACTATTAGAATCGTACTCTAATAGACTTCTATCGGTCGGTCGATAGAATTCTACTACCACATACCGCGTACCGCGCCAGTGGCCGCTAGTCAGTGACATTTTTGATAGTCTACTAACATTTTGACAGGTAAAATAGCGATTCTGGTTCCATTCAACGGCTTGTCCATAGTAGACTCGGCCCCCTGATGGAAAGCGGTCACTGTAGTCTATGGACGTTTGCAACACCAGAGGTGCGGCACTTGCGCTACCGACAAACTTTAAAGAGAATATCAAGGTGCAATACCAACTTAAGCATTATTTAGGACGTACCTTAAATTCTCAACTCAACAACGTATATATATCTACAATTCTCATCGTATTTCTAACGGGTATAAAAATTAAACGAAATAGCATCAAATGAAATAGCCATTGCAAATGCGATCTCAACACCCCTGTTAACCCATACAAGCCCGTATTGACAATTCATTCATGGAAATGACAGATTTGTTGACGTTGATATTTATTGCAGCGCTCCCCTGGGTAGTAACATAATCTATACTAATATATAAAGCCGAAGAGTTCTTTTCGTTTGTTTGTTTGCTTGCTTGTTTTTTTGGTTGAACGCGCTAATCCTAGGAACTACTGGTCCGAATTGAAAAAATCACTTTGTGTTTAATAGTCCATTTATCGAGGAAGGCTACATTTGCGAGCGTCGTTAAGTCAAGTTGAAAGCCTTACGTGTGGCTTGAAAAATTTTAACAGCAGGTGTCCACAACCTGCGTCTGTATAGGAATGCACATGGTGAAAAGTGGGCAAATAATATGCCTCTGCCACCCCTTCGGGGATAAGGTGTGATAGATAAATAAATAATTAAAATAATAGTTGCTATATAGCATCACGCTACTGCCCAAGAGAGCGGAGTAATAATCATAAATGTCAACATGACAGGAAACTTTTCATACACTTTTGTGAAAGTAATAAGCGACTGGGTTAAATGGATGCGACGGGAATTTAAAGTACGTCACGGTCGAAGCCGCGGGTGGCAACTAGTTATACATAGTATTACTTGACTCTCTAATAATGAAAAGAAAAATTAAAATCAGTTTGATAGTTCCAGTGTTAAACGACTGCAAAAAGATAAATCCTTCTACTTTATAATATTGTGTATATAAATACCCCACACGCACAAATTCTTTATTTTTATAAATATTAATATTTGGTTCCATTTCAATGCCCTGATAATCAGGCAGACCAAAAAGTCGTGCTTGACGTGGTAACGGATTCGATGACATGCGTATTAAGAACCTACTACCTGTCAAGGATGCTAGAGACCATGCGAAGTGGAGGAAGATAAGCAGTGATGTGAATCTCAGGCTCTGAAGCGACGATGATGTTTGATATAAGGTCAAGGCCCAAGCAATTTCGACTGCTAGCGGTACACCAGGTGTCTAACAGTTGAGGCAAACGGCGAAGATGACGTTACGGAGTTGGTCTGAGATAGCTGCTCTTAGCAACCCAATGAAAGTAAGCCCCTTGCTCCAAATTTTGGGTTTCGTGACAACTGGCCATACACTAGGATAAAGAAGAAGATGATTTTGATTGTAAGATTTTTGTAAAGATCTAAATTATTATTCTTTCAGCCCTCGATGCGTCTGGGCGTTACGAGTCAGCTCTGTACTCCGGCAACCGTTTCTGGTTGGGCTCCAAAGCTCAATGTTTACATTTGGTATGAACCACACATAAATTTTTTAATAGTTTTTATGAAAAAAATGCTTACTTATTCTATGATTAGAAAAGTTCACCTAAGTAGTTCGGTTATTTACCAATCAATCAATGTTTACATTTAAAACAACAGAATTGAATTGAGTGTATAGTAAGTCTCTACCTATCCTTTCGTGAAAAGGTGTGATTATATGTACCTATGTATATAAAAGAAAAAATATTTATTTAAGTAAAAAAATAATAATTGATTGTTTCAGAAACAATTTATAAAATGTTTTCATGAATTTATGAAAATTTAATTTTTATGAATCTTGTGCGATCTCTGACTTTGTGTTGTTATTCTAGGATAAGGAGGCAATGGAAAACAATGCGTCTCTTGTCGATATAGAAAAGAATTATAATGGTATGTAATAGGAATATTTTACTTATTAAATCCTGTAATAACTATTTTATCTACGGGTGAATGTTGAGGCTGTTTGTCATTGGAGACCGGGATCAGGAGCCGGACCGTTGGTAGCCCTCTCCCGATTAGCCCCTCTGTTTCGCCAGTGATATACTCATATACTCGTATTTCGAACCCCCATAAATTTTACAATAATGTATAAAAATATTCCTGATTTAGTTGACAGTTATGATTACTGCTCCGTTCTCCTCGGTAGTAACGTGATGATATGTTAGGCTATAGTCTTCTTCGATAAATGGGCTATCCAACACAGAAACAATAGTTCTTTTCGAGCCAGTGGTTTCCAAGATCAGCACGCTCAACCAAACAAACAAACTCTTTAGCTTTATGATATTAGTATACATTTTTTGAATATCCAGTTCCCTCCTCAATACACTAGTGCTGTATTTTGAAATGGTTGTGGGATGGCTATAATATAGAAAAAGAGTGTTCTCTGACCTCTTAACTCTCTCTACAGCCGCATCCACTAAAGCTTCGGTTATAAGTCAACAGATGCGCTAGTTTGACTGCCTCTGTGGCACATTGGGGTGTATCCGACTGCTATGCAAGAGGTCGTGGGTTCGATTCCCACCCAGGATAAAACTTTGTGTGATCAGCACGATTGGTTTATTCTGTGTCGGGGTGTTAAATATTCATAATATGTATGTATTTAGAAGTATATAAGTATGTTTATCAGTTATCTGGTTACCATAGTACAAGCTCTGCTTAGTTTGGAATCAGATGGCGTTGTGTTAGCTGTCACAACGATATTTATTCATTTATTATTTAGTTCATCAGCGGTTCTTGATTAATCTACTAAACAGCCTATTGCTGTACTGAACATAGACCTTTCCAAATCGCGGTCCTCCTGCTTCAGCATCCAGTCCCAACCCTCAATCTTGTCCAAGTCAGTCAGTCCATCTGGCTGGGAATAGTCATCACTCTAGAGCCCTTTTAGCTGAATTAAATTGATCAAATAGTTTATTCGATCGAAGCCTTTAAGCATTTATTTATACTGTTGATTGATGGCACTTGGTGGGTGGAACTTGCTACACATTTTAAATAACCACTTGTACTATTTCAGAACATTTACTTGATAAACATTGACTGGACCATATTGTTAGTGACCATATTGCGTGCCTTTGAGAATGCCGTGAGGCTAAACCGGTTAGGTTTACCAAGAAAATTTTGTGGAATAGTACAAGTAGTGTTATTTTAAACCTTTAAACATTATTTTGCGATATACAGATGCGCGTGATTGGAAATGGGTGTTCCACGAGGTGACTACCCCGAAGCCTGTACCGTCCGAGTTGTGGCCCCCTTACAGGCTGACGTACTCCACTGTGCAGGTGCTCCTGAACATCACCAAGCACAACATGGTCAGGGTAAGTGGCCATATAGACATTGCACCTTTACCGTTACCGTTTTAGGGTTCTGTACCTTAAAAGGAAAAAATACGGATACCATATAGGATAAATAAATAAGAAATAAATATTTTAGCCCAAAGTAAGCTAAATAAGCTTGTGTTTTGGGATCACAATACCACTGCGCCACCGACGCAGTCAATGCAGATGATTACATTATTATACTTTAAAAATCACTGCAATTAAAAATATGTATAATCTTGTGGGATATTGTAAACTCATCACAACGAACGGGTTTGGGAACGTATAGGTATTTTTAAATGTGTATTGTCTCTTCATTTTCTCAAGTGTTTTCTCAGTTTTTTCTAAACTCTACCTGGATTTAGAGCCTGGGTTTCACTTTTATTTAGCTGCTAGAAGGAGTTTTTTCGTTTGACTTTTAATTTTCGGCATTGTTAGGAGCAAGTGCCGTTTGACCTCCCAATTCCGTTTACATCGTTTCCTCGTCCGTTAGTCAGCAGGTGCACCAATAGCAGACCCTTACAACCTAAATAAATAATAATAATAAATAAATATGTTAGGACATTTTCTTTTTCACTCAGCGCCGTCTAGCCTAAAGTAAGTTAATATAAGCTTGTGTTATGGGATCGAGACGACTGATAAACATACTTATATATTTCTAAATACATATTATACATAGGAAACACACAAACTCCGAAACAAACATTTGTGGATCACACAAATATTATGTCGGACCCGAAAATCGAACCCTAGACCTCAGTATCGGCAGTCGTTTACACTACCACTGCGCGACCGATTACAGTTAATCTGTATTGTATATAATGGAACATGTCTAAGGATATTCGTTTTTTTTTTGGACGTTTTTTTCAGTGATAAGTCCTGCATAGAGTGATAATTGATGTAATTTTACTTACTAGGTGATAGTGACTTTCAGTAGCAAAATATTTTTTTAAATTATCTTGTGTATTTAAAAAAAGTAGGAAACGTCCGGTTTCCTACTTTTTTTACCCTGGCGGTGCGAGACGCAACTGGGACAGACGCTCGGATGATGATGATGATGATGTGTATTTTAAGAATAGTCGTCTGCTGCGACGAATACACGCTGTGTGTATACAAGCACTTTTTTTTTCATTTTAATTAATAGATTTTTTTTTTACATTTATGTTTAATTGATATAATTTTAGAGAATTTGTATGCACTAATTGTAGAATGTTTCGTTTTATTTTTACATTTAATTTCTCTTTGTAATGCAAGGAAAAATACTTTCGATGGCGCGCAGTAAGTTTATCAGGATGTGACGACTACTGAGGTCTCGAGTTCAAATCTCGGATAGGAAATGTTCTATAGGTATATAACATGTATGTCTCTAGAAATATACAAGTATGGTTTTCTAAATTCTATATAGCACAAGTTTAAAATAGCTTAATTTGTGCTACCTGTGGTATGATCATGAGAGTGCCCCCAAATTATTTATTTATAATTGCTTATATGACTGCATGTAAATGCTAACTAATAACTGTTTATGTAACTAATCTACACTAATATTAAAAAGAGGAAAACTTTCTTTGTATGTTTGTTTGTTTATAATGAATAGGCTAAAAACTACTGGACCGATTTTAAAAATTCTTTCACCATTTGAAAGCTACATTATTCACGAGTAATATAGGCTATATTTTATTTTGGAAAAAAAATAGGGTTCCGTAAGATATTTGGGTTTTTCAGACACAAGGTGTAAAAAATCAACCAGAAAAGTTACTTATTTTGCGTACGCTGCCTAAGCTATAAAAGACAGATCCATAAAATGTTCTAATTAATTGTAGATCTTATAAATATCTACAATAAAGTCCGCGACACACTATACCTATCTATGTCAAGTGAGGCACAACAACAATTTTTTTATTTAAAAATTTTCAATTTTTTTTTGGGCTACATTTAAACGTGTTTATTTTACTCATGCTATTAATCCTTATCAAAATAAATTATAATATTAAAAAGGGAAAGATTTGTAACGTTGTAATGAATAGGCTCAGCAACTACAGGGCCGATCTAAAAATTTCTTTCACCATTAGAAAGCTACATTCTTTGGGAGTAACATAAGCTATATTGGATTTTTAAAAAGTTTAGGGTTTCGTACATAATCTCGAATAGAAAAACTTCATCACGTGAGCGAAGCTGCGGGTATCAGCTAGTAACTTAATATAACAAGAACTTCAAATAATATGATATTATGTATACATTAAAGTAATAATCAACATAGCTTTCCAAAAAATATAAATCAATATAAATGCATACATACATACATATCGTCACGCTTGTCTCCCATCGGGGTAGGCAGAGACTATGGCTTTCCACTTGCTACGATCCTGGCATACAACTTTCGCTTCTTCCACTTTCATAAGTGTTTTCATACACACACTCCGGTTAAGAGTACTCTTGACCTGACCTTTTTCCAAAATGTCTTCTATTTGATTGACATATGTACGTCGAGGTCGCCCCTTACCAGTTTGCTCATTCACTCTCTTCTGATAAATCTGTTTCGTTAGTCTACTTTCATCCATCCTCTCTACGCGTCCGAACCATCTAAGCATATCTTTTTCTATCTTAGTCACTACATCTTCTACCATACCGCAATGTTCCCTTATCACACTGTTCTTTTCACTCTAGCTATACTCTGCAGACTTCTCATTTCTTCAATCTAAATATTCTATATAAATCATCATATAATGATTAAAAAATTAGCAGTTTGAAAGCAATACTAAAAATAAGTACAAATTTATCACTAAATAAGTTCAAAGTAATAATAAAAAGAATAAGTACAAAGTTCTCAAAAAATCTGGCTAGAGGCATTGTGATGTACATGCCTCTAGCCAGATATCTCGGAGAACTCTAAAATGTCACCGTCTCCGTCTAAATAAAGTTTATGATTTTTTAACGTAACTTAACTATCTTCACGCTGAATCCCTGACGGGGTAGTCAGAGAGGACAGATCGCCAGGCATCGCGATCCATGCATACTTCTTTCGCTTCCTGTAGATTCATTAATCGCTTATCTCTTATCATCTCATCTTACATGCATGCGGGTATCCGAGTACTTTTGACTTTTCCGTTTTTGAGCAATCTGCTCACACGGTCTTCATACGTAAGTCTCGGCCTACCCTAACTCATTCTGCCCTCTACTGTCGCACAATATATATTCTTCGTCAAACGTTCTTCACTCAGTCGTCGAACGTGTCCAAACCAACGGAGCACGCCTTTTTCCAGCTTAACACTGACACTTTTATTCAAACCTGCCAAATTGCGTATTTTTAATTCGATTAATTTATTTCACAGTCCCATGACATACTACTGGGTGTATGTCTACCAGAATCGTGCTCTGCAAGAGATATATCGTCTGTGATCAACTTCTCCGTGATGATCAATGACAATCTAAAAACAAACAAAACCACGGCCCGTACAGCAAAAGTCACCGGCGTGAGACAAGTACCAGGGCACTATGATATAGGAGAAGATGGTGGTGCAATACTGTTAATATGTATATCAGTATTATTAGTTACCCTAGCTGTGACTGCAACAGTACTAGACCTGAATTTGATGAAATGCTTGCCTTACGGTAAAAAGACAATGAAGTTTGATTTAGAAAAGTATCACACTGATACTAAAGGTTATGTAGAAAGACATCAACATAATATCAAGAATGAACCAAATCCAAGAAAGACTATTGATAAGTTTAGTTTGAAGAATGAGCTAGATAAGTATGTAATGGAACAGGAGAACATGAATTATATGACAGTGGAGAGTATGACTAAAGGAGCTCCCGCGATTACGCCGGACGTAACTAGCGCGGACCTTACTATGAGTTGTCGACGATGTGGAAAGTATCGAAAGCAGTGCAGTAGTCCCCACGAACAAGACAACACACCTCCCTGTCCTCGACTGCAGTACAACTCGATAGTGAGTCTCAGTACCGAGAATGAGCACAGAAATGTCTTTCGTCGTCTTCTCTTGTGCTTTTCGGTTTCCTATTGCTGGAAAAGAGTGTTTAATACCAACATGGCTACTAAGGACCTGTCTTTGATTCATGGCATGAGGATTTTGGCTACGCTATGGATTATATTCTTGCATGTTGCTGTTGTAGTGCAGTATATTTCAGGTAATTTTGTTATAGCACATATAAAGTTATATATTCGATTAAATAATGATCTTTATTCCTAAATTAAGTATAACTTATACAAAAATAGTAGCCACTACATTTTAATCTATCTACTTTGCATTGAAACACATTACTAAAAAAAATTAAATTCATAGAATTTTTTATAACCTATCATCTTGGTGTATTTCTAGTTCTTTCCAAATCCTATTGAAATTATATTCCATATTTTCCATCAGGTGGACCGTATGCTTGTCTGCTAACTCAGTGGTGTAAAAAAATCCTACCTGGGTGTGGTGCCTGGGGTCCACTATTGACATTAATAGAGGATAGATCGATTTTAAGGCTGCACTAGTCGTGAGCATAAACCGTTTGGTGGGTGAGACAAAATTAGTGCTATCTCACTTGGCACGATGTGAGAACATTGTTGGGCTAGTAATTTGCAGTAAAAAGAGAGTCCGTAGTATTAAATGAGATGCAAGATGCCAATTAGTTTAAAGCAAGTGTTGCTTTTATTAATGCAGTTGTTTGTGTTAATTAAATTATAGACTTACGGCTTTTGGTAGATTATATATACTTAATTGTGGTCTGTATGACAGTATTTTCGAACGTTTCTAACTCTAAATACGCGTTTGTTGTGCGCGAAGTTTCATGACTCACTTCAGTAAAACATACATACATATTATCACGCCTGTTTCCCATCGGGGTAGGCAGAAACTATGGCTTGTCACTTGCTACGATCCTGACATACAGCTTTCGCTTCTTCTACTTTCATGAGTGTTTTCATACACACTCGCCGGTTAAGGGTACTCTTGACCTGGCCTTTTTCCAAAAGATCGTCGATTTGATTGACGTATGTGCGCCGAGGTCGACCCCTACCAGTTTGCCCATTCACTCTCGCCACATATATCTGCTTCGTCAGTCTATTTTCATCCATTCTCTCCACGTGTCCGAACCATCTAAGCATCCCTTTTTCTATCTTAGTCACTACATCTTCTGTCATACCGCAATGTTCCCTTATCACGCTGTTCCTTTCTTTAACCATCAACTTCACTTCAGCTATACTTCGCAGACTTCTCATTTCCACGGCATTAATTTTACTTTTATGCGTCTTCTGCCATACCCAGGTTTCACTGCCATACATAAGTGTGGGGACCAGCACTCCTCTATGTACAGCCAGTCTTGCCTTCTTAGACACGTTCTGACTACTCATAAAGGCGTACATGGCTCCATTCACTTTATTTCCTGCCAAAACTCTTCGCTCAATGTCATAGTCACACTTTCCATCTCTCGTAAATTTTGTACCTAGATATACAAACTCTTTCACTTGTTCTACTCTTTCTCCTTCCACAACAATTGAGCAATCCGTCGTACTTACCTCTCTTTCAAAAACCATTACTTTCGACTTGTTTACATTCACTTTCATTCCTTTTTTTATTAACGAATCATGCATAATGTTTACCATCAACTCTGCAACTCCTCCGCCGATGATGCTAGTATTACCTGATCATCGGCGTATAGGAGGCACTTGACGGTCAGTTCATCCATTTTTATACCATACGTACTCTCTTGCAGTTCTTTCAGGCAGCTGTCCATGTATAGGTTAAACAGCAACGGCGACGCTACACAACCCTGTCTCACACCTTTTTCAATGTGAAAAATGTCTGTGCAAGTTCCGTTAATCCTGACACAAGTACTGGAGCCCTCATAGAGAGATTTCAGTGCTCGTATCAAGTGGCTGTTTACTCCATACCTGGCCAGTGTTGACCACAGTTCATTCCTCACCACTCTATCATAGGCCTTTTCCAAGTCTACGCAACAGACTTTTTGACTTTTCACCAAAAGCTTTTCTACTACGCATCGTAAGGAAAAGACCTGATCCGTGCATCCCCTTCCTTTCATAAATCCTGCTTGTACATCCTACATTTTTCCTTCAGTTTCATTCATCACTCTTTTTATCAAAATTTTTGCAAACAATTTGACGACGATGCTGAGCAAGCTTATGCCGCGGTAGTTTTTGCACTCTTGCTGTGACCCTTTTCCCTTATAAAGCGGCACGATGACAGCCTTACACCAATCTCTTGGTACGCTGCCATACCTCCAACTAAGGTTGAAAAGGCAGTAAAGCTGGCAAGCTACCACGCCTTGTCCCGCTTTCAGCATCTCGACAGAGATCCTATCAAGTCCCGCGGCCTTTCCCAATTTCATGCTATTCAATGCTACCACTATTTCTTCCATACTTATGACTTCTTCCTTGCCAATTTCATTTACTTCCCAAAAACTAGTATGTTCTTGCATATCCTCTGTAAAACATGAAGATTTTTTGACTCCTAACTTTTAAACTAATTATTGTTTTAATTTACTTAATGTTATTTTGGAACCATACAAACATAGTCGTTAACGTGAATAACTCACATAATGTCTTATTTTAGGTCATAGGACCTTAACTTTATGTGTTATCGTCCAACGAAGTTTGAATGGAAGAACGCCTGACTAGTTTTCCCTTAATAAATTTTGATTCAATTGTTTTCAAGAAGTACCTGCCTGATTGGTACATACGAGTACATTCTACTCCATCTGCTTCGAACTACGGAGACATTTCGAACAACGATATTCCAGAAAATGTAGCTTAAATAATTTTCTTCAAAATATTAATATGTTGTGTGGGTAGTTCTACTATATTATGATTCTTATGATTTGTGATACTAATTACAGTTAACATACTATTTCAGATGACACTTCAGATATAAATGAACGCAATAATATATATTATATTATCGCAACGGGGACTATAGCTTTCGACACTTTATTTTTTGTGAGGTAAGTTTTTAAATCCTATTTAAAGTTAAAACAGTCAAAAATAATAACATAATAAATAAATAAATATCTATCACGCCTTATCTCCGAAGGGGTGGCAGAGGCATATTATATGCCCACTTTTCACCGTGTGGATTCCTGTGTGTTCCTGTGATGATAACATCGATGTCATTTCTTTCATTTCCTTTAGTATCGACATTACATCAATCAACAAATGGCCAATTTTGACAACTCTTGAATTATTTCGTATATACACGACTTCATACCGACTTAACTTTTAAAGTTCGATCAGCAAAAGCTTTGAAGCTAGATTCCGATTTATCTTTTAAGCTAGATTCTAGATTTTCCTTTAAGTTAAATACCAATTTCTTCTCTCTTTCACAAATAATCTTACCCAACACACGTTGCACACAAGGTACAGTTATTCTAAGAATATAGAAAATTTACAATTTTACAACCTTAATTAATGTTGTAGTCAAGCCCTTTTAATAGCAGATAAATATCAAATCTGTAGATCAACTTTCACCATTTTGGAATTGATTTGATAAATTATTGAGATTGCTGTATTGGAGTCCCAACTTTCCATTACTCTAAAATTTATCAATAACAACACACTATCACGGTTCGTCATTTAACGAAGGCCTATAATAACACTTTTTATAATCTTTACCATATATTTTTGTTGTGTTCACGAGTTCTTATACTCTCCTTGATGAACACTTCGTTAGGAGGACCTTATATTTGTTTTCCACTTTAGTGGTATATAAAAAAACTCTGAAGATGGCAATCAAGCATTCGGACCACCTGATGGAAAGTGACAGTAGCCTATGGACGTTTGCAACACCAGAGGTGCAGCACTCGCGCTGCCAAATCCATATTCATCATACCAGCATCTGATTTTAATGTGTTTTTGCAGTGGTTTGTTCAGTTCACATCATTTCTTCTATATGAGGAGCCAGTACAGTATGGAGGAGCTGGTTGGGTGGGACGGTGCTTGTGGACAGCTCCTACAATTCATTTGCTTCGTCATGAACAGAGTAATCAGGTAAGAAATAGAGTGTGAATGTCGATGTAGAAAATGTTTTAATGTTTGCATAATGTGTTACCACTTTTTTTCTGCCGGATGGCAATAAATCAATCAGTTGATGATTATATCATAAATGAACAGAATTTAAGTTCTTTTATTCGTGTGGATGTTCTACTGGATGCTATACCGGACTCCTGCCGACTAAAACCATGCGTAGCACCTTCCATCTGCTATGGTCGGGACTCCCGGGTAAGCCCTCGGAAGGATAACCCCAGAGCGCCCGACAGACATTTTCCGCTACCGCGGCCTCGTCTCAGGGGGTTCGGGTGGTATTCCACCGCTCTTTGGGGGTTCGAGTGTTGTCTCGCGGCATTGGGTGTTAGATATACTTGATATTATGAACTTGGCCCTTACCGAAACAGAGAATATTTGAACTTACCTAGACAAATATTTAATTCCTATGATACATTTACATTTATGTACTAAACTTTAAAAAGAAAAAAATATATGTGTGATTTTTCAGGAAATTATGCAATACTAAGTGACCCCCACGGCTTCGCCCGCTACGAAATCTCGTCGCTTATAATATATATCTATTAGTATAGATTTTTTTTTCGTGTGGAAATCCTCATGGATGCTGTGCCGGCCTCCTACCGACTAAAACCACACGTTACCCTTCTATCTGTCATCTGCCAGGAGTCCCGGGTGAGCCCTCGGAAGGATAGCCCTGGGGCTATCCTTCCGAGGGCTCACCCGGAGGCAGGGTACACACCCGACAGACCTTGTCGGGTGTGTATCCTGCCTCTTTGGGGGGTTCGAGTGTTATCTCGCTTCTTTGGGGGGTTATATACGACTACCTTGAGGGAGTGAAAACTACGTGCGTGTAACCCTCACGCTACGCCACCTTCCCTGGCCTGCTTCTGTAAGCTAGGCGAGCAGCCCGCCCACCGTACTCAGGCCCCCGGTTACGGAGGCCGGTAGTCTTGGGCGAAGACAAGTCTGCGGCGCCCTCGTCGCAGACTGCGGAACTCGGGAGGGAGAGTTCTTTCTCGCTCTTTCTCCGCCGCCTCTTTTGCGAGCATGACTTGCTCGCAAAAAGACGCAGCGGCGTCCCACTTGCTCCCGCTGGAGATCATGGCTCTCACCCTGGTCTCCAGCATGAGAATGTCCACGCCCAGACCCGCAACGAGGTTTCGGCGCTGCATCTCCCACGCTGCACACTCTGCCAGTGTATGCATATCCTCGCTGCAGTCCGTACAGTGCTGGCACTCTGGTGTTACCTCCCGGTGTATACGCCACAGAAACTTACCGAAGCACCCGTGCCCGGTAAGTGTCTGTGACATCCGGTAGGTGAGGCTGCCGTGTTACCTCTCCAGCCACTCCTCCATGACCGGCTTCACCGCCTCAATTGTGGTATGTCCCCACTTAGGTTGCTCAAATCGCACCTTCCATGTCACCATGAGCTCCTGGCGGAGCAGGGATCGCTGAGCCTCGATTTCTCGGGACACAGGCCTATTGTTCCGCTCCAGCGCCTCCTGGCGCCATTGATACAACGACGCAAGGGCCCTCGCTTCCAGGTCCCATGGAGGGGTCCCGGCTAGTAGACATGCCACCTCGAAGGAGATCGTGCGGTACCCTCTAATTATCCTGACGGTCATTGTCTTCAGCGAAATATGTAAAATAGCCACGTTGGTGGCCGTCAGGTTTCTCGCCCATACTGGGGCCCAATATAGGGCCATGCTCCGCACGATCCCGAGGTAGAGTCTCCTGCAAGGAGCGTTGGGTCCTCTTATCTATTAGTATAGATGACAAAAAGTTGAGTGCAACTAGCAAAAAATTATAAGATTTAACTAATATTTTTGCCTGCAAATTAATATCAGATTATCGCATATATTTATAGTTTTAAAAAAAATAAAATTACTGTTATTATCATATTTTTCTAGGCCTTTTCTTTGTTTATAAACCGACTGCAATTAGATGATAATTATTTAAAAAGAATGCTAGGAACTCTAATATAGTTGTGTCCATCATCACTGGAAATTGACTATAAAATTCTTGCCTGTGTCTAATTTTTTCGCCGTTTAGCAAACGGCTATGAAGAAGCTCTTCATATTGGTAATTACTTTAATTATGTTGGTGAAAGTAAAGTTCTACCAAATACTTTAATGGTTGCTTTGGTATAAGAAACCTTAAGATAATCGACTGCCTCTGTGGCGCAGTAGGAATGTATCCGACTGCTACGCACGAGGAGTTAAGTCCTTATTTTTCGTGTGGAAATCCTAATGGATGCTATACCGGACTCCTGCCGACCTAAACCACACGTTGCCCTTCCATCTGCTTTGGTCGGGACTCCCGGGTAAGCCCTCGGAAGGATAACCCCAGAGCGCCCGACAGACATTTTCGATTTCCACCCAGGATAAAACTTTGTGTGATAAGCACGATGGTTTATTCTATGTCTGGGTGTTATTTATCTATAATATGTTTTGTGTTTAGAAAAAAATAAGTATGTTTATCAGTTATCGGGTTACCATAGTACAAGCTCCGCTTAGTTTAGAATCAGATGGCGTAGTGTGAGTTGTCCCAACTATATTTATTTATTTATTATACTCAGAGCTTTCATATTTCTTATAATTAAAAAAATTAAACTATTTATTTTTTTATAATCTTAGCTATAAAGGATCAGAATTTGTCATATTGTTTGTCTCTACCTACGATCATATTGTGTTCTATAAGCAAGGCTTTAGAAAGTATTTCTTATTTAATAATAAATATTTTTATCTCCATCAGCATCATATCAATTGCAACTTTTGAGTGCATCACAGGATAGCTCACCAGGAACGCAATGCTTAAAATTAAAGGTGTCCTACAGGGGTCGAATTTAGGACCGCTCTTGTGAATAATCGGATGGAATTGAGTTTCTCAGACTATTTCGAAGAGTGTCATTCTTGAAGTTTGAGGTAGTCCTCCCAAATCTGAAGCTATTAATTAAGGAGCTAATCCTACTAATATTATAAACGCGATAGTTTCTACGAATGGATGTTTGTTACTCTTTCACGCAAAATCGACTAAATGGATTTTAATGAAACTTTACAATAATATATAACACATCAGAATAACACATAGGCTACTTTTTTTTCTTGGGAACATGTTCCTGTGGGAAACAGGAACGGGAAAACTTAACCACACGTGCGGAGCCGCGTTTAAGTAGTTGGCACTGTAATGCCTGAGTCTACCGTGTCAAAGAATAATCGAAGACGAAAGAATAAATATATAGTATTATATTTAACGGCGCCTTTTGTTTATAATGTTTGCGTGGGCACTGTAGAACTTATTAGAGGTAATATATTTAGTTATAAAAAAGATAATATAATATTACGCTATAATCACAGAACATATAATAATACCTACCTATTATTAATACCTATTATTATATGTTCTATGGTTATAATATAAGCAAACCAAAAGGATATCTTGTTAATTGTCCAGACAGTCAACATATTTTAGACTTAGTTAGGTATCTTCTTTTTAAAATTTTAGTATCGCGGAATTTAAGATTCACGTAATCAAAATTATATAAGTTGTCTCAAAATTTTAATATTCATAATTAACTAAATTACTCTTGACTACAGCTAAGTAGGTGACGTATAATATTATTATTCTATCTATAGAATATTTAATGAAATCTTTATTTTATACAGTAAATAGCAAATTGAGATTTTAAAAGAGATAAAAATAATGTTTTAGAACGTACAAAATGAGTGTAAGGTAGAATATAACTTGGATCATATGCACGCCGACTAAACGTTAGATGGATTTAAAATTCACTAGTTATTAGCCCCGGCTTCGAACGGGTACATGTTTTACTCAATATCAAATATCAACATTCAACGTTACCTTTCAACCATCTTCTTTTTTTTTTTCTTTCTTCTTGGACTTTCTCGATTAGAGGATTTTGCCAAACTCATGTCAAAATAGTAAAGTTAAGGAATCAAAATTGCGAAAATAAGGAATTCAGAAACGTAGGAAATGAAATTATTATGGATGGGACATGGAATTATTGTTTATTTTGTAAGTAAATAAAAATATAAATAGTTATATATGATATAGACTAAACGAATATTTTACATTTAAATATTGTTAGAAGATATAAATAAGGAAATAGATTTATAAATATCACTATTATTGGATGCTAGTAATATAGGGACAGATGTAGGCAGTGGTATAGAGTTAGAAATTAAGGAAGTAAATAATACGGAATGATTATACCTGGGACAGGAACAATCTTCTTAAAACATTAATGATTAATTTCACTTATCTATTTTTTTTAAATTATTTTATGGCCTGGTTACGAAGACCTTTTAGCAAAATCTTATTTTTTATGTCGTATTTCTTCAATCTTATCTTCTTATTTAGTCCTGTCCAGTCCTTTGTCGATGTCAAGTCCAGTCATAGGTCCTGTGTCCTTGCCCCATTAACGTGGTAGAGCGTTATTGGGGCTTTCAGTGGAATTTGCACGACAAGTTGTAAAATAGCTTTTCACTCAATATATTACTGTCTTTCACTACAGCACGTTTACACAACTTTTATGTCTAAGAAACTACAATTTGTACACATAAAACAAGGTTAACAAGGTCAGGTTAACAAGGTCAGGTTTACAAAGTAAATGTTGTGGAACAGTACTAGTGGTGTTATTTAATATGTTAATGCACTAGTTTTATAGCAAGCAATTTATATAGCAAGCGGCCGCCATATAACCAAGAACCCGCGCAAATCCTCAATTATCTAACCACTTAAAAATTTGATTTTATTACGGTAAGCTACCCTTATAATGTAGACATCTACTAAGAAAGGGTTGTTCCAAATTTCAGTACTAATGAAATGGGATAGAGAATTTCTCGTGGGCGGAGTCGTGGGCCGCCGCTAGTATATTTAAGACTGACTGATCTATTAATCCGAAGTTCAACTGCTGAACAGATTTGGCACATTTTTTCATCTTTTCATATAAGTTATTATGAGTGTGAACTGATATGCCACCAAGATCTTTCACTTTCTTTCACCAAAGCCAATGATACGGACAAGTGGTGCACCACTGGTTGTGTGAGCAGGTGCACCTGCTGGCCAATAGACGTGGTCAGACGGCAGTCGTCTACATCCAGCCTTTTAAACAATTGAGCAGAAGAAGAGAAAAATAAAAGAAATTATCCTTATGTATCTTACTATCCTACTTCTTTTATACATACACACATATCGTCACGCCTGTCTCCCATCGGGGTAGGCAGAGACTATGGCTTTCCACTTGCTACGATCCTGGCATACAACTTTCGCTTCTCCACTTTCATACGTGTTTTCATACACACACGGCGGTTAAGGGTACTCTAGACCTGACCTTTTCCAAAATGTCTTTTACATCCAATAATCTTTTATACCTATACATCAGAAACCCTATTTCAGGTTACTCCCATCATACACGTACGCAGTTCTCCTGTCAGCTGTGGTGTCCCGGTGGGCGCGAGCGGTCAGTACCCTGGCTCTGCCGGACCACGACCACGTCAGCTGTAGCCGGTACTGGTGGCGGAACTTGCTCTATGTGTCTAACATATTTCCAGTGGAAGAACAGGTTAGATCACCGCGTTCTAGTTAAATACGGTAGAAATGGTCTGTCTTAAATTTCTTTTTAGTCTGAGAACTACCCTTTTTTAAATTCTTGGAAGTCTTAAAGATACGGTCCAGTTAGCTTACAAGTACTTTATGTATATAATCAGGTTTGTATGGGAACTGAATGTTGCGTTGGGGAGTCTTCGTGGCCTGACTGCCACTCAGATTAGTTAGGTTTCAGATGGTACTAGTAATAAGATATTTGACATTACCAAAAATTTACCCTTATTTTTCTTTACACTTTGAACATTAAAGCATTTTAATAACATTATACGAATTAAAATATTTTGTTATATTCATAGTATTTATTTATTAATGAAATTTATTATAAGTCAAAATTGTTGATTCACAATGACGTCTTCAGTGGCGTCAAATTATTTAGGCCTTAGCCCTTAAAAATACTCAATAAATTATTTGACACTGTCCTTTTTGTGTTTTACTTCCTTTTCCAGGCACAAGTGTTTATTGCCATAATGCCAAAGATGACGTCATAGGTAGTGACGGTATTCATCGAAACGTTCTAAATTTGAAAGTGCCCATTGTTAACCGGAGCTGAAGAGGTACATTGCGGATAGGTCGATGATAGGTGTATTCTGTGGTCAGTGCATGGCAGTGTCGTGGTACCTGTCGACGGAGACGCAGCTGCACACGCTGGGCGCGCTGCTGTGCGCGGTGAGCGTGCTGGGCAGCTGGCGCGCGCGAGCTGTGGTGTCATTGGCGCTGGTGGGTGCTCTCACGTGCACCGTGGCCGACGCTAGTGCTGCTTACCTTGAGTTTGTTCAGCTGTGAGTATTATTTACATAAAAAATGTCTTTATTTTGCATAGACCATTTCAACGGCGCTTACAAAATATTATACACTAAAACAAAAGAAAAAAATAATATATTTAAAGTGACCACCAGTTCGGAACGCGACCCACCTGGGAAGAATCGGCAAGAAACTTAGGAAGGCTATTTTTAAAGCTATTACATAGTTTTTATCGCGGGCTTTGAGCGCGGCGATCTAATCAAGTAATTCCGTAACGAAAAAAACCTAACACCCGAGCTCACACGAACTTCACCGAGAACGGCCGAGCGTTGGCTTAACGTGTATGTATATAATACAACTGTACGAAGCTCGCACGGATCGAGACGAGCTGTAGAAATAATATATATGTTATATATTAGTAATCTATATATATATATAAAATTTAATAAATAAATAAATAAATATTGTGCGACACTTTTTACACAGCGCCATCTAGCCCAAAGTAAGCTAATATTAGCTTGTGTTATGGGATCTAGATAACTGATAAACATACTTATATATTTCTAAATACATACATATTATAGATAAATAACACAGAATAAACCATCGTGCTCATCACACAAAGTTTTATCCTGGGTGGGAATCGAACCCACGACCTCTTGCGTAGCAGTCGGATGCACTCCCACCGCGCCACAGAAGCAGTCATGTCAATGTCATATCGTTGTAATTTTATAACTCGAGAACGGGCTCACCTATCCAGGCTGTTTAGGCTTTGTTCGGACTATTTAGTAGATGGTTTATGTGAAGTTTGCACAGAATCGGTCAAGCGGTTTTTCATTTATCACATTTTTTTGTAACAAATCTCTTAAGTGGCGCTAACGAAGTTATTCGGGTCAGCTAGTACAATATAAACTAGGTAGCCGCAGTCGCAAAGGTGTAACCTATGCTAGCAGCATAAATTTGAACAAAGCGTTACATCAAACTAAGTATTTTCCCATAGACAACATGATTTTTGCAGATAACAGTTTGACATGTTTGCTTGATATACAAACATGTCAAACAATTTCTCTTTTTAAAAAAAAGCTGAAAGATCATTACATTTCCTCCTTACCATAGCTTAGGTATGTATATATATATCTAAATATATGTTTAGTATATATATGTATATAATATGTATGTATATTATAATTTATCAATATTTATTAACTTATGAATATGTGTAACTATAGTTTATGTAAGTTTATTAACCTACGCACACTACATAGCTCTGTTTTCTACAATTTCTCCTCTCTCAGGCCTACTGGAAGAGATTTCTTTTGAAATAAGTAGACCTATGTACAATGTTTTTTTTTCATAATGTTTTTTCTTTTTGTAATTTGAGCTCTGTGTGTACATAAATAAATAAATAAAATAACTTTTTTATTAGATCTCATTTTGAAATTCGGGCTACGTCACGACCTGCATAATTTGAATAGATTTCCGTAGCAGAAAAAAAAATCCGAAAACGGATAAGAAATGGCGAAGTTCTGCCCGGTGTTACAAACGCCATTGAAGTCGCTCCATGGGAGCTTCGCTCAATAATTTATTATAATCGCATAAGTTGATAAAAAATGCTATGCAATAGCTTTACCGACCGCAGTCCCCGAGTGTCACACGTTTTTTTTGATGGCCTATTTACAATTTAATATTTTAGTTATAATATATTGTATGACCATATTATTTCATTTGCCAGCAGATCATTTCCAGGCATCCCTGTCCTGTTAGTCTTTAATAAAGTAATAATAACCTTATCCACAAAGCTTTCTTTTAATATTTTATAATTCTTTTAATATACTTCATACATACATATTGTTACGAAGGGGTAGACAGAGGCATACTATACACCCACATTTCACCGTATGCATTTATGTCCCACGTAACAGGTCGTTACCCCATTGCCGTGTTGAAATGGACAGGCGCAGGCTGTAGCGACCTTCTGTTGAGATTTTTCAAGCCTTCAACCAGGCTTAACGACAGCCGTTTTACTGGCAACTGAGACCAACGACTTAACGTGCCTTCTGAAGCACGGAAATGCTCGCCAATGTAAATACCACAAAGTGGTCAACCATCCAAGGACCAGCTATAGCGAAAGTTGCGTAACGCAGTGATCGTTTACAGAACACTGAGTTAGCGGGGCCTCGAGAGTATTAAAATGCTGTGAGTATTAAATTCTTTAAGCCCCAAAACAACTCACAACACGCTTAAACATCATCCACCCATAATAACACAACCCAAAACCAATTGTCGGACGAATAAAATCGCGATACCTTGTACCGTTCAAAGTAAAATAAAAATAATTGCTGTGAATATGTGTTGTATTACGTATTGTATGTTATATTAAAGTTATTATTATATGTATTCTTACTTTTAAGGTATTTATTTGTTTTGACTGCCTCGGTGGCGCAGTGGTAGTGTATGCCACTGCTGCGCTGTGGTCCTGGGTTCGATTCCCGGGTCGGAACAAATATTTGTGTGATTTGCAAATGTTTTGGAGTTTGGGTATTTGCTATGGATAATATACATGTACTCGTATTTAAAAATATATAAAAGTATGTATATCTGTTGTATACCTATTGTACAAGCTTATAGCTTAGTTTGAACTAGATGGCGCTGTGTAAGAAGTGACCCACAATATTTATTATTATTATTTATCTGTAGCCGTAGAATAACACCTGTAACTTTTCTCATGATGCCTGAAATTAAAGAATTATTTTTTTATATTGTGGGTTAACTATATACAGCAGCGTCTCCTTCCGTGGCGATCACCCGGCTACTTGGGCTGGTTGTGTGACTGCTTTTTCTACGCTGGGTCTTTTTTTTTTATTGACGCAGGGAATGCTATAAAGGCACCGTCATCCTTGCTACGTAACAGGAACAGGGGCAACAGGAACCGTGTGTGGGATTCCCTACCCTTTAGCAGCTATCTACTAAACACCGCGGTGTGCCCAACTGAGTCGCAATATATGCCCAAAGGCAATTCAAGCGACCCGTGCTTACAGAACGCCCTAAGCTTTCCTCAGGAGCTAGGTTTGCTGCCTCCCACGATCCTCGGAAGAAGATATGCCCGCTTCGAGCCGTTCTCAAACGTCCGACATTCTCGAACGTCGGAGACCAGAGGGGTGATGAGTCAGCGATGCCAGGTGACCATTGTGACCGGGGTCCCCAGACTCTCCTCACTCACGCGTTGACTACGAAAAAAAAGTTAAAATTGTACCGGTGGCTTTCTATTGAGCGACGATTATGATTCTTTTCTGACGCGATTGAAATAGTAGACTTGGCTGCCTGATCGCTCACACCCTCTTCTAGTGTAGATCTAAAATAATGATGATTGAAGATGAAATGTTGACCTAGTTGCGTACTCTGTTAATTTTATTTGACTGTCTCACTGATTAGAAATATTGTGTAATTATTGTAATTTTAAGTCCAAGCACAATGTATTTCAGATTCTCTAGTGGCTTTCATCTACACAATGTAGTCATCGAACGTCCGTGGGCACGAGTAGCACCATACTTCTTTGGCGTATTTACTGGGTGGCTGGTGCATTATTTACAAGGAACACTTAAGGTTTCTAAGGTACGTAAATTATTGACAGATGGTAAATGAATGAAAATCTTTATTCATGTAGGTCACAAAATAACACATATGAACGTCAAGATTATTGCTTCTACATTTACTGCCAGATTCGCAAAGCAATAGGTAGAGCCCGAGGAAGAACCTGGCAATAAAACTCATGGCTACTCTTTTCTAACCGCCAGTAATTACAATAGTTTGATATACATGATATTTGACCAATTATATAGTAATGAGTTTATACAAAAAAACAAAATCAATGTGGTTCTATTATAATGCCCTGAGGCACTCCTTATTAAGTGAAAATGAATACAATTTTTTGCAGGTGACGTCATCACTGCTGTGGGTGTCATCATTGTCATTTATATTGGCATCAGTAGCAGTGTCTATAATAGAACTGCCGTGGTTGGCGGCATGGCTTCACTTATCGTGGCCTATAGCACTATTGTGGCCTACGTTAATGGGGACTACTAATTTAGCAGGTGAGTAAACGATAGCCTTATTAATTTTTTTCCATCTTCACCCACCATCATTAAGCATGACAGTAGATTTGGCTTCTTCTGTCTGTCCCACCTCTTGGTGTTCAAATTCATCCTTTACTGCCTGTGGTGTACCTGCTGACTAATGGACAAGTACATACATAGTATAAATATTTGACTGCCTCTGTGGCGCGGTGGGAGTGTATCCGACGAGGTCCCGGGTTCCACAAAGTGGTGAGGTGGTTGTGAGGTGTGTGATCCACAAATGTGTGTTTCGGAGTTTGGGTGTTTCCTATGTATAATATGACTGTATTCAGAAATAAATAAGTATGTTTATCAGTTATCTAGATCCCATCACACAAGCTAATATTAGCTTACTTTGGGCTAGATGGCGTGAAAAGTGTCCCACAATATTTATTTATTATTATTCGTAAAATTCGCTTCCTACAATCCGAAAGATTTCCTATCCTCTTAACTTATATAAGAATTATATTATATTATCTGTGCTTATACTAACATCTTACATACATATTTTCACGCATTTATCCCCGAGGGCGTAGACAGAGGCATACTAAATGCCCACATTTAACCGTATGCATATTTGTCCTATGTAACAGGAGGTGAGTGCATTGCCGTGTTGAAATAGACAGACGCAGGTTGTAGCTAACTCCTGATGAAATTTTTACTTAACGATTGCATGGCTACCGGGAACAACGGCTTAACGTGCCTTCCGAAGCACGGATACGCTCGCAAGTGTAAATGCTACAAAGTGGTCACCCATCCGAGGACCAGCCATAGTGAAAGTTGCGTAACTCAGTGATCGCTTACAGAACACCGAGACCGCGGGGCCACGAGCGATTCTTTTGAAATTTTACTTACCTTACTTACTCCATAGTGGTTGTTGTATCAAAGTGTATCTCTAATTGTATGTAACACACATACGGTATACGAATGTCATTGTCAGTGCCATTAAAGTACAGAAGTGCTTGTTTCTAGAGCTGGCGGAGGAGTTTAAAACTATACTATCTACTCTTGTTGATTTTTCTGTGAAACTAAGGTGAAACCATTTTAAGTGGGTAATTAATCTTTTATTTTTATGTCTTGACTTTCTGCCGGTATAGAGACAGGCATAAGATAAAAATATTATTTCTTTGGCGACATTTTTTTTTTGTTATTTTGGTGTGGTGTCAATATTAAGGTTAAATTTGTTGAAACTTGTATTAAAACTACAAAAAAAGAAAATAGAAAAATAAATATATTGTACCTGTCTGTTAGCTGTGTTGGCAATAAATCATGTTTTCTTTCTTTTCTTTCTTTCTTTATCTGTAGGAATGTTCCGGCGCACGCTCGGCCGAGCGCCGCTGGCCGCGCTCAGCCGCCTGTGCTACGGCATGGTCCTGCTGCACGCGGCAGTCACTCGCGCCGTCTTACTGTCACTCGACACCCCACTGTGCTCTCAAACTACTTGCATTGTAAGTATTTTGAAACTCATTTTCACAAGGCGATATCACCTGTAGAAAGATTTGCTCTCGAAGACGGAGTCGTGAATGATTTTGAAAGTAGCGAGTATTCTCTAAAACTGGTGTGCTTGCCGAGTTTTAATGTGATTAAATGCGGATTTTTAGACATTAAAGGTGCACCAGCCAGCAAGAAAGTGAAATAAAACGCAGTATAACGCGTGTTTTCTTGTTACTTAACAAATTCCTCAGAAAGCTTAAGTAAAGTTTCCACTACTATATTACCTAATTAACTTTGATCCAATATCGATATCAATACTTTGCTATCTATTCATATTATTTCAGTAAAATGAAGATTATAGAAGCAAATATTTAAAAAAAACAACTCGAATTTTTTGACCCTGGCAAAATTCTCAAATCGAGGAAAACAGAGGAGTAAAAAAAAGTAATTAGAACCATCGTAAGTAAAAAAGTTTGCTTGATAATGTCTTCCTGCTCGACCCCGAGATTAGCGCATCTAATCAAATTTATCAACAATATTATAATACAAGACTATAAGATGTAAAAAAATTGCAAGTATAGGTATAAGAATGGCTATTTGCATTAAACAACTTAAGATCCAATTTTGTTGCAGTGGGTATACTTTGCGGGTACGACGACATTAACACTACTGGCAGCTTTTGCACTATCCCTTTTAGTGGAGATACCGTTTTGTAGCATACTGCGACGAATTTCCGACTGTGCCTCGTCATAACCTCAAAATAAAACTATCGTTATTTTTAAATATTTCTTATTAAAATGTCATATTGTTTACAATTGGTAAAAAACTTATTTATCTAGTTATATTTACAGTCTATTTACATTAAGTTTACAGGTAGTTATACATATTGCGTTTTAAATATATTTAAATGGAGTATATCGCATAATATTTCGTGTCAAAGTATAGCAAAGTATTTCGTGTATCAGGTAATTAAGGAATATCAACAGGACTTTTTGGTCATAAACTACCTTAACTTCACACTTGTGACTTAATAAAAATAATGTTTTAAAAAGAAGCTTACATGTATCTTAACTTTCAAATAATTATTATGAAAGGTACATAACTATTTAAAATGTAAGTACCTCCGCAAAGAAAGAGTGTAACTTATTCCTTTAGAACAATAAAATGTAATTTTTTTAATGGTGTGCAAAATACCCACTGACACAAATTAGAAATTTTCCATGTAAATATATTTAAATCCAAACTAATTTATCGTAACTATTTAGTAATAAATTGAATAGATGAGGAGTGTAAGACTGAAAGTACCTACATATATCACGAATCAATACAAAACAGGTTTGTTTCATCCAAAGAATAGCTTAGATATGCCCCACATACAAAAATACAGCAAAACTTTTTAACATGCCACGCGAGTGAGTGAAATAGTTTCAACTCTTTCACTCTTACGTCACTTTCGCTTGTCAGAGAAAGACAAACTGCGTAAAGTCTTTGTACTTATGTCATTTTTGTTAGTTTTCGTCACGAGTATTGCGTATAAACGTACGACAAGGGCCTATCTAAGCTATTTAAATCTTTGGTTACACCCAGTTCACACTTAAGATACCTTAAATCTAGTCTTTATATATTTACACACATTGAATACAAGCGAAAATTGGAACTTAAAAGTAGTGTGCGGACTGAAATTAAATTATTGATGGTTTTTTAGTTTGTTTCATTTTTCCAAACAATATAGTAACCACTCCAAATAGATGATATAATATGTACTCAGTTACTACTAAAATAGAGTAATAATTTTAATTTTTGAAGTAATTTAGCATACTCAAACGTCTTAGCATATTTTTTTTAAAATGCAACTTGTATCCCAGCGGAATTGTATTCGTGACTATTCATCTCCACCACCAGAGCTACCGGTTTTCATGCGCATTTTACAATGAGTAATATGTACTACATTCAACTGTCAACGAAGGTGTCTTATCTATGGGTATGAGAGTATGATAAATCTACTCTTCTTCTTGTGTGACTAAAGCCTCAAGTCATAAAGGTCCATTTATTTGTCCTTTGTTCGTGTTCGGAAGATGAGGGTAAGATTAAGTGGTAAATCTCTTAAGAGTCCCTATAATAAGGACATCTACCGCGGTATTACTTTTGTCTGTGATAGTACTGAACTGGAAATCTCAACTATCTCTAGGAGTACTACGTTTAATTATAATTTTTACACTTGTAGTTTTAGACAGCTTATAGTTTCGACTTTGAATCTTAGTACCTAACTAATTTTAAAATTCAATAGCTACGAGATACGTAAGGTTTTACATGTTTAATGTAAATTCGAAACTAAAAAAATGTCTATGGCATAGATATAAAAAGTAACGTGCTCCCGTCAGACCTTTTGACCTTGGCTCAAAGATCTTAGTAACCAGGCCATAAAAACCACAAAAAAAGAAAAAAAGCTTTTGACCAAAGTTATTACGGCACTAAGAAAATCAACTGCCATCTGTTTAAGTCTATTGATGAACTAAAAAAATTATAAATAATCTTTTTACTTCACCAGTATTTTAAAAAAAGGCAGTAGTAGTACTATATTGATATTGAAAAATAACTGGAAAGAAATAGATTATTTACATATAATTATAATTTTTACTTAGTTGTGTCGTTCTTTCTTTTATTGATAATTTGTACAACTTTTTACAACTGTCGTTGGCATTTTTATAAACGGGATGTGCCTTTCTTACAAAGTAATGTTATGAGTCGATGATATACAGAAAATAAAAGGTTTAAACAATTGTGGTACCAAAGGTTTACTCTTGGTTTTATATTTAAATACAATTAATTTTGTTCTATTCATCGCATCAATCACATAACATTAAATGCTTATTGTACAAACAAGTTGCAATCATATTAAATAAACAGTAATAATATCTCTCTCTATATTAGGTAATATCTTAAAAACATTTACACTATTCAGGCAGAGAATACATGAGGACCAATTAGACCGCCATTAAATGACAAAATTTCTATTAATAATTTTGATCACTACATTATAACGGGTCCTTTATTCTTTAGAGTATTACAGAAGTAGAGTGATGTTAATGATCAACTATTTGATCATATTCATATACAGCATCTTTGAAAGAGGACTCGGGTCACCGTAAGCTCAAAAAAATTGCTTAAGTCGCTGTGGTTAGAGGGATATTGCTATCAGAACTATTATCAGTTATTCCGGGCTCAGAATAATGACTTGTTTGATCCGAAAATGTTTATATCTATATTGGGGATTTTGTTTATATTCAGTGTGTATGTATTTAGAAATATAGTGTGTTTATCAGTTATCTAAGTTTTTATAGCACACAAGGATCCTATAGCATACAAGCTTAACCTAAATTTGTGATATATGACATTCTGTTTTAAATATCTGAAAATATTTACGTACTAAAATACAAAAAATGTGTAAGATGATGCTGTGTAATAAATCTCTGAAATATTTACTATAAAATATATAAAGCAGGCTAAAGTATTGTTGAACTTTGCAGGAGGCCTAATACTAAGCAAACTTAAGGGTTTTCGTAAAGCCGCTGTTAAGTTTATAATGCTATCTGTCATCTCCCTCTTACTGTGATACCCTAAAGTTTTAAACTTAAATCGAGACACGCTCGAGAAGTTTCACACACAATCTCCTTGACTACAAAACATTATAAACTGATTACAAATACATCACACGCAGTCATTAAGCCCTTTACACATTCGCCCTAATAGGCTCAGTTCTGATATAAAGGCAGTCTTTGAACTTTGTTTTTGTACAATAGTGTTGTGTATCATACTCTATGAGGCTTTCGTTGAGGCGATACTATTTTGAGCATCGTGACGATGGGCGCTTCGAAAGCGACGGATATGACGAAGGCGAACGCGTACGATATTATTGTTAGGCCCAAGAACAGGATGAACTGTTGGAAAAATTGTTAGGTTAGTATTTATAGAATATAATAATGAATACATATTGTATCATTACAAAGTTACGGCTATCCCGCCCCTCGTCGCTTCGGTTCAAGACGCAGTTTTAGGATTGATGGCATCAACCAATGCTTATAGAGATTTACTAGAGCAAGACTTATAAGACTATTTATTCTAATTCAGGTCGTCGATATCTGGTGCAAAATGGGGAGAGGGAAAAAACATGAAGACATTCAAGACTATTACAGCTGATAAGGTTATAACATTAATGGTGTTGCTATAAGAGGGAAACAAGTGCGTCGGTAAAGAGAAGAATTCTAAGTTTAAATGTTACGACAGAGAAAAAAGTTATAGGTAAATTTAAAGTTGAAAATTGTTTGTTTCAAACGGGACTCGAACCAACAACTTCACATTTATCGGATGTGATGCTTAGTCAACTAAGTTACCGAGAACACTAGAAACTGACGAATGATTAGTGAGCATAGTAATCGAGTTCGTGGCCCCACTGACTCCGTGTTCTGTATACGATCACTACGTTAAGCAACTTTCAGTATGGCTGGTTACGGATTGGTAACCGCTTTGTGGTATTTCTATTTACAAGCGTTTCCGTGCTTTGGTAGGCACGTTAAGCCGTTAGTCCCGGTTGCCATTAACATGGCAGTCGTTAAGATAAACTGAAGGCCTTATGGGCGGCTGTCTATTTCAACACAGCAATGGGCGCACCACCTGTTACGTGGGACAGGAATGTGTTCGATGAAATGTGGACGTACGATATGCCTCTGTCACCCCTTGGGTGATTTATTAACATTTTTTTAGAGAAAAGAGTTGTCGATTCGATTGTTTCTAGATGAACTCCCTGCCTGGGTTTTCCCAAACGTCTACAGTATGGGGTTCTTCAAAAGGGGTCTTAGAAGGTTTACAAAGGGTCGGCAGCGTGAGTGCTGAACCTCTGGTGTTGTAAACGTCCATAGGCTACCGTGACCACTTTCCATCAGGTGGGCCGTATGCTTGTCTGCCACCTGAGTCGTATATAAAAAATAGATAGTTGTTAGTTGGTGTTATGGTGTTGGTACTCACGACGAGCAGCTCGCCCATGTGCACGGGGTGCGTGAAGTGCATGGCCACGTAGCGCAGCACCACGGGGTGCACCAGGTAGGCGCAGTACGTCACGCGCGACAGCGGGTACAGCACCGGCGCCGACAGCAGCTTCGTCACCCACCCTGCACATATACACATCCATCATATCGCTATAGCTAACTAACTAGCTTCACGCTGTACCCCTGACGAGGTAGTCAGAGAGGACACATCACCAGGCTTCGCGATCCATGCATACTTCTTTCACTTCTTGTAGATTCATCAATCGCTTCATACACGCACGTCTGGGTATCCGAGTACTTTTGACTTTTCCGTTTTTGAGCAGATAGGTTTCAAGGCATTATTCTCAAAAAAGACTTACATGAGAATAACTTTTAACTTAATAAGTAATTTCATACATCTGTCGTGTATAATATACATAACAAAGAAAGAAAAGTGGAATAAATAAATTACTTAAGTAATAATAAAATGGTCCCTCCCCTGCACGTAAAATAGAGACGTCATTGTGGGGGGAGTATTGTTATTGTAAATTTGTTAAATCAATTTTTTTATTATAGTATTCGTTATGAAACTATTAAGTTTTAAACGGTAGTTTCAAGTAATTTTATCTTAGTTGATATCCCTACAGATATCATGTCATCATGTCTCGAACCGACTAAGTTAACCGCTCTGGGTAACTTCTCGGAGGAATGTCACAGGATTGTTTCAGGGCTTATAAAAATAATTGCACATTTAGAAGCTAAAAGTTTTTTAAATCTATATTAACTAGCAAAAATATTAACTAAAGCTGATACCGTTAATTACAGTTCATTAAAATAATATATTGAGGATATTTTTTTAAAGCAATTAGTATGTCAACTGTCACATACATTTTTATTAAAGTGAAATTGTTTTACCACATTGAGAAATGGATCCTTCAGGATTAATTTGTCCATTCTGTTCTTTCACAGTGGAGCAGTAGAACAGTCTGGAGATTTTTATCCATTTTGTTCTATCGCAGTAAGTTGTAAAACAATCTGGACAATTTGTTATATCGTAAAACTAGACCGAGACTACCAGGACTTTAATTGGTCGTGTTAATTAGTGTCTAGCACATAAGACCTTTTAGCCTTTTTGTTACCTCCTCACTAAAAAGGCAACGGGTTCAAAATTTCTTCCGAATTTAACATCTAAAATAGATATATTTTATTTTATTAAATTTATTCGGCCCTTTAGAACCACCCCAGTTCCGTGCTTCGGAAGGCACGTTAAGCCGTTGGTCCCGGTTGCTAATAAAATGGCAATCGTTAAGCCAAATTGAAGGCCTTATTAAAAATTTCAACTGCAGGTCGATGCAGCCTGCGTCTGTCCTATATCAACACGGCAATGGGCTCACCACCTGTTACGTGGGACGAAAGTGCATACGGTGAAACGTGGGCGTTTAATATGCCTCTGCCTACCCCTTCGGGGATAAAGGCGTGACAGTATGTATGTATGTAAAACTAATAGTAGAACTAGATGGACTAACCTAAAAAGACAGCTTGCGGCAGGCTTGCTCGCAGCGGGTTCATTGCCTTTTTATAGCGATTGAAATTCCTCACGGATTAGTCGTGCGTAGAAATTGTAGCGTCAGTAGATAAGTAGGTATACCTCCGTGGCCAGTGGAGCAGGCGACGATGATCCAGCCGATGCAGGCGGCCCACAGCGAGTGCGACACGGCGCTGTACACGGCGGCCGTCCACGCGCCCAGCTCCGTCTTGTACAGCCCGAAGATGAGGAACAGCAGCGTGGCCGCGCACACCACCCACCCAACGCACGCACATACCTGTTTCAAAACAATATACTATTACTTATTCTGTGATAATAGTTTACACTAAAGATGGAACAAAAGGTTTACGCGGGAAACTCGACAAGTGCGGACGCTTGCTGTAAATTATTTTCTAAAACTAGTGCATTTATCTCGTTTTATATGCGGGAGTGGTTTATTGGACATAAAAGTTGTGTCAACGTGCTATAGTGATAGACAATGATATATATGCAGTGATATACTGCTTTCTATTTTGCTGCGTAAATCCACTGAAAACCTCACTATAACAACAACCATTATACTGGAGTGAGACTGACCTTGACTTAATACTAGACTTGACTAAGACGTAGAGGACGAGGACATTTTAGATAATGAGAAAGAAGATTGAAGAAATATGAATTAAGGTATGGCTAAAAGGTCTTACTGGCCTAATAAGACATTACACCACAAATCTATATATTAGAAGCTGTTGACTGCTTTGGTGGCGCAAGTGATTCCGGGTTCGATATAAACATTTGCGCATCACACAAATATTTGTTCCGAACCGAGAACAAAAATTTGTGTGATGCGCAAATGTTTGTTGCGGAGTTTGGGTGTTTTCGATTTGTAATATTTGTATTTATTAGAAATATATAAGTATGTTTATCAGTTGTCTACATTGCATACCACAAGTTTAAATTAGCTAACTATGGGCTAGATGGAGCACAAAAATGTTCCCAATAAAAGTCCCACAACTGTGCAATAAAAGTTCCAAAACAGACTCTACTCTAAGACTCTACTTCTATCCCCTATATCAAAATAAGTAGACAAAGAAAACAGTAAAGCATATAAAGAAAAATCTTTAAATAATGTCTGTAAGACCTGATTCCAAAGCGGAGCAAAGCTTGTCAGGACCAATAGTTAGAACATAATAAAAAAAAAGTTTGTGTACCAGAGTACACGGGTAAGAAGTGAAACTTCTTTACGACATATAATTTTTCTACTATTTACAAATTCTCGAAAATTGATTGATTATGCATACGTCGATAAGGAAGTTTCACTTACGTTAATCAAGAAGTTTCACTTCAAAACAACATGGCGCGTAACCGAAAACCGAGACAATAATTTTTACAGCTAAAATTTCTCTCTTATGTTGATAAAGAAGAATCACTTTAAAAAATAATAATAATTTACCCTATTCATTCTAATTTTCAAATTAGTCTTAAACAGTATCCATCCCGTCAGCATCCCCATTAGGTAGGGTCCGAGTCTGGTCCATGGCTTCTCGTAGACCTTGTCGAACTGCGTGAACGGGTCCTCAGGGTTCGGGATGTGGTTGCTGCTGTATGATACGTAGCCTGTCGTCACCAACGAGGAGAGGAACAGCACGCCGGTCAAGCCCGCTGATACTTTGAAGTGACTGAAAGAAACCAACAAATTGTGATCAATCTGATTTTTATTTGTAAGTTTATCAGTCTCGCTTATCCCTAAAGGCGTAGGCAGAGGCATATTATACGCCCACATCTCACCATTTTCATTTTTGTCCAACGTCACAGGTGCGTCCGTTGCCGTGTTGAAAGAGTCGTAATGCCTTCAAATTGGCTTAAAGACTACCATGTTACTAGCAACCGACTATGGAAATTCCACAAAGTGGTCACCCATCCTGGTACCGGCCATAGCGAAAATTACTTAACGCAGTGATCGTTTACAGAACATTGAATCAGCGAAGTTACTTCATCAAATAATCTGAACGAAATTACTCTGATAGTGAAATAATCTCTGGTCGATCACTACTTACAAATTTATGCAGGTCACACTACTACAGGCCTTTAAAACAGGTTCTATGTGGTCTTAAAAATAGTGTTAAGACTACACAACAAAATACCTTGAAGCCAGAATGAGTAGAATAGCGCTGACAGCGTAGAACTGTGTGTCATCAGAGAGGTACCAGCTCCACAGCATGCACTGAAATAGAAAAATAAACGTTTGTTCATCAACGGTGAAAAGCAACACGTTACTGATTTATGTTGACTGTGTTTCAATTGCTTCCAAACCAGTCAACTTTATTGCTTTCAAACCCTGCCTGTACCCTGGGGTCAACTTTTATTGCTTCCAACCCCTGCCTGTACCCCAGGGGTCAACTTTTATTGCTTCCAATCTCTGCCTGTACCCTGGGGTCAACTTTTATTGCTTCCAAGCCCTGCCTGTTCTTTGAGGTCAACTTTTATTGCTTCCAAACCCTGCTTGTTCTTTGAGGTCAACTTTTATTGCTTCCAAGCCCTGCCTGTTCTTTGAGGTCAACTTTTATTGCTTCCAAACCCTGCCTGCACCCTGGGATAAACTTTTATTGCTTCTAAACCCTGCCTTTACCTTGGGGTCAAAATGTATTTGGCTGCTGGGTGCCGATATGGTTTGGTTACTGATTTTCGGCATTTTAAGGAGCGACTGCCATCTGACTTGCTATTTAGTCAGCTGGTGAATCGCGAGCAGATAAAGTCGCTTCGGGCTCCAAAAGTTTTTGATTAATGCCAGCAAAAAATACACTTATTACTATGAGAAAAAGCGGTTGAAGGCTTATTCCTGAAATGTTTCTACAGTTCTTACCATTTGATCAACGGGGAACAGAGTGTTGATGTAAAGCAGGTTCCTCCACCAGTACTTGGGGCAGGTCTCGTGGTCCATGGCCGGCGGTTCGAACACAGAGTTGTATGCGAACCACTTCATCGTCACCTCAACCACGCCCAGGATGAACAGGTACGGCGCTGTCAGTCTGGGAATATGGCACCACATACAACAAAACAAACAGTGTTTTTAAACGGTTTATTTCAAGTTAGCCTCGAACATTCTTACGATAGGTTTGTTTGACAAACATGTTGAGTGTTTATAAAACCTGAAATAACATTAAAGTAAAACTTGAAACAAAAAACCTCAAGGAATTCCTTATCGTTATAACAGTTTGATGAATCCTTAACTATTAGGCAAAGCATTATTATTCAGAAATAAGTTTTAGTAATAAGTTGCTTGTAAATCCATTATGGCAACATTTCCTTTGTGCAAAACGAATCACCATAAAATTTTCAATCGATTTAGACATTTTAGAGCCTGGCGTAGTCTCTCCACCACTATCTAATACCCTCAGGCTACTAGGCAAACTACAAACGATGAAGTAAACGTTTATAATTCTCCTGCCTACCCACTCGCAAAAAGATTCTTGATAAGGCATCTGTATAAATTTAAAACATCAAAACCCAAGATGTTAAACTAACTGCCTAATACCTTTATTTTATGTTTATGTATTTCTTCGTACACCGCAACACACACGGACTTCACCTACACCCGCCGTTGTAATATGGAGAATACAAATCGATCGTCCGCAGCGGTGTAAACATTAAATTGCTTCGCTCTATTACAAGTATGGGTCCAAGGAGTCACAAAGAGTCCAAATTTAGTGTGGTATGTGTCTCAAAAGTGTCCACCAGAACTGTTGGACGGAGCTCGTTTTACATACCTAGCGAATCTATAACCAATAAGTCCGAGGAACTGCAGCAACCCTGAAGTAATCTTTCTGTGTCCCTTCACCAGAAGGTCTAGCTTGCCCTTTGATTTCTGACGGAAGTACAGGAACGTCACCAGCATGCCCCTGTGAAAAGCATGAATAATATAATTAGATATCTGATTACAAAACTTGAGAATGACCCCACTAATTTCTTTGGAGAACAAGTTACTCTTGTTGAATGGACATGTAATTTGTGGTTCGGTGTTCTTGTCTACTCTACGGTAACTATTCTATTTCCTCTCTCACTGTGTCGTCTCGACCGACTCATGACATGATTAATGCTTTTGTATAAAATTTGTAATAATCTATTATTAATAACACTGAACAATAATGCATTGGATGTGCATTTTTTAATCTCGTCAGTATCTTTGTTTCTGACCATCCCGTGGATCTGCAATTTGCTCTTGCACTCCACTGTTCCTGCTCCACATCAGATCTGCTACAACTCTCAAGTACCCAGGTAGATACAGATTTTGACCGACAGGAGAGGTTTGACGTGCCGGTAATAAACTGGATGAATTGGGCACACTGCCCATGTCTGCTTCACACAACAATTGTTGTGTTAGGTAATAGCACCAATGCTGTTTCAACAACTCTGGTTTTTACCTGTGCGTGGATCATCACTGTGTTAAATTAATAAGCTCCTTACCCAAGGCAGAAGAAAGTATCAACGCTGTAGACAGCGCTGATGATCAATTGAAACCAGAAGCTCTTCTCCAGGACAGCTCGCAGCGCCGTGTTGTCCGCGTACTGGAATTATTGTACAAATATATTTAATAAATATTGAGATACATTATACACATAAAATGAAAACCAAATTGTTTCAATGTAATCAAGGTATATACGATTACGCTTTACAAGGTGTGCTGCTCACCAATATTTTCGGAGATCAATCCTACTTTATGTCAAATTATGCACTTGCTGACAAATGGCCGAGGGTCTGGTAGAGGCGTAATTCCGGGGTTGAGAGTTCATACAGTGTCCTTCTAGTAACAGCAAAAAAAAGCTAACTCATATCTTTTCCTAGTTTACTAGTAGTCAAATGAACTCCGGCCGAATCCAGGTAGGGTATGAATAAAGAAGAAGGTACGTGGCCAATAGAAAGAACACTCGACAACCGGAAACTTGAAAACCCACTAAAGATTTTAAGGTGTAATTCTCGCAACTCATCTTCAGCTCCCCACACTAGTGGTCACATTTCTACCAAGCAAGGTTTGATAATATCCTAATATTATCTAAAGGTACCAAACTTTAACTCACCTTGAATATGACGATGCAGGTGTGGCCGAAGATGACCCAGACCATGGACATGGTCCGCAGCCCGTGCACCACCGCCACCGTGTCGGGGCCCACGGTCTGGTCGAAGATCTGCAGTACGTTCGCTTTCATGGAGAATGACAGCAGGAGCTCCGACCAGACGCCTGGAGAAGTGACAATTTATCGAATTGTAGCAATATAAAGAAGTATGATATTCCGTTTGTTGCGATTACCTTTGGTAAAGTGGAACTCTACGTGGAGGCACTGAGAGAAAGCGGAGACACTTTCATGCTGGAGATGGTTCTTGACGTTGCATTGTATCATCATGAAGTATGAGTGTGTAGTCAGTCAAAAATGTATTGCACATGTGTTAACATGTTACATGCACATATTTAACACTTTGCTGAAGTACCAGGTTCTTTATAGAACTCCTTGGAAATTGACAAATTGTATGTAAATCCACTGGAAAAAGTCTCTATTTACGATCGAAATCTATATGGAAAGCATATCGTCGTCGTGAGCTGGCTAAGAGCTCATAAACAACCCGTCTTTCTGCATGTCTGTTCGAAGACCGGGATACTGCTAGAAAAGTCTTTGATGTGTGAAAGCACGTGACCCGGTGACCTGGACAACGCTTTAAAGCCATGTGCCTAAAGGTTTGCAAATCCTTAATGGCATGTGGTGGTGTTGCAGAAACCAGCCTGTTTAAGCATGACGCAACACTTACTGAGCTTGAGTTGGTCAGTGGAGACGGTGTCGGCGGTGAGGCTCTCTTCGGAGGTGTTGCTGTTGATGGCGAGGTTGTTGTTGTTTACGCTGTACATCGATTTGGCTGCACAAAACAAAAGATCATTTGAAGTGAAGAACTTGAAAACGGACACAACTATTTCTCGGGTAAATAGAAGAGATATTTGAAGAGTGTGAGGGGGCCAAATAGCCCCAGCCAATTGTACTTAACGCTACAATGAGAGGCCAGTGTTGGCAGAAGATTTCAGTCTCCAATTACGGTTCTAACGTCTAAAGTCGTGGACAGCTTATATTTTGTTTGATTTCGCTAGGATTGACTGACTGAACGATCATTGCATTAAACAACTTTCCCTACATGTGGTCCTCGGAGGGGGGGCTGCATTGTGACATTTCTATTTACAGGGTTCCATGCTTCAGAGCTTCAGAAGGAGCGCAAAGTTGAACGCCTCATAGGCGGTTTCAAAAAACAGCCGATCGTCTCAACATGCATCTGTACATTTTCAAGACGGCAATGGACTCACCATCTGTTAAGTGCGACAAAATGCATACGATAAAATATGGTCGCATAGTATGCCGCTGCCTACTTCTTTGGGGATAAAGGACTGACAATAAATATGTATGTAAAATGTACTTCTACAAACGTAAGCAAGTAGTAATGCAAACCGCTAAAATAGCTTTACCATTAGCTACAGTGATATCATCCAGCCCATTGAGGTTGAGTTTGAGGTCGCTCCTTCCGCTGCTGTTGGCCGTGATGTTAGCTGCACGTCGCCTGCTCCGGCGCACGTCCCGCGCGATCTTCAAGTCGTAAACTGTCGACGTGATCAGAAGGATGCCGACCAGGGTGATTACGGAGCTGAAAGGTAAATTTTTGTCATATTAACTACCAGAAATTGAATGCTGTGGAAATGCAATCACTTCGAAAATTTTGCGGCGTTAAGTTGGCCGACCGAAAACGTTACGAAATGATACGCTATATGGATTAAATTAAAGTGTCAGCATTAAGCTTGAAAAGGGCGTGCTTTGATGGTTCAGTCAAGCTCAACGAATGAGTGAGCAACGATTGACGAAGAATATTTAAAGTGCGATAGTAGAAGGTAGAACAGTTAGGGTATACCAAGCCTTACATATGAAGACCACGTGAGTAGATTGCTCAAAACCGGAAAGGTCAAAGTACTCGGATACCCAGACGTGTATATATGAAACAACAAAATAGCAAAAAGAAGTATGCATGGATTGCGAAGCTTGGTGATCTGTCCTCTCTGACTACCTCGTCAGGGATACAGCGTGATATAGGGATACCGCGAGATAGAAATAATATACACTACCAGAAATTACAAAGTGGGTTGAATTCTTGTGTCACATGGGCTTAGTTGTCTTGCGTGTACCTCTCCAAGGGTTATGAACCCGATGACAGAAAAGTCTATCTGTATGGTGTGTGGATATGAGATGTAGCGAGAAATGACTACACCATATTATATTGCCACTGAAGAACCCGAATAAAGCCTTGAATCGGTTTATATACGATTTACTCAAGTAATTTGTTTCTAAGTTTTCTCATGCCCGAGCCAGCACGAAAATGTAGATAACCAAATAAAAAAGTCAGACACACCGCTGCGAACTATGTACCTAGAACTGTACATAGTTCTAGGGGCCTATTTGTGTTCATACTCACACACTAATTTATGTAAATTGGATAACAATGATGCATTTACTCAAACATGTTTCAAAAACTACATTTAGCTGTTTGCCAAAGTCTGCCAAAAGTCAGGAGTCAGTTTTGCCTTATTACCTGGTTTTGCAGCCATATAGGCAAATTTGGAGGTAAAGAGTTATTATTGAGTTCGATTATAACTTCCATCTTATTAGTCCTGGAGAGATGAAAATTATGAAATTTCCACAAGAATATTAAACAGGTCTGTCTAATAATTACATAGAGTCGGACGGAAGTTGCATCAAATGCGAGACATTTAAATAATAGTAATAGTATAAATTCCAGCAGTCTCCGGTCTTGCGCTAAATATATATCTTAGACCAAAATTTTCTTAACTTTAGGAAACTTAGCAAATACCAATTTAATCTAAGTGCCGTACATAAATAATTTCATACGTTAAGTATAGCCCGTAAAGTAGTAATTTCATAATTTTAACAGTTTGCGTGCCTGTAACATATTTCTGTTAGTTACATACCAATTGACTGTCAAGTCACGGGAAACAGAATACAGCTTCAATCCTTCCTTATCTTAACCTGTTACCGGTTATATCATATCCTCATTAGTTGTATTGAAATAAAGTAGTTACTGTTTAGCTGTAAAACAGTACATTAATTCAATACAGCGGTCACCTCTTAACAGCTCGGGATGCGAAAACTTGGCTCTAATAAACATTAATACTTTAAACCTTAGCTTTTCACAGATCCCTTAATCAAAAAATGTTCTTAACTAACCTAAAATAGTTGTGAAAGAAATAAACTAAGGGTACCGTGTATACTACGGTACCCTAAGATAATCCTTGTGATATATTCAATAATCGTGAGTACAACTTATTATTTAGTAATCATATTACACACTCTTATAGCGTAGCAGTCGCATACAATACCACAGCCAGTCAACTTACACTAAGGGCCGTATTCTAGAACGTTTTTTAATACTTAATCGACGCTTGAGAGTAGATTTTATAAGGCAAAAACCAGCCTCAAGCGTTGATTGAGTAACCGTTCTCGAATACGGACCTAACATTCTCGTTGCAAAGTCGGTTTAACGTAGAAGGAAACAGAAAGTGTGAAAAAGTGGAAGGAATAAAATAATGGAGACACCACATTGCCGAATTGCCCAATAATTGCAAATATTACATAATTAGTAAATTCAAAAGGCTTTAACGGTCAAACTTTGGACCAGACTAGACCATAAACTGTGACGTCACTGACACACAAACCCCGTTCAGAAAGCGGAATATAACCACGCCAGTTGAGCCTCTGAGCCAATGTTGAGAAACATAATGTTGGGGTTTCATAATTATGTAAACGGCTCATACTGATTCATCAGCATTTTATTGCACATACTTGGGATTATTGCGAATTAGTTGCGGTGTCAGGTTTTTTTTTCAAGACAGCCCGGGTTTTGGTATACAAGTAATGTTTCCTTAAAAGATAGGTTGAAACAGTCGATTAAATTTGTCCTTTATGGGAGCGACTGTTATCTGAATTCGACTCTAAGCTCCGTACTCCAGAACGTTTCTCAATACTTGATCAACGCTTGAGACTAGTTTTTGCCTTATAAAATCTACTCTCAAGTGTTTTTGAGTGTAAATAAACGTTCTCGAATACGGCCCTAAAAGGAATGTCTACGATTTCCTAATCGCACTTGGTCGTTGAACCATGTTCGGGTACTTAAATAATTTTACTAGAATTCTTGAACAGTCAGCGGCAATAAAATATGCTGTTCGTTTTCAAAATGATTCTAGCAAATGTGAATGTATCTCAGTTGAGTAAAGATCAAGGTGACAGTTGTCATATACTTTGTTCATTTATAAAATACATCAAAATAAATATGACGATAAATGATTGAGTGTCGCTATTATAGCCAGCAGAGCTCCGATAGTGGAAGGCCCAGAAATATGCTTTTTCACACTCCTATTAAAGGAAAATTTACGCTTGATACGTCAGCCATACTTCAGGCAGGTATTTGAAATGTTGATTGCACCAGCCATACTCGTATACGTATATGGTCTAATAAATTAAATCTAAAAGTGCGTTTTTTTGCAATGGACAAAATGTAACAGGCGATTAACGGAGAAGGTCCACTGTGGTACTTTTTAAACAGTAAAGTTCCCGTTGACAATAGCAAGCAAATGCAAGATGAAAATAAATTAAAATGTGTATAGAGTTCGTCACTGCAAGAAATTCACAGTTGCAAAACATGTCCAACAGTAGCTAATTAAATTACATAAGAATTGGAGAATAATATGAAAATTGTCAAGCAAATAGGCTCTTCATTTGCACATATTGTCACGCCTTTATCACCGAAGGGGATGGCAGAGGCATACTATACGCCCACATTTCACCGTATGCATTTTTGTCCTACGTAACAGGTGGTGAGGCCATTGCCCTGTTGAAATGGACAGGTGCAGGCTGTGGCGACCTGTTGTTGAAACTTTTCAAGCCACGCATAAGGCTTTCAATCAGGCTTAACGACTGCCAATTCACTGGCAACCGGGACCAACGGCTTAACGTGCCTTCCAAAGCACGGTAACGCTCGCAAATGTAAATTCCACAAAGTGGTCACCCATCCAAGGACCACCACCACGACCACGAATGTTGCTCAACGCAATGATCGTTTACAGAACACTGAGTCAGTGGGGCCACCTAACACCTAGTAGTAAAGATAAGCGATAGGCGTAAAGAGGTCATCATCATCACCGATGGCAAGCGGCACATTCGACGGAGTAACATCAACTAAACGAGAGTTCCAAATTTTGTTACCGTGCAGTACAGATGCCACCTATACTAAAGATGCTTATATTTGTTTGTGTGCCCCAATTCCACAGACAAATGAATCGAGGTGAACGTGCAAGTGCAATTGCTCCATTGTGTTTAAATCGACGAAGCGTAAAATAATAGGTTAAATGATATAATATCTAAACTTGGCGGTAAGCGAGATAGTACTCGTGAAAGATATACTTTCATAAATATTATCACAATTTAGCGCATTGTATAATCGAATGTATGTAATTTTTATATAATTTGCAATTGCTAAATATAAACAAAATGTGAAGTCTAGCATTTCAGAGACACAGTTCAGTGAGGTAACCAAAAAATAAAGACCACGGTAGAAGACATGCTGCAAGGAATGGTGAAAAACGTGCAAAGGAAGGGAGAAGAGTAAGAAAGCGAATCTCATAGAAGTTGACGCCTTGTTACCTGAATAAGTTGTAAAAGTCGACTGAGGTATTTTTGATAGGTGTTGTGGATTATCGTGGGTGTAAGAGGTACCACAAATATATCCGGAGCCTAAACGTCTTCACTAGTGGTGGTCATTTGGTGGTTGGTAGGACATCAGTCGCATCCAGAAATGCCGAAAATAAAAAGTCAAACCATAGCTGCTTCTATCAGCCAGCACAGGTGGACCCCAGGCTCCAAATTGAAGTAGAGTTTGGAATTAACTAGGAATACGCAAAGAAAAAGAAGAAATTCTAGACGAGGTATCAGTTCCAACCACTATAGCGTACCCTATATTTATTACTAGACATCAGAAAAGAATGAAATCGTCTGTCACATAGCGAGATTTTTTTTATAAAAATTGGTAAAAAAAGTATACACTTACAGTAATACCAAGAAAGTTGGGTCCCCAAGGTAAGTGTAGCCACCATGTTGAGGGGACCTCACGGCGGTGACCTTGTGGGATAGTAGCGGGGCGCGCGCATCTCCCACCAGGGACGCGACAGCTGCGCGCGAGCACGTGCGCGGTAAGCAGATCCCGAGGTGCAGGGTTCGACGCTGAAAACGAATGCATTCATCACACAGTACTCTCGAAGTGATCGAGGATTATATGTATACTAGTATGAGCCCGCCGCTCCGTACGCGTAGTGAAGTCTTCCCATTCCAATTTAACAAAGGAACTTCTTCCCGGGATAAAAAGTAGCCTATATGTTATTCAGATGTATAAGCTATATTATTGAAAAGTTTCATCAAAATTCATTTACTACATTTTGCGTGGAAGAGTAACAAACATCTATTCTTACAAACTTTCACGTTTATAATATTGGTAGGATACCTGTCCATTTAGTGAGGGGTCATTGTCCCGTACTTGCCGAGTCGTGGTCTCCACTTTAGAACTTATTTACTCCATCGACCATTGTTTCTTTAACAGATGTGACCAGCCCATTCTCACTTTAACGTGGTTACTCTGCGAGCTTTGTCGACCATTCTAATTCTATGACAGATAACCTTGTTTCGGATTTTATCGACCTTTTTAACAGTTTGTACACCTTTTTAGCTGTGAAAATGTTTTCAAAATCGGTTCAGTAGATCCAAAGATCTTTCCCTACAATCTCATAAACCTCTTTATATTTAATAAGGTTACATATTATATATTATCCAAATACAATTTATTTATATTCTAAATTCTATTTTTTTGGTAAATGACTGAGTTGGGAAGTAACTATCTATCTAAATACTAACTAACTATCTTTTCACTGTATCCCTGACGGGGTAGTCAGAGAGGACAGATCGCCAGGCTTCGCGATCCATGCATACTTCTTTTGCTTCTTCAAGATTCATCAATCGCTTCATACATGCATGTCTTCATTCGACTACTTTTGACTTTTCCGTTTTTGAGCAATCTGCTCTCTGCAATCTGGTCTTCATATGTAAGTTTCGGCCTACCCTGACTCCTTCTACCCTCTACTTTCGCACAATATATATTCATAGTATTATTATTGGGAGCTGGTTTTTATTTTTAATCCTTTATTTTTAAGGACTTTGTTTTTACAAATTTTACATGTGGTCCTATGATAGCCTTATAAGTTTACTACACTAAATTACATTAATACATACTAAGAAGACAGCATTTCATATATATATCTCGCCTGTTCAGAATCATGTTTGGCCAATATAGTATGAAGAGCTCGCACGTCGAATCTGTTTAAGCCAGTTTTTAAAAACAATTGGTTTCTTGCTGTTTCATAGTGAGTTGATTTGGAAGCTGGTTGAAATTGCACTTGATTATTAAACTCACCGTTTTGATGATCTCTTTGAGGGGGGTGGTGACGATGACGCGCGCCACGTAGAAGGCCGTCTCGAAGGGCGGCCCGACACCCGTCATCGACAGGTCCTGGCGCCAGTCGTTGAATATTAAGTTTGTGCTGGTCTCTGGAACAGATACGAGTTGTTAGATTCAGAATCAATCACGAATTATCTTCAAGGCTGTGGCAGAGACAAATTATACACCCACATCTATACACAGCGTGAGTTTTTGTCCCACATAATAGGTGGTGTGCCGAATGCCGTTTTGAAATAGACAGACGCAGGTTGTTTCTACCCACTGATAAAATTTTTTGCCAAAAGCCGAAAATTAGGCTTTCATCTTGGCTTAACGACTGCCATGTTACTGGCAACTGGGACCAACTGCTTATCGTGCCTTCCGAAGCACGGAAACGCTCGTAAATGTAAAAAGCGGTCACTCATCCGTAACCAGCCATAGCAAAAGTTGCTTAACGCAGTGATCTTTTAAAGAACACTGAGCCAGTGGGACTCAAGCGCAGAATCAAAATCAAAACTAATTTTTTATTCATGTAGACTCTACCATTTTAGGCACTTATTATTAGTCATGGCAATAATTCAAATGAGCGTAATTCTAGTACCTTTGGAACTGCCAAGGGCAGCCTATTCTTCAAGGAGAAGAATGTGGCAAAACAACTCCATGGATTCTCTTTTATGTCCGTATTCCAGAACGTTTCTCAATATTCAATCAACGCTTGAGGCTAGATTTTGCCTTATAAAATCTACTCTCAAGCGTCGAATGAATATTAAGAAACGTTCTGGAATACGGACCTTAGAATGTAAGTATGGTGTGCAATAATTAACTTACATTGTTCTTTGGAGTTATGTGAGAACAGTCGACTAAAATTTGTTTGCCTTAAATTTTTTATTTTGTTTTTAAGTGAAACTTCTTTATCGACGTTGAGATGACGACAGCAATGATGCGAAAAAGTCGCCGAACCTCCTGAAGACGTCTGTCGAGAGCCCTGGGGTTAATATTCCGAGGGCTAACCCAAAACAATGGGCCATAGGCAGATGGAAGGGCACCGTGTGGTTATAGTTGCTAGGAGTCCGGCATAGCATCCATGATGTCTTAGGCTAGGTAAAGACAGGTCTACTTATATTTTACACTTTTTTAACTGCCTCTGTGGCGCGGTGGGAGTGTATCCGACTGCTACTCAAGAGGGTGTGTGTGTGTGTGTGGGTTCCATACCCAACCAGGAAAAAACTTTGTGTGATGAGCGTGATGGTTTATTCTGTGTCTGGGTGTTATTTATCCATAACATGTATGTATTTAGAAATATATAAGTTAGTTTATCAGTTATCTGGTTATCATAGTACAAGCTCTGCTTAGTTTGGAATCAGATGGCGTTGTGTGAGTTGCCCCAACGATATTTATTAAAAAAATACAGCTCTAAACGTGTAACCCCACCAAAATCTCCGGGGTCCAAGCGTCTTCACCTGCTAGCGGTGCACCTGCTGACTAACTGACGAGAGAAAGGCGACTCCTTACGGGGTTGGGAGTCCACACCAATGCGGAACATCAAAAGTCAAACAGCAGCTAAATAAAAGTGAACCATATGCCTCAAATCTAGATAGGGCTTAGAAGGAACTGGCAATACACTCGGATGAAGAAGAAGAGACCTCTAAAGGTACAAAAAGAGCGAAGATTCAGATATACTGATGTTTATATGATTGTATGTATGTCTAGTTGGAGAAGTAATCCTACCAATGTTATAAATGCCAAAGTTTGTAAGTGTAAATGTTTGTTACGCTTTCACCCAAAATCAACTAAATGGATTTTGATGAAACTTTACAATAATTTAGCTTACACATCAGAATAACACATAGGCTACTTTTTATCCTGGGAAAAAGTTCTTGTGGGAAACGGGAACTAGAAAACTTCCACGCGTGCTGAGCCGCGGGCGGCAATTAGTTATATGATAATACCTAAACCATTTAAGTTCATTTTAGTATGCATGGATCGCGAAGCCCGGCGATCTGTCCTCTCTGACCACCCTGTCAGGGATACAGCGTGAAGATAGTTAAGTTTTTTAAAAGGTTGTTTGTCTAAAGAATTTATAGAAAATGAGGTAACACTAGGATAACATTTATTTTGCTAAATATATAAAAAAAAATTATGAGTAAATCAGCAAAATAATTGCTTTAAAAAATTTTATCAATAGACTGAGTGGAGTCCATTGCATCAATGTTTAAAAATGGTTGTAACACTGTTCTTTGGTACCGAGTTGTTCATTAGCTCGATAGATGGCTCTGGTTATACTCTTAAATGACGATTAAAATATGGTGGAGAATTTCAACTTGATTCGATACGGTTCGGGTAGTTCAGGTGGCTAGAACATTGCCCTGGTTAGGCAAAGGTCACAGGTTCAATCCCTGTCTCGAATTGAATTGTCTTTTTCCACTTTATTAAAAATTTAATACTAGGATAAATACTAGGTTGTCATGTTACGAAATCACGCTTAGTCCACGCGGTTTGTGTACACGTAAAGTGGATTTACATGTACTCTTACTACTTAAAGAAGTACTAAATAACTAGATGTACCCTCGGTTTCGTCAGTGACTTAGAACTCCCATTACGCCTCACACCTCAAATAATATATAATATTTATAAATTATATAATTTATATATATTTAAATATTATTATATATATATTATAAATATAATATTTAATACTTATATATAAGTATTTATACCCATGTCTTTTAATCTGTTTTCCAATATTTTCTGTTTTTATTTACCAATTTTCATTCCCTATTTTAAATTCTTAATTATAATTGTAAAAAAAAACCTCACTCTCATACAAAAGACATCAACGCGTTTGATTATATTAGCGTTCATTTCTAAAATAATACAATTCATTTTTTGCTTTTATATCTGTTTATTATTGTGGTTAAGCTGTAACTGGGTCATTTTAAAAACTTCACTTGACCGTCATTTTACATATTGACAGAAACTTTATTTTTAAAATATACAGTAATTTCTCCTTACAGCATTCACATACCAACACAAACCATTATGAAAATAGGAACAAACATAAGCAGAACTATTTATACTCTTGATTGATGACACTTGTTGGACCTTGCTACACATTTTGAAGAAAAACACTTGCACTATTCCATTTTTTTCATTTCTTTTTAACCTGACCGATTTCGCAATTCGGCATTTTCAAAGGTCAAGGAAATAATATTGTGAAAAGAAACCAGTCAGGTTAAAAGTAAAATTTCTGGAATAGTACAAGTGTTTTTATTCCAAAAATATAAACTTGAAAATCCAAATAGTCAAATAACAGTACAAAAATTTACTATAAGATGCATTTTGCGCATAGCCATACAAAAGACATCAACGCGCTAAACTATATTATTTTGTGTTTGCAATATTTTATTGTCCATAGTAAGTTTTTTAGAGAATTGTGGTAAATACAGTATAGCTTTCTGCTTCAGATTACTTACTTAGATATAATCAAGCAATTAACCTCAAATGAAAACATGCCTAAATCTTCTCTAATTTATTATTGGAGTCGGCTATACTCTGAAAATTTTCGCTCAAATGTTTTCTTCGCAAACTTTTTGTAGCACGTACGTTTACTTAGCCATCCTACCATAAATGCTCTAAGGGAAAGGCAAACACATAATATACGCCCACATTTCACACAGTAGACAGCGCAAATCGAAATTTTTCATGCCACTCATAATTTCTTCTTCATGAGAGACAATTTCATTTACGAACATTTTTATGCTTGAGAAAGCACGATGATCTCAATTGTCAGTAATCTAGTCGTCGTAAAGCCTGATTATAAAATGATTTTTATAATAAAACTTATTGTTAATGATGAAATATTTAAAATATCAAAACTCAAGATTTTCAAGAGCACTTTGTAATGAGCATGTCATAATGTTTAGTGTATTTGTGTAATGTGTAGAAACAGTTGCTCTTTTTTTTTAATGACCCATTGTAAAGTCACATAAGCAAGTCACAGTGACTTGCTTATGTGTAATTTTTTTGGAATTACTAAATCGCTTATTATACAAGCGTTTAGTCTTGGTTGTTTTGATAGCCCATGTTTTTCGTCCCCCACGTATCTTTACAAAATACCAGCGGAGGTAACTCTCCCACATACTTTTCTCATCACAATAAAACTTCTGTTGAAATATTTGAGCAGCAGGTAGTCACAACCGGGAGCTCTTTCGATCGCATAATCTTTTTCAGCATAATGTAGTTTGGCATAACAGTTTCAGCATAAAGTTTTCTAGCATAAATTATGATAAGCAGAGTATTATAAACGCATAATGGATTTATTGGCATAACTTAAACTTAATGTATTTTTTTTATCATAATTTTAAGCAGCAACATGTATATGTAAAGGGTATAATTGTTATACGCCTAAAGATAATTTATCATAATAATAATATACAAAACGCATAATGGTGGTATGCCTAACCGTTTAAATCATAAATGAATAATAAATTTGACTAAGAATATTTAAGAAATGATAAGACGCCATTGTAAATAATCACCTCACTCATAGCCAAGTTTGTAAGCTGTAACATATGAAATGATAATTATTTTAAGTGTTATTAATTTTAGACTAATCTTGAGCAAAGTCGTAAATAGGTACGACGACGAGCGAAGCGAGGAGGAGTGTTAGGTCACGTTGTGTGACGTTGTGACGGCCGGCGATGCGCCAGAACCGAATCGCTCGTTTTAATTTACCTTCTTCTTTTTGTATATTATTTATATATTCTATATATAAGTGTTGACATTTTGGACTTCAGTTTAGTGACTATCGACATTTTTAATCAGAGGGCATTTCTATCGGGTCCGTATTGGGTTGCATAAATTTTAGAGGCATAACTTAAAACTGCATAACGTTTTTTGGCATACTCTTCGTTTCGCATAACGTTCAAACGGAATAAATCATTAGGCATACTTTATTTTCCCATAACTTTATTATAATAATGATATACCCGCATAAAATGTTTACGCATAATCTTTTTTACAATAACGATTACTAATCATAACATTTATTGGCATCTCACTCACTCTCACATAAAGATTACAAGCCATTCATATAGAATACCATAATATTAACGAGTGTATATTTTTATTTTTTTATCTAAGCTTGAACTGTCTAAGATTGAAATGCCCACTGATTAAAAATGTCGATAGTCACAATACTGAAGTTCAAAATTTCTACACTAATATACAGAATAAAAAAAAAACAAAAAGAAAGTAGGTAGATTAAAACGAGTGATTCTATTCTGGCGCATCGCCGGCCGCTGCCACGGCCTGCTCGCTTCGCTCGCTCGGCTCGCGCGTTGTGGTCACAAGTGACCTAACACTCCTCCTCGCTTCGCTCGTCGTCGTACCTATTTACGACTTCGCCCAAGATTAGTCTAAAAAAAATAACACATAAAATATCGATTTATATGTTACAGCTTAAAAACTTGGCTATGAGTGAGATGAATATTTACAATGGTGTCTTATCATTTCTTAAATATTCTTAGTCAAATTATTATTCATTTATGATTAAAACGGTTATCCATACCTCCATTATGCGTTTTGTATTTTATGATCAATTATCTTTAGGCGTATAACAATTATACCCTTTACATTTATGGTGATTAACGAATTTTATTATAATAAAAAAAATAGAGTAAGTTACATTACATTATGATAAAAAAAATACAGTAAAACGCATAATGGTTTTATTGGCATAACGCCAATAAAACCATTATGCGTTTATAACACTCTGCTTATCATAATTTATGCGAGAAAACTTTATGCTGAAACTGTTATGCCAAACTACATTATGCTGAAAAAAAATATGCGATAAAATAAAAATATGTACTCGTTAACAATATGGTATTCTATATGTATGACTTGTAATCTTTATGCCATAGAGTGAGATACCAATAAATGTTATGAATAGTAATCGTTATTGTAAAAAATATTATGCGTAAACTTTTTATGCGCGTATATCATTATTATAAAGAAGTTATGGGAAAATAAAGTATGCCTGATGATTTATTCTGTTTGAACGTTATGCGAAACGAAGAGTATGCCAAAAAACGTTTTGCAGTTTTAAGTTATGCCTCTTAAATTTTGCAACCCAATACGGACCCGTCACAACTTGTCCGATTCAACATAGCAATAGGTTTATCACCTATTACGTGGGTCAAAATACAAGTGGTTAAATGTCGGAATATATCAGTCATTCCTTACAGATAAACCTCGTCAGATTAATCAGGAGGTTGCTGAGAGGGAGCAGGAAGACCAACTGTGGCCGCATCTTTCCCTTGAAGACAAATTGGCTGAAAAAGGTGGAAGGATCTGTCCATAAGTCTTGTTCAGTCCTAAAAATGGCCCACACACAGCGGGTGGTACTAACATATATCAGCTTACTGGCCAAACGCAATAGCTTGGCAAGGTCGGGTAGCCTAGAGTAACAGTAACACTATAGCAGGGGTTGAGCGACGCCCACATAAGCCTATATACTGTCTAAACAACAGTAGGTAATCAGTCTGGAAGCAAATCACTCCTCGAAAAAATATGAGTTCCATTATAAAATAGGTTTGTTGTGACAAACCCCACACAAACTGCAACCCTCTTCAAGTAGAGACTGAAAAGTTTTGTCACTATATGTTAATAATAATAGTAATTGTGGTAAACTTTTTACACAACGCCATCTTGCCCAAACTAAGCTAAAAGCTTGTACATATTAAACATAGGAAACACCGAAACTTCGAAACCAACATCTGTGGATCACACAAATATTGTTGTGTGTCCGTTACAGTTCAGAGAGCTGGTTATGCTATAGGGTTACTTAACCAACTGGTATCCCCCTTTCACGATAAACCATTTCCCGTAATTTTATCCTCTATTACATGTTATCACTGGCTGCTTCCACAACTTTCTTTTTTATTTGATGTTATAATTAGTACTTAACTTTTGAAAAGGTGTTTTTTTCTTGCTTTGAATTGTATTTTTGATCACATGTCAACTTTGTGACTTTGTATTGTGCACATAATTGTGATGCATTAATACAGGGGGCCTGGTAATCTGTGTGACAGGGTTTCCTAGTGCAGATACTAGTCTCCCACAAAGGATAACATATTTCTTTTTTATCTGTGTAAATACTCGTATAAATATAAGTCACCGTTGTGGAAGAGTAATAAATAAAGTATTATTATTATTTTATTTTATAGGTTCTATTGGTTACTTTACAACTTCATTGATATCAAAAAGCCTTCTTAAAAATTCCTTATAATATTGAAAACCGCAGCATTAGATGCCGCTGGCTTCAATGTCTCTAATAATAAGACTATGAAGATAGATTAAAGAAAAGAAAGTGAGGAAAGGTAATGGGCTCATAAATACGTTGTATAATATTGTGAGATATTTTTTATCCAGCCCAAACTACCTATGATATATTGATAAACATACTATTTTATTTTTCTAAAACAATTTAGGTTATATTGTTTAGGTTTTAGAAAAATAAAATTTTAGAAAAATAAAGTGTGTTATTAGGCATAGTTATATTAGGCAATAAAACTCTTACATATATTTTTATATACAAACATACAGAAAATATTTGTGAATCAATATGTATTCCAACCTGGAATTAGGACAAAACAACAGCAAAATAATTTCCTACCGACGTTTTTGGCACGGACTTATATACACTGCAATCACGATATCCATTTTTTTTACTACGTTTACCTATTGCAAGTCGAAACGTCGAGAGGTTATCAAAAGTTTTGAAAAAGCTCACAAAACCATGATGAATTATAAAAATCTTGTGAGTATTATAATGTTTTAAAACACTAATCCCACATGTATTAATTGGTACAGGAGAGAAAGAGAGGATTAATAAGCAAATTGCAGTTTTTAAATTACGAATACTATAACATATCAAACTTTTTTATTGTCTTTTTTTAAATCACTGCGGTGGCAGACAAGCGTACGACCCACCTGATGAAAGTGGTCACCGTAGCCTATGGACGTTTGCAACACCTGAGGTGCAGCACTCGTGCTGCCGACCCTTTAAAAACCTTTTAAGACCCCTTTTGAAGATAATTTAATTTTAAACTATAAGATAATTCGTGAAAAAGTAGATTCATTTACTGTGATTCACATAAAACAAAGAAAAAGTATGATAATTATTATTTAAAAAATAATGGTTATATTATACAACTCACAGTGACGTCACAGTGGACTGGGTCAAGGGGTGTTTACTCACATCACTTTCTACAAACGAACCGCGGCCTTGCTTTATACGCAAGCGCACCTCTCTACAAACGAAAAAATATCTTAAAAGAACAAAAAGCATTACCGGTTTCTCTGTTTCCAGAATACTGTTTTCAATGAAGTGATCTGATTTAAAAAATTTAAAGGCTGAATCGATTTAAATCTTTGAGTGTATTTTTGATGGAAGTTATTATTTTATTTTAGCACTACTTAAGGTAATGGCTGCATTCATTTTGCGACAAGGTGAAACACGCGGTCCAAAGGACACAGGTGAGGTTTAGTAGTTACCATTCTTTTACGCTGATGCTTTTTACTGATAAGCGTGTTCTCTAGGTAATGTATATATATATATCACTATAGGGATTGCTGTCACTAAGGTTGATTGTCATTATTATACGCATTAAAGCTTTGTAATGTAACTTGGTACGTTGGTGCGAAAGTAGAGGGTAGAAGGAGTTAGGGTAGGCCGAGACTTACATATGAAGACTACGTGAGCAGATTGCTCAAAAACTGAAAGTCAAAAGTACTCGGATACTCGTACCAGACGTGCGTGTATGAAGCGATTGATGAATCTGCAAGAAGCGTAAGAAGTATGCATAGATCGCGAAGCCTGGCGTATGTTAAAGGAAGCTACTTAAACAGTAAGAAATTACGCATCACTCATAACAGAAAGTAATGAAAGCATTCATCCTAACACCGGTGCGCATATTTCCACGTTCGTTGATCGTAATGGCGACACTAATGACAAAGCCGATGCAAATACCAGCCGATATGGCCTGGGGATCACAAATTCGATTCCGGATGATGTAATCGTAGAAATGTACGCACGCAACCGTGTAGCTGTTACGTTGCTTCACAAGCGTGAGTGCGCTTTAAGTTTTATATAGATTATTATTGATTTTTTTCGCGTAGTATTTTGCGATACTAAAGAAATTAAGAACGATCTATTATGTCTTTAAAATAAATGAAAGTTGTCACGCCTTATCCCCGAAGGGGTGGCAGAGGCACATTATATGTCAACTTTTTACTATGTTTATTCCTGTCCCACGTAAAAGGTGGTGAGCCCATTGCAGTGTTGAATTAGTTAAATTGACAGACGCAGGTTGTGGCCGCCTGACTTAACGACTGCCATGTTACTGGCAACCGTGACCAACGGCTTAACGTGCCTTCCGAAGAACGGAAACGCTCTGAAAGGTAAGTGCCACAAAGTGGTCACCAATCCATGACCAGCCATAACGAAAGTTGCTTAACGCAGTGCTCGTTTACAGAACTCTGTGTCCGCGAGGCCACGAGTGCTACAAAAGCTTTTTCAAAGTTGTCACCTTTTGCTAATACCACTCAGATATTTGGGGAAAAGATCTCCATTAAGATTTTGAATATGTAAGATTTTGTTTTTTTTTTTTAAATAATTTTTATTGAAATTTTATAATATTCATTATTAAATATCTATTGGGTAATAAAAATAAATATTGTAGAAAATTTTACACAGCTCCATCTAACCCAAATTTAGCTAATAATAATGTTGTGCTATGGGATCTGATAAACTCATTTTAATATTTATAAATACATACGTATTATAGAAAACATCAAAATCCCGAAAAAAACATTTACGAATGACACAAATATTTGCACTGATTGGGATTTGAATCCAACCCCTGAGCAATGGCAGTCACATACACTACCACTATACCACCGAGGGAGATCTGAGTTCGATTTTTGGTAATTTAGCTTAGGCGAGGAGTTACCAAGAACTTTGTCATTAAGGTTGCACTCACACATGGATCACGAATTTAAGTAATATCATGGACAGCATTTCAGTGGAGAGGCATCTCTAACATGACAAATTTTACCTCTACAGCAGCTGTTTATAGTCCCTGTGCGGGGGGCGAAGTCTGCTATTTGAATCGTGTCGAAATAGAATTGTAATCGTCGCTCAATAAATAGCCACCAGAACAATATTGACAGTTTTCGTAGTCTACAATTACAATCGTACTCTAGTAAACCTCCGTCGGTCGGTCAATAACACGTACCGCGCCAGTGGCCGCTACTCAGTGACATTTTTGATAGTGTACAAACGTATTGACAGCTAAAATTAGCGATTCTGGTTCTATTCCACGGTTTGTCAATAGTAGACTCGGCCCCCAGATAGCATGCTAGAATTCAATATTAAAAAAAAGAAAAGGTTGCAAGTATATATATCGTATATCGTTGGGACAACTTACACATCGCCATCTGATTCCAAACCAAGCCGAGCTTATACTATGGTAACCAGATAACTCATAAACATATATTTCTAAATACATACATATTATAGATAAATAACACCCAGGCACAGAATAAACTATGGTGTTCATCACACAAAGTTTTATCCTGGGTGGCAATCGATCCCACGACCTCTTGCGTAGCAGTCGGATACACTCCCACTGCGCCACAGAGGTAGTCAAAAAATGAAAAAATGTATTATTGAAAAAATGTGTACGTTGTATGAACTCACTGTTGTCTGGTCGTGTCGGCTCGTGTTCGTCGTTGAGTATGTCGCAGAGCTCGGCGGAGCCCGTCCAGTAGTTGTTGCCCCAATAGAACATCGACGTATACCGACCGCTGGCGTCCTCCACTGTGAACAAACAGTCACATTCATTATATGCATTTAAACAGTAAGTCAATGAACAGACTATGAGGTCTTATAGTAAAACTTAAGTGGAAAAGTACAAGAGTTTTCATTTAAGACAATATGGACTGTAAATAGGAACCGAGGACTGATGGAGCAAACGATGACAAGACAGCAACTTGGTGTCATTTGTGCTAACTACTAAGAGAGAGTCTTCCAATTTCTTTGCACATCCCTATTACTCCTTTACCTCTTTTATAACCGTGGAGGCCTTAATGGAACTTATTAAGCTCCTGATCGTTAACCCTGACTTGACCATCGGTAGGTTATGTCGGAAGACTAGAATCTAAATATAGGTTTCAGTATATCAAATACTAGGTGCTCCGTTCGTTTGGACACGTCCAACGAATGAGTGAGGAACGATTGACGAAGAATATATATTGTGCGAAAGCAGAAGGTAGAAGAGGTCAGGGTAGGCCGAGACTTACATATGAAGACCACGTAAGCAGATTGCTCAAAAACGGAAAGGTCAAAAGTACTCGGATACCCAGACGTGCGTGTATGAAGCGATTGATGAATCTCGAAGAAGCGAAAGAAGCATGCATGGATCGCAAAACCTGGCGATCTGTCCTCTCTGACTACCCCGTCAGGGATACAGCGTGAAGATAGTTAAGTTAAGTTAAGTTAAATACTAGGTGACCTTCACGGCTTCGCTCGCGTCGTTTATAAATTTTACAATAATGTGTAAAAGATTGCCCGATTTGTTGACATTTGTGATTACTGCGCCACTCTCCAGGGTAGTAGCGTGATGATATATAGCTATTACAGTCCATTTCTCGAGGGAGGCTATAAGCCTCCCTCGAGAAATGGACTGTCCAACACAAAAATATTTTTTCAAATCCGACCAGAAATTCCCAAGATTAGCGCGTTCAACCAAACAAACGAACAAACTCTTCAGCTTTGTATATTAGTATAAGATGTACTATTTAAAACAAGTATACAATGTTCTTATATATCAAACTTTGAATTGTGTTAATCTACTTCTGAGGCTAACTATACAATGAAGCCAATCACCCTCAAGTCAGTCTAGCAGCGCACTGAGATGGACTAATTTGAATTGTATATTATCAAAATAGATGGTGCAAGTGATATTAGTGAACAATCATCTCTGGAACCCAATTCATCCTTATAGTACGCCGAAAACTACTTTGATATTTAAGCAGCTTCTCCTACCTCTCCACCTCTCATACATAAACGATGCACTTCTTTTGGCAAACATCTGCTTCAACCAGAGGAGTTACAGCACATCGCTGCTAAAGACATCCTCAAATTCCTTACTCTCAAGGAACTCTTAAACACTTAAAACTTAAAAAATAATACCATACTCGTATACGGAAGCAGGAAGAAAATGTTGTCAAAATAAAGTGACCTCCAGGCAGCGATCAGACTGCGATGGTAGTTGTATCACTTTATCAATAAATCAGGAACGGGCTATCATTATTTATACCACAGTTGGCAAAAAGTAATGATTTATTGGTATCATTAATGTATTTATACCCCACAGATGACTGGGTGACCCAAGATCACGGCGACAGTTTAAAATGTCACTTCCTACTTAAGGCTATTCAGTAAGTTTATATTTTATAAGTTCAAGAGAGGTCACGTGCACTTTTTTTGATTTTATAAATAACTAGCGGATGCCCGCGGTTTCACCCGCTTAGTGCCCGAATCTGTGGTAATATGGGGATATAATGTTGTCTAAGTTACTTCGTATAACATCAGCTATGTGCTAATGAAAGTTTCGTTAAAATCAGACGTTTCTGAGATAAGCTGCAACTAACAGACATAAATTTTAATAATTTATATTATTATGTGTACGTAAGTACCGTATAATATACACATTATAATATCTTCATAATATTATAAATGCGAAAGTTTGTATGGATGTTTGTTACTCTTTCACGTAAAAATTACTGAATGGATGTTGATGAAACTTTAATAATATAATGAATAACACATAGGATACTTTTAATCCCAGGGACAAGTTCCTGTGGGAAACGGGAACGGGAAAACTTCTTTACTCGGGCGAAGCCGCGGGCGTCAACTAGTCTCACATAATAATACAATTAATGTGCATTTAGTGAAAAACTGTTTTTAGTGAATTTTGGGTTACAAATAGACACTTAATTTTATTTTTTCTTTTTGGATTTAATATTCAGGGACATTTTCTTCACATCGCCATCTAGCCCAAATTATTTGTTCTGACCCGTGATTTGAACTCGAGACCTCAGCATTGGCAGTCGACACTAACCACTGCGCCACGTATTCCCAGTTACTTTCAAACTGTACCTGAATTTCAGCCTTGGGTCCGCCATTATTGACTGCTAGGAGCGGCTTGTTAGACTTTTTCCTTTGGGCAATGTTGGTAGCGACTGCCGATTGACCTCCCAACCCTGTAAGGGCGCCAGCGTCGTCGTTGTCTCATTCATTGATCAGCAGGTGCACCGCTAGCAAGTCGCTTGGGCCCCGTAGACATCGGTAGGGCCACTTACACTTAAACGCAGATAAAACAGTAGACAGTTTCTACGCGGCAAAACCCGGAGTTTAAAAGGAGGATTTTTACAAACATCAACATAATATAAAACAAAGTCGTTTTTCGCTGTCTGTCCCTATGTATGCTTAGATCTTTAAAACTACGCAACGAATTACGATGCAGTTTTTTTAAATAGATAGAGTGATTCTTATAGAAGGTTTTTATGTATATTTTGTTAAGTTTGTGTACACATTAACTTAATTATAACGATATATGTTGGCGGTGTAGGAAAAAATGAGCCGTCTGGGAGCTTTTAACGAAAACGCTACCTAAACCCTTTAAGATATAACAAATTAATGTATTGTGGAATTGTGTATCTACTATAGGTCTACAAAAAAGTCCGCGACGGTATATGTATATCTCTTAAGGATAACGTACTATTTCCATTTTAATACTTAAAAAAACATCAATAATAAAGCGGTAATTTAAAGGCTATTTACACAAATACATTATTAATCCTTATCATTTTTAATATGTTAGTTGGTTTCAGCATTTTATGAAGATTATTTTGTCCCTTTACACTTTGCAAATTAAATGAATATCTTAGGCGATATGGCAATATCAAAAAAAAGCGCAAAGAAATTAATTTCGTGTAACAATAATTTGACAGCGCCGTGCGGGCGCGGGCGTAATAGGTACTTGAGAGCGGAGAAGTAATCAAGTAATTTGGAAAATGTTCATACATTATCGTAAAATTAATAAACGACGGGATTAAATATGTGCCACGGGGTTCGAAGTATGTCACGGGCGAAGCCGGGCGGGTCAGCTAGTAAGTCAATAAAATAAATAAATATTGTGGGACACTTTTTACAGCGCCATCTAGCCCAAATTAAGCTAATTTAAGCTTGTGGTATGGGATCTAGATAACTGATAAACATACTTATATATTTCTAAATACATATATATTGTACATAGGAAACACCCAAACTCCGGAACAAACATTTGTAGAATGGAAATTGAACCCGGGACCTCAGTGCGGTAATCGCATACACTACCACTGCGCCACCGAGGCAGTCATATATCCATCACATACTTATCTATATTTATGTAAAGTACATAGTACTTAAAAGTATGTCAATAGAATCTTGCAACTACAAGTACAAAGATCAATAATAAACATATATATGTTGTTATGTAACAATAAGTAGATCATGGGAGACTCACGTACAATAACTAACAAGGGTTTGGTTCACATGACATACTCAATATGTAGGTAACTTATACACATAGTGTCATTTAACGAGGCCGAGCTGAACTACTTGTAACTGGAAATTCTGCATCGCGATTTGGAAGTTTTCTATAATTCTTAGAAACAATTTTGAAAAGCAATTAGTATGCTAACTTATTCTGAATTTAAATTTTAAAGTGGATAAAAATTTCAGTCACGAACCAGTCTTCTGGTTTAACGCACCAGACGTGTTTACCAACTACATTATCGTGACCTGCTCGAAATTGACGAATTATTCCACCTCTTTGCGTCTTAAGGCGACGTAAAGCGCCATCGACCAGCACTTAGCAAAGTTGAACGGTACGAATGTATAGAATTGCATCTATAATCATTCAATTTGTGATAACTTATTTGATGATGTGATGATTTAAATTTCTCTAATTCTTATCACGATTTGACGATTCAAAGCATCTATCAAAATATTCATTTCAAAAACTTTTGTTTTACTAGTCAAATTATGTTTCTCAGTCTCGCCTTTATCCCTGAAGGGGTGGCAAGGGTATATTATACGCCCAAATTCTTTTTCCTACATAATAAGTGGTAAGCCCATTGCCGTGTTTAAATTCTGATTGTATTATATGAACGTGGAAGGCTTAAGATTGGGGTCGATTGAAAATAAAAAGCCGATTCACTGAATATTCTCAAAATACAATTACGGTATTAAGGAATATTGCATCAAGAAATAATGAAAATAAAAGCAAAAATAGTTGGATAGACTAATGAGATTTCAACTTTCAGTATGATACCGACGTGTCAAATTGCTTTAACACATTATAAAATACGCTCTACCGCGCCCAATCACCGGTCAGTATAAATTGCACCCACATTAGTCGATTACAATCGAATAGAATCGAGATCTATGTCAAGGTAACGCGAGTCGTTGAACTTATAAAGGATCGCTTAGATTCGACACCGATCTATTAGTTAGATACAAAGCTCGTGTTTAACACCATAATTTATTTTTATACTTGTATACTATAACATGTCTACTGTACTGTAAGATCATGTCATATTCCCAATATGACACCGCAAAGACATCGGTTGGCAGGTGTTGTTGATTGATGGCACTTGGTGGAACTTGCTACACATCATTCATCATCAATGATAACACTTATACTATTCCACATTATTTATTATTAACCTGGCCGGTTTCACCTTACGGCATTATCAAAGGTTTATACATATTTTTTGAAATGATAGGATTTGTAAATATATGATGATGACATATATTTCAACTTAACTATATTCACGCTGTATCCCTGACGAGGTAGTCAGAGAGGACAGATCGCCAGGCTTCGCGATCCATGCATACTTCTTTCGCTTCTTCGAGATTCATCAATCGCTTCATACACGCACGTCTGGGTGTCCGAGTACTTTTGACCTTTCCGTTTTTGAGCAATCTGCTCACGTGGTCTTCATATGTCAGTCTCGGCCTACCCTGACCTCTTCTACCCTCTGCTTTCGCACAATATATATTCTTCGTCAGTCGTTCCTCACTCATTCGTTGGACGTGTCCAAATCAACGGAGCACGCCCTTTTCCAGCTTTACGCTGACACTTTCATTCAAACCTGCTATATTGCGTATCACTTCGTTACGTATTCGGTCGGCCAAGGTAACGCCGCACAATTTTCGAAGTGATCGCATCTCCACAGCATTCAATTTACTTTCATGCATCTGCTGTCATATCCAGGTTTCGCTACCATAAAGCAAAGTTGGCACAAGCACTGCGTTATGAATCGCCAGTCGTGCTTCTTTTACGATGCTTTGTCGCTTTACTAATTGGGATAAAGCACCGTTGACTCTTTTTCCGGCAGCTACTCGCCGTTGTACATCCGAATCACATCTTCCATCCGCGCTAAACATACTCCCTAAATACACAATTTAATTCACTTGCTCTAGACGATCCTGGTTTACCATAATCTCGCATTTAGTTCTTACGTCATCTCTTTCAAATACTAGAACCTTAGTCTTACTTGCATTCAAGCGAAGACCCTTACTTTCACACTCCTCTTTCATATTAGTGACTAATGCCTAAAGGTCGGCTTCTGATGAGGCCATGAGCACCGCATCATCAGCGTACAGCAGACCGTTTACTGAAAAGTCACCCAAATTCACACCCATATCACAATCTTTCAATTTCTGCAGTCAACTGTCCAGATACACTATGAACAGCCAGGCGGACATGACACAACCCTGTTTGACGCCTGTACAGACATCAAAAAGAGGTGACACATCCCCCCCTACTCGCACGCAAGCCTTACAGTTCTTATAAAGCGACTGTATTGCCCGCAGCAGCGAGCCGTCCACACCATATCCGGGCAGCAAATCCCACAGAGATTCCCTCACAACGTTATCAAATGCTTTCTCCAGATCCACAAAAGCGCAGAAAACCCTCTGGCTAATAGCCAGAAACTTCTCCGCGATCATGCGAAAGGAAAACACTTGATCCATGCAACTTCCATGTCGGAATCCGCATTGAGCCTCCCATAAATACCTTTCAGACTTTTCTTGCATACTTGCCGTTATAATCTTTGCATACACCTTACTAGCTAAGCTGACCAAACTGATCGTCCTGTAGCTGGAGCAGTTTAGGCGCGAGCCTTTCCCTTTATAAATAGGTACTACAACTGCTATTCGCCAGTCATCTGGGACCTCATCCGTCCGCCAGCACAAGTTGCATAACAGACAGAGTGTCCCAGACGCGCGACCCACCGTACTTGATCATCTCAGCAGTAACTCTGTCTTTTCCCTCAGCCTTACCACATTTCATACTTCTTATCGCTTGTTCAATTTCTTTCATACTAATGACTACAATGACATCGGGATCCGGAGTCAGTTTGGTCTGTTAGTACGTCATTGTTAACACTAAGCACTTTATTCATACTGCAGATTGCCGAACAACTCCGGGTCTTGCCTACCTCTTTCCAGAAGAGCCTGGCATTATCCCGGAAATTGGACGACAGCCTTTCATCCGCTTTCATTCTGCACCTTTCACGAGCTTCTTCTATCAGTGCCTTCTTGTTAACTTTTTTCAGCTTGTATCTCTCTTTCATATTAAAATCATTCCGCGAGGCTAAGTAGTCTAACCATGCTTTCTTCTTCATTCGAACTGCTTCTTTCACTTCCTCATTCCACCATGCGTCACGTTTATTACTACTGCCTCTACTCGTTTCTCCACACACTTCCACAGCGGCATTTACCATACTATCCCTAAGGTTCTGCCATACACTTTCCACATTCTCACTACTAACATTGACGTCGCCAAGCTTTTCGGCTACCCTTTCTTTATATTTATCCCTAATGGATGCATCCTGCAGCTTCCAGCTTTTGATGCTATGAGTCGGCTCAGGTACAGGACACTCGGTACGATGACGCCAACCCGCGAACAGACCCCTTATCCTAGTTATTACTAGGTAGTGGTCTGATCCTAGTTCAGCACCTCGATAAACCCTTGTGTCCATCACCTGTTTACGGAGCCGACTATCCATTTGGAATAGATCTATCATGCTTCTCTTTGACTTACATCTCCTCGTATACATATGAATTTGTTTATGGTTGAACATTGTGTTTGCCACAAACAAATCCTTTTCCTTACAAAATGCCAGTATAAGCTTACCAGTGTCATTCACCCTTTTATCCCCATACTTCCCGAGTACCAACTCAAAACCATCGCGAGCGGTACCCACCCATCCATTCAAGTCTCCACATACGCTCTCTGGTACTCCAGACCATAGCGCGAGCACCCCACCCGGGAGCTCCACGACTTCGCTGCCCTTGCGCTTGGTCTCTGTCAAGCACACTACATCTAACTTTATCTCATTCATAACATCCATCAACTAATTCATCTTATCTGCCATTCCTCGCCTAACATTCCACGCAGCTACCCTGCACTCCGTCCTCCACTTCCCGCCGTGTCGGGCCGCACGTGTAGGGTGGCGGTCCCCTACGCCGCTCTGGCACACACTTTTCGCACCAGCGGGGACGAACTGGTGCGCGTTGCCTCGGGGGCACGCCCTAGCATTATTCGTCCTTGCGGTGCTCGTGTTGGAGTAGAATTGCAGCCGTAGCTGGCAGGGATGGCGACGTGCACGCTTCTACTCTTCATAGTGTGTGTCATAATGTGCGTGAATGCATGAATGTGTCAAATTTTGATAATGCCGTAAGACGAAACCGTTAAGGTTAATAAATAATATGGAATAGTACAAGTATTATTATTAAAGATGACCAACATTATGGTCGCTACCTCTAAAATGCAACCAAGCCTGATAAACCCAGTGCATGCGAAGGTTACCAAGGCAATATCGTCCACTCACTCAGTCATTAATCGAGTCAAGTAGCTTACGTTCACAATGTGATTATATATTCCGAGATTGCAATAAAAAGTTGATAAATCATATTGTTTTACAAAATTTTTTAGCCCTTTAAAATGAAGTCCCCGGTGAAAAATTATGACCACGATCAGAGATTGAGGTTCACTACTATAGCAGAACATGCAAGGAAGAAAGACGTAAGAGCAGGCTGGTCCAAGAAAGTGTGGACATACAGCATGGATAATAGAATCTACTAAGCGCACTCACAGGGCACTACGAGTATGCAACAAAGCAGCAGCTCCACAAGATGTGACTCATGATATACCCGACTTAAAGGACCTATGAAGATATTAGCAAAACCAAGCACCATCTACTGTGCGAGTGCGTGGCACTTGGTGCAAAAATAATGTCTTCTTGGCGGGAATATATACCTAAAGACTAATGTAAATATTGAAGTTCATAAAAGTGCTACACAGGCGGGCGATGAGTAATGAGAAGAGGTACAGCACAAAAGATTCAAGAGGGTCGTAGTGTGGGTAAAGTCGATGTCAATTTAAGGCTAAGATAAGACTATAGCGGCAAGACTTTTGGCAGAAACTCAAATATGATCTGATCTCTAATATGATAATCTAATCTGATGGCTCTATATTGTTTATCTGTGAAAAAAATTGTACCTAACTAATCTGAATTGAATCAGGCGTTACATGGCAGAAATCCATTTCAAAAAATTTACTTATTTGCTACCTTGATAATGCCTCTTGTGTAGGCGAAACACGTGTCAACATCGTACGACATTTTAAAAAAGCGGAATGTTGCAAAAATAACAAAATAATTGTAGTTTTTTGAAGCATAATATGCTATATACAACATGATTTTATCCTCGAAACGGTAAACTGAGAAAACTACAAGCTCGAACTTCATCAGCTGTATTTAGTCCGACGTAATAGACGATGAGTCTATTTCTGTGTTTAAATGGATAAAGAAAGTACGTGGATCGAAAAATATGAATAAATGAGATCTCACATTAGGTCTAACCTCAAACGATCCATAATTCCTAATCTGTATATAAGTGTGGTATTTCTTAACATGATATATGTCGTATGCATTTGAGCATGCGTTGCAAAGTATGACATTTGATCTTATAACCTTATCACTCTATCACTCTGTAGTAACTATTTCTTCATAGATCCTCATGGGTCACAGCTTGTTTTGCCACAGTTTAATGTGTAATTAATCATTACAACTATGATTGTATGTCAAATTATTCGTGTTAGAAGACATTTAAACATCATCAGAACACAAATCACGTTGCGTCCATAGCCTTCGCAAAATATCATAGCCACTTTCAATCATTCGGAGGATGAGTATAATTATGATAGGTTTCAATAAGGGCATTTTTTTTGCGAATAATTAGGTCATGGATCAAGTTCCCAGACCTCGATTTTTCCGAAGGTTTGCAGTGTGAGCTTCTCCATAAAGGGCCACACCCCTCTAATGTGGCAAACGTCTATTGACTACTGTGACCACTTTCGATCAGGTTTAAACTGCTAGTTTGCCACCCTGTGTTATAAAAGAGCAGCTTGAAGTACTTGTAGCATAAAGACTTGTACAGATGCCCTACACTTGGTTGTTGAAAGCAGTTGTAGGTACTGTTAACCTTAATAACTGTGTGCGTATGTGTGTCATGCCTACGCTTGTGTGTCAGTGTGTTCCGGTCATCACCAATCTCAATGTATGAGATGCAGTTACGTCACTAGATGCTGTAGTCAAAATGATCTCATGACAATCTTCGTCAGACATTTGTTACCAGACCTTTGTAGGAAGGAATTGTCAACTATTTTGCTTCTTTTGTAAAACATTTTCGTTTATAGCTGTTTTAACAGCTGCGGCTTTAACATATAGTTTCGAATAAAGTTGGACAGTTAAATATATTTTTATAATAAGTAACTGAAGGGTAGCCCTGAGTAAATGACTGGTCCTCAGATGGGTTGTCTCTTAGTGCTATTTCCATTTATGAGCGTTTGCCTGCTTCGGAAGCACGTTAGGCCGTTGGTCTCGTTTCACTCCCGATCGGTTAACTAAGTTTTTTAAATTATTGTAGGTTTTATAAATTTAAATAGCAGGTAGGTTATGAATCGGTAGGAAGCGGAAGAAATATGCATGGATTGCGAAGCCTGGCGATCTGCCCAGTTTAAGCAAACAAATACACATTGAGACCCGGAACGCAACTAGCCAGCGCAGAACCGGTTCTTCACCGCCCTCCACCACCGTGTCGATGCGGGCCCGCTTGGCCGTTCTACAGCACTCGCTTAAGACATATATTTACTTATCATTGTACTGAAGCTATCAAATATATATATTTTTAATTGTTAGAATTTGGTTTCGTATTCACAAGCCCCAGATCTAACAGCCCCCTCTTTGAATACTCTTTTAGGAATGCAGAGTGAAGTGAGTTAAGTTTTTTTAAATACCAGGTCGTCGCAATTTGCGCAATATGCTCACCATCTTTTTCGTGGGACTAAAATGCAAATATTAAAATTCGGGTGCATAAATATGGAGGATAAAGACGTGTAACTAATTACCCCTTTTTTTTACGTGTGCACAGACTTCATCCAAATGTATTAAAATATGAGATGAGAATGTAAGACTCGAACGAACTAAAATAACGAGAGTTTTATTACACTTCAAAGGAAATAGTTGGAACACTGACCAGTCAAAGTCTTTGCAACTTAAGGTTGCTTCCTCTTTTTCCTAGATTGCAACAATTGAGGTGTGTGTGGAAACTGGGCATGTCAGCCCGGGCCTGCTTTACAACGGATGTGGCTAAACAATACTGTCGGCCCCAAGTCCGTGTTCTAGGAGAATGGAGTTCGTTCCGGCATTTCCAGAGCCCAATTTGTCTTCTTACTAAACGAGATAGTTAAGTTACGTTAATTTCTATCAAAGCTTAACACTGTTTTATTTAATAGTTATATAAAACACAACTAAACTTTTTTTTAACCCTTTCCTTCATGAAAAGGCTCGCTGTTATCCTGGACCTACCACTGCCGGTTGACAGTTAACCCGAGTCACAGTACTCGGGCCCGTTCTAACAGGGGCCGGTGATCATTTGGAGATCTCAATCGCATTCCATCCGAATACTTTAGAATCAATCACATCGGAGCGTCACTGACTGAAATATCGTTCGTTATGATAGTGATTTATTATCCTGACTGCTATATCTTCGTAGTCTGACTGCTAAAGAGACAATGTACGTATGTGATTTTTATTACTTATCTACATACATACATATTGTTACGTCTTTATCCCCGAAAGGGTAGGCAGAGGCATACTGTACGCCCACATTTTACCGTATGCATTTTTGTCCCACGCAGCATGTGATGACCCAGTTGCCGTGTTGAAATGGACAAGCGCGGGCTGTGGCGACCTGCTGTTGAATAAGGCCTTCAATCAGGCTTAACGTGCCTTCCGAAGCACGGATACGCTCGCAAATGTAAATTCCACAAAGTTGTCACCCATCCAAGGACCACCTATAGCGAATGTTGCTTAATTCAGTGATCGTTTACAGAACACTGAGTTCGCGGGGCCACGAGCGCTTCTTATCTACATAGATAGACAATATAACCTATACTCTCTCTAAGTAATTATCAGCTAAATTGTTACAAATAGAGTCCCGTGAACAGAAACTTATCATTGTCTTACCACCAGCCTCCTATTATTATATTTTGTCTAACACGTAACATACTCTCGACTATCTAAAACAAGAAAAGCAGCCGTCAATGTATTTTGATTTTTGAATGTGAAAGTAAACTTCACATTTTTGAAAGTGGGCATTTAAAAGTCATGCTGTCTCTTTTACTCTATAAATGTTTTCGTCCACGCAGAATTAACACTAGTTTTATGATACTAAGTGGACAAACTAGCTCTTGACCGAACGTGGCGTTTTTGAACCAATTAGCAATGGAATGTTACATCAAAGTACCGTGATAACGTGATAAGTAACTGTTCGAATTAAAACTCTTGGTATCACTGAAGTGGTTTGAAGAGTCAAATTGGATTCGCCAGCCTGATGGAAGGTCATGGTTACACCGACGACCTGAGATTGAGTCTACTTTCACAATCGGACTATTTGACAGTAATAAACAAATTACATACGGACATATTATCACACCTATATCCTGGAAGGGGTAGGCAGAGGCATACATATACGGCCACATTTCACTGTATGCATTTTTGTACCATGTAACAGATGGTGAGTCCGTTGCCGTGTTAAATTGGACAGGCATGGGCCTTGGCGACTTGCTGTTGTAATTTTTTAAGCAGCCCGGGCTTCAACTGGGCTTAACGACTGCCATTTTACTGGAAACCGGGATATACGGCTTAACGTGTCTTCCGAAGCACGGCAACGCTCGCAAATGTAAATGCCACAAAGATAAACAAATTGACGGTAAAAATATATATGTTGCTCGTAAAAAATATAATGTTTCACTTATAGAAAACAACTGTCCTGAGAGGTAAGAGATTTGACTCATTATAATTAGAGTTAATATAGCAAGAGTGAGAATAGAAAAGCTATAAACCAGATAACTGATAAACATACTTATATGTTTCTAAATACTTACATATTATAGATAAATAACACCCAGACACAGAATAAACCATCGTGCTCATCACATTAACTTTTATCCTGGGTGGGAATCGAACCCACAACCTTTTGCGTAGCAGTCGGATACACCCCCACCGTGCAAAAGAGGTAGTCAAATATGGGAACATAAAGATGTAACCGTTACATATTCATATCTGCAATTCTGAAAGAGTAGGTGGCATACTTTAAGCCGGATTTTGCCAGTCACTTTTAGTATTATATCACGTGTCAGGGCTTAGATATTTTTATTAGGCCTGTCCATTTATATGAATTGCAAACAATGCCGGCGATGCTTTGTTTAAAGAATGAATGTGAGCAACTCCCCCAGCCTTTATGTTCGTGTCATTGCGATCAAGTTGTAGGTTTATCTATATAATAGTTTTAGAAATGAAAATTATTATTAATACTGTTGATTGGTAGAACTTGCTACACATTTTAAATAACACCACTTGTACTATTCCACAACATTTACTTGATAAGTTTATCAAATAAACGTTGTGGAATAGTATAAGTGGTGTTATTTAAAATAAAAAAATGTTTTTATTATATTAGAGAACCACGTCATCTGACCTCAAACTAAGCACATAAAAAGCAAACTAAAACAGAAAAATGCACTAGAAAATTATATAAATTTACACGAAAAAGCAAAGAAATTCATAAGACTTTAGAAACAGTATTGCACACACTACCATTCCATGTACCAGGGATATTTGGATATAGTCAACCCGTGATGAGATAAGTAGAGAGAATAGCAAGAATGCGAGCCCTATGCACCAATAGTGCATTCTCACATTTTAAACATATTTCCTTACGTTATATTGTAATCTATAAAAGACAAAATCACTGACTGACTCATTGATCACGAAATCTCTGAAACTACCAAAGCTATGAAGCTCAAACTTCGTATGGAGATTCTTTTTAATACGTAGGTTTCCGCTAAGAAGGGATTTTGCGAAATTCTACCTCTAAGGAAGTAAATAAGCGATCAACGGGTGTATTGAAGTTCGTCATTTTCAAAGTTTTAAACATGAATTTACGTACACCTGTTTTTGGTTACAAATAATTGGGCACGTGTATCGCAATTTCGAAATTTTACCTTTAAGGAGATAAAACAGGGTTTGTACTAACTGACTCATTGATCACGTAATCTTTGAATCTAACGGAGCTATAAAGCCCAAACTTCGCATGGAGGTTTTTATTAACACGTAGGTGTCCCCTATAAAAGGATTTCGTGAAATTCTTCCCCATAAGGACGTAAATAAGGAATAATCGGTTGTATGGAAGATTGTCATTTTCAAAGTTAGTAAAATGAACTTACGTACACCTGTTTTAGTGGAATGTCATAAGGAAGCTCCTGTAATACCAGCGAGTTCGGTGTTCCCACGGGAACTGAATACGCGGGGGTAAACCACGCACAGCCTAAGCATTAAACATAGAAACCTGAAACTTGGTTAATGTATACTTTGGAAAAGAAAATATAACAGTATTCCCGATATTTCCATGGGAATGGGATCTACGCGGGTGAAACCTCACACAGCCTAAACTAATAAACATAAGTACATACCTGAAATTTAGTGAGAGTACTCAATAGATCTACCTTGAATCAGCACTAAGAACAAAATAACCGGTTTTCCCACGGGAACGGAACTACGTGGGTAAAACCATACACAGCCTGAAATTTGGTGAATGTATTTTTACGTACCTACGTTAGATGAGCACCAAGAAAGGAATTCCCGGTATTCCCGGAATGTAATCCTAATTATGTACAATATTGAGAAGATTTCTATATTATTAGTATATTTGGTACTTAATCACATTGAGATGAAAATCGGCATGTAGATAGAACATTTCCTGAATTAATACATAGGATACCTACTTTTTATCCGGAAAAACATCTTTTTCCCGCGAGAAATCCTTTCTGTGCTCTAACGAAACTTCACGTGAGCGGAGCCGCGGGCATAAACTAATGGAGATATTTGAAAATTATTTTTGTAGGACTTTCTATTATCGACCATCGACTTTCAAGCCAAATTGAAATACTGAATCAATTTTGGCATGATTTAGGTTTAAATACTGATAATCTGCGCGGTTCCTTTGCGACAGAGGATGAAATGTGTGTAAAATGATATTCTGTTTCCGCAGTTTCGCTCGCGTGACTATTATTTAGTTTTAACTCATCAACTAGTATTTCGATTCAGTGCTTTGTTGTTAGAAAGGGGATACTTAAAAAGTTATTTCCTAAGAATAGCCTACGCGCCACCATCTTTAACTAATCTCTTTTTATCCGTTTCTCTTATGTGGCGCAAACGAAGTTGCGCGGGTCAGCTAGTATATAATATATTGCATTATTATTACATACTGGGAAGAATTGAATACAGTGTCGCATGGTATTTAATTCTTCCCATTATGTCCTACATTATGCGACACTTGTTTATATTCCGTATATTCTTCTAAATATGCACATACATATATATTTACCATATGTGCATATTTCGTAGTACTACCTCCGTACAATAATTTTCACGAATGTACACAAAGCAGATAAGCGTCATTGGATTATATTTACTCAATGATATTACACTCTCTAACGAGAGTCGCAACACAACTTCACATCAAAATAACAATATGCAATAATATTACATAATTGTAAACAACTTTTTGTGCATTAATCGCATTAAAGTCGTTGCTGTAGTAAAAGTGAGTAATAAATATAATATCGGCGCAGGAGTTCACATAACAGGTGCTAATAAGTTTCACTGCTCGCCATAAGCTGTGCGTGCGATGCTGTTTGCTTGTTAGCGAGAACGCAGTACATTGAAAAGGGTGTGGTACAAGTCAAAAGCAGAACTTGGTGTCACTGGATAGATGACCGGTGGTCATGAAAAGGTATGGATTTATCAATTTCTTTTTTGTTAAGAGTCGCTTTTTATGTAGGAGTCATTACACTTCGAGTGATTATTGAAACGACACTAAAATATTCAACTGAACTATTTATTTTCAATGTAATTAGGTCATAGATGTTATTGTTGTGTATGTTTTGATTGATTAGTGATTTTTTTTCATGTAAAATTTGTAGCTCATTATTGACGATTAAAAAAAAGAGTCCGTGAGATTTCTATCCAAATTCTTATTCTGTTGCTTTGCGAATCTAGCAGCAAATATTAATGTGGAATCATTTCTAATGACGTTCATAAGTGTTTATGTGATGTGACATAAATGAATAAAGATTACTTTGTTTTTTTTTTTAGTATATAAAGTGGATAAGTACAAGTGTTTTCATTCAAAATGTGTAGCAAGAAAAGGGTAATGAGTTCCGTTACTTTCAAATGTACTTGAACTCTTACAAAACGAACTGAATATTAACGTCAAATATTTCGCAAATATACATCTGTAAAGCGTTTGCTGATGTTCTGCTGCTAACTGCTGCTTGGATAAGATCATCATAACATATTGTTTCATAATCAATATTAACCTGCCTCTGTTCGATTGTATAGGTCAAAAGGCGAACCTACATGGGATGGGACAACCTTACATGGGACTAAATACGTCTGATAAAATATCGGCATTTATGCCTCTACCTACTCCTTCAGAAAGAAAGGACAGTAAACTACAATAAATTATAAAATAATTAATCTTTTTAAATATTATAATTTATGCTACATAAATGATAGATAAGGATGGATAAGGCGTGATGGATATTTATTTATTTACTTTCTGAACGTTTGAATTGAATACGAGTTATGAGAGAATAAATTTAAATTATTAGTTGTAGTAAATGTAATAACTACCTTGTCTTTTTAACTTTTACCTTTATGTTTATTTCTAATTAGTTACATTTTGTTTGCTTAAATAAATAGTCAATTTAATTACATTAATTTATAAATTTTACCTTTATTTACTGTTTACAGATATATAAGCCGGATATTTTTTTTATTAATTTGTTACCAAGCTCCTGCCTCCATTTTTAAACCAAATTAGAGAAATAATCTTTTAAAGTTATAAAATTGTATTATAATTTATAAATCTTACATATAACATTTTTTATCAGTCAGATCTTTAACCCCGAAGAGGGTGGCAGAGGCATATACGCCCGCACATTTCACCATATACATTTTTGTAATAATTTATCTTATTATCAACGGTAAATGACTCGTGATCTTTGAATGATTGTGTCACCAAAGACATAATATTTGCCAAGTTAGAACATATTGACAGACCGTGTACACCAAACTAAACCGACAGCGACGTGGATATAATCTTTAAGTATCTGTACATATTCATTTTAACTCTATACAAATTTTGAATATGTGGTTTAGAGAAAAGGGTTGAATGTGTGTGAAGTGATCTAAGGGTTACTTCTAAACCTTAAAGATTATAATAGTCTTATAGACGGCCCAGTCTCTCCGTCCGTCTGTACGCATCTATTTTTCAGGAATCATAAGAGATAGAGACAAACGATTTGCGGCATTCGATTCAAGACACCACGAATACGTGCAAATACGACGTTAAAATTTGTTTGAAACTGGTTTCAGTTTAGAAGTCGTCTTTCATAGTGAAGGGCGTGTTACTTGTTTACATGTAGAAATGTCAAAATAAAAGTACGTGGGCAGTTACGTAATTCGGCATGAACTTGACCCGCAACCGCGCGTGGCTTGCGCCGGGTAATACAATGTCATACGTGCTCTTGCGCAATCCGACTCTACTGGGACGCACTTTCTCTATGCTCGATACTCGACCGCACGACCGATCGGTCAGGGTATGATGCGTGTATATAAATAAGATGTGTGATGTACTAGTTCAAAGTGGATTTATTTTTTACAATCTTTATCAAATTGCATTTTTTGTGATCTAAGATAGTAAATCACTTTTCAATCAATCAATTGGCAGATATTGGGTATATTTGCGTAAATACGGTGACAATAAAATAATTTGTGATATAATATCTGGTGATGACCTAGCAAGTGCTTGGCCACAGGAGTGAACTTTTCAACGGCTGATGGCATCGACTTGAAATTAACACGTTTTATCTTATTTTATCAGCTTCCAGGAGATAACAGTTGCATTTTCTTACGCCTTAAAACTTAACTACATTCACGCTGTATCCCTGACCGGATAGTCAGAGAGGACAGGTAGATTTATGAATCGTTTCAAACATGCAATGTCTGGGTATCCGACTACCTTTCTTTCGTGGAAGCAATCTGCTTAGGTGGTCCTCATATTATGTAAGTCCTGGTCTAATATAAAATAAATAATAAATAAATAAATATCCATCACGCCTTATCCCCGAAGGGGTGGCAGAGGCATGCCCACTTTTCACCGTGTGGATTTCTGTCCCACGTAATAGGTGGTGAGCCCATTGCCGTGTTGAAATAGACAGACGCAGGTTGTGGCTACCTGCTGTTGAAATTTTAAAGCCGCCCATAAGGCCTTCAACCAGGCTTAACGACTGCCATTTTACTAGCAACCGGGACCAACGGCTTAACGTGCCTTCCGAAGCACGGAAACGCTTGCAAATGTAAATGCCACAAAGTGGTCACCCATCCGAGTACCAGCCCTAGTGAAAGTTGCGTAATTCAGTGATCGTTTACAGAACACTGAGACCGCGGGGCCACGAGCGCTTATTTATTTATTATATTTTATAATGTTGTATTTGTGAATTTACCGATGTTTTTATATTTTGTTACTACTAGTTCATAAAAGTTTAATTAATTGGTTCAAAAAATGTTGAAATCATATAATACACTGGACTTGCATTTCTCGAGCTATCGCGGAATTAATTTTACCATTTTCGAGGTCTACAAAGGTCTCAACACGGAATTAATTTTACCATTTTAGAGGTCTACAAAGGTCTCAACACGGAATTAATTTTACCATTTTAGAGGTCTACAAAGGTCTCAACACGGAATTAATTTTACCATTTTAGAGGTCTACAAAGGTCTCAACACGGAATTAATTTTACCATTTTAGAGGTCTACAAAGGTCTCAACACGGAATTAATTTTACCATTTTAGAGGTCTACAAAGGTCTCAACACGGAATTAATTTTACCATTTTAGAGGTCTACAAAGGTCTCAACACGGAATTAATTTTACCATTTTAGAGGTCTACAAAGGTCTCAACACGGAATTAATTTTACCATTTTAGAGGTCTACAAAGGTCTCAACACGGAATTAATTTTACCATTTTAGAGGTCTACAAAGGTCTCAACACGGAATTAATTTTACCATTTTAGAGGTCTACAAAGGTCTCAACACGGAATTAATTTTACCATTTTAGAGGTCTACAAAGGTCTCAATACGGAATTAATTTTACCATTTTAGAGGTCTACAAAGGTCTCAACACGGAATTAATAATATTGAGGTTTTCGTGCTGTTAGAATATTTTTATACCCGTAATAGGATCGTAACACAAATTGTTAATGCGTTCTATACTTAGTAGTCAAACTTTATAATTAGTGAATATAATTGTTAGCACATGTTAAAACAATGTTAACGATATTATGAGGGTTATATAATGAATTATAATAATGCCAATTAAATTATTTTTAGGCGGGTCTTTAAAGTAAATGTTTTTGACTTGGCTAGGAAATAGCTAGGCTCAATAATTCACTTTCTATAAAAGAGATTTATACTGTTCAAACCTTTATCCTTACTCATATTTGAATTAAGACTAGCTATATACCGCATCTCGCTTTTGTTATACAGCGGATTTCGCTCCTTCAGATATTTATGAAGTGAAAACTTCTTTAGCTGTGTTTTTTGGGATGGATAAAAAATTAATCTCGCGTCGGGACACAGAACACGTGACCTGCCCGAAAATTCGTAAGACGGAAGAAGAGTTGACAGCCAGTGAGGCGTCGGAGAGGAAGTAATAATAACTCTCTTTCTACCGCGCGGCGAATAATATAAATTGTCATGTTTGCAGCAAAAAATGAATATTGTATTTTACTTATAAACTAATAAATAAAGCAATTCGAAATTATTTCCTAACCCATTCCAAAATATTAAAAAATGCACAACGTTTATGTTCAAGTTTTCACTTCTGCCGACACTCTCGGAGTACAACCCGTTTTTTTTATAGGCAATACCGCCCATTCATCATAGAACACGTGCTTACCCAAACAGAGCAAAAATATTATATCAGTTTTTAACTTTCACTTCTTAATAATTGTGTAATTCTCGTCACTGTTACTCGCATGGCAATAATCGAAATTGCGTCTTCGTAAACACGAATTACGCGCATTAATTGTACGAAGTTGGTTGGATAACGAACATTTCCAATCCAATTCGGTTGAATCATAGTTATGACATCATTCTATTAACTAATGTAAATGCTGTCAGAGTTACTCTATATTTTACGGCAAATCAGGAAAAGATATTTTTTTAATTGGGACTAATCCCACCCGCATTCCCATTACTGTGACTCCTGTAAACCAGGATTTACAGCAATGACCAAAACCACAAAAAGTTACACCGAGCTTGATCTCGGTGAAGTCCCAGGAGAAGAAATTAATCAGAAGATAATTTGAGAAAGTTGGAAATAGGATGTAACGCCTCTTCCCTCCTTTGCAAAGCGGGAGACCTGGATAGGTAATATTGTGTTGAGGATATACTGATGACGGTAATGTAGGGCGCATGTTAATGGGTATTCGAGCATTAATATTATAAAGGGAAATTTTTTGACGGAGTTTGTTTATACACGCTCAAGAGGCTGGATCATAGGGATGAAATTTAGTGTGTACTACATTAAATCCCGGGAACAGGTTCTTGTGTGCAAAAACGTATTTTTCAACACTCTCAAGGCAATTAAAATTTGCCAAGAGACACAGCTAGTTATTGAAGTGAAATTTCATTATCGACGTAAAGAGATTTTTTTTGGTTACGCGCCATGTTGTATTGTTTCATGTGTTTCTTTATCATAAGTGAAATTCTTTATCATAATAAATCAAAATATGCCGAGAGACAAAGCTAGTTATTGAAGTGAAACTTCTTTATCGACGTTGAAAAATTTTTTTTGGTTACGCGCCATGTTGATTTGAAGTGAAACTCTTTATCATTAGTGAAATTCTTTTACTTTTTTTTTTAAACTACAAAGAAATTTTATAGTTGTAAAAAAATGTCGTTAAGAAGTTTCACTTCTTACCTGTGTACTCTGGTACACACATCAATTTTTTTAGAACATATTGTTCCTACAATTTTTATGGAACCCGCGGTGGACGAGTCTGATTTGCACTTGTCCCCTTTTTATTATTAACAGAACTTAGGGCCAGAATAAGTATATAACCTTGTGTAAATGTAACCCACACAGGTACTTACCTACATTAGATATTCGCAACTGTTACTTGTGACCTACATTAATAATACCAGCCTTGACAACAAATATCATAAATATATAATTGTTAGAAATAATAATGAATAATAATAAATAATTGTACGGTGGGTCGCGTGTCTGGGACACACTATGTCTGTTATGCAACTTGTGCTGGCGGACGGGTGAGGTCCCAGATGACTGGCGAGTAGCAGTTGTAGTACCTATTTACAAAGGGAAAGGCTCGCGCCTAAACTGCTCCAGCTACAGGGCGATCAGCTTGGTCAGCTTAGCTAAGTGAGGTGTATGCAAAGGTTATAACGGCACGAATGCAAGAAAAGTCTGAAAGGTATTTATGAGAGGCTCAATGCGGATTCCGACGTGGAAGAGGTTGCATGGATCAAGTGTTTTCTCTCCGCATGATCGCGGAAAAGTTTCTGGCTCTTAGCCAGAAGGTTTTCTGCGCTTTTGTGGATCTAGAGAAAGCATTTGATAACGTTGTGAGAGAAACGCTGTGGGACATGCTGCCCGGATATGGTGTGGACGGCTCGCTACTGCGGGCAATACAGTCGCTTTATAGGGACTGTAAGGCTTGCGTGCGAGTAGGGGGGGATGTGTCACCTCTTTTTGATGTCCGTACAGGCGTCAAACAGGGATGTGTCATGTCCGCCTGGCTGTTCATAGTGTATCTGGACAGTTGCCTGCAGAAGTTGAAAGATTTTAATATGGGTGTGAATTTGGGTGACTTTACAGTAAACTGTCTGCTGTACGCTGATGATGCGGTGCTCATGGCCTCATCAGAAGCCGACCTTCAGGCATTAGTCACTAATATGAAAGAGGGGTGTAAAAGTAAGGGTCTTCGCTTGAATGCAAGTAAAACTAAGGTTCTAGTATTTGAAAGAGGTGACGTAAGAACTAAATGCGAGATTAGGGTAAACCAGGAACGTCTAGAGCAAGTGAATGAAATTGTGTATTTAGGAAGTATGTTTAGCGCGGATAGAAGATGTGATTCGGATGTAGAACGGCGAGTAGCTGCCGGAAACAAAGTTAACGGTGCTTTGTCCCAGTTAGTAAAGCGACAAAGCATCGTAAAAGAAGCACGAATGGCGATTCATAACGCAGTGCTAGTGCCAACTTTGCTTTACGGTAGTGAAACCTGGGTATGTCAGCAGATGCATGAAAGTAAATTGAATGCTGTGGAGATGCGATCACTTCGAAAATTGTGCGGCGTTACCTTGGCCGACCGAATACGTAACGAAGTGATACGCAATATGGCAGGTTTGAATGAGAGTGTCAGCGTTAAGCTGGAAAAGGGCGTGCTCCGTTGGTTTGAACACGTCCAACGAATGAGTGAGGAACGATTGACGAGATGTAGAAAGAGTCAGGTTAGGCCGACACTTACATATGAAGACCACGAGAGCAGATTGCTCAAAAACGGAAAGGTCAAAAGTACTCGGATACCCAGACGTGCGTGTATGAAGCGATTGATGAATCTCGAAGAAGCGAAAGAAGTATGCATGGATCGCGAAGCCTGGCGATCTGTCCTCTCTGACTACCCCGTCAGGGATACAGCGTGAAGATAGTTAGAAATAAAATGAAGCTTGCACTAGCAACACCGAAGACCGATATAAAGAGATCTGAGAGTCACTTCTGCCTATTCTCTGTGCATTTTCGTAGCGTGCGGTAGGTCTGGGGGTCATTTTCAATTCAATTCAATTCAATTATTTATTTTCGTGAAACATAGGTTATACAGGTGTTGGGTACATATGTTTTTGTTCTTTCATGCTCCGCCAGTAGGCATACGAACTATTGTGGGTAAATAACCTTCATTTATCTATGTGACAATAACAATACAGCTCCATATAGATCCAAATCCAAAAATCATATTCTACAAATGTCAACTTAAAATTACAATAACTTAAAATTATATACTAAATCTCATATTAATCTTAATGTCAGTAGAAATGTTCAATAAATATAAAATGTCAAAACCATACAATTTCAAAAATTATATAACAAACAAAATATAAAACGTCAAAACAACTGTAGATAAGGAACTAACATAACTATGTAGCATTTAAATAATCACTAACAGAATAATAAGCTTTGTTAATCAGAAAGTTGAGTAAACTACGCATATATTGAGCTATGTCAGTGCAAGTCCTAATATGCCTTGGCAGTTTATTGAAAAGTTTCGGCGCCATTGCATATACGCTTTTGTGCGCAAATGTCGTTTTCGTATTTAATAGGTGAAGTTTGTCGGAGCGACGTTGACTCTCCACAGCATTGAACAGATGCAAGTTGGACTTTACAAAAATATTGACTTCGTAAATATAGAGGCATGGCAAGGTCAAGAGTCCTAATCTTTTGAAATGTGGTACACATGTATCTGTAATTTGCAGTTTACATATGGTTCTTATGCACCTTTTTTGTGCTATAAATACATCGTTGATATTCGTCGCATTGCCCCAGAATATGAGGCCGAATCTTAAAGAACAAGTAATGTATCCGTGATATGCCGCAAGAAGTGCATTTTCGTCAGCAACTTTACGCAACATGAAAAGAGCATATGATAGCTGATATAATTTAATGCACACATGGTCAATGTGTGTTTTCCATGACATGTCATAGTCAATATGCAAGCCCAAAAACTTAACACATTTTGTATTTTTAATTTCATGTCCATTGTACTCAATTTTAACCCCTGTAGTCCATTTTTGTCTGAGTTGAAAGTTTATAAATGTTGTTTTGGTTAAATTTAAACGAAGATTATTAATATTTAACCACTGAATAATATCAGTGAGAGTTTTATTAATATTTTTTTCGATTTCATTTACATTTCCTGAGTCAAATATTGCGGTACTGTCGTCGGCAAATAGGCACATCTGATGTTTTGTGACGTTAGGAAGCACAAGAACATAAGTGGTCCCAGAACACTTCCCTGTGGTACACCGTATGATACAACTCTGGGCTTGGATGAATAAATTTTCTTGGTCTTTGTTTTAATGTGGATCCTTTCAATTTGTGTCACTTGTTGCCTATTATGTAGGTATGATTTGATCAAATCATAGACATTGCCTCGGATACCATATAATGATAATTTGTACTGTAGTATTTTATGGTCGACATAATCAAAGGCTTTGGTCATATCCATGTATAACGACATCACTGGTTTACGGTTATCCATATTGAGATGTAGACGTTTGAGAGCATTGTATATTGCCATGTTTAAGGTTTTATTTTTCCTAAAGCCCATTTGTTCATTGCATATAATGTGGTTTTTTTCGAGGTAATTGTTCAAGCTAATATAGATAAGTTTCTCGAAGATTTTCGCGAAAACTGACAACAATGCAATGGGTCTGTAGTTGCTCATTTATTTTTCATCACCTTTTTTATATAGTGGTTTAATAATTGTGTCCTTTAACCTATCTGGAAACACCCCGCTTGCTATACATTTATTGTATATGTTGCACAGTGATGGTTGATATTGCGGCTACAGCTTTAACTACACTTGTGTGAATTTCATCACTACCTAGGCTGTTGGTGTTTTTTAAATTTTTAATTATGGTGGTGACATCTTTTGTACTTGTGGGTGGTAAGAAAATAGATTTATAAGATTTGTGGCTGCATGGCTTACTGAGGTGAGATTTACTGTTCACATTAGGTATTATCTGGTCAATATAGTAGTTATTGAAATGTTGTGCTATGAGTTCAGGATCAGTTATATATTTACCATTTAGATTAATTTGCTTTATATTTTCTTGAGGGAGTTTAGGTTTTATTGAATTTATTATTTGCCATGTAGCCTTTGATTTATTTTTATTTGTCTGAATGTAATAACTGTTTTGTGCCTTTTGTGTAAGTTTTATGATCCTTTTGTATCTCTGTGTAAAATTTTTGAAGGCGAGTTTAATTTCTTTGCTATTAGTTAATCTATATTGCCAGAGTAGGCCTCGTCTCTTCTTGCTGCACAGCATGAGGCCACGTGTTAGCCATTTGGGTCTCTTGATTAAATTAACTTTACGTCTAACTACCGGAAAGCATAAGTTATAAAAGGTTTTAAATAAATCTATGAATAGATTAAAACTTTCGTTAGCGTCATTTGACGCGAAGACATCAGAAAATGTAAGCTTATCGATAGCTTTTTTGAATACATTTAAATGTGAGTCATTAATAACCCTTTGTTTTATATACCAGTATTTCAAAACTGATGTCTTTTTTACACACTTGATTATTTGTGCTCTGTGATCTGACACACCGAGTTCCAGTATGTTGGCTTTAGACCCTCTAATATTATGCAAAATATTGTCAATACATGTTCCAGTAATGGGGCGTGTGATATCTTTAATTTCAATCTTTAATCCGAATTCTCGCGCTATATACTCAAATGTAGTCGCATTTCTGGTTCTTTTTAGCAGATCAACATTGAAATCCCCGCAAATGATTAGTTTATGATTAATCTTTCGAGATACATGTAATAATACTTCATGCAGCCTACCAAAGAAGGTGTCTATGTTGCTCTGATATGGCGCCCTATACACGCACAGTATTATAATTTTATGATCCATTAACTCTACTGCACAGCATTCAAAAACATTTGATATATTGTAGATATTTTCACTATAATTTGCATTGTAATTTTCAAATAGAAGTCTTAAAACTAGCAATCTGCGTTATTATTTATAATATAATATTAAATTTATCCTCGTGTTCATTTTTAGGGACTTATAATAAAAAAATATCACCTATTTTACAGTGTGTAATTCAAATCTAGATTTGAAAGCATTGCTATCATTGTTGACAGTACAAGCTACTATTATGAATCATAATTATCCCTCTATTATTAATTTTTTCATCTTGGCATCCATCCAAAGGTTGCTTGTTAGAGATTGCCTTGTGCGATAAGGCCGCCAATGGTATAACCGATAAGTTTTTAATTGTAATCCAATACTGTTTTATTTCTGGTGTACAATAAAGAGAAAAATTAATCAATCAATCTAAGTTTAAAACTGTATGCTTTTTGTGAATCCGAAATTGTAAGATCTCTTAAAGAGTCGATTATTGATGCTGTCACCCTACTTACATGTATATCATATACTAGTTGACCCCCCGGCTTCGCCCGTGACATACTTCGAACTCCCATCGCACCTATTTAATCCAGTACCTTATAAATTCTACAATAATGCATTAAAATTGCCCCATTTGTCGACATTTATGACTGCTGCTCCGCTCTCCAGGGTAGTAGCGTGACGATATATAGCCTATAGCCTTTCTCGATAAATAGGCTATCTAACACAAAAATATTTTTCAAAACTGATAGTAGTTCCTGAGATTAGTGCGTTCAACCAAACAAACTCTTCCTAGATTATAATAATATTTAATTTAGGCTAATAGTTCCGTACATTTAATTAAGTACGTGTACGAGTGATAAAAGTACATGCTTTCGATTTTAAAATATTATTGTATTTGCTTTACCATATCACGATAGTTTTGAGCTTGAACTTCGAACTCAATGTCTTAAGATTCCACTTGAAGTCTCATAGGTGTGACGGCACAATTAAATAAACATTAAAAAAACTTTAAGTTTGATAGTTGATAATACTTCTGTGAACGCGTAAGTAAGTACTTGGGCACGTAGAAGATTTTTCCTTTTGGTTTCCGAGTGGAAATCTTCATGGGTGCTATGCCTGACTCCTACCGACTGAAACAACACGATGTCCTTCCATCTTGTTATTCCCTACAATTAAGATTCTGTTCAAAAAATAATAAGAAACAGTATTTTAGCGAATAATTCAAACAAAACCGTTACAAAAATTTGCTAAGCTACAAATAAGTATTATACAGTTTCTACTTGTTAAAATTTGCAACATCTTATGTACTTATATATTATAATTTATATTTCTAATTACAATAACTATATAAATAAATAATTACTGATGTCCATTTTTTTTTAGTTGTCTTCACCCGTCTTGGGCAGGCAAAGGAAACTTAGTCCATACAACCTAGTCTTCAGTATTTATTATTTTCTTGTTATTATGTTTTAGTCCTGTCTAGTCGTTTGTCGATGTCAAGTCTTCAGTCCTAGGTCCTAGTCCGTGTCCCAATAAGGCAGTGGATCCCTTATTGCAGCTCTCTATGGAAATTTGGCACTAACACAAACAACACCGCTATTCATTGCAATATATCACTTTCTTTAACTAATGCACTTCTGAACTCTTTATGTATAATATTCCACCATTATTAAACACAAAAACACGAATTTTACACTTGTTTTTAAAAAATAATATTTGACAAACGTGCGTCACTGCTCATCTTCGCGCCAAAAGTCTTACTGATGTCCAAGTAGAAAACGATTAATGAATGTGCAGAAAGCTTTTTATTAATATCTTCGCCCTAATCTTGGGCAGGCAACGAACCTCGGTCCATACAGCCAAGAGTGTGCAGAAAGCGAAAGAAGTATGCATAGATCGCGAAGCCGTGATTTGTTCTCTCGCACTCCCTCGTCAAGGATGTATCCCTGTGGATCTATTCTTTGAAGGTCTGGCAATTGTAGATTTTTTGTGGTATTTTACATAATGTGCCACAAATTGAACCAATACCAATCTACAAATATTATACGTAATATAATGCTCATGCTCTATTAGACCACGACGCCATTGTTAACAACAGGAAACTGATTTGGATCAATTTTGTTCTCAAAGCTAGCAGAAATGGATTATACTAAACCAACTACATACAAACAAAGGCTGATAGTTTCAGAAGCCTTTACCTTTACAATAAACCCTCATATTATATCCTTTGCAAATTATTTGCTCCAAATTCTACTCTATTGTTCACACAACAGAGGTCATAAACAATAAATTAGTAAGATAATGATAATATTAAGAAAGTTGCACGAATCGCAGCACTAAATGAACGCTAATGAGTAGTAAAGACCCTTTTCTAGTTCGCAAATTTCACCTTTAAATGTATTACCCTCAGACTTAGATTGGAATGAAGGATTTACGGGCAAAGACTTCATCCCTGACGCTTTCTCTTTATAGGAACTATTATGTCATAAGTGAAATTATTTGAGATATTTGTATAATTAGTACGCAACTTTGTGGTGCTTTTATTTACTAAGTTTAAAATCGACTACCCGAATTTTAAAGAAAAAAAAAATTTCACAATTGTTTCTGATGTTTAGGCAGGTGTCATCACAAATCGAATGATTATAGATGCAATTCTATACATTCGTACCGTGCAACTTTGCTAATTGCCGGTAGATGGCGCCTTACGTCGCCTTAAGACGTAAAGAGGTGGATTAATTCGTCAGTTACGAGCAGGTCACGGTGGTGTAGTTGGTAACGCGTCTGGTGCGTTGAACCAGAAGACGCTGGTTCGAGTCTAGCTCGTGACTGAAAAAGAAGAATTTAATATTCATGTTGTTATAATGCTCGGATTGGAGATTGTATTTATGTAAAAACGTGTAACATCTGTTTTGACCCGGGATTGGAACTGATTTCGAAAATATTTACCAGTGCGCCAAAATGAATTGACATAAAAACTTTCAAATATCCTGACACTGATCCACTTACATTGAAAAGAAAAAGAACATTATCGAAATACTTATCACTTTTGTTGTTAAATTTATTTGATAGCAAAAATGTTAGGGGACAACACTTCTTGTTTTGGTAAGTTTAACGGGTCCCAAAACACCTCGTCAGGGCAGAAAGGTAGCCGAGAAGTTTTACTGGGTATTCCCAGTACCACCACGATCAGGTGCTGGGCGACCCCCACACAAGCCCATTGCTAGCCAGCAGTGGGTAGTTTGTAAGCGCATCTCTCCTCGTATAAAAAAAAGTAGACTACACTTCTTACTAGTACTTTTATGACCGAAGAAATTAGTGACGTCAATAACAGCCTTATGCAGTATTATTTTTACAAACAAGTCGATATTTTTGAAACCAATACATTATTATGCCAACATAATACTGGCACGTTATAAAACTCGCCTAACGCTTAAAGAAAAAAATAATTGGCTATGTTTTTCGCAAATATGCATAGTGATGGAAAGTGCAGTAAACAGCGAAACGAAGCAATATTAGGTAGGTATTAAAAGCAAAATGTTACCGCAGATACTGTCATTTGCTACGAATCGGCGTACTTTAAGTCTCTTATTGAATCTTGCGTCTTCCACTGCGGCAGATGGGAAGAGAACAGTGCGATTAAGGTGCGACAAAAGACACTTGAGTGAATGGATATTTTCGTGCTAGAGGCATTGCTATTGGTTAGGTTAGAAGTGAAGTGTACTGATATCTTAACGGTCCAATGCAGCCTAACCTACAAGTTGAACGAATCTATAACACAATCACCAGGTTTCTCTGAGAAAGGGAACTATCTTCCAGGGTTTGGAAGATACTTTTCGTTCTCGCTTTCCACTAAGATACAAAATTTAATCAATTTTAAAATTTTATTTTTGACATGTTGAGGGTAAAACTGATTTTTGGTGTGGCGAGAATATGGCCATGATGACGCATCGCAACGCAATATGATTGCCATCAAGACACGATGAAGTATTAGTATATGTACTATACGTAGTCCAGTATTTGTTAAAATAATTTATAATTAATTTAATATAATTAATCAATAATTGATAATTGTTTTTATTAAATATTCTCTTAAATATATTAATAAATAATAAATGATAATTAATTATTATTTATAATTAATTAATATAGTGTTTATTTTAACCATTCCTTTGGCATTATCTGCCAGGCGTCCCGTGTCGGCTCACCCAATTTTTCAATACAAAAAAAGCGGATCCTAGACTTCCTAATCTGAAGACATAACAATTGTGAAGATGCTAAGATGAAGATATTATAGTGGCAACTTGACTTGTACCACTGTTTGTTGCGGAGCTAGTCCGAATGACGTACCGTGACCCAGGTCTTTGAGCACACAGGCAGAACGAAGAAACTATGCATAAATCTATATAGCGTGTAAGATAAAAACTTAAAAAAAAAAAGTGTTCCTTTGGTGTCGAAACTGATCTGGACAAGATAGTACATATCTCAAATATTAATTACTATAGTTATTGGAAAGGAGTTTGTTAGCGAAAATATAATTACTATTTCTTAATTTGCTGATCATTTAGTTAGCACCGTTTGAGAACGTTTTTGTGTGATAACTATGTTACTATATGGTGATCAGTACTTCATATAGAATGTATGTTTCCGACTTTTGTAATTTTGTAACTTGTGTGTAATTTTATATACCTATCCGACTTCAAACAGATCAGTAAGTACCTAATACATTAGTAAGGTGTTAAACAAATATTGTAACACTGTAATACTTAATTTTTCGCTTATTGGTACTGATGTTTTAGTTTGTCTAAACTGACAAAGTTTAAATACCTATTTTATATATTAAACTTATTTTTATTTCAATCGCATAAATTTTTTTAAAATCTATTTTCCTTTTCTCTTATTTTACTGTATTATTAATTAATTAATAATTAATTATTATTTCTATTAATATTTTTATAATTATTGTTTATAATAATTTTTACAATTGTTTTGGTTTTCTTTACAATGGCTAAGGCTACAGTTCAGTTGTCTCTTCATGTGGCAAGACATGTTGTGTGTGGACACAGTCTTTCTACGCTACAGGAAAAGGCGTGATTGTAGATTGCCTACCTGTCACAGAATATGTACTAGATGTCATCATAACTAGAGGTGCGCGCCGCTTGCACCCAAGCACCGTTTACTCAACAGATAATAAGTCATCGCGCTCGTTTAGACATTCCACTCGCGTCACTTCTGTAACTGAGCGATCGCCACTCGGCTAGTGGGTCATTGACAGTTACCTAACTCACTCAATTCGATGCCTCGTTTAGTTTCACTCGCCCAAAGCCTTTGTTTAAGACCCGTACGATCTAACGTACTTACTTTTGCATAATATTTAAACTGACGTTATCGATGCCATTTTCCTTATCAGAGTGATAAGCCTGCTTGCTTTCTCATTTTCACTTCTTCAACATCTTAGAAAGAAAGACCTTAAGATTGGGAGCATTGGCAATCATCTCATCCACTAAGACACATCGAGCGTGTTCAGGAACTCTGTATTTAACAATTCTAACAATCGTAACATTCATGTGAAGTAAAAATAAAAATATATTTATTTGGAACAGACAAAATGGTACAGTCACTCATTAACGCCCTCATCCAATACATGTGTCAAAAGTACGCGGTTAAAAAGCTTTACTAAGATGCCCACACCGCTTGGACCCATCGCCTTTCAGGCTTCGATGGGGACTCCATCGGCTCCGACAGCTTCCGATTTATCATGCGGCGAAAAGCAATCTGGACTTCTGCAGGCGTTACCGGTGGCACTACTCCTGATTTGGAGGAAGGTCTGCACCTCTTTATGTTACTTATTTAGCAACTTGTTAGCCACTCGAGCTCTGACTCGACTGCCATCTCTCCTTCTTGTTGAAGGAGAGATGGCACTCGTACTTCCGAGTGCCATCTCTCCTTCAACGCGAGGTCTTCGCATAGCATGATGCCTTCAGAATCTTTAACACAGCGGGTCTTGGAAATATCCTGTACCGCTCTGACCCTGGAGCGCGCCAACGCCAGAAGATTCGAACTTCTCATATAGAGGTTGTAAGTGGTCACGTCTGGGCCTGGCTATTATTATGACTATTTGCAAATAATATTGTATAAAATTTGGAAAAATTGTGGAGTGCAACATGGGATGGTGTCAAGTGAACTCTTTGAGTGACCTATTTATAAAGTTCGGAAGACGTTTAGAAGAAAAAGAAGCTTTTAAACAAAAATATTCAATAGTATTTCAATTTTAATTATTTTAATTCTAGTTTCACAACTTCTTTATATTTCTCAACAACCATTATCTTTGCAAAAAGAAACGTAAGATTTGCGAGAACCGAACTTTTAATCTTACGTAACCCTATTATGTGGCTATTATCATCCTACTCGCACCTACTCATAGCAACATAATTTTGTCCTTGTCTCACGGCTTGACCTACTGTCCAGTTCATCTATTTGGTGAACTTTCCTATTCAACTAAAATCGAATCGATTACAATTTAATCGATTTGATTTTTGATAGGTCGGTAAAATTCGTTTCGATTGCTTAAGTCTTTAATTGGGTATCAAGTTTGTTTATAAACAAGTCGTTAAATAGAAAACTGTTGTTTACATCTACAGTAGGCGTAGTTCATTGACTGCCTCGGTGTTGCATAGTAAGTAAACTATTGTAAGCCTTGCTCGGGGTAACTTTTTTGAAATCAGCGCTGTCACGTCAGCAGTAACATGCTGCCCGCGCGTCAGCAAATGCTTAAAAGTGTCTGCCTGTTCTGCGTAGATGAGGCGTATATAGGCACATAAGTTAATTTTGATTTTTTATTTTTCCTTTTTTATGTAAATTCCCAGAATATGCCATTTTATGTATTATGCATGTTTTCACGCAGAATAAAATGCTTTTCTTGCTTTTCTTTCTTTCCTTGCTGATGTTCGGGTTCGATTCCTTGTTGGCAGAAATATTTGGGCGTACCGCAAATGTTTAATGCTATGCCAACAAAATCGCTTAGAGTCAAATCAGAAAATTTAATCCTTACTTTAATAGATATTAAATTTTCCAACCATTGCGTTTAAATGCTGGTTCCGAGAGAACAAAGGAAGCTGTCTGGGTACTAACCTGAGACGACAGATCCATACATATTTGTGTACCCAAAAGTGAGCTTCTTAAATACGGTTTTCTGTCCAAATAGCTGAATCAATTTAAATTAATTTTAAACGTAATACTTGATAAAGGTAATTATTTTCGAAAATTTAATTTACATAATTTAATCGTCAGAAAAAAATGTATAAAAAGATGTCTTAAAATAGAGGTCACAGATTCCGCTGCGTCACATTTATCACCTGCATATACCTTAAAGTTATAAATCTTCCCAGCTGACTAGTCACGTGCCTGACCTACACTGTGTGTCATATCCGGATCTTCCGGCTATTCGTCACGTAACGCGATGGACACAAACGCTCACTCTCCTCTCACGTAAACAACCGGTTACGCAAGCGTCGCGTGCGCATGGGGTAACACTACATTGTAAAACAAATTATAGTATACATAAAAAAAAAATGATACATTTTTATTTTATTTTTACACAGTGCCGTCTAGTCCAAAGTAAGCTAATATAAGCTTGTATTATGGGATCTAGACAACTGATATACCTACATACTTACATATTTCTAAACTCATACATATAATACATAGGAAACACCCAAATTCCGAAACAAACATTTGTAAATCACACAAATATTTTTCCGACCCGGGAATCGAACCCGGGACTTCAGTCGCGGCAGTCGCATGCACTACCACTGCACCAACAAGGCAGTCAAACATTTTTTTTTATCTTGATAGGTTTCTAAGGATAAACTATTGACTTAAAGATATTCAGGAAATCGGAAACTGTTTAACAATCACACCTTATTCCCGTAGGGGTGGCAGAGCCATATTATACGTCCACATTTCACCGGGTGCATTATTTCCCACGTAATAGATGGTGAGCGCATTGCCGTGCTAAAGTAGACAGAAGCAGGTTGTGGCTATCTGTTGTTGAACATTTTCATGTCTCCCATATGGCCTTCAACTTGGCTAACGACTGTCATGTTACTGGCAACTAGGACCAAAGGCTTAACATGCCTTTTGAAGCAAGGAAACGCCCGCAAATTGAAATATGTACTATAAAGCGGTCACCCAAGTAATCGAAAACTAATTTCATTTAAATTTACCCTCCTATGAAGTAAATTGCTAATTTATTAAATTATTGGTATGTCTCGCTTCATAAGGGAAGCTGGTGAAATATTGATACGATATCCGGAATAAAGTTACATTTGTTGGTTGAAAACCAGGACTTATTAAAATTAAATATTTAAATTTAAATCATCAGGCTTGATTTGAAAGATAAAAAAAATAGCTTTCAGGGAAAAAGGCATGGCTATATGTTTGTAAATATAGATACATGAAGGGGCGGTAGCTTTCAACAGCTGCATTCGAAACATCCGGCGTAAAAAAAAATATCTTTATTTTGCATAGACCATTTCAACGGCGCTTACAAAATGTCATACACTAAAACTAAAGAAAAAAATTGTATATTTAAAGTGACCACGGGTTCGGAACGCGGCCCACCTGAGAAGAACCGGCAAGAAACTTAGGAAGGCTTTTTCTTTGATGGCCTATTTACAATTTAATATATTATGACTATAATATTTTATTTGCCAGCAGATCATTTCCAGGCATCCCTGTCCTGTAAATAGTCTTGAATAGTAATAACCTTTTTCACAAAGCTTTCTTTTAATAATCTTTTTAAATTTATTTAATGGTAAATTTCTCAGGTCACAGGGAAGCTTGTTGTAAAAGCGTATACAGTTACCCTGGAAAGAATAAGTAATCTTAAAGGTACGGAGAATACGGATATTACTCGAGGACTTTATCAATTTTATTATATTTCTACTGTAATCATCATTATTATTTCACCGATACTTGTTTTATTTTTTGTTGTTAAATAAATCCCTTTCACCGTTTATTCTTTTTATGGCGATTGCCTCGGTGGCGCAGTGGTAGTGTATGCGACTGCCGTGACTGAGGTCCCGGGTTCGAATCCCGGATCGGTAAAATTATTTGTGTTATCCACAAATGTTTCTTTCGGAGTTTGGGTGTTTCCTATGTATATTATGTATGTATTTAGAAATATATAAGTATGTCTATCAATCGTCTAGATCCCATAACACAAGTTTATATTAGCTTACTTTGGGCTAGACGACGCTGTGTAAAATAAAAAGAAAAATGTCCCACAATATATTTATTATGTTTTTATACATGATTTTTAGTTTTCTACCAAAGAGGCTGTGGATGCAACCGGAGTCGTTAGAATATGCAAATCACATTAATGAAAAACAAACACAAGGTGTCCATGGTGAGTGGAACAATGGGTGTTCTCACGTTTAGCGGCTTGTGTGTGTTTGCGAGGGGGTGAAGGCTACACGCACGCATATTATATACAATTTCTTTGGATAATTAACAGATGATTTTAGATATATATGCCCTATAAGACCCATAGGTACCTATTAAACTGCCTGGAGGTCAGAAAATTAATAGATAAATCAAAACTGTTCCGTTGATAATTCTTTTGTTGATGCAATTGGAATGAAATGAATGTGCATGTCGGTAATTCCTCGAGTGGCTAGCAAGAAGTAGAAATTACAGATAAGGTTATGAAATGATCCTCAGGTGTGTCTTATGCTTGTTTACCTCCTTGGTGATACATTAACAAGTATTATAAGTTAGCGCTCGTGGCCCCGTTTACTAAGTGTTCTGTAAACGATTACTGCGTTAATCAACATTCGCTATAGGTGGTCCTTGGATGGGTGACCACTTTGTGGAATTTACATTTGCGAGCGTTTCCGTGCTTCGGAAGCAAGCCTGGGTGAAGGCCTTATCGGCGGCTTCTAAAATTTCAACAGCAGGTCGCCACTGCCTGCACCTGTCTATTTCAACAGGGCAATGCGCTCACCACCTGTTACGTGGGACAAATATGCATATTTTGGCGTAAAATATGCCTCTGCCTACCCCTTTGGAGATAAAAGCGTGACAATATGTATGTATATATGTAGTCACTTCACCAACAGCTTTTCGTACCTTTCCTTGTACGCTCAGAAACGAAAGTCGCTTAGCAAAGCAGTAAATCCGAGTATGGAATTCCATGTATGATATTATGTAGTATCAAACAAGTTTATGCTGTTCTTAACCAATTTGACAAATATTATATTTATGAGAACATAATAATGTAATTAAATTAAATGAAAATGAAGTGAAATACCTTTATTCATTCAAGTAACACTTATGAACGTCAGGATTACTGCTTCTACATTTACATTTACTGCCAGACTCGCAAAGCAATAGGTAGAGCCTGAGGAAGGACCTGGCAATAAAACTCATGGCCACTCTTTTCAAAACTCCGGTAATTACATTAGTTTTATTTACATGATATTTGATCAAATTATTAGGTAATGAGTTTATAAATAAGAAACAAAATCAAAATGAGAGCGATTCTAGTTGCCACTTCTAAGGGCAGACCTTTATGAAAAGAATCTAGGAACAAAACTCCGCGGATGCTCTTTTAAAATATGGGTATGGCTTACAATAATAAACTTTTCTTTTTCAATATATACTCAATATGTTTATTGCATTCCATAATGTGATTAAACAGATGTTAAGACAAACTATGTAGCAATTATGGGGGGCACAGTAAAAATACGGTAGGAGAGAGGAAGCACATATTGATTTATAGGTTTTTTCTTTTCCATGACACTTATTCAAAACTTACATTGGAGTTATGTGAGAACAATATTCAATGTCTAATCGATAAGCTGTCGAACGACTTCTTGGCAGATAATTCGTCCCAGCAAAAACTCACCGAATCTCTTGGCAATTCCCGATCTTTAAGTAGCTAAGCTGTTGCGAAATTCAGCTGAATACCTCTTCGCTAGTCACAAATGGTATTGATCAGCATTAAATTGGCTTGTTCTCGTAGTTATTTGTTAGTTGGTACTCCAACCTCGTTCCGTTTTATGTTCCTAGCTTTGTATTGGGTAAGGCCATTAAGAAACATAGTTGACATAATACACATACAAAGTACGATCATTTTAGTTAATGTTTTAGCAATAAATTGCAACAGCAAATTAGCGCACACACAAATTACGCATCAGCATATTACGATGCGCAAATTTTGAAAATTAATGTTAAGCAATAAATTTGCGTAGTAAATTGATTGATTTTCTTGTTTGAAAGAATTTATAACTATCTAACTATCTTTACGCTGTATCCCTGATGGGGTAGTCAAAGGGGACAGATCTCCGGGCTTGGCGATCCATGCATACTTCATTGACTTCTTGAAGATTCATAAATTGCTTTATTTTGCGTTTTTGAGCAATCTGCTCACGTGGTCTTCATATGTTAGTCTCGGCCTACAGTAGTAGAAGGAGTCAGTCCTTCTACTCTCTACTTTCACACAATATATATATTCTTCGAAATAATAACATTATATTTTATCTTAAATCACGATGTACCTACTTCGTGATCGTGATTCAAGAAGTTATGAATTATATAATTAAAGTTAATGTTCTTTATCACCCACTAAGTGTGGAAATGTCATGCACCTATTGGAGTATATTTAGGTAGGAGATTTAAATCTAAGTAATTGGACTCATTAATGTCACTCGTGCTGTGTTAGAGACTACTTACTCCATATATTTCATAAACGAAGTCAGGGGGCGTCACCTTTTACTTATTTACACTAATTACGACAGAGGAATGGTAGACAATTGACAGGCACGGCCTATGCGATTTTCACAGCTAGAGTGTTCTGTGTGTGTGTTTGTTCTCATACAGAGGCATTGTCACATTGTTGAACAGTTACTCGTCCGTGATAATATGAAGTTTAAATAATATTAAAAAAAAAGGTTTATACTTAATAACTTCTCTATGAAGTAAATACTTCTCTATGAGCCAAAAATGGCCTCTAGCTTAGCCTATAAAGAGCATTATGCTACTTCATCCTATGAAGAAGCGCTGGTATTCTGCTAAGGCCAACTGCTTACTGCCTTTATATTATTAATTATAGTCGAGAAGTTGCCAAATTATATTTATATTTATTTCATTCTTGTGGCGAATACTTATTATTTACAAAAGTGCCTAGTAAAACACTTCTAGCTTTGTGCTTTAACCTCATAAGAAGTGGGATCGCTGTAGATTAGACAGGCAATAGGTCATTTAAATTATATAACTAGCTTAGTACTTTATAGCGCAATGACTGTAGATACTCGTACTATCTGAATTCTGGTGGATTCCCTAAAAAGAATCGCTTCTCCCTTTTTCTATCTAATACTATGATTATTGGATGTAAAGTCAGCTAATTTATTCCCGGAAAAGGCAATATTTCAACGAGTTCTTTAACCTCACTTAATCAGTATGGCAAATATTTATACAGCAATAAATATGTATTTAGACAAAACAGAGGAGCGGCTCCTAAACCAATAGATGATCATAAATTACGAAATTGACATAGGAAGACATCATTGAGTTTGGGATGTACGTTAAATGTCAAGGTTTTAGTTAAATATACTTTTACGAAACTGTACGAAACTAATTAAATATAGTTAACGATAATAACTGATGCGTGTTAAAATTCATGATTTTACGAAATTTTGCGTTGATTGGATGCAAAATAAGGGAAAGAACATAAGGTTACAACTAAACGAAACGAATGTTAATAATAACTATAAAGTAGTGCTATGCGATCTATACAACTAATAAATTCTAATATATAATATACTAGGTGACTCCCACAGCTTCGCACGTGACGTACTGCGAACCCCGTGGCACCCATTTAATCCCGTCGTTTATTGTTTTTACAATAATGTATGAACATAAGAACATTTTCCAAATTAGTAGTTTACTTCTCCGCTCTCCAGTACCTACGGCAGTAGCACGGCCCGGTCGAATTATGGTTACACGAAATTAATTTGTTTGCGCATTATTTAGATTTTGCTATATCTCCTAAGATATTCATTTAATTTTTAAGGTGTAAAAGGACAAAATAATCTTCATGAAATGCTGAAACCAAGTAACGTATTAAAAATGATAAGGATTAATAATGTATTTACGAAAATATGGATGGATTTTAAAAGTATATTCGCGCACTTTTTTGTTTGTTTGTTGTTTGTTTGTTTACATTATTTTGTTATATCTCAAAGGGAATAGGCAGCGTTTTCGTTGAAAGCTCCCAGACGGCCTATTTTTTTCCGACACCCCCAAAAAATATCATTATTATTTAGTCAATGTTTACAAAAATTAACAAATTATACATTAAAATCTTTCTTAGGAATTACTCATCTATTCAAAAGAAACCGCATCGAAATTCGTTATGTAGTTTAAAAGATCTAAGCATACACAGGGACAGACAGCAGAAAACGACTATGTTTTATAAAATTTAGTGATATATGTAAGTATATAACATTCTTGTGTCACAATAACCAAACTCCTCCAAAACAGCATCACCGATTTTGATCATTGTTTTTTTTTGTAGAGATTACACCTACAACCTCACAAACTCAAAACATAACAAACTTTATTCTTTATTTTGTAATAGGTATTCATATATCTCTATATGAAGCGCTTGTGGTCCCGCGGATTCAGTGTTTTGTAAACGATCACTGCGTTAAGCAACTTTCGCTATGGCTGGTCACGAATGGGTGACCACTTTGTGGCATTTACGTTTGCGAGCGTTTCCGTGCTTCGGAAGGCACGTTTAGCCGTTGGTCCCGGTTGCCAGTAACATGGCAGTCGTTAAGTCAAGGTGGTATAAAGTTTCGCTTGCTTCCAATATCAGGACCTTTAAGTCGGAAACGGCTAGCCGAGGCTCTCTCAGTCATTATATCAACATGCCTGTTAAGATGACGTATGCTCAAACTCCTAAAATAATTGAAGGGCTTGTTATATTTAACTAACTAACTATCTACCTTCACGCTATATCCCTGACGGGGTAGTCAGAGAGGACAGATCGCCAGTCTTCGCGATCCATGCATACTTTTTCGCTTCTTGCAGATTCATCAATCACTTCTTACTTGGACGTCGAGTACTTTTGACTTTTCCGTTTTTAAGCAATCTGCTCACGCGGTTTTCGTATGTAAGTCGCGGCCTACCCTGTTACATTTAGTAAGTACTAATTACCTATGTCGACAGTTTACGAAAGTACAATACAATGATTGTTCGTGAGAGGTCGCGAGATTAGCTACTTTCATCTGTTACCACAATCGTAACGGTTACGTAAGGCTCTGTATTCACTTCCCTGTTCGTTGTTTTGTCGGCGTGTTTGTACTCAAGATCTTGACACAGATCCAAATTACCACTTGCTGTACCATAGTATGTACTTGTCTTATTTTTTGAGCGATGTTGATATTTAAAACTTCAAATCCTTCTTTCTAGTCGGTTCTCTTTTCAATCCGAAAGAAAGCTTAATAGAAACAAGGAAATTAAGTCACCAACTACACCAAGCTCTTGACATAAAAAGCATAAACTCCTTCTTTCTTATCGGTACAACATAAATCGTATTCTTTTCTTACGCTTATAAGAGAGAGCTTTATAGAAACAAGAGGAATCGAGCCCCTAACTACAGGCAATGATCGCCAGGTTTGGCAAATAAAGCTTTTCAACGTCTTAAAGAATCCGTAAGCTCTCGGAGGGATTGTCCCAGGGCTACCGGCAGACTGACTTCCCGCGGCCTCGCCTATAGAACGGATTCCCTGTTCATACACAGTCGTAAACGTGTAACGTGTGGTTTGAATCTGTTCGATTCCGCTCTAATTATCTCACCAATAGCTACGGTTTAATGAAAAAGAGGGTCATGTTGGTGCTACACTCAACTGAAGATTTGATTTACAACTCTCACGTCGCACGAAATAGAGGGCAACCCTTAGCGGTAATAAACCGCTAGGTGTCTGCAAATTCTTTGTTTGCTAGAGGTTAACGCGTGAAACTGGTAATGCCACATTCGACTCACACCAGTAGAGCCTCAATCGACTCTTATATATCCAGGACGGTTGGTAAATGACGTATCTACATTTTTCTCTCGTTTAGTGAGCGCGGTAACATCGTGCCCAACTTTTAATATATTATTATAACTTCTGACGTTTATTTAAACATAAGTTGTAACTCAAGGGTTCTTATGCTAATGTTTATTTAATCGTTTAGTAAGATTATCAAATCGGCGCACAATGACACGTTAAGGATATCACTGCCTACGTAATCGGATAAGAGGCGGCGTACACCTTGATACTAGTAGCTACTTTAGTTGCTAGTTGACTATGTACAAAAGGCGTACCTACTAATATGTCGCATCACGGTTTACATTGATCGTTATCATCAAAACGGCCGGCATGGTCGGCGGCAATGCAGTGCAAGAACTTTTTTATTGTGAGACATTTCTTTTTTACACAGCGCCATCTAGCCCAGAGTAAGTTAATATAAGCTTGTGGTATAGGATTTAGATAACTGTTAAACATACTTATATATTTCATAATACAAACATATTATACACTAGATGACCCCCACAGCTTCGCTCGTGGAATATTTCGACCTACCGTCGCACCTATTTAATCCCGTCGCTTATAAATTCTACAATGATGCATACAAATTTGTCCGATTTGTCGACATTTACGACTACGGCTCTGCTCCCCAGTGTAGTAGCGTAATACAAGCTATAGCCTTCCTCGATAAATGGGCTATCTAACACAAAAAGATTTTTTCAAATCTGACCAGTAGTTCCTGAGATTGTCGCGTTCAACAAAATAAACAAACATACTCTTTAACTTTATAATATTACCTATAGTATAGATAGGAAACACCTAAACTCCGAAACCAACATTTGTGGATCACACAAATTTGTTCCGACCCGAGACCTCAACGCGTGTATGCGTATACCACGCATACACCACACACTACCTTAAAACATTATAGCCGATGTAAATGAAAAGGAGGTCCTATTACGCACGTTTCTAGTTCAAAGTTACACTTCCATGTGATTCGTGAATTTTTAATTTATGGATTTTGCAAGATGTTTTTTTTTGGCTACTTTGTATTGCATTAACATAGATAAGCTTAATTTAAACGAATGCTTTTTTATAAAAGTAAATGCTTTAGGCGTAGAGCAACATTCGACTCCAGTAAAGTGAAGGGAATTTTACTAGGGCTTTCTATGAAGTTCAGAAAGTAACAAGAAAAGCAATGGAGTGGCGAACATATTTCCTATCGATCCAGCGCGAGTTTGAAGTAGTTATCGTATATCCTATGAGTCAGGCTACCAAACAGCAGAAAATTGCTAAGCCCTTTTGCAGTTTCAACACTTCTAAGCGCAAGCATGCACTTGTCAAACGAAAACGAATGTAATTGCTGTCGATTTAAAAAGAGTGGCCATGAGTTTTATTGCCAGGTTCTTCCTCAGGCTCTACCTAATGCTTTGCGAATCTGGCAGTAAATGTACCTAAATGTAGAAGCAATAATCTTGAAGTTCACAAGTGTTACTTTATGACCTACATGAATAAAAATATTTTTATTATTATATTACAATATTATATTTTAATATTCGTATTTTGTCCCATGTCATGGGTGGTAATCCTACAACCGTGTTGAAACAAAGCTCGGAAACCTTGTCGCTTGGTCTGCAGTTGTCTTCGAAATAATGATTTGACTTATCGCATATGGAATAATCAAATTAATCTTAAGAACAATGTAATCTTTTCTGTGGTTAATCCTTCTGTTCTCTTCTCCCTTCCACCAAGGGGATGTAAAAGAGCGAGCGTGTATGTATGTCCGCAATTTTAATACCTAGCTACATTTACGTAGGTATATAATTAAGCCGCTATCTATAAGGCGAACGGTCCGCCGCCTCCATCTTACATAAGCCGGGCTCAGTTGTTGCCAAATCTTACGATGGTAATTGAGAAACCAGTAGAAATTACCTGAAGGTCGCTAGTGTTGTAACATTATGTGGCATCGATGGTTTTACGTCATCTGCTAGCAATGTCATTCATGGAATACCCAAACCATTGGTGTGATTTGAAATTTGGATTCAAGGCCCTTATAATCATCAAGTAACCTGTAAAGTGTCACAATGTCTGTGAGACTGATAATGATTTACTAGAAAACTGTAACTTGGGATGGATATACCTACATATTAGTAAAATAAAAATCTTATTTATACCAATAAACGCGCAAATCTCAAGAACTACTTATTCGAATTGATAATTCTTTATTGTTTGATTGCCGATTTAGCGAGTAAGGTTTTATGCTATATAGCTACTACCTAGGAGAGCGGAGTAGTTATCATAAATGTAAAGTAACCGAGCAAATTTTCAAACATTACTGTAAAAATTATAACGACACGGGACATAGGTGACACGGCGTTCGAAGATCAACTAAGATTACGGAATCAAAGATCTTATAAAAGATGTTGCGGTGTCTCTACAAGTATAGCCTAAACAGAAAGGTATCTACGAGAAACGACTATTGCTTATATACCGGTATCTAGAACTAAGGTTAAAATGTCATACCTGTGTTTGAATACTAACTTTCCCATTACGAGCTATCGCTACTATACATATAACCGACCAGTGTTATGCTTTAGGTGGTACAACTACAATCACTTTAAACAATAGCGCTCAGTATTTTGCATACATTTTTTGGCTGATATTTCGAGTTGGTTGGGCTGGTCGGGGTCGCGGGCTGAGTGACATAGGTAAGCTACTACGTTTAAAACACCGTAAAAATACATATACACTAGAGTACCGCTTCTTATAAACCCTTAGTCACAGAGTATAGGATAAATCTGAACATAAAATAAATCTGAACATCATGCCTTATAGGCGTCTTGAAAAGTTTCAACAGCAGGTCGCCACAACCTGCGCTTGTCCATTTTAACACGGCAATAGGCTCAAATGTTACGTGGGATAAAAATTCACAGGGGATATAGGTGTGATTGATAAACAAAGTCGCTAAACCTTACACTGATACAAAAACTGTGTCAAGTCATAGCCCTATAACTATGGATCCTAAATTATTTAATTCCGAAGAATCTGTGAATTTCCACACAAAGACACATAAATGGGCGGACATTTTCATGCTTCATTTATGTTAAGGTTATATTTCTTGTAGGTACTATACCCTTGACCTTTAAGATATGCGAATTTTATAGCTCAGTTTATTGCCTCCTATATTTTATATTATGTATACCTAGTATATTTACAGAATATACTTGATTTTCCAGATTTATAGACGTGACAAAAATTTGGTTTTACGTGGTGCCCTTCGGCATAAGCGGAACTCTTACGCGAGGCGACGCTCTGTCCTTATGGATGAGTGAAAACAAATAACCCCACTTGCGTACGGTCATAGATCCAATACCATCGAACAAGATCTCTGTGTTTGTCGTCCATAAATATTTAAGTAAATAGTTGTGCAGGAATGTGTTCCTACATACAGCGTTTATTATTTATTACTTGGCTTTAGTGCGAGTTTTTCGCGCTCATATAATATTAAACTTAAAAATAGTACTCGGATACCCAGACGTGCGTGTATGAAGCGATTGATGAATCTCGAAGAAGCGAAAGAAGTATGCATGGATCGCGAAGCCTGGCGATCTGTCCTCTCTGACTACCCCGTCAGGGATACAGCGTGAAGATAGTTAGTTAAAAATATTACTTAAGTAGGTATTTACTTTATTATCAGTTAAGATGTAACTAGGGTGTTAGGGTAGGCCGAGATTTACATAAAAAGACCACGTTAGCAGATTGCTAAAAACGGTAAAGTACTCGGATACCCAGACTTGCATGTTTGTAGCGATTGATGAATCTGCAGGAAGCGAAAGAAGTATGCATGGATCGCGAAGCCTGGCGATCTGTCCTCTCTGACTTCCCCGTCGGGGATACAGCGTGAAGATAGTTAGTTAGTTAGTTTAATAAAGGTATAACTACTAAAGGTCAGCATTTAGGGTCACTTGGGTTTCCGTCTAGTTATTTTTTTTCAAAAACACGTGGATCTTGGAGATTTTGTTAAAATCTGTACTAATAGATATATAAAGCTGAAGAGATTGTTTGGTTGACCGCGTTAATCTCAGGAACTAACTGGTCCGAATTGCAATATCTTTTTGTGTTGAATAATTCATTTATCGAGGAAGGCAATCGACACGCTACTGCCTTTGCGAGCGGGTAGTAATCATAAATATAGACAAATCAGGCAAATTTTTATACATTACTAGTTGACTGGCCCGGCTTCGTCCGTGACATACTTCCAACCCCGTGGCACCCATTTAATCCCGTCGCTTATAACTTTTCCAAAAATGTATGAAAGTTTCCCCGATTACTTGACATTTATGATTACTGCTCCGCTCTCCTGTGTAGTGGCATGATGATATATTGCTTAGAACCTTCCTCAATAAATGGACTATCCAATACAAAAGGAGTTTGTCAAATCGGTCCAGCCGATCACGCGTGATGGCGTGACCAAGGAAAATAGGGATTCGTTTTTATATATATAGATTGTAGAATTTATAAATGACGGGATGATATAGGTGCCACGGGAGTTCGAAGTATATTAAGGTCGTGTAGGTTACCCACCTAGTGTAAATAATAAAAAAAACACACCATTAATTCTCGGAGAAGCTCTACACAAATACTCCTTACTAGGTCACTTTTTAATAAGGTCAAAATATTTTTCTACATTTCGGCTTTGAAAAGAGATTATCAGCAAGTTCTACCATGCATAATCGGTACATTATGTCTATTGCGTATACTTATAGGCGCATAAAACAAAATATCCATAACTATCCCCACGCTGTATCCTTGACGGGGTAGTCAGAAGAGGACAGATAGATGAGTTTCGTAATTTTTGCATACTTCTCTCACTTTCTGTGGATTCGAGATTTTATTAATTATTTATGGCCTGGTTACCAAATTAAGAAAAAAACTTATTTATTTCATATTTCATATTTCTTGTTGGTCTTCTTATTTCCTAATATCTTCGTCTTCTACGTGTTAGTCGACTATAATCTGAAGTCAAAATCCGCCTTGTCACAGTAAAGTTGTTGTAGAATTACTGAAGCTATCAGTAGAATTTGCACGGCAAGATGGATAATCTGAGTTTACTGCGATGTATCACTGTTTTTTACTATAGCACGTTGACACAACTTTTATTCTAAGAATCCATCATTTTTACACATATAAAAGAAGATAATGCACTGGTTTTAGAAAAAAATATACCTACAGTAACCGTCCGTCATCCGTCAAATTCCCGCCCAAAATTTCCTCTCCTCAATCGGCATGTAACATTTTCAGTACTGCCAGTGAACACAACAATTATTATTATTGTGGTATAAAGAAATTTATTATTCAAAGTGAGCAAAAAGTTGGCGGTAACAGGTCATTAACCTTGTTTTTGTGATAGATCTTTTGGTAAACTGACCTCGATTTTTTGACCGACTGCTACCGATTAATTTGGAGTAGGTACGTAATATGTATGGCATAAAGATTTGCCACTTTACAACAATTTTCTGTGCCTCGGTGCCGCAACAGTCGGTGTGCCACGAGTTTACAATACACTAGCTGATCTACACAGCTTCGCCCGTGACATACTCTGAACCCCGTCGCACCCATTTAATCCCGTCGAGTATTACTTTTTCAAATATGTTTGAAAATTTTCTCGATTGACATTTATGATCACTGCTCCGCTCTCTTTAGTAGTAGCGTGGCGATATATAGCCTATAGCCTTCCTAGATAAGTGGGCTATCTAACACAAAAGTACTATTTTAATTCGGAACAGTAGTTCCTGAGATTAGCGCGTTCAACCAAACAAACTCTTCAGCTTTATGTATTAGTATTTTTTTTATACCACTGAGGTGGCAGACATGTGTACGGCCCACCCGATGAAAAGTGGTCACCGTAGCCTATGGACGTTTGCAACACCAGAGGTGCAGCACTCGTATAGATTAAACATGTAACGCGTACTTCCCTATCGTGGCAAAGGAACCAGACGACTTCTAAACCGAAACCAGTATCAAAACAGGAAGAGGTAGAAACTTCTAAATCGCCTATGCACGTATTTTTTTTTATTCATGTTCTGAGTCGAACGCGGCAAAGCATTTGTCACAGTCTTTTTTGGGAAACAGATGCGTACAGACGTAAGGGCGTACGAGCGGGCAGACTGAGCTGTTTTATAAGAATCTTCCAAGCATTATGGTTTAGAAGTCTAAAAGAAAATGTAAGGAAAATTAAGATTGTGGTAAGATTAAAAATGATAAATGTTAACAGTTTTTTTTGAGCGTATTTGTCGTGTTTTGATCCTTATTCTCTCATAAAAACTAGTAGTACCTACCTTAAAGAATTAATTTATTTATCAATACATAAATAAATTAATTCTTTAAGGTAGGTACTACTATACTATAATAAATCTCATATTTGATAGTAAATCGTTCAAGTTTTATGCGGTCTTTAACCTAGAGTAACCGGCGAATTAGAGGTTAGCAACTCTGCAACTTAGTTTAGCTGGAAGTGTTATTAAGAACTAGGTGACCCCTCCCGACTTCGCCCGTGACATATGTACTTCAAATTCTCGTCTTCTTTTTCTTCGTGTGCCATCTTCTATCGAAGGTCGGCGATCTTCGACACAGCAGCTCCTAAAAGTAAACGGGTACTTTTGTTGTACCATTGACGTAAGTTCTTGAGCCAGGATGTTTTTCTTCTACCAACACTGCGTTTTCCTTGGATCTTGTCTTGAATTATTAACTGCAGCAACTCGTACTTAGAATTTCTCATTACGTGTCCGAGATACTCCAACTTTCTAGTTATGCAAAAAGGTTTGAAGCCATACTGCCAAATCTTGGAATAAATCGCTGAAACTTTTTGAATAAGTATACCAACAAGGGTATGTAAGGTACTTAGGATTTCTCATTATGTCCGAGAAACTCCAACTTTCTAGTTTTGATTGCTTGCAATACTTCCGTTTTCTTGCGTACTCTTTGTAGCACCACTTCGTTACTTATTTTGTCTCTCCATGATATCCTTAACATTCTTCTGTACACCCACATCTGGAAAGCTTCCACTTTTTTACACAAGGCTTCAGTGAGTGTCCACCCTTCAACGCCGTACAGAAGAACGGAGAACACGTAGCAGCGCGCTAGTCGGGTACACAGACAAATATTCATACTTCTATGGCAAAGCAGTAACTTTATTTTATAGAAAGCATTCCGAGCTTGTTCAATGCGGCACCTAACTTACAGACCATTATCACTGGTAACAAAGTTAACAAAGCAACCGAGATACTGATTTGGCGGGAAGAGTGACAATTGCGGATGCTTGCTTAACATTATTTTCTAAAACTAGTGCATTTATCTTTTTTTATGTGCGGGAGTGGTGGTTTCTTGGACATAAAAGTTGTGTTAACGTGCTATAGTGAAAGACAATGATTTATATGCAGTGAAATGCTATTTTCTCTCTTGCCGCGAAACGTCCACTGACAACCTTAGTATAAGAATCACCATTATACTGAGGGCAAGGACCAGGACGGACAATGAGGACACGACATCGACTGGACAGGACTATTTAGAAGATAAGATTGAAGAAATATGATATAAAAAATAAGATTTGGCTAAAATGTCTTAGTAACCAGGCCATTAAATAATTATTAAAAAAAAAACCCCGAGATACTTGTATTTACTTACTCTTTCTGAGCTTCTGCCATTACATAATAAGGCAGCATTAGTTGGAGGATGTTTCAATACAACCATAAATTTTGTTTTCTTGCTGCTAATGTTTAGACCATAAGCAGCACTTGCAGCCTGAATTTAACATTATCTGGAGTAAATTTAACATAATCCGACTAGTTGCACCTGAATTTAGCGCGTTCAACCAAACAAACAAACTCTTCAGCTTTATAATATTAATATAGATATAAAGTTATTTAATCTGCATTAAGATTTTTAAATGCAACCTAAAAAAAACATTTAATTATAGATGTTCCTCAAAGATCGGTTTAGTGCCGCTCGCGTCCAGCAGGTTTCTGCGACCTTTATTGGGTCGTCACCTTGCGAGAGGTCTATAGCTGCGGTTCTCAGTTCGCATTCGACACTTTTTTTTTTTTTTCACTTTTGGTCACATGTTTGGAGATGTACGTCAATATCGGCAGTTAATGCAACACATTAGTTGTGCACCCTGTAAAAATCTTTTTAAGGCAACTTTTAAATAATCCCATACTACAAATGTATGCACGAACTGAGGTAAAAAATAAAAAAAATAAAATAAAAATATCTTTATTTTGCATAGACCATTTTAACTGCGCTTACAAAATGTCATACACTATTTAAAATATTTAAAGCGACCACCGGTTCGGAACGCGGCCCACCTGAGAAGAACCGGCAAGAAACTTAGGAAGGCTTTTTTTTGATGGCCTATTTACAATTTAATATTATTTCACTTTGCCAGCAGATCATTTCCAGGCGTCCCTGTCCTGCAAATAGTCTTTAACGGAGTAATAACCTTTTTCACAAAGCTTGTATTTAATTAACTTTTTAAATTTTATTTAATGGTAAATTTCTCAGGTCACAGGGAAGCTTGTTGTAAAAGCGTATACAGTTACCCTGGTAGGTAGGAAGGTAGGAAGTCACAGCCTAAGCTTAGTGGAAAAAGGATGTTGTAATATAGCATGGGCAAATCGTAGTAGAAACGTTTTTGGTTTCAATTCCAGCAAACAAAACTCTTAATAACAAAATATGTGTTTGTACCAGAGTACACAAGTAAGAAGTGAAACTTCAATTCGATATTTTTTTACAGCTATAATATTTGTCTCAGATGTCGATAGGTAAAGAAATTTCACTAACGATAAAGAAGTTTCACTTCAAAACAACATGGCGCGAAACCGAAAAACGTGACGATTTTTTTACAGCTATAAAATTTCTCTAAACAACAATATTTCACCTAAAAAAAAAAGTTTTTTTTTTGTTAATTCGTTAACCTTTTCGTGTACTGAATATTACTTCTCAGGACTTAGTTTGACTAGAGTCTAGCGATATGTCTGACAGTTCAGTTTTTTTACAAAAGCAACAAACCTTTTTTAAATTATATTTATGGCATGGCTACTCTGGTCTTTGTGCTATAACACCAAATCTAACCCTAAAGTTTTACCTGTTACGCATTTCCATAGAAAGTATTTAAGTATGTATCATTAAAAGTAAATGGCGTTAAATTATTTACAACTAAGTAAATATACACGTTACCGTTACCTCTTTATGTAACGATACGTAACGATGTATAAAACATTTGCACAATGTTTAGTAAAAGTTTTGAATAATTAATTTAATATTAAAACTGACATCGAGAACATTATAATTACCATTAGTACCAAAAATTAGAAATTAGAATATGTACACTTGCAACACAGATTAAACTTAAAATTCAAATTTCGAAAAGCATGAGGTGAACAGAGGTTAAGGCTGAGACACCAATAAGGAGGTGATACAAAAATAATTTGAATTTGGCTAAGAACTTTAGGCCACACGGTGAAAGGTGGGCATATAATATGCCTCTGCCACCCCTTCGGAGATAAGGCGTGACGGGTTTTTTTTTAATTTTAGGCCGTAGGTGCTATTGGAGTTGAAAGAGTTAGGGATGACGGTTGCAGCTTAATTATTTTGTACTTTTAAAAGAAATCTTGCATTAGCGTAGGAAACCGCCATTTTTCTTGATACTACAAAATCTCTATAGTAAGCTCTAATAAAGCTGCACCCTTTTGCTGGTACTTGAACCATTAAACCGTAGAAGCCCTTTTTACCAAAAAGGGCTTCTACGGTTTCCTTAGTCAAAAAGATTCAGCGATTTATTCCAAGATTTGGCAGTATAGCTTCAGACCTCTTTGCTTGTTTTAAAAAAACAATTTGTTAGAGATATGCCGTGAATTTTATTATTTTTTTTGAGAAATTTCCTCAAATATGTTAATCACTGTCACTAGACCTTACAAACACTTTCTCCAGACTTTAAACTACTGTCGTATACAAGTAGCAAGCAGATAAGTAGATGCCTATAGTATAGATGTAAAAGCACGTCTTTTGCAATACCGCTATATCGTAATCGATGTGCCAAGAGTTTGTGTCCAGTCCCCACGCAATTGCACTGACTATACTGCATACTTCTAACATAAACGCTTAGCTCAACACAGAACACTATTTCATGTTGACGCCTGCGACTCCATCTGCGTGGAGTAGTTATCTTCGCATAGTTACTTTAAATTTTGAAAAACTTTAAGTTAGCAAACTAGCATTTAAAACTTGAAATGTGAGTACAGAATTCAATCATATAATGATTTTTTTACGAGAAATGTGGTAGAGTTTGAAATAGAAATAAACGTACTATATAAAAAGTAATCATTGTAGTCTATGGACACAATGCAACACATCAGTTTAGGATCTTGTAAAATTTTTTTTACGGCTTCTTTTAAAAAATCCAATACTACAAATGTTTGCACGAAATGAGGTAGGAAGTCATAGCCTAAGCTTAGTGGAAAAAGGATGTTGTAATAGCATCGTAGTAAGAGTGTTTTCTTTTCCTCTTAACTTGAAATACATTATCAATTTGGAATTCCGTTGGACTGATATGTTGGATTGCCAGTCCAACAGAATTGATGGAAGCGAAAGCGAAACAACTTTAAGACTGCCTTTCCTCATATGAAGCAATTAAACCGATCAATGTTGCCAATCTTCTGGGCGTGCTACGGCGCAATAACTGCTATGCGACGGAATTTCATGGCGTAATCTGTTATGGAAGTTATTTGTTTAGTCGCTGTGTCCGCGTAGTTTAATAGTGTTTTACGATTGCTTCAAACAAGGCCGTAATTTTGAAAAGATTCGTAATATCTATCTTGAGTATGTGCCAAACTTGAGTCGAATCCTTCCTGCGGTTCGAAATGCGCGGTGATAGATAAGCCTGGCACGTTTTCTCACAGATATAGGTATAATATAAGACGAGATACACGAAGAGATAATATAAGAGTAAGACTCTTCTATATCTGTGCATTTTCTATAGATTTCATATCAATATATAAGTTGCACACTGGCAGCATATAACATAGCTATAGATATATTGTAATATTCTTTATGGTTTTTGAATAAAATGTTAGTCTATTGTTGAACACAAAACAGGTAGTTTTATTAATATTTTCCTTTTGTGTAGCAGTGTAGGTCCTTAAAAAGAATATCATCCAAATTTGCTCGAAATCAATATCCACTCTAACGTCCCAGTTTGAATATAACAAAATTTCCCTAATTAAGTCGACAAAAATCGGGATGTATTGGCAACTACTATAGCTACACCTAAAATATGTACTACCTAAAAAAACCAGTTATCTACAAATTCTACTTGTAGCTGTAGGGTATCTTGAGGATAACTATTAATGACCTTTCCGGCGGCTCAATCTTTGGATGTCACCATAATTTATCATCAGCCGGGAAGTTTAATTTGACGGCCTAAATATATTTTTTAAAGTGTGTAAACAACATTAGCTTTAGCATCTTATTCTAAAACGAGATAGTTTGTGTGGATATTTGTTACTCTTTCACGTAAAAACTACTGAATAGATTTTAATAAAACTTTACAATAATATAGCTTATACATCAGAATAACACCTAGGCTACTTTTTATCTTGGGGACAAGTTCCTGTGGGAAACGGGAACGGGAAAACTTCTCTACGCGGACGAAGCCGCGGGCGTCAACTAGTATACTATAAACATCCCAACTAGATATTAAACTCAATATTCATAAAAAAAGATCAATCATGTTATTTTAGAAGATTAATCAATGTATTTAGTCCACTACTGGACATAGTTTCTGAACATAATATTTGGGTCATCGACCTTAATGTACTACGCTGGTTGGACGGGTCTGGTACAAGTTGTTTTTCTTCGCCATTGACCTCATCTGTTAGTTCAGCAGATGCACCCATATTACGTGAAGGTGGCTTGGGGCCCGAAATCTCGTTAAGGCTCCATTACTGTTCCAAAAAGAATTGAATCTTACTTTTTTATAAATAATAGTCCGAGACTACCAGGACTATAATTGGTCGTGCTAATTAGTGTCTAGCACATAAGACCTTTTAGCATTTTTGTTACCACCTCACTAAAAAGGCAACGGTTTCAAAATTTCTTCCAAATTTTAGGAAAGGTAAGACAAGTAGAAGGCATAATGGGCGGATAAAAAATTTCAACAGCAGGTACCAACAACCTGCGTCTGTCTATTCCAACACGGCAATGGGCTCACCACCTATTACGTGGGACAGGAAAACACATGGTGAAAAGTGGGCATTTAATATATATGCCCCTGCCACCCCTTCGGGCATAAGGCGTGATAGAATATTTTATATCTATACCCTATACTTTATATTTCCATTTCAACACGGCAATGGGCTCACCTGATACGTGGGACATAAATGCATACGGCGAAATGTGGGCGTATAGTATGCCTCTGCCTGCCCCTTTGGAGATAAAGGCGTGACAATATGTATGTATGTATCTATACTTTAATATATAAAACAGTTCCCATGGTTTGTTTGGTTGAAAGCGCTAATCTCAGGTACTACTGGTCCGAATTGAAATTTTTTTTGTGTTAGATGGAGAGTGGAGCAATAATCATAAATATCAAATAAATCGGACAAATTTTCATACATTTTTGGAAAAGTAATCAGCGAATAAGGGATTTAATAAGCATAGGGATTAAATATCATCATCAACAGTATACAGGATTGAATAAGTGCGACGGGGGTTCGAAGTATTCGAAGTAAGGGGTCAGTTTGAATTCATATTTTAATTTCACCCGTGGAAAGCTAGGCCTGGTCTCTGGTACATCCTACTAATATTATAAACGCGAAAGCTTGTAAGTATGGATGTTTGTTACTCTTTCACGCAAAATCTACTTCATTGTTTTTTTTAATGAAACTTTACAATAATATTGCTAACATATCAAAATAACACATTGGCTAGTTTTTTCCCGGGAATAAGTTCCAGTGGAAAACGGGAACGGGAACCTTCACCACGCGTGCGGATCCGCGGGCGTCAACTAGTAGGTAATAATGTACTTGAAAAGGATAGTCTTTGTAATGAAATAAGTACAAAAATATAATACATATAAAAATATCACAATTGACTCCTATTACGATTTTGAACAAATTACTTTCTCATTATGAGAACACTAAGGGCCGTATTCCAGAACGTTTATCAACACTCAAGAAACACTTGAGAGTAGATTTTATAAGGCAAAATCTAGTCTCAAGCGTTGATCGAGTATTGAGAAACGTTCTGGAATACGGACCTAAAAGTCTCTTCTTGTCTTCATCTAAGTGATTCTCAGTTACTTTTAAACCCTACCTATTTTTAATGACTGTTTTTTTTTACTTTCTATGTCTGGCTTCGTTATGAAACTACTGTTGGTATACTGACGCTTGGGCCCCAGAGTTCTAAAAAGGGCCCTTTACACCGAAGAGAATACTAAAATTTCACTGTGTAAGTGCCCAAAAGTAAGTACTTTATATACAATGTAGGTTCCTTACTTTCTTTTTTTAAGATTACTCTTAGTATGGATCTCACGTTTCAAATATTCTGTTGAATTACGTGGAGAGACCGTGTAGAGAACACCTATAGTCACGACAGACCTCATTTCCGTGACTTTACGGACATTCTGCAAAATTTTGTTTATTCTTGTCATCATTCTCTTATACCCCATTTACACTCTCGCATGAGCCACGAGACGAGCCACGAGACGTATATTAGACCATAACTCTTTTTAACGTAAAAAGAGTTATGGTCGTTTATGAAGCAAAAAAACGTTTCATACAGAACCCTTGGTGGGCAAATCCGACTCACGCTTCACCGACTTTTTATCTCGCTAAAGTGACGGCGCCCGCTTGTTAGGAAGCCACGGTGACATTATCAAATTGAGCACCACTGTCACAGTCCTAAAACAATCGATAGTGTACCTAAGTTGGCGGTCACTGATGTGCCTTTCTACGCTCCGCTTAAAGAACCCGGGTTTCTAAACGGAAGGGAAAACGTGCGCTAGCAGAGTATTCCAGGGTTCAATAAGGCAAGATTTCAAAAAGGCTGTAAACTAACTTTCCAATTTCCTTAAACCTCATGTAAATCTTCAACATGTAAAACCTGAATTTCATGAGTCAGTCCAGGTTTCTTACTGTGTAATTTTATTTTTCAGGTAAACACCTAAAACCAAACCAGTTTGTTTACCTAATTCCACTCAATCGATCCTATTATGTATGATTTACATCCTATTATGTATGATCCTATTATGATGATGTTACAAAATCTGTTACATTATTTCATGCTCCTTTCATATTTCGCCACACACAGTGAGAATTACATCGGTTCTCACTTACCTACTTATTATGTCATAATATTTCTTTAATAATGTCAAATTACTACTGTCTGAATTTATCATGTCATTCAATAAGTCTGTAATAATGGGTGTGGCGCAGTGGTAGTGTATGCGACTGCCACGCTGAGACACCGGCTTTGATTCCCGAGGCTGAATAAATATTTGTGTGATCCACTAATGTGTGTTTCGGAGTTTGGGTGTTTCCTATGTATAATTTGTTTGCATTTAGAAATATATAAGTATGTATATCAGTTGTCTAGATCAAAAAACACAAGCTTTATAAACATTGTGAGACTTTTTACACCGCGCCATCTAACCCAAACTAAGCTATAGTTTGGGTTAGATGGCGCGGTGTAAAAAGTGTCTCACATTATTAAAAAAATAATACTGAGTATAAATTTACCATGTTCATCTTAATAATATTATAAATGCGAAAGGTTTTATGGATGTTTGTTACTCTTTCACGTAAAACCTACTGAATGGATTTTAATAAAACTTTACAATAATTTAGCTTATAGATTAGAATAACACATAGGCTACTTTTTATCCCGGGATAAGTTTCTGTGGCAAACGGTAACGGGAAAACTTCTCTAAGAAGGCGAAGCCGCGGGCGTCAACTAGAACATAATAGATTAAACAAAGTGTAAAACGTAATAATATATTTGTCTAAAAAACTAAAAAAAATAGACTTTTACAGACATTAAATTGAAAATGCTGTATATTAAAAATGAAATACGTAATTGATGAATCTCGCAGAAGCGAAAGAAGTATGCATGAATCGCAAAGCCTGGCAATCTGTCCTCTCTGACTACCCCGTCACGGATACAGCGTGAAGATAGTTAGTTAGTTAGTTTTTTAAATACGTAATTGGCAGAATATAAATAAAAATCACTTAAAGACGAAGTAATTGAAATCAAATCAGAACGTAAGTTTATCAAACAATATCATAACAGTTGTACACAGAACAAAAACTTTAGAAGTAAAATGTACTCACTCTTCAGTGCCCAGAGTTTCCTGCTGAGGAGTCCGTCGACATACGTCTGTAAATCCATTCGGCATACTCCACTCACACTCTTTTGCAACTCAGGCCACTGCTTCACCAGGATATCAGCGTCGAATAGCCTCAGTATACTTTCTATACCAAGTAGTTCGGTCGTGTTTGTCACACTCTCCCTCCTCAAAACGCCCCTGGATTCGTTCACTGTAGTCCTTATCGAGTCGCTCAACTTACTCAGGACATTTTTAATCGATTTCGAGGTCGTCTGCTCCGCCTGTTTCGATGATTTCACAATATGCTGGACATTATGCGATTTCTCTGTGGACGTTGCTTTAGATACAGGCTCTATGTTACTGAAATCAGCGAACGACAGTCCATCATCGTCAGTGAATAGATCAAATATATCTTCGGTTGTCGGTTTGTCATTTCGCCGCGGGACAGGCTCCGGTACGAAGGAACCTATCAAATCCGTACCATCATCACTGCCACCTTTAGCCGATGCTTTTTTGATATTTTGAAAAGCGTCGATCAAAGCACTACGTAATTTCTCCTCACGAGCACTCTCCTTATTGTCATTTTGTTCGACGGAATTTACTAAAACAAATGCACTCAAAAAAACTAACACTAGCGGAGACATTTTGGGAAAAAAATTACTTTTTTTTTATAAAGTTTCACACGCACATAGTTGTGGGGTATCACTGTGTGTTTGATCCGGGGTGTACGCAAAGGTCCGCGCTCGGTGGCGGCGTGTCGCGACTGGCTGTGCGGCCGCAGGCTGTGACATAACGCCGTTATGAAGTTACAGCCGCACTTTCACTACTTTGGCCCGCGAGCGCAGGTGATCACTGCATCCTTGTAGGGCGGTCGATGGTTGCTGTTTAGCCACTTATGTTAAGCAACGTATAACATGCTCTAATTAATTAAACAGATGCTTTGTTTCTATTTAATTAATTAGAGTACCTATTGAAGCGCTTGTGGCCCCGCTAACACAGTGTTCCGTAAAGGATTACTGCGTTTAGAAACTTTTGCTGTGGCTGGTCCTCGGATGGGTGACCACTTTGTGGCATTTATATTTACGAGCATTTCCGTGCTTCGAAAGGCACGCTAACCCTTTGATCCCGGTTGCCAGTAAAATGGCAGTCGTTAAGTCAAGTTAAAAGCCTTGAAAATTTCATCGGTCGCCACAACCTGTGCTTGCTCATATTAACAAAGCAATGGACTCACCACATGTTACGAAAATGCTTACGGTGAAGTGTGGGCGTATATATGCCTCCTCCACCCCTTCGGGGATAAAGGCGTGAATGACAAGACTTTGTTTTTGGACATGTACTTGAAAAATAAAACGCATCTTTTGGTGGGGGTTTCAGTTTAGTTTGAGTACTCTTTAGTGTTCTAAGTTCGTTAATTCAGTAACAGCATGGAGCTTTGACTGTTGGCTCAGCAGAAAGCAACACCTTTAGATTGGTTTGAGTACTCGGACATATCGAAAGAGTCTTTGTCTCAGTTTCTATCAGGTTGTGGAGGCAGCTCAATGAGGCCAGCTGCAACAGTACCGAACGTACCTTCGTTCACGCAACGATCCATTTTATAAAACCGTATTATTAGGACGTACAGTATGAAAATAGACAATTGTGTTCAGAAAGGGCCGTGAACACGTGACCTTTGCCTAACGAGCAATCAACTAAGTCATCCGAGCTACTAGAACCTTACTTAAAAGACCTGTAATTCGTAACTATACTTGTGAATGCCTTTTAAAAGTATTCGGCTAGAGCCATCTATCGATCTAGCAACTCTATACTATACTATCTTCACGCTGTATCCCTGACGGGTAGTCAGAGAGGACAGATCGCCAGGCTTCGCGATCCATGCGTACTACTTTCGCTTCTTCAAGATTCATTTTCTTTTCTTCGAATCATACACGCACGTCTGGGTATCCGAGTACTTATGACTTTTCCGTTTTTGAGCAATCTGCTCACGTGGTCTTCATATGTAAGTCTCGGCCTACCCTGACAACTCTGATATCAATAAACAGTATTACAACCATTACAATAATATTACAACTGCTTAGGTAAAGGCCATGTGCCCATGTCCCGTTCTGAACCCAGTTGGCTAGCTTTAATAAAAAATATATAGTGTGGACACTGCTAGACGTAGGACTCTCCCAATTCACGGCACAACACGCGGTCCTGCGCCTTCTACATTTAGTCTCTCCCTGCAACCATTTCCGTGGCATATCGGTCCATCTGGCAGGGGGTCGTCCTACGTATGCTTGCTGATATCTCAATTTATCCGTCAAAGAAAATTAAAGCACAGTTCACTCCATAGCTCGTTGTGCAACTTTGAGGGGATGGACTAGCCCCCCGTAAGTGTCCCGTCTCAGCACTGTAGGTCATAACGGGTTATTTTAACATACATACATATTGTCACGCCTTTATCCCCTAAGGGGTAGACAGAGGCATACTATACGCCCACATTTCACCGTATGCATTTTGTCCCACGTAACAGGAGCCCATTGCCGTGGTTATTTTTACTATTACCTAAAATGCCCTAACTTTTAGATGGGTGAGTTAAAAGAGACTAAAGATGGCTGTTCATTCCCTGAAACAGAACAGGCGTTATGTTATGGGATGGTGATTATAATATAAACGTGTACGCTTACTGTAATCGCGATTATTTTACTGTTTGTTATTAAATATTTCCGTTGTATATTTCCGCAGATCTTCGTCAGAACATCACCTAATGCGACCACCTTAAAATATTATAATACCTACTCTTCAAAATCATCTTAAACTGTATTTTTTTGTCTATGAACCCGCGCGACTTTATGACTGACGAAATTAGCATTATCTATATTAATCATATATGTATTTTGAGTTTCCTTCGATAAATTAAATATACTAGTCAATTTTTAATAAAATTTTGATGGCACCACACAGTAATATTATACAGGAAAATTGAATAAATTCTACGTTTTTGAAGTCGGTATAAACTACCATAATTGTTTATACATTTTGGCCAGAAAACTCGGCTTGAATTGCTAAAAACTATTTTCACACTTGTCAAATTAACACAGAGGAATGGGACCACTTCACAACATCACTCCGAGTCGTGCCCTGGGCCTTAAATGTAATTTCACTATTTTCAAAATCGAGATGAGTTTCACAGGTGAGGGTGATATTTAGAAGTTTTTTTTAGCAGTAGTGTGCGTGCGCTGTGATCGATAAGGCTGCCAACTACACCTACCTCATACACGTGTAAGTTTATTAATTCAACCAACTTCATATTATTATTATTTTATACCACTGAGGTGGCAGACAAGCATACAACCGATCTGATGGAAAGTGGTCTCCGTAGCCTATGGACGTTTGGGATGTTAGGGAATAAAAAGTCAGCTTTCAACGAAAACGAAAAGTACTACAAACTATGCCTTTATCTCCGACGGCAGAGGTACACTATACATTTTACGTATACATTTTTATCCAACATTGAAATGGACACGCGCAGATTGTGGCGACCTGCTGTTGAAATTATCAAGCCGCCCATAAGTCCTTCAACTTGACTTAACAACTATGACGTGACTGGCAACCGGAACCAACGCTCTTATGTGATAATGCCACAGAGCGGTCACCCATCTGAGAACTAGCCACAGTGAAAATGCGATAATATACAATTCACAGAGTTAGGCTACGAGCGAAAAGTAATATAGTAAATAAATAAAATAAAATAAATATCCATCACGCCTTATCCCCGAAGGGGTGGCAGAGGCATATTATATACCCACTTTTCACCGCGTGGATTCCTGTCCCACGTAATAGGTGGTGAGCCCATTGCCGTGTTGAAATAGACAGATGCAGGCTGTGGCTACCTGCTGTTGAAATTTTTTAAGCCGCCTATAAGGCCTTCAACCAGGCTTAACGACTGCCATTTTACTGGCAACCGGGACCAACGGCTTAACGTGCCTTCCGAAGCACGGAAACGCTCGCAAATGTAAATGCCACAAAGTGGTCACCCATCCGACGACCAGCCATAGTGAAAGTTGCGTACCTCAGTGATCGTTTACCGAACACTGATACCGCGAGGCCACGAGCGCTTCTTCTTCTTCTTCTTCTTATAGTAAATACTATAATAACATTAAATAAATAAATAATGTGGGACACTTTTCACACAGCGCCATCTGGCCCACTTTAAAAATTAAATTTAGAAAAGGTTAGCGTGCCGGTAGATGGCGCCTTAAAGAGGTGTATTAATTCTTCAGTAACGAGCAGGTCACAGTGGTGTAGTTGGTAACGCGTCTGGTGCGTTGAACCAGAAGACGCTGGTACGAGTCCAGCTCGTGACTGAAAAAAATTTACACTTTAAAAAAATGTTAAATATAAAAATATATATTTCTAAATACATAGGTACATATTTTACATAGGAAACACCCAAACTCCGGAACCAACATTTGTGGATCACACAAATATTTGTTCCGACCCGGGAATTGAACCCGGTACCTCATACGTGGCAGCCGCATACACAACCACCGCGCCACAGAGGCAGGCACACTATATCATATCAAGTAGTAAATCACGTAATAACCCCCCACCTTACCTTACCCAATCGTAAGGTTACGCGATCAACCTGAGAACTAGTTACTATAGTTATTCGGGGTATTGCGATTTCGTGATAAACCAACGACCTACATATTATATAAGTGTATAATATTTTCCTCAATGTATATATTAAACCATAATTATACGTATATTAAAAGTAACTGCACGCTAGCATAACATGTTGTAGGGGTGGATAGAGATTCAATGTCACTTATGTCAATACGAATTACATTGCTAGCAACTTTTAAAAAAAGATGGCTTTATTGTAATTGGCAATTTAGTCACAGATTACCAATATAAATGTACCTACTTACTTCAAGAACAAAATGCATAGGGTGCAATCATATATACCTACATATTTTCACGCTTTTATCCTCGAAGGGGTAGCAGAGGCATACTATACGTCATTTTTTTATTTCGACTAATCTCTGAAACGGATGAACCGATTTTAACGGGACTTTTAATGGCAGATAACTGATCTAATGTTATAAGGATTCAC